>OZ024861.1:28421232-28468732 GCA_964017155.1 Oasisia sp. SBJ-2009 | reverse complement strand
TGCACGATCAAAACATACGATCCGATTACAAACACATAACAATTATGTTAGTAAACATATCGTACGATGATCTTGGAATATCCTGCTTACCCTTTCCTGTGGTCCAGATAGTGATCAGTCATGCAAAGTTCACATCTGATCTTACGAGGCTCCGTATAGTTACTGACTAGTATGCGATAGTGCGCAAGTATACGATCTGATAGGGGGGCATGGGGTTGAAATACAAAAATACAAAAATACACACACCACACACACACACACACACACACACACACACACACACACACACACACACACACACACACACTGTTTATAATCCTGCCCTTAAACATATATACGTTGTTGCACCTAGTAAGTTAGTTAGTTAGTTAGCTAGTTATATATTTAGTTCGGTAGTTGTGCTATCATATTATTTTCGATTAGAGCATAAGGAAAAAACAATATCACATCAACTGACTCCTCAAGTTCTATCGAAACTTTGTAATTCATTCAACGACTGTCCTGGCAACTTATCAAAATATATATTATACATTTGTTTTATCCTATGGTACATGTTAGGAACTGTTGGTATATTTAATAAAATGCTCTGTGTAAATAAAATTCACAAATTAAGGTAGCAATAACAAACACTTTGGTATTCCAGTGCATGCAACGACGGAGACGTCTCCAAGTGGAGCTACAACAGTAGGCTGCAGTTGCAAACATAACTCATGCAATGACAAAAGCAATATAGGTAAGCATCAATGTTATTGTGCTTTGCCATTATCATTACCATTACTGTTACCATTACCATTACCACTACCACTACCACTACCACTACCACTACCACTACCACTACCACTACCACTACCACTACCACTACCACTACCACTACCATTATCATTACAATTACCATTACTATTACCACTACCATTACAATTACCACTACCATTACCGATATCATTACCAATATCATTATCACTATCATTATCAGTACTACTACCATTACCATTACTACTACCACTACCATTACGATTACCACTACCACTCTCACAACCATTACCATTACCACTATAAATACCATTACCACCACTACCATTTTCACTATGACTATCCTAACACTACCACTATCACTATGACCATCACTATTTCTATCTTTATCACTATCATTACCCATATCACTACCACTACAATTACCATAACCATTATCATTACCACTACCATTACCATTACCACTACCATTACCACAACCATTACCACCCACTACCACTACCACCACCACCACCACCACCACTACACCACCACCACCACCACCACCACCACCACCACCACCACCACCACCACCACCACCACCACCACCACCACCACCACCACCACCACCACCACCACCACCACCGTTACCATTACCACTACTACCATTACCACTATACCACTACCAACACCAACACTAATCCCAATACCACTGTCATTACCACTACTACTACTACAACTACAACAACAATAAAAACTACTACTACTGCTGCTACTGCTACTACTACTGCTACTGCTACTGCTACTGCTACTGCTACTGCTACTGCTACTGCTACTGCTACTGCTACTGCTACTGCTACTGCTACTGCTACTGCTACTGCTACTGCTACTGCTACTGTTACTGCTACTATTACGATTACTATTACTATTACTATTATTATAACAACTATAACAACAGCAGCAACAATATATTCAGGATGCCAAACATGATTTTCGAGGTGAACCCTGACTTGGCTGATATAGTTTTTCTCGACTGATTCTGATGCCCAAAATACCCTAGACACATAAAATGCCTGATACAATTTTTATATCCTTGAGCAATTTTCATAATTCAAGATGGCCACCAAGATGGCCGCCGATAGTGTATGTCCACCGGAATGACCCTAGAACGCTAACCCTTAGCATGATATTGATGAACTTTGGGTCCTTTAGTAGGGTTTCAATGATGCCAATTCCAATGAGCATGGTCCCAATGACCTCAAATGTTAATATCAAGGTCATTGGCAAGGTTGTAGGTGTTTATAACCTAAACAGTCTGTAAAATTTGCATTCGCGAATCTGGCAGTGACATTTTGGTTCATGCTGTGATTTTGGATGATATGACATATGTTTAGAATGCTAAACAGATGCTACAAAATGATTTTGAGGTAAATCCTCGCATCAGGGCAATGTCAAGAGCAGTTATAACCTGATAACATTCCCCATATTTCCGCTGTGGCACATTCACGAACAATCCAAAAGAAAAAGGCTTCATTCATAATTTGCAAAGACAATTTTGTTCATCAGAGGATACAATTGAGAACGGTTAAACATTGTGGTTTAGTTCATGCATGGCAGTTCTGCCAGTCAAACTGTTTAGTTTCTGCAGGCGTCCCCTCCCTAGCAAACGCAGAAAAGCGTGCATGGGATGGTGTGCGACTTGCATCCACATCTCTGGGTAGAACATGGTGTGTTGTTGTCGCACCCACACTTGGTCACCTTGAGAGGTCATCTGGGGCTAAGGAGGTGGTCAGGGGACGATTGTAGGAGTGATCCTCGTACTACCATCGGTATGTCACCAGCCATGGTCAGTTGGATCAAGCAATGGTGGGTGGGTTTGCAGAGCATTTCGCCACACAGCCTCGTAGGTTCTGGGAATTTTTGTCCCTGACAACATCTTCGCTACCCCTGAGAAGGTGGACTCCAGCACCTCTGTCAACCCACTATCTGCTGCATTCGCACCGACCGTTCCAATGAAACTCACGAGGAAGTGCATTCCCCCAAGACGAGGAATGAAGGCTGTGAACTTCACAATGTCGTTCCAAAGGATCTGGCATGTCACCTTGTAGAGCTGTAGATCAGTGGTATATATGACCCAGTGTTGACCTTTCGCATTCGTGAGCCTCTAAGCTTTCATCATCGACGAGGGGATGGTGCTGGGATCCGACGGTTTGGCGTCGATCAGAGGAAGGTAATTTACGTGGGAATTGTTCTTCGTGGACAAACCCTGTCGGCTGCTGGCACGAGTGTTGAATCCATTGAATTCAGGCGTCTCATTCTCATCTGTGGACATGCTCTGAAATAATAAATAATGGTAGTTACTGTATGGTTTCGTCATTTCGTCTTTGGATATACGATGAAATGATTGAGGTTCGTTGGTGTTGTCTGACTCTAGGAAACACTCTATCATGGCCAGTGAGTTTATCTGCATTATGCTGAATGAGACCGGAGAGTGTAACAGGGACTCTCTCCTCTCTTCTCCGATTTGTGTATCTCGCCACTGCAGAGGACTTCTTGTATCGCCGCAATTCGTCGTAGGAACAAGTCACCTTGTAGTCGAACATGTGTTTAATAATCTTCTTTCGATTAATCAGTACCCCAAGAGCAATTTGAAGAGGAGTTGCATGATTGCGCAACACATTGGTCACTATGTTTCCGATGAGGAGTGATGTCAATGATTCAGCTTCAAGTGAAGGCGACAGCTTTTGTAGCAGCAACTGGATGGTTCCGGAAACAGACCCAGCAGCAATAGACATGGAGATATTCCGTGTGTATGTATTGTTTTCATACTCTATGGTAACTACCACTGCCTTGATCGCTTTGACGATAACATGCAGGGCAGCGTCGATATTGTCTTCTTCTTCGTCGTCTTTTGTCACTTTAAATGTTGCCGTGGCATTGTCGTGGAACATTGCGACCTTGCGGTACCCGGGAGCGGACAGGATAACCAGACCATCCGCATGGAGAGATAACATCCTCAACAAACCACTTCTCTTCATGCAGCGACCCACAAGCTCTGTGAAACGTTCCTGCAAGCCCACTGAATCCCATATTTTCGTACGATCAGCTCGCATCTCTGTGATGAGTTGCCTCACACTTACTGACTGCTGTGTATCGTCCGTGTCTTTGTTGCCTTCTTTGCTATCACATGGATCACTTCGTTGGCTGAAGAATCTGCTCAAACAGTCCTTGTGATATCTTGCGTCTGATGCATGCAAGTCGCTGGGGGCGCCGGTGACGCGCATCATCACCACATCTGCCCAATCATCAGCGCTGACCTTGCACTGCTTTAGGATTCTGTCCTTGCTCGTTACATGTTTGCCCCTTTCATCCACTTCCTTTGTGTCCACCTCGGTCACCAGATAGACAGGCACCCATCGGTTGGGATTCTTGCATGCTTTATCTATAGCACATGTTTCACCACAATAGATGCAGTGCTCCCTAAATTTGAAGAGAGGAATGGCTGAACGTCTCTTACGTTTCACCGGGGAACATCTTTCACCCGTTTAAGATTCTGGTGCATGTGTTAGATACCAGGTGATGCAAGACCTGTGATAACTCACTTGCCGGTTTTCGTTGGCGTCCAGTTGCTCCTGCAATTCAACATGCAAGGAGTCACCATACTGAATGCTGGCATCAATGGTGTTGCGCAGTCTCGCTCCATCAGGCTGACTTCGGGAAAGTTTCTATTTCACCGGACATCTCCCAAGCACACGCTTGAAAAGACAATCTTCTGCCATTAAATCTACACTTGAAATGAGAATGTTGAAAATTAGACATTGTGTGAAAAAAATATTTTGTTGTACTTTTGAGCCAAAATGTCCATGATCTTGCCATATGACCTTGATATGAACCGTTGAGGTCAATGGGACCATGCTCAATGGATCGAGCATCATCGATAACCTACCAATGGACCCCAAGTTCATCGAAATCGTGCAAAGGGTTAGCGTTCTATAGTGATTCCGGTAAACACATGCTATCGGCGGCCATCTTGAATTATGAAAATTGCTCAAGGATAAAAAAAATGTATCAGGCATTTTCTGTTTTTAGAGTATATTGGCTGTCAGAATCAATCGAGAAAAAACTATATCAACCAAGTCAACCTATAATGGCCAGACTGCCTGACAAATACTTCTGTATGTTGCTAAAGGTTTAGTTGATCTGAAACGTAATGCAACTATACATGGCCGCAGGTTGTTTGGTATGAACACGTGACAACCCATTCACTAGTCGAACATGTAGAAATTATAATCGTTGAAGACGTAGTGGGCCCGAGAGTATGTCCAGAAATAGGTGTCCAAACGTCCACCATACTCACACAGAATAGCGCCAGTCGTACCAACTTCTTCGAGGAGTATAAGGCAAGGTTCTTCATCGTAGCTGCTGCTTAAGAATGTTTGACTATTGGAAGATGAGGTTAGTTGAGTTAACTGTTGCTGCAACCATTATCCATGGAAATTCATTGGACATGGCATATACCTTGAGTGCAAGTAATGACTGTGCATGCCACGATTGAACTAGCGTAGACTTCTTCAATCTAAATTGCACGTTTGTATATTTTTCAGAACACATATTGATGATCGCATTTGGCGCCACCACCGTTGCCTTGGTCCTTGGTATAGTGATTCACGTTACAAGGTATGATACTACTCGATGGATTATATTATAACTAGCCAAAATACCCATTATGTAACTTTAGCTAGGCCAGTAATTGATTGGGCCCATAACCAAGCAACGATCGTTTTTGTTTTCGATGTAATGTGCTTATATACGCATACACACATCTGAAGGATTCAAGAAGTCCGGACGTATATGCAGACAGACACAAATGTCTGCACAAATTAAGAAACATTAAAACGAAACCACCCTGATATTGTTCAATAGTGATATATATATATATATATATATATATATATATATATATATATATATATATATATTATAAATATGCATTGACCGATTCCAGATTGTATGTCTCTCTATGCAAAGTTATCAAATTAGTGTTGATGCGACCAAAAATACCTTATGTGTACCGTTTCCACGATAACATTCCAAAATAGGCCAATGGTACATTGATGCGTGTCTGTATTTCCAGGATCCAGTGCGCGAAGAGAAGAACACCCGAGTCTGAAGGAGACAACTACGTCCACACACGGTCTGGGGACATAGATAAGACGCCGGCTGTATATGACACCATCAATACGCCTACTTACGAAAACGAAAACATTACAGACGGCCAAACAGGAACTTGGACGTATGGGACCCCCTCCCGGTTCGTCATTGGCACGTTCAACATCCGGGGACTCTCATCGACATCGAATTGTGACCAGCCATAGATATAAATGAGATATATATATATATATATATATATATATATATATATATATATATATATATATATATATATATATATATATATATATATATATATATATATATATATATATATGGACCAGCTAAGCGAAGACCTCGGCAGACTACATATCGATCTCTGTTGTCTGCAGGAGACGAAAAGCCCGGTGGTTTCGACGAACGGTCGGGCGACTGTCGCCTCCTCGGCTTGCAATCACAATTAATATATTACGGTCTCGCCTTCGCCATTGCGACGCATTTGACAGACAGAGTTATGCGCCACTGATCACTGTCGGACGGAGTTGCTGTGATTCAACTTCGCCTGTCCAGTGGCTCACTATTGGCGATCATTAACGCGTACGTCCCGACGTCGCACCTTGTCAATTAACAACAACAATGCACGGCAAGACGAGTCCTTCGCTGAACTTGCGCATCTCTGTATAAATACTATGGCATAGAAAATAGTATGATTAACTGGATAGAAAAATGGCTTATTGATAGAAGACAAAGAGTAGTAGTTGATGGGGAGGTTTCAAACTGGAAATCTGTTTTGAGTGGAGTACCGCAAGGATCAGTATTGGGACCTATTTTATTCTTAATATATATCAATGATTTGGATGATGACATAACAAGCAAGGTGTTGAAGTTTGCGGACGACACAAAAGTGTTTAGGAAAATTAAAAGTGATGCAGATAGACAGCATTTACAAGATGATCTTAATAAGTTGATAGAATGGTCTGAGAAATGGCAAATGCTGTTTAACTTTGGAAAGTGTAAGTGCCTCCACACAGGACATGGGAATGAAAATGCACAATATACAATGGGTGGTACTGTACTAAATACTACTGTAAAGGAAAGGTATCAGAGCAGTGTGGAATTGCAGCAGCGAAGGCAAACCAAATTCTTGGATTAATTAGGCGAAATATAGTGTACAAAGAAAAAGAACTAATAATACCGCTTTATAAACAAATAGTTAGGCCTCATTTAGAATATTGTATACAAGCATGGAGGCCATATCGCAAGAAGGATATTGATATGCTAGAAAGAGTACAAAGGAGAGCAACAAAAATGATACCAAAACTCAGGAATATTAGTTATGAAATGCGTCTAAAAGAATGTGGTCTAACAACACTAGAAACCAAAAGATTGAGAGGAGATCAGATTGAGGTTTTTAAAATATTGAATGGGTATGAAAATATTGACAGAAATATTTTTTTCACGGTCAAGGAAGCGAGAAGGACTAGAGGACATGGAGTTACATTAGCAAAGAAGCAGTGTAGACTAGATATTAGAAAATTATCATTTTCTCAAAGAATAGTAAACGAATGGAACATATTATCAGCTGATTGTGTAAGTGCTAGTAGTGTTAATATATTTAAAACTAAAATTGACATATACCTAAGACGGGCGGGGTATACTTAGATAGATAGGTTGGACTCTCGATAAGCCAAACGGCTTCCTTGTCCACCTGCCATCTAGAGTTGATTCTCTAGGTGGCAATTTTGTTAAATCTTGTTAAATCTCACGTCACGGTATAAGCCTGCTCTATACCGTGCCGTGATTTCAACAACAAGACACCAAAACGGCTATTGACCAACTCGCGATCATACGTTGGCAGATTACTGGATTAAATTAGGAACTCTCCACTCCTGTCGTTGGCTGCCGCATAAGAGTTGACAGAGCAATGAAAATGTAATTATTGTCACTGTTTTCCGGTTACTAAACTAGGGTCAAATTGCCTTTTTTTATTTTCTTGAATATTAATTCAATTCATATTCAAGAAAATAAAACCATGAATTAAAATCCCATTGTCTTTTTTCTTCCTCTCACTTTCTTCTTACTACGTTCTCTGTCAGCAGTCTCCAATTTCTTCTCTCTGCCACTTTCCCACTCTCTCGAGGCCACTTTTAATACAATCTCCCATCTCAATTTCGGTCTTCCTCGCTTCCATTTTTTGGGCATCTACTCTCTGCCAGTTTTTCATCTCCCATTTTTCCCCAGCCAGTGTACTCTTCACGAACCAATGTCTTCTCAGAACTTTCCTTCACTCCAACCTCCAGGCTCATATCATCTAAATCATGAAATACAAATTATCTTGTAGCTCTGCCATTAGTGTCTTTCGCCATGTTGTCTTTGGTCGTAATGGATTCCTTCTTCCTTTATTTAGACAGAGTATTAATTACTGTGTATAAACGTTTGGTATATTTGTTTGTAATTTTGTGGACTTTTTAGCAAAGTTTTGAACATGTATTGGACATTTAAGAATACTAATTTTACTTTATTTGTAATAATAATTTTAATAATTTACTTACTTATTTGCCATGATTTAGTTAACTACGTCTGCAACGCGAAAGTGCAAATAACAAATACTAATAACATTGCAAAGCATGATGCTATAATGAGGCAATGCAGGTATAATTTTAACAAAACGTACTTGTTTCGTGTACTTTTAAAATGTAATGTACTCCTTCAAGTTATTATTCAATAATTGTTACATGTCTCTGAGTGTTGTATTACAGTGCAGATGCAGACAGTGCAAGAAATATCTGTGTCGTTTTGACAATACCAGGTATTTAATGAAGCTCCACGTGTTTACGCTTGTACGTGAAACATAAACAACTACATCAATGCAATCACGCAAGACATGATGTCTTCAGAACTGGGATAATGATACTAATACAATGGTAAAATCTACGACAATCGTATTTCAACATGCTACAAACTATGTAGTAAATGTACATAGGTAATCATACGCTGTAATTTGTAAAGGGTTGCTACAACATACCAACATAATGTATGAAGCCCGTAGTATCATTGTAAAATCATAATAATGTTATCATAAAATATTTTGATTACATCGATATAATCCGAATTAATTAATTAAGATGTTGAAATTAATATTGTAGAATATGAACGTATCATAGGACAACTGACACGCACTGTTCGACCAATACTGCGAGCTCGAACTATGTTCTTGCTTGAACAGAACAAAGTAGACGTGTGACCAATTCAATAATTACAATATACTTTATTCTTTTGCATTACATGTAGATTCGACTGATACATGCCGCGATTATAGTAGCTGTTGTCATTAGCTTGTTTAGACTGCTATAATTGTATAATCCGCACGCAGAAAATCACACGATATACACACATTATAATGTATGTATGTATATATATATATATATATATATATATATATATATATATATATATATATATATATCTGTATATATATATATATATATATATATATTTATGATGTATATTATATATATTGTTGTATAATGCATATTTATATATCATATTTATGTATGAGTATGTAATTGCAGCATGAGCTATCTGTTCTATCCAGTGCCAAGTACAGTATAATAGCAACAAATGTAATATAATAGCAACTAAACTAACATGTGCCCGGAATTATATATTTTCTTAAAACTTGAACATAATAAAAATTATTATGATGATATTTAGCTGTGATCAATTGGATGCTAATATATCATTAAATGCCATTAATACACTACGGCGGTTGTCGAACGTTACCTTCAATTGGTGCCTATTAAGTTGCACACTGCCATGATATTTCGATAACAAACGAGTTATTGATATAAATCGGAACAATTAATCTTATGCTTCCGACATCCTGGCTGTCGCTGTATTGCAGATGTTTACATCAAGTACTTGAAATCGACAAGTAGTTGCATGGCGCCCTGAAATAAAAGTAGAACATATAACTTTCAACGACAACAAAGTCAGACAGAACTGGAAAATAAATGGATAAGGTTAGCCACTGGCAGGCGGGCGGGCGGGCGGGCGGGCGGGCGGGCGGGCGGGCGGGCGGGCGGGCGGGCGGGCGGGCGGACGGACGGACGGACGGACGGACGGACGGACGGACGGACGGACGGACGGACGGACGGACGGACGGACGGACGGACGGACGGACGGACGGACGGACGGACGGACGGACGGACGGACGGACGGACGGACGGACGGACGGACGGACGGACGGACGGACGGACGGACAGACAGACAGACAGACAGGCAGAGAGTACTATATGAGAATATTATAGGGAGAAAAAAAAACATGTAATCTTAACAATAGTAAGAGTAAACATATTTAATTCTTATATCATATGAAACTGAGAGCAGAGGTTCAACATACAATAAGCATAATCGTGAATGTGTACAGACAAGAGTCATCATTGTAGCCCGGAACCGCCGTACCTTCACCGTGGAATTGCATTTTTAACAGTCTTGTATTTCTTGTGAAAGGTAGCTATATTTTGAAATGATTTTAATATGACAAAGAACTGACTCCAGATTTTGCGTGCGCCTACAGGGAATTCACGTTTGCCAATATTGAGCTTAATTTTAGAAAACAAAGGTTGTTGGTAAAAAACAATCGCAAAAGAAGAAACCACACACAATCACCACTCAATGTGTGGATCGTTATGAAGATCTGCTGATAGCAGTGAAAAAGAGGAAGCTGAAGAAATGGTCTTGTATCACGTCTTGTAACAGGTTCTAGCGGGCTCACAAAGAAATACTGCACAGAACAGTGCTGGTGAATCGAAGCAGGGAAGACAGAGGAAGAGATGGTCAGACAGTATGAATGGATGAAACCCTTCGAAATGCAGTCATTAACAAACAACTGACGAGACTGGTGAAACAGACACCAAGGCAGTGCCCCAGGCTGGATACATTAAGGCAGCCGAATAGGCTGTAATCCATGTTTAATACTGTGTCGTTATATTTTTAAGAAGATTCATCTCAATTGAATGAAATCGCTTACATGCAGATTGTAGATTATTAATACAAAAATACAGACAAACAATTACATGTTATTGAATATTAAGATTACACATTGCTGCGTTGATTAAAATATGTATTTTCAAGCAAATGGCTAAGATTACCTTCTGTATTTTTATCTCAGGATTCACGAAGCGAAAGTCATTGAAGATGGGAAGCTCAAATCCGATGTCGCCGAGCTCTGTGTTAAATAAAGGTATGCTTATAATAGCATAGCACACACCACACTAGAATGTAATATGAAAACAAAAATGCAAATCGGAATCATCCAGAAAACATCTGTGTAAAGCACGCAGTACTTGTAATGTTGTTTAATGGAACCTTGTATAGTAAGTTTAAAAGTTACGGATCTTAACTATTGATTACTGTCGATATGTAGGTATATGGGAGTGTGTTTTCGTTTACGTGTTTTGTACATAGTTCATTAAGCAATGTTAGACAGCAGATACGGTTTGTAATAGTACATTTAGAAGCCGTATGAAACAACTCATGATGCTATATTCACATGTTTTGATTCGACCCTAGAATATTGACTTACCATTCAACTTTGGGATGATCCAGGTGTCTGCGATCAATTTGAAAAAGGCATCAAGCTCCGGTTCCTAAAACAACAGTAGTATATATTAAAGACGTAATATATATTGAAAATTTGCAATTAATTAAAAATAAATTTCATAATATTGCCAGCCATCATTTTTACCGTAACGACCAATCCAAAAAACGTGATCGAACATACAATAGAAAGATTGTCCTATGTTTCGTGACAAAATACCAGTTAGCAAAAAGGAAATATACACATAGAGGCCCAAACGTTCGGCTACGACGACTGCGCATGCGTCGATAATCAACCGTTCTATTGAAAGATTTAAAGAGAATCTTTGAGACATTTTGCTCCCCTCACCGGTACTGTACTAACTAAAGGTAACAGGAGCCTGCTGTGCTTTGATCGGTTTATGGAGCGAGAGATAGCAAGAAACAAATGTGGGTGGAAAATGGCAATGCCCTTTAATTACACAAGTAAAGAGAAGACACACAGTAACAAGACTATGAGCATTGCCGTTGGCCTAGATAAATAAAGCAAATCCCCTTAAAAGCATATAGATGTCATGTTTGTCAATGGGGATTGCACGAGAAATTATCTAAGCAACTAGCTATCTAAGCAAAATAAATGTGGGGACAGAAACCACCTAACAACCCCCACACAAAGCACCTTCCTCTGTTGACAGAGGAATTAAACTGACGTCTCATGATATGCGGTCGGGTGGTGACTGTGTCCAGCCCTGCCCCAGCTTCACTGTGGCCTCATCTAAGGTGACATTGTCCAGATGTGACTGGGCAATGTTTACAAGTTAGTTGTTGCTGTGAGCAAAACGTATTTAATCCCTGCTGGATTAAATCCATATTTAAATTATTTGTAATTCTGTTAATATAACTATTTCATGTCATTCTACGCTTTCATTTCATTACAAATGTGTTTTATTAATCATTTGTAACCCTAACTATATATCGTAGACGCAGTAATATCATCATAGGCATAATGTATGAATACTTACAGTTACCGCTTTGATGTTAGTGTGAGCCAGTTTCATCTTGGTTCTGGAAGAAGCATTGTTTGCGTCATTTACTATGTACATTTCTTTAGTAGAACATTGGAATACAAATCTCATTAGTTGATTATATATATATATATATATATATATATATATATATATATATATATATATATATATATATTTATCTTAAATTTCTCATATTACCATATATGACACTAACACTATTAAATAGTCTTATTTTTTATTCTAAAGTTTCAATAAAATTATTATTAAGTAGAACTCAATAAGACCGTGACATAAACACATTTAGAACTAATGTTCACTCTTGAGTGCACTATTTCTACTTTGTACTTGAGTAAAAGTATAAGTAAGTCACCTCAAAACTGCTTAAATAAAATTAATAGAACATTGAAAACATTACTTGGGGTAAATGATATATATATATATATATATATATATATATATATATATATATATATATATATATATATATATATATATATATATATAATATATATATATATATATATATGTGTGTGTGTGTGTGTATGTGTGTGCCTCCACTGCTTATGGTAATTGCTATAAAGACTACTGTAAGGCTACGCACCTGAAGTTGAGTACCTTTGTTTTGACGCGGTTGTCACTCATGCGAACACCCAACGATAGAGTCAGATCCTTGAAGAAACAAACAGACAGAAACCGTGGTGATCAAACATAAAACGATAGTAAACATTATTATTATTACATGTCTTATCAAAATATCTTTTAAAGAAATCGTTCGTTTAATCATGAATGGTAGCTTATAAATGAAGTGTAGAGCACAGAGCTCCTGTAGAAGAACTGTGTGATGATATTACAGATTTAGTTATCTTTATTTATTCTACCTATCTATATCTATATTCTACGTATTTATATGCTTAATTTACAAATCTTACCAATGTTGTAGCTGATTACATAACTATGTCTTATCTACTGTATCTGGGTAACCAATCTTACTACAATGTACTGGCAATTTAATGGGTAACTGAAATAAATTTCCGTGTGGAATGTAATGTTTATGTGGACAATAAAGAATTCTGAATTATATACATATATATATATATATATATATATATATATATATATATATAATATATATTATATATATATATATATATATAAAATATATATATATATATATTATTTTGTTTAATTCGATATATATCGCGTTAAACAAAATAATATGTATATATATTATATATATATATTATATATATGTATATATATATTATAATTTATTTTGTCTAACTAGGGAAGCACCTTTATACGCACAAAATGTTCACCACAAGTACAACCATATAATATCTCGAAATTACTTACGACGTGAGCCCTAAACATATGCACATGACTTCCGTTGGGTGTTCGCACAGAGAAGAACGCCATTCCAGAGAGATGTCCACGAAGGTCTCCATCTAGCATTGTAAACCGTGGGAAGTCGCCTTGAGTCGACACCATGTGAACGATGACTGAACTGTTCGGGAACTGTTTAGAAATCTGCTCGAAAACAACGTAGTTTGTCAATGTCTTAAACCGTTTATGTACAGTCTGCTAACACAAATGTATAGTGCTACGTAAACGTTTGTGGCTACATATATATATATATATATATATATATATATATATATATATATATATATATATATATATAGCTACGTGTGTAACAGTGATTGTATAGTCTATGTCTTGTTTTGTATTATTTGTATGTCATACATGGTGTGAATAGGCGATGTAAATATTATACATAAACTATTTCTGCCTTCGTTTTCGTTTGTAAATTAAATTATAAGCATTTAACACAGTTATTCAAAGCGTTTCGGTCTGGCAGAAATACACTCAAGAACACATAGAGTACGCGTGCATACTAATAAGGTGTGTTCTCGAATGCAATTCCTACTTACACCGCCAATGAATTTGCCTATGCAGACATCTCCCGGACAAGTGGTGTTCAGTAGATGTGGTTTGCCATACGACTCCAGCTACAAACATAATAAGAACACTGAAATAAACTGATATCAACATATATTATTTGACAACAAATGTGATATGGATATGCATATGTGCGCGCATGCGTACATGCGTGTGTGTGTGTGTATATGCACGAATGTACGTGGCGTACTTGTTGGATAGGTGGATGGGTTTAGTTGGGTGCGTGCGTTTATACGTGATAGTTTAACATTACGCCATATTCAATAGAAACAAGCAGCATATTTCGTTGGTATTAACACGCTTCTAACGGACGTAGGCGTTCGACAACGGATGATTTATTTCGCACTTACGTCTTTGTTTGTCAACTTGTAGTGAACCAACCCGTAGCGTTGGAGCAGATTTCCCAGTGTGTTTAGGATGTAGTCTGACGCCCAGAATGTCATCATGTGAGATTCTGACGGCTCGTCGCCTGACACCGGAAACGGTTGGAAAGGAGCCTCTCTCCAATCACCTTTCAGGAAGACCTCACCCTAGGAACGTGAATGCAAATAACTAACGGGTCATTGGTTTATCATTATACTGATAATAAGTTTCTTTTGCCAAAACACTTTTGACCGTTACAATAAATTACCAAAACGGACGAGCAGTATGTAGTATGTACACATAAATGTTCTATGCAATATCAATCAATGCTTCCCTTAGCCACCTGCCCTTTGTTTTGTGTCATTGAACGGCCGTCTTACTGAATCGTTCTAATTTCTGTGTTTCGCAGTACAACGTTGTTTTTCGTAACGGAAGACCTATAGTGACACACAAAACGAAAATATGACGATTTGTAGCACTCCCGGTTTAAATACCTATGACGGAAGTCGACAAGACTTGCATGCTGCAAGACCTTTTTGGCGTAAAGTACGCCTAATCTGTACCATACCTTGTGGAATGACTCCACGTAGCTGCTGGTGAACTTCGGTGGCGCGACAAGGCGGTAGTCCAACATCAGGTGATTGGCAAAGAAGTAGACTTGCACTTGATGGAAGAAAGAACGTAACGGGTGCTAAGTTATTGCTGCAGTCTAACAATGTTAGAATGCAAACGGTAATGACGCTAAACAATGACAACTCAAATCATACTGTGTGAGATGGTTTTTAGATAAAATGTACCCTATTGAATTTCTTAGTCTATATAGCTTGTTATCTGTGGTCACTAGTCAGTCAAATCATGTATGAAAGTTGTAGGTTGGGTTAATGTCAAGCTTTTGTCATCCGTGAGTTGGTTTGCTTGCCCCGGGCAAGTGGTTCGTGTGGCGTTCTGGTTTGGCATAATCAGATCTACTTCGGGTTAATGTATAAGCCAAATGTGTCGACTTAATAAAAGGTGTATACAGTTAAACTCGGAAAGAAATGTTGTCTTCCTAAAATGATACAGATAAAGCGACTACACGAAAGTAATATTAGTTCCGATCCCACTGGCATTCTTGTAACAATTATTTTTTATTCAAATTTTGCACCTACAAAGGCAATAACGACAACCTTCAATGCAAGTAAGTTACATACGGTTCAGACTTTTCATTCTCTTTACGCCTTCCTTATCAATGGACAGCTTGGCAGCATCGCACAGCTGAAAGACAATTGATATGCTGCACACATGTAAATTTGCTGTCAAGTAGATGCCTGTCATTTCCAATGATGCCATATATCGTAGCAACCTACGCCAATTATCGGTTCGACATTGGTGAAATATAATTAATTTCGATATATTTTACGAATAAATATAACGGCGCGAATTAAACGATACGACAACACACACAAAGGCAAGCATAGACCAAAATAGACAAGTATTTATAATTAATCACAAATTCAGCATAAGTTGTCCTTATACTTCGTTATATTTATTACTGTGTCACAATTGATTGTTCGGTACATACTTTATTCTTAAGATTTCTCTTTACGTTGCGTTCTATAGCGCTGTCGAAAATATTGTAGAACCAGCTCCCTCCTCCGTGTAGATGAACATCCGCACTCCCAACGTCTGACGAACATCCGGTAGTGTGAATAGTCGGCTGGCCGCTGCTGTCCATCCCTGAAAGGACCCCGTCGAAGTGTAATTGTCTATTATAATATACATATCACCTGTCGACTCTGTAATATATTGCTTGTGAGAACATTCCATCTGAACTATCTTAGAAGGCAACGTGGAAAGAGAGGACGGGGAAGAGTAAGAAGAACTGGTTGGAGATAACATCGTGGAAGTTGATCTAGCATCGTGGTTCGAACGAACCATGGACAGGGCAGTGTATCGTGAGATGGTCCGGGCTGAACTGAAGAAGGATGTATTATAAAATTATAACTTACCGATCGTGATCGAAATCCGGATGTCCAATCCTGATACAGAGGCATCGAAGCTGCCACTGTCACTGAGTTTAATACTGTTGAGAAAATACCATATGTTTGATAATGGCATAGTAGTAGCAGTAGCAGTAGCAGTAGCAGTAGCAGTAGCAGTAGCAGTAGCAGTAGCAGCAGCAGCAGCAGTAACAGCAGCAGCAATAGTAAGTAACCAACTCACATGGTGTATCGTTATTTTTAATGGGTCATCATCACACAACACACTCTTTGATATTATATATATATATATATATATATATATATATATATATATATATATATATATATATATATATATATATATATATATATATATATATATATATATATATATATTATATATATATATATATATTATATATATATATATATATATATATATATATATATATATATATAATCTAGCTTTAAATCAAATATAATATAGCTCACAACAATATTAATAAACCAATACTAATATATATATATATATTTACTTAAATAAATTGTAATAAACATGTACATAATTACAATACAATACACTTGTTAAAAATGGTTTATGGTTGAGCTCAATAGCAAAATAATATTGTTGTCATACAAATAATTAGTT
The DNA here is from genome assembly GCA_964017155.1 of Oasisia sp. SBJ-2009. Taxonomy (NCBI): domain Eukaryota; kingdom Metazoa; phylum Annelida; class Polychaeta; order Sabellida; family Siboglinidae; genus Oasisia; species Oasisia sp. SBJ-2009. The sequence goes on along the minus strand of OZ024861.1, from coordinate 28,451,312 downwards.
ACAACATATAAACAACAGGCAATACATATGTAATACCTGAATAAACTCATACACTAAAGTAATTCCTTAAACATAGAAACGTTTCTTCATTGTTTGGTTTGATAAAGACATCTCTGTTGCACCGATCTGTCTGTCACTGCATAGTCCACAGTACGTAATGTCTATATCATGAGACTTGTATTGTGTGAGACTGTAATGAGGAATATAATTATTATAACAATAATGGCATGCAATTCCATAGCGCCAATATGATTAGGACGTTCAGTTCAGCTAAGATGAGCAGCATTCAATGATCATTACGCATAATCGTGACAGTCACACCATTAGAGCAAAGGACCAACACACTTCAAACATACGATTCCAATTAGCTTGAATACGTTGAATTGCTCATATCGTACCAAATCACCCACATATAAACATGTGAAATACTCACAATCGGTTCTGTCGGTATTTGTAATGCCAATCGCCTTTAATCGACACGGAGCCTCCAGAGAGTTTCCACGTTATCCCACTTCCTGGCGCCACCGTCACTTCGGAGTGAGGTCTGTTGAAAGACGTAATTCGCACCCTGAAACGGTATAGTAACTGATATAAATCAGTCATGGCCAAGCACCACTGTTGTTATCAACAATGCATTAATTCCCAATTTAAGATCTTTCCAAAAAGAATCGATAACAGGCTAATGTTATCAACAATGCGCTAATTCTCAAATTAGTTTTGATCTACCCGAAACGACAACAGGCTAAAGAAAAGACTAGGTAGATAATAAAACATATAATTATAATTGACGTCATCGGCTCTTACACCAGTCGCCTGTATCATAATATAGGAAAGCACTTGCAACAGACCGTGTTAAGTGTAACGCAACTTTATTAGTACCCACAATGCCAGGCGCCCTCATTGGACAAGGAAAAACTGCATTTGTTACTTGGCCATTCTAGTTGATACCTTCTAATAAAATGCTCTCGTGATTTTGTAAAACATATAGTCCTACCCAGTGATGTCGAATTTCGTCTTGCCGGACTGTCCGTGGTAATCGTCGATGGACTGGCCGGATAACCGTGACGTCATCACGTCCAGCGCAGCATTGGACACTGTAAAGGAGGAATAAGCGTGAGAGAATTACCCCGTTAAGAGAGTGTGGGGTATTGCACAATAACACATTGCGCGTGTACGTGTGGGTGCATGTGAGGTGTTCGCACGTGCGTAATAATTATGTATGTGTGCGAGTGTGTGCCTACGTGCGTGTACGAGTGCAAAAGTGAGTGCTGTACAATATACGACGTGTATAGAGTCTAGGTTCAGTTTTCATTATAAAAAGGCAAAAAGGCAAGTTCTTATATAGCGCAGTATCCAGTCCTCATGAATGAAAAAAACTTGTCCAAGGTTTTAACATCGCAGCACATGATTCGAACCCGGGTTCTCGTAGTCGAGAGTCCGAAGCTCCACCCCTGAGCCACTGCGCTCTATTGTACGTGCAGAATTGTCAAAGTCCTCTTTTATATTAAAATATATTGATATGTATAGAAACAACTCAACGTAAACGTTTATATCTGTGTTGAAATTTTACTAAAAACTAATGTATATCTTCTTTAATTAATTACCCAATCAAGCAATCAGTAGAACGTCGTATTATTCCATCACTTACTTATACAATGGATATCAAAAATATGTGGATATATACATAAAAAACGTTAGAAAAAAACATTGTTTCTTTAACACACTGAACTTGTTGGGTGCGTGATTTGTGACAGTAAGTGAAATCAACAACGTTAAACACAATCCAGAATTATCATATCGCACCTGAATATGCCAATGTGTGTAATTAGTTTAACTGACTCGTGGCTAAATATACATCACTTGAATTATTTTCTGATAATGTTTCCAGATTATATTCACATAATGCACAACTGAGCTGATTACCCCAGTGATTACTACGTAGGCTTGTTTAGCTGAACAGTTACTTGAAATGAAACTAGCGAACATATATAATTGAGGAGGTACTTAAATGACACGTATTAACCCTTGTCCTGCGAATGACTGTAGCACTTGAATACTCCTGTACATTCCGATCGCCCTATCCATATTTCAAATTCTTTTCATGCGCTGCCATATAGCACAACTCAACTAAAAGCACCATGCTTCGATAAGATACAAGATATTGTAAACAAAAATGTATTATCATTACATAATATAATATTTAGAGTAGAACGTTCTGCGCGTCCGCTGACGCAGCACATGTTGTCTCATTTAATTATTCATGACGTAACGGAACCAGGGACGCGGTTGAACAGGGTCATGTCCGTGAGAGAGTCACCCACCACGTGAGCCTTTGATAACTACTGAAGGGGACCATTTCACTAAGTTAAAGAGCTCTGAAGGAAAACTCAACTTTAAACAAAATATGTTGTAATGTTAAATGATTTTTTCAAAACACATAAATCTATTGTCGTAATACTGAGGACACTATTTTCATGGCACACCAGTGACAATGTTTCGCTGGTGTTTCGGTGTGTTGATAGTTTTCAGATACACAAAATCGCTGTTTATGATTACAATTGGTTTTAAAGTGCACAATCGGGCTTAAGAGCTCTTAACAATGTACGTGAAATGGTCCTCACCACTCCAGACCGTTCAGTAACCACTCCAGACCTGACGGTCATGTCGACTCAATTAGATACCTTTTATTACCTGGTAATTTCACCATGCCACACTCACGTGAACATATTTTAGTTCACCTCTTAACTACTGCTCTCTGGTTTATTTTGTTTCTCTTTTAACTGATGTGCATGTGTTGTATACACAGTTCACATATTATAACAATGACACTGCATGTACTCATACTGTGTTAAATTGCTAGTTACGTTAATATAGCAATTGTATTGTTTATCGTGTTTTATATGTATATATGTAGCACTTTTACGTAGACCGCCCGGAGATACACGTGTAAAATGTAATTGATCCATGCACTGCCAAGTTCCCATCCAGGCTGTGTGGTCAGTTCGATGACATCAGACGGTCGGAAGTATGGAGTGTTGCCAGAAAGTACCGTGCGTTGTGGGATTGTATTACATCTATTCACCCACTCGATCCAGCCATGTATAAACGTTTTCTATTTTAACCCTTGTAATTATTTATATCGCAAACAGCTATATGCACATTTCCTTATTCCGTCCAACAACCTGGTTATTAAATATGTAGGTCACGCTAAATCCTTTGTAACGAGCACATTCTACTGTAGGCAGTGGAAATGGCATACAAACAAACAAACAAACAAACATGCACCCACCCAGACACAAGCACACACACCACACCACACCACACCACACCACACCACACCACACCACACCACACCACACCACACCACACCACACCACACCACACCACACCACACCACACCACACCACACCACACCACACCACACCACACCACACCACACACACCCACCCACGTCCGCACGCACGCACGCACGCACGCGCGCAAATATTCACTCACGCACGTTCGTTTGCATTAAGCAGGCCTAAATAGCGATCATGTTTACCAACCATAATCCAGTCCTTTCTTAGACAGGCGAATCTTGAGCCCAGGCAGATCCGAAGCTTCACACATTTGTTTGAATCCGGAATGTAGCCCTAAAAATGCCAGAAACACGAACATCGACGTCATCCTGTACGACCTCCCGAAGTACGAATACACTCCCTCAGTCCCGCAGGGGCTAGTGTAGTAGGATTGACAAAACCACGCATAAAACTCCCCTTTTTCGGGACCAGCTTGACGGAACTTCCTGGTTGCCGCCGAATGCCTGTGTTGAGTCACGCCGCAAACAGTCACTCCACCTGGCGTACTTATGCAGAGTTCAAAGTCCGCCTCAAAAACTTCACCGTTCGTAGTATCTGATTACATGTTTGTTTGAGTCATCTGTCGTGTGCGGACTAGTGGCATTACTAACGCAACACCAGCGCTATTTTGTATCCTGTTTGCTTCAGCCTTAATTGGTCTTATGACTCCTTCGACGACATCCGCATCACAACTATTGTTAAGAGAGAGAGAGAGAGAGAGAGAGAGAGAGAGAGAGAGAGATATATATATATATATATATATATATATATATATATATATATATATATGTGTGTGTGTGTGTGTATTATATATGTATGTATGTATGTATGTATATATATATATGTATATATATATATATATATATGTATATATATATGTATATATATATGTATGTATATATATATATATATATATATATATATATATATATATATATATATATATATATATATATATATATATATATATATACATATAGATATATATATATAGATAGATAGATAGATAGATAGATAGATAGATAGATAGATAGATAGATAGATAGATAGATAGATAGATAGATAGATAGATAGATCTATAGATAGATAGATAGATAGATACGTATATATAACACGTGGTCGTGCGTGCGTGTCATGTGCAACGTCTGTATAATTAATTTAGCTTTTCAGGCTTTTCTGTTGGGACAAATAAATTTTCCTAATTCTTATAATGTGAACCCTCCTCATGGCTCTCTCCGTCCGTGCGTCCGTGTGTGCGTCCATTTACAGAGTTTACCGTGAATTCACGTCAAATTCCTATTAAGGAACTTTTTTTGGAAACATAAGTATAATTGTGGTAACAGTTGATGAACGGTCACAGAGATATTGCGGCTATAATGATGCACGGTGAACCCAGAGAGATGGCATAAGCCTGTCGGACTTTCTGCCCAATGGATTAGTATCCCACTAGCTTTGCCTTTATGAACTAACATAATTTACAAGAACTTCCCGTCGTTAGGAATCGTCTCATCCTCTACATCCCTGTCGGCCGGTAATGGCTTAATTCTTGCTAACCGCTTACGTACAAATGCCCATGTTTTGGTTGCTCGCATGTGGAAGAAGGATTAGGGTTAGTGTTTAGGTTTGGGGCAGGTTGAAAGTACTTTTGACAAGATTGACATTAGGTGTACGTGAGTGGAATGGTTAGCAAGAAGCCACTACACGGTCAGCAAGTAGCCTCGGTTACCCAGACTCCGTGAGGTGGCAGCACTGTTAGCCCCTCGTAGTTACGCAGCTGACCGTAGTCTCGCTTAACCAGAGAAGATCTTCTCTGGCTTAACCATAGATATAAATAGAATACGCCACTAGTACGAGATCGCTTGGCCGCTATCAGTTGACACATGATACTTTGAAGTCAACACGCCCGGTGACAGCCAGGCTATAGCACGGCAGAAAGGCCACTGCAGTGCCTGTATATACACAGCCATAGGACTGCACCAAGTTTTCTACATAATTATCACGTTATTTATTTACTAACATCTGTTAGCCAGTGTTGTTTAATTGTGTACAATGTGTTCAAACAGTTGACTCTCTGATATGCCAGTATGAAACAAATCAACAGGCTTATACTTAGTATACAGTGTCTCGCTGTGTGAGAGGTGAGTATAGCTTAGTACTATTTAATTTGTTATTCTACCAGATCCACAATTGTTGTGGCGTTTTACAAAAAAATCATTTAAAAATCAACCAACTGAAGCCCGTCCTCCAAAGACATTGGAGAGAACACCCACACCTATATAATTAATTACAATTTTACAGATTAAAAAACAGACTATATGCAAAGTGGATGAGAGAATAGGGAAAACAACAACAAAACAGAGCTGCCAACATTTATATACTAGCAACAACAGTAGTAGAAAAGGTAGAAAAGTAGTAATATTAAGATAGTGTCAATAGTAATAACAATAAATAAATAAAATTAGACAAACTACAACAAAACAGCAGGGATGTCATGGTAACAGGTTTCCTTAAAATGACCATGCACAGTTTCACTTTGCAAGGCATTCAGGTATCTGGAAATCTGCAGAAGGCAGTACCCATTATCAATAATTAGTAGTCATAAAATAGTACCATATTATAATTAGGCTATTAGATTAATATAAAATATGTCACTCACACTACGACTATGCACTGTAATATTATTAAAAATCGGTTTGGTACATAATTCATCCAATTAACATGTATTATTGTTGATCAATTTTCATATGACTGTAATGTCTTAAAACTATTAATTTCCTAAATTAATGGCAGTGGAACATAACTATGTTCGCAGACTATAACCTAAGCTATATATTGTATAACTGAGATTCTCACATGTGGAAAGAGACTCTGGATCCTGTTTTCTGTCGGTTGGTACAGTTGTACGCTACACAGGAAATAACCATACTTGCTAGTTCACAATGACTGTTGTAGCCAGCATGTCCCCAAATGGATTAACGTTGTTCACATCAGTGGCAACCACCGAACTGGCCAGAGACAGAGTAGCCATCTGGGATATTGACCTCAGGTTAAACTCATTTCCAGCTCACAACCCTTCCCTTAATGACTATATAAGCTGGAGGCTACAACCCATCCCACTGGATCATTATTCACATAGCCGAGGAACCACAGTGACCAATATTTAGATCCCTACCCCAACACAGTGAACCAACTCAAAACATTCAACAGCTGGCCCTGCTGGTCTACACCAGAAATTAATCATGAGCTGTCTTATATGGCCTAGGGCTAGGGGCAGAACGACACACATCCAAGTTAAAAATTTCGTCTTAGCAGACTTTTTTGACATTTATTGCGTTGCTCAACAGTTCTATTCTATATATCCTGCCAGTGAGTACTGGCACTTTCTGCCATGCTATGTGAATTATGGCCAGTGGTCCACCGCGGCCTCAGTGCAGCGGGCCAGCTTGTCACTCTAGTTTATAGGGGAAAGATTAATGATCTAACTCTGTGCTTTTGTTTGGTATCCGCGTGATCTATACAATGCTGCCACCTCACGGACACTGCCGTAATATATATTTTTTATAAACAACTGCAAATTTGTATTTCTATTTATTTTGTGTTAATATAAGTTTAATTCTGAATAGTTTTTATAATACAGCATTATTTGATAAAAAGGTATCCTTATTTAAAGCTCAGCCGATGAAATCATTCATTGGATCTAGACTAGGGTTCACACCAGGTCATGCAGCCGACCATAATAAACATATTTCAGCTAATCGTGATGCAACGATTAGAATGCGAACGAGTCATTAGATTGCGATTCCAGTAATAATCTATCCGGTATGGAATACATATCAGTCGTCATCAGGGTATTTGGCTATTTGCACTGTCCTCACGGCTGATGCAGTCACAACTGTTGAAGTCAATTATTAGCTTGACTCGGCTAACTTCCACTTTGCCTAGGTTAAGTTTGCACGGCAAACAGCTCTGGCTTGTGAGGAGGAAACCCCTTAGAAATGTGTTGTTCGATATAAAATGACTTCTTTTAGGAAGGGTCAGAAGTTGATTTGTCTGACATCAATGTTTGTTACGCTTTGAAGTATTATGTTAATATATTTACACCATCATAGCAATGTTTACAAACTTATCTGACGAATAGTGTGGGGCCTGATGAAAGAAAGTTTCCCTTACCAGTGCCATCATCCTCAGAGCAAATGTTCTGTTTGTCAATTATAATAGCAAGACAACCAAAAATAAAAAAAACCCGCATAATGTCATTGGTTAATTGTGCAGCAACAAACAAGTACATATTATTTATAGATTTTTACACTGTATTCTCTAGCTCACAAGGATAGTATATAAATAAATTTACATAAACAATACAATGAAGCAACATAACAAAGTCTGAATAATGGTTTTATTTTTTACTAACACTCAAATGGGACTCCTCTTAACACAGTGGGTGTCACTAACATGGGAGCCACGTGTCAAAAATTGTATATTTAGTATTACACTACTCTGAGATCTATACAAATATAATATCATGTATGAAGTCACTATCGTCTTAAGTCCTACAACCCTACACAGCATAAAACACTACATGATATATTGATACCGCATAACATCAAACGAGCAGAACTGCACTACCTCGGTACTTGCAAGAAAAGCAATAATCTAAATATGACTGTTCATTTTGTTCTGCTCGAACAAACAATACATGCTCTTGTAATCACAGGCTAAGCACAAGTATAAGACAAAGGCAAATGTAAATACATGCATCATGATAAGGTAAAATCATCATAGTACTTAAAATACACTTGACAAGATTTGTTCACACATTTTAAATGTATGCTGTCAGTAACAAATGCAAGCAGCATGCAACGTCTGATCAATCAACTATCTACCTGATCATGTCCAGCAATATATAAAATATTTAATATACATGTATACGTATCTCACTGCAAGTATCACTAGAAGCACACTACCCTGAGGCAACCTAGATATAGTAACTTTCAACATTGCTCTTAAAAATGCAGATACACATGTAATGCATTATATATAATATAGCAGCTTACAATTTAGTAATAATACAAGTGGGTTGAACACATTGCACTTCAAATTAGAAGCATGTGATTTTGCAATAAACCATGTTCCTCAAATCTTCTTGACTTGACCATTGTACGTACAAGTATCTTGAAATCAAAGACATGCAGAGACACTAGACTTCTATCAACTAGGTACTGAATACTACTACAGTACTTAATAGTCCCGAGCCATATATAATGACTTTGCAGGGTACAAAGACTACAAACCATAGGTACGTTGATAAATATAAATGTACCACATACTAACATGCTGATAGTGCTCATGCTATCCAGTCTGTAGCACCATTAGTGGAACAAAGTGGAACATTAGCAGATGCATTAGAGTAATAGCAAATGTGAAGTAATTCTGATTTTGTGTCAATGGACACATTCATCATTTGAACACCAACTCAAATGATCTGGGAAGTATGTCATGTTGTAGCTGTTGACAAAAAACTATTCCTGTTATACTGTTATATATATGGCAGACCTGTATTCGTTCACATGGTTTTTCAATAAACATTGAATTCATGTCTAATAAAAACTCAGTGGTGTCATTGTGCCCTACACATACTTACACAGTACTTATACGTGCCATTACTTCTACACTATGCAATATCTGTGACTGTCCTTTTTCCCTACCAAATTATGGATGTGAACCATTTTAAGCATCCATGGATGTGTAGCCTGCTGTCATCATCGATGTATCACCATGTCTGCTTCGGAAAAGTTTTCTGATTTGGTGTCTTTTACTGCAGACAAACAGCAGAACGACAACAGCTACTAGAGCAAAAATCACACCAAATATAATTGGTATAAATTTCATTTGTCTGTTCCCCGAGTCGGGTGCCAGGCACACAAAATCACTGTAGTTCAAATGTAATATTGGCTGACCAGCCCACTTCTGTGGGAAGTGGCATAGGAGTTTATATTTGTCAGTGTCATGATAGAAATGTGCTGAAGATGAACTGTTCAGCATCCATTCATATTGAGGACGCATGTGACAGTCACATGTGAATGGGTTATCAGTGATATTTAATTTCAGTGTCTTTAAAGCCGGCTGTTGTATCGAAGAGATGCACTCCGGAGATATGTGGCTCAGACTGTTATTCTGAAATAACAGGTGTTGCACACCACCCAGACAGGTCGCATTGCAAGGTAGTTTATAGATGTGGTTGTGTGAAAGATCCAGATATCGTAGCTTTGGCATGTTGCACAATATTTCTGAGTCCACAAAGTACATATCGTTTGACGCGAGGTGTAGGTCCTCGAGACTGCCCATAACAGACTTGCTGCCAAACACGTAGGACAGGGGTGTTGCATGCGCCATCGTTGCGTTGATTCTGCTTTCAAAGGCATTGTTTAGGTATAGTTTCTTTAGGGTGACGTTCTCAAAGACCAGCTCCGTGTCTTCCATAACCATCCAACTGTTATTGTTCAGGTTTAGTTCTTCTAGGTGCTGTAGTGCAGCGAAACCACCGGGCATAATAGAGTTGATGTTGTTCGATGACAGATCCAGATTTTTCAGGTTGGTTGCCGACTTCAATACGCTCACGTTGAGTGTTGTCAGGTCGTTGCCGGTAAAAACAATCGTTTTGACTGTATCATTAATGACGTCTAGAACTGACATGTCCTTGAAGCCAACGCCCGTGCAGTTAACAGCATCAAGGCGTCCGTCGTTGCCGCTGATCCACGAACAGAAGCACTTGTCCAGTCCAGGCAAAGTGCAGTTGCCTGTCTGGGAATGGAACGTCAGCGCGGGTGCCGCTGGGGCACTGTCACTTTGCCGTATTTTGATCAACAATATTATCATGAAGATCGATATTCCGAAAGTACGCACCATCTTAACGACTTGCACGTTGCTAACACAATAAAACAGAGTAAAAACTAACTTTCTGATGATATATCACCAAGTTTCGGGTCCTACAAGTTTTGCCTTCCCCTTTGCATCTGAAACTTTCTTAACCCCGCAAGTGCAAGCTGGTTTTGTGATTGGTTAAACAATTCAGAATGACATTTCATCAAGATAAATCGCATTTAGTCATTTATTAATTCAAATAATGATAATGCGACACAGATTATTTTAAGTGGTTAAATTCATGCATTAAAATTATTCATGGAAATTACGAAGTAATTTTAGCCTGTAAACTCGACCGGAAACACGTCGTCCAATCATGACCTTGCGATATCTACGCCCTAACAGTGTGCGTGTGAGTTGTGCGATAAAACAAATTATGTTTCAACTTGTTCGTATATACTAAGGCTTGCATTTGTCTACGCTCGACAATGGAAATCTATTGATGCAAGTTTCCGGTAAGCTGGTTTGCCTGGTGTTGCTGTGCTTGTAATTTTTCTGTTCGAAAAATCTTTCTTGGCGGAGGCCGAAACTCAACATTACATTATTTCCTCCTTTGGATGACACAGTGATTTACCCGGTCATTTTGGAATGTAGAATAGTCGGTACTTTGGCAGTTTAGGCCCTCACGTAGTAAAAAAAAAAAAAAAGGTCACATACAGTCAACACATTTCACATCCTATATCTGTTTGGCGGGCATTGGCGCCTGCACTGATTACTGAAAGCGCAATCAAAGCCGTCCTCGCAAGGCCCAAGGCCAAGCCCAGCCTCGGGCTCAACCCAGGCCAAGAAGCCAAAGCCTAGGTGATGAACGTCAAGACGTAACATAATATTTTAACTTTTAGGGGTAGGATAGTTTTATACATGTATAACAACCATCCCAGGCAGATTCTACGCATTACATGGCAGTTAGCTAATAAACAAATGTATTGCTAATGCTGGTCACCCGTGTCAGAACAGAGACATATACAGACTCGTGCAGACTCACCAATTCAATATATAACACAATCAACATATATTATAAGTGAAAACAATTAATGATCAGGGAGACTCCCACTAAGACACTGAATATGTTGCTAACACGGGAGGCACCTCTATAATATTAAACAAATACATGAAAATAATTTATACAAATACATAAATACAATACTATAGCTAATAAAAATAACAAATACATGAAAATAATTTATACAAATACATAAATACAATACTATAGCTAATAGTAATAATAATAAAACATGTTTACACTGGTATACACAAGCTTATACACATCAAGTAGACATACTATATATATATATATATATATATATATATAATATATATATATAAGCATTAAGCACTATATATATACACGCATATTTTAGATGCTTACAAGATATATATATTATATATATATATATATATATTATAAATAAATAAAATTAATACTTGTACTAAGTGTTTGATTTTGGTAGATGTAACAATTTTTTTTGGTGAATTTATAAATGCCCAGAAAATATTATTTTATGTAACTGGAGTAACCACCTACACTATAAGTACGGACTTTGTCAGTAATTAATATGTCTAATATCATTCTGGCTATTGTTAACACATTTAATCATGCTGTATCTAATACCTTAATTTGTTTGCGAAAACATGATTATTTCTTGATATACAAATAAGCGATTTTGTCTTATATGTGTCATTGCTGTATTTCAGAAATGGTATTATTATAAAAATATTTTGGTAGTTGTCCATTTATTAATTTATGGTAAAACTTAAGTACTTGCATGTTGTTCATATCATTGAGCTTTAATAATTTCAGTTGTTTGTCAAGAGGATCAGTGTGTTATTTATTTTACTTAGCGAGATCATTCTAACTGCTTTTTGTCTGAAATATGCATTGCATTTGGTATCCCCAAGCCAGTATGCCACAATTTATATTAATGAGGTAATATGAGAGAATTGTACATTGTTTTTAGTATAATAATATGCTGTGGTAAACAATGTTTATGTTTATTTGTAATTCCAGTGATTCTAAATATTTTGTGTGCTACTATGTTTATGTGGCTGTCCAGATTGTTATTTATTGAGATACCTAACAAGTTAAAGTTATTTACGTATTCAATTAAAGATTATTAAGATTGTCTGGATTTTCTTCTTTCTTTTGTGGCATATGCAATATTATAGCTTTAGTTTGTCAGCATTTAGAACAAGCTTACTGACATTGAGCCAGTCACATGTCTTGTTTAGTTCTTTGCTTATATTGTTATTTAACAATATAAACATGTAGTGAAATTGCAAGACTTGAATTCCAGGTAGAATACTATTACTCATTTCGTCATTTGGCCACTGTCATGAACCACTGCGTAGTATGATGTATTCAAATATCATAACTATGTTAGCTTCCCCAAACATCCAAGCTTTTCATCAAGTGATTATTGGATGAACTATCTTCAGAGTTTTGCTCTTGAGCCGGTCTCCAGGGGCCTGAGACTGATGTAATCAGCAGCTCTCTCCCCCGGGCTTACTAGGATGATCAGCTATGTTGTCTGTTGAGTAATAGCTTCTATTTATTGGCTAATAAGTGCCTAATGTAGCTGTATGTGGAGACCTGTCCACCCATCATTTAGACAGGTATAACCTGTTTTGGACAGGTAGAAATATCACTGGATGGGTGATGGATGGGTAAACAGTAAGGAGCAGTATATTTAAAAATGTTGTGTATTGTCAATGATCCTTTGAAAATGGGTGTGACATATACGTTTGTAGTTTATTTCACAATGTACATCTTGACTGGCATGTATATACAGTATGTCAGTTAACATGATTGTATGTGCCTATCACAACATTTATGACTGGCAAAAATCTGATTCTGCGTACAAGTAGAGGCGTGGTGCCTAGATGTGTTGGTGCCATGTAAATGTTTTTGCAGATAAATGATTTTCATGCACAAATTTAACATGTTTCACTGCAATCAACTTGCCAACAATCATGAATGTGTTTGATATTTATAACATTGAGGCTCTGCCATGGCAGTAGTAGGAAGTGACATTATGTTCCAATTTATGCTTGCAAAAGTTTTACATTTCTTAAGTTTTTCATGAAAACAGTGTATTTATATTAAGTGGAACAACCAACAGATTGCCCAGTGTATTGAACTGTATTCAACTATGTGTACCATTTAAATGGATCTCTTTCAATATATAATTGCAGGGAAGAGAACTGTCTCGGAGGAGGATGTGCTGACAAGATAACTTGGATGCAGTGTGCTTAACCTTTCTACGTGAACCAGTGTGGAAACGTTGACCATGGGTGATGTTGAGCCGCGTCGGTCAGCACGCAAGAGAACAGCGAGTACGCGTCTACAAGACATGCAGCTACTCGGCGGTAGTGCAAAACAGATCACCAAGAAGCCCAAGAGACTAGCTGATCAACGTAATGTTCACGTTTTTTACATTTAATTTGTGTGTGTCATGTGTGGGATGGGTATGGTGTTTTTCATTGTAGGTAGCATGCACATTGGGTGCCCAATTTTCTAGGATTGATTTACGATCCCTCTAAAGAAAACCAATTGCTTTTTTAAATTCCCTGTTGAACATTGATGAAGGTTCTTACTGGTTATTTATTATTCACACTGGATTTTGCAACTGCTTACAGCTAAACTGAGAATGTTAACTTTACTGAATATGTATTATCTTGAGTATATGTTCATCTGAATGTCATCAATTTGTTACATGTTGCGGTTCCATTATGTTTTTTGATCAACATAATACAGTATGGTTCTGATGTGTTGCAGCTGAACATAGCAAAAACGATGCACATGGAAATAGAGTAAAGACTGAGAAAGGACCATTAGTTGCACAGTCAAGTGTGACTGCTACAACTGGTACAAGTGATAGAAGGAAGAAGGGAAAGGATGCGACCACCATCAACACAGATCCAGCTGATGTCGACCGTCAACCAGTGTTGGTGTTTATTGTATGCCTGCCTGCCTGCCTGCCTGCCTGCCTGCCTGCCTGCCTGCCTGCCTGCCTGCCTGCCTGCCTGCCTGCCTGCCTGCCTGCCTGCCTGCCTGCCTGCCTGCCTGCCTGCCTGCCTGCCTGCCTGCCTATCCTTTCTTTCTACTTCCTAATCCTCTATATCTGCCTCCCTATCCTCTATATCTGCCTCCCTATCCTCTATATCTGCCTCCCTATCCTCTATATCTGCCTCCCTATCCTCTATATCTGCCTCCCTATCCTCTATATCTGCCTCCCTATCCTCTATATCTGCCTCCCTATTCTCTCTGTCTGTGTCCCTAACCTTTTCATCTACCTCCTCACCCTCTCTGCCTCCTTATCATCCTGCCGGCCTACAATGATTTGTAACTATTGTAATTTAACTGGCATGCTTTTTAGAGTCATGAACACAATGATAACAACAAAATTGTACTTAGAGTCAGAATATCATTTGATTTTATGCAAATATTTATCTCGTATTGACACAATTAATCTTAGACATAAATGTGTTGATATAGATGTTTGTCTTCATAAGAATCTATAACAGTATTTAATATGAACAACATTGAAAAAAAGTAAAAAAAGAACAAGAGTGAATATACCTTAAATCTCCCTGTATTTGAGTCTCAAAGTATTGCTCAGCGCAGCTTACAAACATATCTTGGTGTCTTTGTCAAAATCACTGTGAGCCAGGTCCTTAGCCAGAAATATGTTTTTGCCACTCTCAAGTTATTAAGAAGTTTAGAAGTTGTCACAGGCATTGTTGATGAACCACTAACATGACAATTAAACCAACTGCCATACGATATCATAACAATTATGTTTACTTCCACCCACAGCGACAAGCTGCAGACCGACACATCAATTGGCATTACCAATGTAGAGCTTCAACACCTCAGGGACCGTGCCTCTGGATCAAGTCTGGACAGCTTCCGGAAGTTTCTCAGACAGACACGTGAAGGAGAAAAAGATCTTTCTATAGAGAGTGGTCATCAGGGCAACGAAGATGGTCATGGCATAGTGAAGGAAGAGACGACCGAATATGAAGAGGAGCCAATCAAACCTGAGAAGGAACAGCCAGGAAAAGGGACAAAGCAGTTAGAAGAAGGGACGCCACAAGCAGGCCTACATTTGCAGCAGATTGAACAAGAACTGGAGCAACCAGAAGAAGGGAGGAAGACGGCAGATCAAGAAGAACACGCGGAAGAAGACTGTCAACTGGCAGAACAAGAGGAGGAGACGAAAAACACCAGCCCAGAGAAGGACACCACCACAGGTGTGGAGGAAATGGCAGATGATCACATGAAGACACCTACTGGTGAACTTAGTCATGACGAGTGCAGAGAGAACGTTAAGGTTTGTGCATTGGTGGAATCGTGCAAGATTCTGAGCCAGAGAACCGACGAATACCACAATGCAAATGATGCCATACCTCCTTTACATGACACCAGTGATGTTCATGATAAATCGGCCACAGAATGTTCCCGCGGTGAGCAGGATGGTGGACACATTGAGACACACGGTGCAGCAGATGATAACAGTGGTGACCTGGTCAGGACAGCGGAGGCAACTGTTGAATTAGGTCAGCTGCAATCGGTTTACGACCAAGCCAATACACAGCAGAATGTCACTGTTCTCAGTAATGACACGAATGTGTTATTAGGGCTCGATTCTACTACACAGTTGATCTGTGATGTTGCCGCACGTCTTCCATCTACACAGACGCTACGGCTGACTCCATCTCAGGCAGACGTCACTGGAAGTGTGATGACGTTTGGCAATGACGCAACTTATGTGTTGAAAACAAAGGCGGCAAAATCTGACGCGCGCTATGAATCTCCAACAGGTGGCAGTGCGGGTTGCAGCGATGGAGGATCTGATCAGCCAGCCAGTGGAAGTGGTGAGGTATGTGCAAAATAAAAATAGAATTTTATTGACCTATGACCTATCAGAGTGAACCATTCTCTTTGTCATGTCCCGTCTTTATTTTGGCAGAAATGTATATGTTAATGTTATATATATATATATATATATAATATATATATATATATATAACATTAAGAAGATATAAATATATATATATATATTATACTGTATATATATATATAATATATATAATAATGTATACATATATATCTTCATGTAACGCGCATATAACTTCATGTAATGATTTGGTTTAAATATGTTCGCATATAATAATGCCATGTAATGTCTTGATTTAAAGAACTTGGAGCATGCGTCATAAGTTTATGTAAGGTCTAAGGAGTTATGACAAGTTAAACAGCATTTTTATTTTAAAGAAAATGGGTTTCTGAATTTTTTTACTAACTATTATGTTTACTATCAGTACAGCTAACTTTTAAAAGCAACTGTGTATCCCTAGATGACCTTTATTCATGGATCAAGCATGTTGGTATCAAGTAATTATATCTGAACTTGCGTTTTCATAGATTTTCAAGATTTATAATGATACGTATTATCAATACAGAATTGGTAAATGACAGACTTTTTTTATTACCTTGAAAACCAAGGGTCTGGCTGAAATTTTTTAGTTGAGTTTTACTCTATAAAACTCATTCTGTAAAAGGACAGAAAAAGTGGACTATTTACATAAATTAAAAAACATAAGGCATGACAAATTAGTAGTATTACTGGTCCATTGCAGGACACGACATTCTTCATGAATGAAACAGCCCCCCTGCCATGTGACGGTATGGTAGTGTCAACCAGTGGTGACACTGCCAACCAGTCACCAGTCTACGTCATGCAACTACCGTCTGTCACCGCTGACACCAGCCAAGCCGAGGGCACACAGTGCAATGTCGTCGCTGACGTTGTGCAGGTTCCCGGCACCATACAGTCATCCAACGTCACATACGTCAGTGTCACTAGCACAACAAACCCCCCTCGTGTCGGTGACGTCGGTGCCGGGGTTGGCGTTGGTAGTATTGACTCGGTTAGCGGCACCCATGTCGACGTGGTGTTGGTGCCGGCGATGGCATGTGCCGATGGCCTGTTTCGCTGCGACTATTGCAAGTATACGACGGACAAAAAGGCGAACTGGTACAAACACAAGGTCCACCACACGGGTAATTTCATTCGGCATTTCTTTCATACATTTCTCAGTTTAATAATGATAAGAATAATAAACATTTATTTGCCAGTATATTTCATGCTGAATAGGAATGTGTTTTGGTGTTGAGTCACATAGTGCCTATATATAATAAAATATGACAAATAAATACATAATATAAATATAAAATGTTCTTTAAAATTAAAAAAATTAAATTATTATTTTGATCTAATAAATAAATATATATATATATGTATACATATATCTATTTTAATAATAATTTATCATCCCATTTTAGCTACTATTTGTACATTTATGTAAAGCACCTGAGAGCAATACTATTGATATGGGCGCTATACAAATAAATTGTATTATTATTATTATTATTAGTTTCTCAGATGATGACGTTTACATTTGCTTGTTTGTCCCCGTTGGCAGGACGTCGCCCGTACTCCTGTGACAAGTGTCCATACAATGCCACCACCAGCAGCAACCTGAGACGTCATCAGCTGATTCACGCTGAAGTTCGCAGCTTCCAGTGCACCATCTGCGACGTCAAGTTTCGGCAAAAGATACACCTTGAGAGGCACATCAAGTACAAGCATCAGGTAAGGAGGCAAAACTGGTTGGTTGTGGACAGGCAATTACAAGTATCAGGTGTGGAGAAAAAATTGGTTGGTTGTGGATAGGCAAGTACAAATATAAGGTTTGGAGGCAAACTTGGTTGGTTGTGGATAGGCAAGTACAAATATCAGCTTTGGAGACAAAATTGGTTGGTTGTGGATAGGCAAGTACAAATATCAGGTTTGGAGGCAAACTTGGTTGGTTGTGGATAGGCAAGTACAAATATAAGGTTTGGAGGCAAACTTGGTTGGTTGTGGATAGGCAAGTACAAATATCAGGTTTGGAGGCAAACTTGGTTGGTTGTGGATAGGCAAGTACAAATATCAGGTTTGGAGGCAAATTTGGTTGGTTGTGGATAGGCAAGTACAAATATCAGGTTTGGAGGCAAACTTGGTTGGTTGTGGATAGGCAAGTATAAATATCAGGTTTGGAGGCAAAATTGGTTGGTTGTGGTGGACAGGAAAGTATTATTTCAGGTGTGGAAACAAAATTAGTTGTTTCAGAGTGGCCATGTACACGCATTAGGTAAGGAGGCAACACTTGCAGTTTGATGGCGAATATCTATCAAAAATGTGCACGAAAATTAATTATTGTGACAATTTTTAGTAATTAAATAAACGGGTGATGGGAATACTGCAGTGTAACAGACAAAGTGTGCAAATAAATGTCAGTATAATTACACGTACTGTAACATGTATAACAAGGCTATCAATGACATAAACCAATGCAGCTGTAAACCTACAAAATATTTAAGATAAATCAGCTAAGAAATGTAAGATACAAATCCGCCAGTTGCCTAGTAGCAACAGAAATACTATCATGTATATTTTTTATTTTTATTTAACAGGGTTGGCATTGATTTAATCAAATTGATTAAATCATCGATTAAATCATTGATTTAATCAACTTGAAAAAATCACGACATTGATTTTTTCGATTTTTTCAGATTATCTTAAATTTATACTTACGTTGCATGCTACTACCAGTTGATTTAACTGTATGTATTTTAAAATAAAGTTTAAATTTGTACATAACAACTTTGCTTTAATTCTTTAGAAATGCTAAGAATGAAATGTTCAGCCTATTGGGTATATTATGATATTCCACTTTTATTTATTTTCCGAATTACATATTATTTCTTATGATTGTCAAGAATGTTGAAAAAAATCAAATAAATCGATTTAATCGAAAAAATCCGATTTAATCAAAAAAATCCGATTTATTCGATTTATTCGAAAAAATCATGATTTTTTCCAACCCTTGTATATAGGGCATTAACCCAGTGTGTGCTTTGACGGTGTCTTGCAGGAGAAGTTGGTCGAGTGTCCGCACTGTGACTACCACTGCGCCAATGTGACGCCGGACCTAAAGATCCACCTCCAGCGGAAGCATCAGATCGGCGTCGACCAGCCCCAGTCGCCCCTGCGCTGCTCTGACTGTAGCTTCACCACCGTCTCCCGCAAAGACCTCAAACAACACGAGAAGTTCCACAAGAGCGGGCCGGAGTTGAAGCTCTACTGCGAGGAGTGCTGCTTCGTCACTGACTGTCAGAGCCGACTGAAGCGCCATCTGCTGACACACACACACGAGCGGCCGTTCTCGTGTGCGCTGTGTAACTATCGGGCCACTCAGAAAGAGCACATCGCTCGCCACATGAAGGCGAAGCACGAAGCGGAGGCGTCTGACGGGTATCCCCACCGACGCGTGAATAGTTCCGGTGGTAGCCACACGGGGCAGGTCGCCATGGCAATGGGACAGTCGCAGCCGAAACGCCGCACCCCCCTGACGGATTTCTGCAACAAGGAGAAGTTGTTCGCGTGCAACTTCTGCACGATGAGCTTCGCGAAGCTGATCAACCTGTACAAGCACATACGCGTGCAGCACGGCAACACGGAGAGCGACGGCCTGCACGCGTGCGTCGTGTGCGAATACCGCAGCACCAGTCGCAACAACCTGCTCGTGCACATGCGCAAGCACAACGCGAACGTCAGCGGTGACGCGCCCGCTCAGTGCAAGCTCTACTCGTGCGTCGTGTGCAAGTTCATGCACCCGAAGCGACAGACCCTGTACAGCCATATGCGCAAGGTTCACAACATGCAGATCGTCGTCACCAAAGGCAACATTCACTGTCTCATCGACGCCAACGACATACCCAATGACGATGACACGCAGCTACCAGCGACGACGGTGTCGAGCAGCGATGCCGAGCAGATGCTGATATCTGTCGACACCTCGAACGCAGCATTACTGCAAATGGCTTCTGGTTCACGGACAGACACAGCACCACCTGGTGGGAGCTTTGGCAGCAGGGAGGCGATTAACGCTGTGCAGAAGCTGCAGGTACTGTCACAGACAGAGGAGACGGTGCCATTAGACGGGGTTGTTTTGGCCGAAGACATCACTATCTCGACGGACCAGGAAGAGGGCACTGTGATTGGCCAGGATGCAGGGACGGCGACAGACATTGAGGTGTGTTCCACAGAGCTGTCTGATCTCTCCTCGGGCGACTATGTAGAAATCAATGGTGAGATGTACAAAGTGGAGTTCTCAAACCAAAAGTAACTGTGGTTGATCCAACATTGGTCGTGAAACATGTACAGTGTGAGAATACGATCCCAACCGTGTGTGTTTTTGATGTGTTTGCAATTGCTTCAGTTAGCATAAGGATGCTCGAATGAGAGTTAGGAGTCAGCGCACAGGTACATCTCGTTGATAACCATTAGACGAGCGGCAAATCACTGAAACGTGCTTTATTTTAGAGTTTAAATGCCCCCCCACCCAAATGTCACATCACTGGAAAGCCATGTACCTCCCAGTTATGATTAGGCCTGTTGTAGAGCTGCCAAATGGTGCAGTTAGCATTAATTCATGATCAGACATGGTCACCATCAAATAAAGTAGCCACTAGCCGTTTAAATATCAAAAAGTTTTTAAGATTCCAATTTCAAAAAAACTTTGTTTGATGGTGACCTTGTTTAACCTTGATTAATCGTAATGGGGAGATGCAGGACTTTCAAATGATGTAATATTTAGGTGTGTGTGGGGGGGGGGGCATTCAAATCGGTCTGTTAGGTAGTTCTGCCACTTGCCTGGAGCAAAATTGGTTTGTTGATAAGCAAAATATGTACCATTGATCATGTGTCACCCAGTAATGTCTGGGATGTCAGGGCTCTGTCTACTCTCTCGATGTTTTCCTCTTGTCCTCTCCGTCTTACATTCAGTTAAAACATGTTTGCCATTTGGGTAGTAAATAATGGTAGCACACATATTATTTATACTGTATAAATAATTTTACAATAAAAACTAATGGAAAACCACTCTAAATAAAACTCTGTGGACTACTATCACTGCTATAGTACTGTTCAAGAAGACAGAAACAATTTTGGAAAATTGCATTTATTTTGCCACAGCTCGTCCTAATTTCAGTGACACGTTATATACATACTTGTGCATTGATCAACATTTCCCACAACTACCTTGTGTTTTCTAGGCATTCAATGTATAAAATCACCAGCTTTTTAAATCACACACACACCAGCTTTGCTGTCAAAGTAATGTACATTAGGCTCTGAAACCCTAGAGCATACAGATGTAAAATATGACCACAAAATTACATTGGCAGGCTGAGAAAATTAAGCCGAAACTGACGACCCACACTTGCCAATGGAAACAGGATATATTTTACCATGTTTGATGTCATATTTACACAATATCATGACCATTACGTCACTCATTACAAACCTGGTTTAACACAGAAACATCTGACTTCTATTCTGGCTGGCACTGTGTTACGAGTAACATCAGAGACAACTTGACAGAGTCACAATGCATAGCTTTAAATGTTCATCCATTTTATGTTTAGAACTCTATTGGCCTAGGTAATTACAATCTACATATTCACAGCAGCAAGTAGACGAAAGCCCAACATAGATCTCACCAGAAGTCATTTCATTACAATTTGACAGGGCATCACATAAAATCTTCCGCATAGTAATTAATAGCCACTTGTTATATTCTTTCTCATGATCACAGTAGTTTCGTTGATTCTTGAAATACTGCAGAAAATCAACAAATGTTCGCGCTCTTGCCTCGCACACTTTCTGTGATTCACACTACTTTATTATAAAAACAAAATAAATACATTTACTTTCGTTTTTATAAGATCTTTCCTTGTGTACTTCGGGTAAAAACCTACCAAAAAAACATTGCTTGCCAACATCTACTCATAATGCAACATTTCACATTGATGGAGCCAAATTATCCAAACAGCCAATCTTTCTATGTACATACATCCATCTTGTGTACATCGATTTTAACAGTATACTGCATCGGCAACTAAAGATTGTATACGTCAGTTATTGTGCATCACATGACCAGTCACATGACAAACCGACCTGTTTCTGCTTCATCAGGTTTCAGTTGAGTTCAACGTTATTTACATATTTACAAAAGCCACAATAAACATGCATTTCAACCACTGGTTATAACAACAACTAATCACCGATGATTATAACTGGGCAAGCTGAACGCAATAGCATCTTTGGTGTCGATAAGAAATTAGTCGTGGATAAAATAATATACTGTAAAAAAGACAATGCATTACATGCTATGTATTGCGGCAAGCTGTATTCTTCAAAAGCGCTTTGGTAACACTACGCATCCTGAGTAATGGCGTGGAACAGACAGGAAGTATGGTATACAATAAATATGATGTACAAGAGAAAATAACATACCACTGCAATATGTACTACACTCGGTAAACACAAAATATATAAAACTTACATTCTGAAAAGTGATCCATGAAGGCATGAACAGTGAGTAAACTGAAAATATGGACGGCCTATTATATTATAGCATAACATATCTGTCACCATTAATGTTTGTATCAGCATGTACCTCTCTAAGTGCTGGCATGTTCTCGGATATTTGCGCCAAACATGAAAGTCTGACTGTTGCCCCTGGACAATTTGAACAGTTACTAAACACACGTACAATGCCCTAATAGTAGCTGTAATTCATTCCACCAATAACCCTTTCTACTAGGATCACACACCCACATGTGCATTACCATTACTCTGGAACTGTTGAACCAGGGTAGTCATCATTTGGTTATAAGCACATGCAACTATTACCCACATCAGCAGCCACAATCAAGCAATGACTAGACGTTTGGCAAACCTGATGAAGTCTCCAAATGTACACCTTTAAAATCGCTCATATAAGAACCCTTATTAGACTGAATAGTGGTGCCAATGTATGGGTATTATGTGGTAGATTTTGATCCCGTTCCAAATCTATGATCATTGAGTGTGTAATTTGATAATCAGTAGCCAATCACTGACTAACAACAGCAGGATTCTTCGTCACCTTTTACCAAAATTAAACGGGTTATAGTAAGCAAATAAATCACACTTTCTGGGCTTTGACACACGTGACTCCGTTACACAACATAATTAAAATAATGTAATCAGTTCTATAGGCAACCTCTTCTGTTTTCATTCTGGCTGCACAACAACACTCAACACTGTTTGGTAACCACGGATGGAAGAAGACCGTGAATTCACTCTTGGATAAAAATAAAATAAACAAAATATACAAAAAACAACAGTCTGTACACAGGTTTTGCAATCATATGTACAGAATATGTACAACCCTGAATGCTAAAACATTGCTGAATTTACAAAACTTAACCCATAATATCAAGAGTGACATTTCTGCAGTGCAGTGAAGTTACCGGTAACACACAGTAGTGTGACTACTTCATGTCACACAGCACACCCAA
This sequence comes from Oasisia sp. SBJ-2009, assembly GCA_964017155.1. Lineage (NCBI taxonomy): Eukaryota > Metazoa > Annelida > Polychaeta > Sabellida > Siboglinidae > Oasisia > Oasisia sp. SBJ-2009. The sequence continues at coordinate 28,427,597 of OZ024861.1, read as the reverse complement.
ACTGTGTGTGTCTGAGTCATGTCTCCACTCAGCTATCCAGCTGGCTGTTGTCATCTGTTGGCAGGGTCTGTTTGGTCTCATCGTACAGGTTCTTGGCATAGAGGATCTGACTGGTTACCTGCAGCAGTCAGATGGAACATCTATATTATCACAGTGAACATGTGTGATGTGATTTTTATTATTTATCACAGCAATATATAACAAGGTATATCTTGTTTGAAAACAAAGTGAAGATGGGCTGATGTTGGAGCCTGGATGTAAGATAGCCAACGGACCACTGGAACTACTGAACGGTTACTGAGACAGCTCAAGGGGCAGAGAGAAGAGATGACACTGTGACATTACTAACTACACAGGACTGATTTAGACAAGAGAAGACAGAGAAAGAAAAAGATGGAATTGTCTAGAGGAGGGCAATACACTTCACAATTGGGCAGGCAGTACACCTTAAACATGTGTCTTATAGTAAATAAAAAGCCTAATGGTAGACACCCTGATCTTAATACACATACACACCATTTCTATCACACGTAACAGTTTCACGGGATTTGCCTTGACCAGGAGAAATGCTTACCTTCTGAGCAATCTCCTCCGAGTCGCAGCGTACTTTGGGTCTCTTTTTTGGGTCTATTGCCGGGACACCCATCTCATTGTCTGCCTTCATCGTCAACTCGATGTAGAACTTGCCCTCTGACGGTCACAAACAAGGTAGGATGTATTTCAGAGTTACGCCACAACAAACACATCTACATACGAGACATATAAATGACACATGTGAGATTACAATTTGAGAAGCTTCCTTTAAATAAACAGGTACAGTTTATGCAGAATAACACAGGTGCTTTCTTGTTACTGTCACTATAGCCACATGGTTTGGATAAGTATCACACATCAGTTTTCTCTTCCTTAGTAATAATACCTTTCACTTGTAGGCAAGGTGGTCTCAGGCATCCACTAATAACTATCTCACACCCTCCCATAGACATACGTGTGACAGTTATTACCATTATAGTATTCTGATACACACAATGAGTTGGTAGCTGAGAGGCCAGTAGTCTAAGTGAACATAGAACTACTTGATGAACTTTCACCTGGAAGGAATTACTGCACTTCTCTCCATAACTAGCATATCTAAACAAACAATCTAAAGGTAAGTTTTTATATAGTATCCAAATCATCAGAACTGCTCAAAGCAGTTTACAATTTAATTTCTATGGCAGACTTTTTCAATCAAACGCCACCTCAACTTGTCTGGGAAGCACCCAGCCACGCCGCAATTAATGTTCGAATGCTGCTTGTACAAATACCCACCACCGTCTATAGCTATACAGCTGAGTGAACTGGAGCAATGTAGAATGGAAACCATTCCCAAGGTTTCACACAGCAGCACAGGATTCAAACCCGGATTCTCTTAGTTGAGACTCCCAAGCTATACCCCTGACCCACTGGTAAAATCTAGCTGTGAACGAACACGTATATGAAGGTGGCAGTAAGTGAGTCTCACCATAGGGAATGGCGCGACACTGATACAACTTGTTGTATGGCACGTCCAACATGATGTTGTAATGGTCTGTTTCACGAAACCTAATTGGTTCATGATGACCGAGGAAATACACTCGGTCACTAGAGAGCAGCACACGTACGCTGTCTTCGTTATTCTTCTGCAACTGCTCAATGGCAACGAACCTAGGAGAGAGAAGCAACGGTCCTGTTAGCAACAACACAATAGATGTCAGACAAAACTGGCCAAAAACAAAATCATTGTCATTATTCATTTTGTAAGGTAGTATAAAATGTGTTTCCGTCCTATTGTGGTGAATTTAAAATTATGTCAATTTTCACATCAACAAACTTGTGTGTAACATTTAATTTTTAAGTCAAGTAATTACTAGTGCAACCATGGAATATATATATTTCAAATAACTGCATGTTTTGTTTACATTTAAAAGGAAAGGCTAATGTTAGACTCACTATTTCATCAAAGAAAACGTAAACTGATGCAGCTGCATGAGATATACAAATGACATATTGGAAACAAACAGTTTTGTTACAAATGTCCCAATTTGTCATGTTTCATTTTTTTGAACAAATAAAAAATTGTGTCTGAACTAGTGCTGGTTCGATACCAGGTTTTGTTCGATACTGATCGATACCTGAATTTTGTTCGATACTCGATACTCGATACTTACGTTGTAAGTTTAATATTCACATAGAACACAGTTCCCAGTAGAAACAGTATGCAACAAAAGTAGTGCTGGTTCGATACCAGAATTCTTCGATACCAATCGATATATTGCTGGTTCGATACCAGAATTCTTCGATATCAATCGATACCAGATTTTTATTCGATACTCAAAATTTACCTTGTAAGTGTAATTCAGTACAGTAGAGATCTCCAAAGAAACACACTATTATCCACTTAGACTAATGCCACAGAAACACACACAATTTTTCACTTACAAGTAGGGAAATATGTGATAATTTTATAGTCATGCAAACAATGATTAAAATGCAATTTTCATTTTATGTAAGTAAACAAACAACAGTTTCAATATAATTGATTACTGTTGTAAAACTAAAAGGTAAATGTAATATAAAATTAAAACAATAAAGACAACTGCAATAAAATACCTAGTGACAAATAAATTCATCAATTGCACTGAATTATTTTAAATTAATAACAGTACTTCACTCCAGCTGTTTGTAAATACACTATAATATAGCAGCTTAATTTCAATTCAATGTGTCTCATAAAGTGACCATCAACAAATACAGCTGAAACATAACATACAAATAATATGTTATTATTATATTAAATATAAATACACCTATCACTTATAATAGTGCCACTGCCAGCACAGCTGCACACTCACTGTTATAACTGTTTTATAATTAATTGTATCGTAAAGATAATTGTGATTTAACATCAAAACTGTATAGACGATTACAATAAAATAACACTAATTAATAATAGAAAAAATATTAATAAAAATTAGAATTGCACTTCCCAGTTCACACCAATTATTTTTTACATAAAACTTAAATTACCACGTTATCAAGTACACATAACAAGCCCCATAATGTTTCTGCAACTGTTTTCAAGAACCGGTCAGTTTCTTCCTCTACCTCTGGCTCTGCCAGTGGTGAATCTGTTTGGCCAGTGCCAGTGACTGGCAGTGTCACACTCACAGTGAGAGTGACAGTAGATGCAGTAATCACATCGTCATCGTTAATCAGTCACGTCGTGTATGTCACTTCTTGGCGATGTTTGCCGCAGTTTCTTAGCAGATTCGGCAACAGATGGCGATTCGCTTCGACTATAACTAGATGTCCATTGCTCGGTCACTGTCGAATATTTCGATAGAATACGTTCTTGAGTCAATGACAATGCCAATGCCAATGGCAAAGCCAAAGGCAAAGCGACGTTGTCCACGACGTCGACGACGCCATACGATGAAAGTTGATCATCACGTTTTGATAGCTTCTTGAATGGTGACATGTTTCGTCAAATTTGATGTATTTCCCCCGCTATCTTTGAGATGCTTCTAGCACAGCAGACACTCTTTGTTGGAAAACTGCCAAATTATTAGCGATGAACGTTGCGACTTGTTGTCGTTCACCTTGGTTGTGGGCATCGTGTACGGCAAATGGTGGCGCCACCAAACGGAACCCGGATAAACATAACCTCCGCATCGCGCTCGAATAAATATTTATATTAATAATATTATTATTAAACTAGTTTCATAAATACTAGTGCGTGCAATAAACACTCTATGCAAATACAGTAGGATGTGTCGTTTTGTACGCGTAACCGTAAATAAAGTAGGGAGAAAGATGGCATGGTACTGCCACCAAACGAGAGCGTCACGTACGAACCTTGGTTTGGGTAATGAGGCTAAGCGAAGTCTGACCTACGCTAAGATAGCACACAGAAAACAGTTATTATAGAGACTAATTCTACAATAAAGTTTTAGAAAACAATTCACATTTTATGTTATATTATTTTTTAAACAACCACGCCTAAGTCAATTTAGGCTGTGAAGCGCTGTAGTGATAGCTCCCGTAAACAACGTCGTCATCAACAACGACGTTGCGCCTTCGCATTGACTTCGTCGAATGGACTCGATGTCGAGTATCGAAATATCGAAGGTATCGAAGGTATCGAAGGTATCGAAGGTATCGAAGGTATCGAAGGTATCGAAGGTATCGAAGGTATCGAAGGTATCGAAGGTATCGTAGGTATCGAAGGTATCGAAGGTATCGAAGGTATCGAAGGTATCGAATAGTGGGCGTTCGATACCAAAAATATCGAAGTATCGCGATACCACTAAATATCGGTATCGAACTTTCGCAAGTATCGCGATACTTCGATATTTTTGGTATCGAACCAGCACTAGTCTGAACATCACTAATGCTAAAAAATACAATAAAATAATACTTTTTTATGTTACTCCATCCACTTATAGAAGTCCATATACCAACAAATATGTAAGTATTAATACATGAGAAGTAACATTGTGAATAGGTGGTGGATTAACAGGACATGTTAAACAAACTGATATACATAATAACATAAAATTACATAAATAACAGCAAACAAATATGTGTATTAATTTCAAGTAAAAGAATATCCAAGTAAAAAACAAACAAGCTTATTTTTCCGCCTCTTGCATCACCGTAAATAAACAAAATCACAGCACTCACATCTCTCCGTAGTTGTTCTTGTTGAGGGTGAAGAGGTACTCCTGTGCATTGGCGTGGTGCTCTGAGTACACAGGCAGGAGGCCGCGTGGCCCGAAGCAGCAGCGAGGCTTGCGTGCCCGCTGCTGCATGTGGTGGGAGGCCGACCTACTGGTGTCTCTCACAGCACTCGCCGCCCCCGACGCCAGGTCCAGCACCCCCGCCAGGGGCTTGGCCACCGTACCTACCACACCCTTGCCAAAGCCTGTGATGAGACCCTGAAACAGTGTGACAAAGCCTGTGATGAGATACTGAAAGAATGTGACAAAGCCTGTGACGAGACCCTGAAACAATGTGACAAAGCCTGTGATGAGACCCTGAAACAGTGTGACAAAGCCTGTGATGAGACCCTGAAACAGTGTGACAAAGCATGTGATGAGATACTGAAAGAATGTGACAAAGCCTGTGATAGGACACTGAAAGAATGTGACAAAGTCTGTGATAAAACCCTGAAACAATGTGACAAAGCCTGTGATGATACACTGAAACAATGTGACATAGCCTGTGAGGATACACTGAAACAATTTGACAAAGCCTGTGACGAGACCCTGAAACAATGTGACAAAGGCTGTGATGATACACTGAAACAATGTGACATAGCCTGTGAGGATACACTGAAACAATTTGACAAAGCCTGTGACGAGACCCTGAAACAATGTGACAAAGGCTGTGATGATACACTGAAACAATGTGACAAAGCCTGTGACGATACACTGAAACAATGTGACAAAGCCTGTGACGAGACCCTGAAACAATGTGACAAAGCCTGTGATGATACACTGAAACAATGTGACAAAGCCTGTGATGATACACTGAAACAATGTGACAAAGGCTGTGATGATACACTGAAACAATGTGACAAAGCCTGTGATGATACACTGAAACAATGTGACAAAGGCTGTGATGATACACTGAAACAATGTGACAAAGCCTGTGATGATACACTGAAACAATGTGACGTGACAAAGCCTGTGATGATACACTGAAACAATGTGACAAAGCCTGTGATGATACACCTGAAACAATGTGACAAAGGCTGTGATGATACACTGAAACAATGTGACAAAGCCTGTGATGATACACTGAAACAATGTGACAAAGCCTGTGATGATACACTGAAACAATGTGACAAAGGCTGTGATGATACACTGAAACAATGTGACAAAGCCTGTGATGATAACTGAAACAATGTGACAAAGGCTGTGATGATACACTGAAACAATGTGACAAAGCCTGTGATGATACACTGAAACAATGTGACAAAGCCTGTGATGATACACTGAAACAATGTGACAAAGCCTGTGACGAGACCCTGAAACAATGTGACAAAGGCTGTGATGATACACTGAAACAATGTGACAAAGGCTGTGATGATAAACTGAAACAATGTGACAAAGGCTGTGATGATAAACTGAAACAATGTGACAAAGCCTGTGATGATACACCGAAACAATGTGACAAAGGCTGTGATGATAAACTGAAACAATGTGACAAAGCCTGTGACGAGACCCTGAAACAATGTGACAAAGGCTGGTGATGATACACTGAAACAATGTGACAAAGGCTGTGACGAGACCCTGAAACAATGTGACAAAGCCTGTGATGATACACTGAAACAATGTGAC
>OZ024861.1:28252644-28421032 GCA_964017155.1 Oasisia sp. SBJ-2009 | reverse complement strand
GTGACAAAGCCTGTGATGATACACTGAAAGAATGTGGCAAAGCATTTGATGAGACACTGAAAGAATGTGACAAAGCCTCCTGTGATAAGACCCAAAAAGAATGTGACAAAGCCTGTGGTGAGACCCTGAAACAATGTCACAAAGCCTGTGGTGAGACCCTGAAAGAATGTGACAAAAGCCAATGCTCATAAGCCAGAACTAACGGATCCATTTCTACATTCAGTGGACAAATATTTTATAAATTCCCAAGGGGTATGTATAAAAATCATGAGAAAAACAACGAAGGTATTACCTCAAAGCCACTCTCCATAGTGCCTGTGTAGGTCTGTGTGACGATGCTGGTGAGACCTCCCAGAATGCCGTGGGTGAACCCTCGCACTCCCGCCATCAGATGTTGTCGACTATTGCCCATCGTCTCACGAAGTATCTCCTGGCGCACCAGCTGATGACGCTCATCAAACGCCACGATCCCAACTCCGTCAGACAGTGTACCAGCCACCTGGTGGGAGAATGCAGCAACACTTCCGTTAGTCATAACTCGCGAGAGACATCTGGTGATCTTTTTGATAAAAATGGGCCAAGTGGCCTTGAAATCCTTTGGACTACATGGTGATGAGTTAGCAATTATGAATGGAATGTGCCTTGGTGAATCACAGTTACTGTCTAGTCTGTTACCTTAATCACCTAATTGGCTATTTCTCTGGTTGTTTATATGAGATGACCAGCCAATTTGTGTGAATGCTGTGGACAATTTCAATAAAGTGTATGGACTAATAAAATTACAAAAAGCACTAAATTGAACCTGTGGTCTCACTATTAATATTCTGAATATACTACTGATATATTAAAAGTATATACAATTTAAAAAAACATATCCATTAGAGTAAAAAAAGAAAAAAGAAATTTTGGATTAGGTTGTTATGGTCATGTCAGCCTGTTTTGACAGTATTGCCAATAAAATCTTTTGAAACTGGATGCAATGTTTATGTCTGGATTTGCAGAGTCCTGCCTTTCAAACAACTTGCTTGACAGAAAGTCTTCTTAGAAATGTCTTACTCCATAATAAATAAAATTATAGGAACAGACACCATTGTTATAATCACCATTAGTGATCTTGAGCAATGTTTACCATGGTGTGTTATATAAAAGTTTGAAATAAAATAAAACACACCTTAGCTGCAGAGTTTGATACGCCATGCGTTACACTCTTGAGAAGACCCCCGACATTGCCGTCAATAAGTCCATAGATCCCCTCCGTGACGTCATTGAACAACCCCAGAGGGTTACCGAGGAAGTCTACGGAACCGAGGATCTTCGCTGCCTGACCTTTCAACTCCTCCGTGTAGTGGAGCTTGATGAGTTCGAGGAGAAAGGCACTCGTCTCAAACTGGTGGTTGTGTTCAAATGGATCTGTAACGAAGTAGCTCTAACAGTACAACAGCTCAACAAATTCACTATTTTTTATTTTACATAATTTACTACATTCTAGTATAATTTCTACTGACATTTTAACAATTATTGTTATGAATTTTTTTTATATATCATAGGGATATTTTAAGCATACTATTTTATTATTATTATCATATATTTATTTATTTATTAGATTTATTATATATAAAACTGTGCCTTGAAGTGACATCAGTGGAATGGCACAATCAAAACAGAAACTCGGGAGTGCACATAATAATAACAAATTCACGATTTGTTAAAATATCCCTCTTCAATGTGTACATAAGATTGTGTGAATAAGTGACAACTGACAAAAATATACACAAGAAATGGATTTCAAAAATAAATTCACATGGTAAAAATGTTCACAGGTGAAACTCAAGCTTCTGATAAAACAAATACTCAGTAATCACTTTTAATTTGATAACAAATTTGGATTCACACCCAATGTCTATTGCAATATCTAACCCCATATTAAGATTAATTCAGATGCCAGTTTTGGATTTAACAACCCTTTGCCCACATGCTGTTTCCAAATTCCCATACTATCCAGCAAAGTCCATGTTTTATTGCGAACCTACCTAACTCAACTTTGGCATTCTCGAACTTAACAAGCGGCATCCCCAGTGTCTTCTTGATGGTGAGTAGGTCATGAGGCAGCTGGCTGCAGGTAAGCATGCTCATTGTGATGCGATTCACATTGGCTCGCAGTCGGCCAAAATAATACCGCTTCAGTGTCGCCGACACGGCCGCAGAGAGAGCCCTGACAAACAGACATGTGGACAGTGTTAATACAGCAGGCAAAATTAACATGCATTAATATTTAAATACTAAAATATTTCCGTTTATCATTGGACACTAATTATTAAAATTTCTGATGAATATATATATATAAGCCAAAAGGCAGCTTATGTCGACCAGTGCCTACAGGACCGACGTATTTTTTATTTAATACATTTTCCAAAGATGTAAAACTGGAACATTGTTTCTAATACTAATGTTTAACACATAATGAAAGTTCATCAAAATATTTCAATACACAAGGTATATGCAAAAAAAATTGGTCTACATAAAACCGCGTAATGCATAGATGCCGATTTATGTAGAACGGAGCAACGCCGGAAGCTGCTTATATTTAGTTAGCCTTTTTTGCGGTAGACGCCAAATCTAGCTATGTTGTGATACATGTTTATACAGTAAATTTAATAATTGAGTGAATGCTGTAAAAATAATTGCTGAATTCCAACGGCAACATCAACATTCGAGGGATCTATCAGTGCACAAAAAAGACAACATGCAAGTTTTACTAATTTACACATAATAATATAGCATTTTGCATCAGTATGAAGCATATCATACACTGAACATGAAACTCCAACCCTTCGTTCGATATATACCATAAATATAGCTTTATAAGAACTTTGACCCGGAACACATAACCCGGCACACAATATACTCAAAAATATGCACGGCGCTGGAGAAAACATGCTCAAAATCACGTAAGATGTTGTTCATTTAAAAATTAATTACGCACAGTACTTCACTGTCATATGAACTGTGTGCACAAACAATGGTACTGATCAATTCAATTGTGTTAGTTGTGAACTAACACGTCGAATCTTTATGTAGACCAGTTTTTGTCTACATAAAACAGTGGTCTACATAAGCCGGTCCTATATGCATAATCGGTCGACATAAGCTGCCTTTAGGAGTATATATATATATACATATATATATGAGACAGCTTTTGTAATTTTTTGCCTTACATTGATGGGCCATGGTTGAAACTATTTTAGTACTTGATCCCATTATACAACCCAAACTAGATGTCATAATGGATATTAGAAAGGGTTATGTTCCCCAAAATTGTTCTAAAACACCACAATCAAAAACACTGAATTGCATATGCATCTTAACATCATCTCTGAACTGATGTAAAATCCTTCTACACCCATTCTCTCACCTCTGTGAGTTATATGAGTTCTCATCATCATTGAGAGCATCAAGTTCAGTGGTCATCTCGTGGAAGTTGCTTAACTGCAGCAGTTTCCATAGCAACTTCTCCTCAATGTGCAAGGTCATCCGGGTCAAGGTCACCAGGAACTCCTGTAACACACCAGATGGCTGAAGCAAACTTTCTATCGCTTTCTAGACGATGGAGGTTACAGAACTATGAGAAAGAACAATAGTCTCAAACACAAATTATACGTTTTTAAAACCTATTGTTTCACCAACATTATACATCACCAAAAATTATGTTCCAATAAGAATAAGCAGACTAAGCTACTATATGGACACACTGACATTATTCTTTTTACACTTTTTATTAATTTATTTGTTTATGGTTAACTAAGATGTCTATTTTATGTATTTACTATTGTTGATATATTTAGCTTATCTAACTAATTTATATAATACAATAAATAGCGTCAAATAATTGATGTAAAGGTAAGCTATTATGTGCAGTATCTAGTCCTAAGAACTGCTCAAAGCATTTTACTTTTTACAGACCTCTTCAAAAGAACATCATCTCAATATCTCTGGGAAGCATTCAACCATGCTGCAAGTAATGCACAAAGACTTTGTACAAATAGTAAATAGTTTAAAAATAACAGCACATCATTTGAACCCAAGTTATTTCAAGTTATTTCAGTGTGCGATGTTCCCGCCATTGCGCCACCCACCGCACTCCAAATGTTATCTCTTCAGGTCATGCAGCAGACAATCTTTGGTGGGAAGACACGAGAGCTCACCTTGTATATGTCGGCATTCCACTTCTTGTTGGGGATTCTGTGCACATACACTTGGAGGGCCGGGGTTGGTTCGACCGGACTCTCTGCGTTTGGTGGGGTAACAAACAGCAGGACAGGCTCGTACGTTCCAAACAGCTGGTTGTCAACCTGTCACGGGAACAGACAAAGATAACAATACAATTTTTTATAAATGACATAATACACTGCAGAGTTGTTTTATACATAGGCAAATATGAAAAGAGTTTGTTTCTGGGGACCCATAGAATGATCCATTGAAATACATAATGGCAATACACGAAGATATATCAAAGCAAAAAAGTGGTTTCTGAGACATGGCAACTAATAGTGGATGCAGAGTGGTGGCATGAGTGCGTTGGACGTTTGGCCCCAAAATAGATGTCTGAAACCATACAATACATAAAATTATTATTTGTGTAAATTCTTAAGGTGTTGTACAGTCATGGTGACATAAACAAAGGTGACCATGGACTATGTCAGACACCTGTCTGTCTTCAAGACTGGAAGATAAGGATAAGACGGGTAAATGGAAACGATAAAACAGACAATGTTCAGTGGAAGCCACCAGGCTAAAAGATTATCCACTAATTGTTCCAAGTCTTGGAGCCCACGTTAATGCGTATCATTGCATAACTGGTAGCAAATAAATGGATCAAAAGACACTCGTTTGTCTTTAAAAAAAACTAACCTAATAAAGACTGTGATTGATGTGTGTGGCGTAGACACAAGTCATTGACAGGTTAAGGAGCCTTCTGTCTGTTAGTTCATGACTGTCAACAAATTACTTCTCACTGATGGTCAGACCTATATGACCATTCCCTCACCTATATGACCATCCTCTCACCTGTATGTTGCCCACGCTGGCGTCCAGGATCTGTCCCGAGCTGGTGGAACTCAGCTTCACCTCTATGTTCTTGAGCGTGACGTAGACGAGCTCCTCTGGCACGTGGTTCACCAGGGAGATACCAACACCTGCCTTCAAGGACACCACCACCTGGACACAGCAGACCACACACGGTGACCACAGGGCCAGACATGTTAACCCTTTACACACCACATCATCTTATGATTTCACTGCAGGTCCCTGTAGCATGCGCACAACATCACCAAACTGGGGCTGCTCCAAGACTGTTGCATTTAACATTTTTTGCACCTTTTCACTAACATTAAAAGTTCTAGTTTCTAAAGTAATCTAATTCAGCACACATTATGTACACCCGAAATGAATGTACATGAAGGTTTTCACATGAAATTTATAAAATCTTTGTCATCTCATACAACTGTTTGTCATTACTATCAAATCTTTTTATGAAATTGTTCTTTTTATTACAAATTATGGACGGGCAAACGAAGTCAGAATAACAAGTATTTATCATAGATGTTTATTTATCGTTATGCCTTCCGACTGACAATAGCATTATCACAGTGGCTGCTGGAACTAGCCAGATCTGGTACTAAACTATCACATGTCAATATATCATTCAGTTTAAGTTAAATAAGTAAGATACATCTAAATTTACTAATCATATTTTAAATTAATTATGCAAAATGCACACTGTGTCACACAGAGAATTTCGACTTGTAAAACCACAATCTCCAACACTAGTGCTGTGGAATAGAGACAGAATGAACACAGACGCTACCTCAAAGTTGGGTTCCTGGACCTCCTTGGTACTGCTGATAGAGAGTCTCCTGTGTCCGTCCTTCAGCGATGGTCTGTGTCTCTCCTGCTCTATTAGCACCCAGTCTGAAGACGTCCGCGCCAAGTAGTTCTGACAACACAAAGTTAACACAGCATTTATATAACGCCATCAATCCAGGTTACCCTGTTCATAGGTACTGTTACAAAAGCCATACAAACAGCACTAAATCAACTTAACATTACAAAGACGTGGCACCACGACCAATTATGGATGTGGCGATATATCAAATAAAATATATTATTAACAAATGTCCAATTAAATTATCATAAAGTCATATTTAAAAAAACATTTAAATTAACTATAAATTTAAGACAATAAAATGGCACAAGATAAAAAAGTAAATAATAAATAAGTAATAACAAAAAGTCAAATCGAGCAACAACATTAAATGAAAGTTAGTGTTCATGAATAAAAGGCTCATTTGAATAAATGAAAAACTCATCACTGTTATTGTAAAATTGTGTTAAGAAAACATGTATTTTAACATCTTGGCTTTTTATGTTTTTCATTGTATCATATTTATTCAGTTAAGAATACAAGATGTTTAAAACATAATTTTTTCGGTTCCCAAAACAACTTTATTGTCTTATACTGGAGTGATCCTTCCATTTATGCAAGCACCAAGTCAAAAGTAATGATGAAAAAAGGCTAGATGAATTATGTTTATTTATTATAAAATTTTAAAAGAAAAAGAAATGTGGGCTCTACCCCCCAAGGCCAGGCCTGTGACTGAGCTGCATACTACAGCGATATAAAACCATGTCATTAATACTGTAATAATGACAGTATATCTTATGCCCGGTGTTGTACCAATCTAACCAATCACACCCTTCATTCACACTAATTCTAATTTATAGTAACCAGATACTTATTCGACATATAAAGATTTAACCTAAACCTAGAAGTGGGGCCATTACACCACTGGTCACTGAAATGACATGTGACCCCCCCAATAAATTTTTCACTCATCAGGTGACATCAGACAACACAAACCTGTCGACTGGTGTTTGTTATTCAACGTTCAACATTCAACCCACCTGGTGAGTGACATCCATGATTTGGAGAACGCGGGTCGGGCCGTCAGTGATGACCTTGACCGAGAGGAAGCCCGACCCTGGCCTCATTTTCTGTCGCCCGATCATCATCTCAATGGGTATGTCTGTCTTGGTTGCGACACTGGGGACAGTGGGCCCAAGAACTGCCTCCCCGCCTGGCAACAAGTGACAATGTCATCTCCAGGATAATTTCACCTATCCGTCATCTCAACTACTGTCGACCAATAAAGCCCATCAATCTAGCAAAAATGGTCGCTTTGATAGAGAATGTTCACACATGCCATTATTTATTTTCTTGAAGTTCTGACACCAAATGATTATTTGTGACAAAACATATTTTTAGAAGTTCATTGGCTGACCCTAGACATTTGAACGACATGACAAGGAAATCACATCATTTATGTGAAACCATTTATACATCCAGGAAATGTCACCCGACCCAATGTTGAGCTGCCGAAATCACAAAAACAAATTGTGTATTCATATGCCTACCAACACAAAAGTATCTCCCTGGAAATTAACAAAAGCAATTACACATTATTCTAATGCTTTAGGGCATAAGAAAAACACATTTCTTAATTTTTGTTTAATACTTCGAGATTTAAGTTCACATGCTCAGTGAACATGATCTACTCTTTATAGAAACATCAGAGTTGACATTATAAGATGATTTTTATAAACCCTAAGAGACTGAACCCACCTTCTCTAAGTCCAAAGACGCCTTCCTTTGACTGCACACACATGGCATTGCCTGGTCCACAGCACAAGCGGCCGTCCTACAGCAGGCCACGTACATGTTTTTAAACAATCTCCTAAAATTAATCTCTTCATGTTTAATTTTCCACGAGGTGGAACTACAAATCACAAAGTGTGCTTTACAGTGTGCTACTGTACATCATGGACAAGTTTAATTCAAAGCAAGTGCACAGGCACACACATTCTTAGAATCCCTATACATTTACAAATAATAATAATGTTAACACTTGTATATGTAAACACTGACATCCAAGGCCACACAGTCAAGTGTATCAGCATACAGCACACATACAGCACACATACAGCACACATACAAAAATGTATCAATAGTCACCTCCGTAAACTTCCACGTTTGCGTCGTCTTGCGTCGTTCGTCAGGTTTACGCAGAATCAATGACACCTCGACGGATGGACGCAGGGCAATGTCAGCAATGTCAAGGACGTAGGTGACGTCGTTGGCCGACGTCTTCTTGATGCGTGGGTCGCGGGGGGCTGATGACCCCTCGTGTTGTAACATGCCTTGACTCGTCATGCGCCACAGCTGGGACCGCTTGCCTTGCTCCTGGACAGTGCAGCAGATACGTGTGTACATTGGTTAACAAACTTAAACAACAAGGGAGTTACTTAGTTAATGGCTGGGAGCAAGGTCCAGTGAGTGAGAGACAGACAGAGACCACCACTCTGGGAGTACACAACAGGCTACACATTGTATGGGATCTGTTACGTCACCTGGCATAGTCACCAGACAGAAGGAAACCAACGGCTGAACAATGTGGAGGTCTCAAGAAGGCTTGGCATTACTTATATATCAGTGCACTCTTGGCTGCACTGGAATGGTGAACTATTTATAAATCATTGTAATTCCTTATAAGTGCACCTTTTCTGAATCACCAAAGCTCACTTGCCTTTTTCAATGTTTAATGGCTTCCTAGGCATCTGTCTACCAACTGGTAATGTGTAAAACCTAAACAAATTAGTTACCTGGTAATGTTAATTTATGAAAATCTGGCACTAGAGGAACAGGTATTCTAGGAGGAAATGTTTTTAAATGGGCCAATAGACCTGGAAGTCCTTTGGACTATATATAGTGAGGTTGTACTTATGAATGAAACACCAACAATACAAACAAAGACAACAGCCACTATCTTTACTAAGCCGGCCTCCATGACCTACCTTCCTCTTGAGCACTACTTTGTCCCCAGGTACAACATCCAGCACAAGTTCCTGAGACTCCACGAATGCATCGTAACTGTTCCATGATGACGTGCCCTTCACAAGACTCGAACTGCTGCTAACAGACAAAAACATGCTAATTATATTATTATAATCAAAACAGGAAGGACTCGTAGAAATGATGTTTTATAATTATTTGAAGTACCAGTGTAGATGTGTTTGATAAATATTAGAAGTAACAACATAGACACAATTACTGCACATATTAAGATGCAATGACAAGGGAACCGTTGTTCTAGACCCACCTGCGGAAGGTTGCCGTGAAGGCGATGTAGATGAAGTTCTCATAACACAGTTGCGCTCCCTCCTCCAGTACATGCATGTTGTAGGTGGCACTAGTTCCCCCAGGCACAGACACCGTCAAGTACGGCGGCAACATTGGCTCGTCCCAGGCATAGGGTACTGCAACAGAAAAATACAGACAACCATCAATCACTGGCAATACAGGAGAACCTGTCTTAAGGGACCACCTGTCTTGGACAGCCACTTCCATGGACCCAGTCTTTTTAGCGTTAACTGACCTACAAATAATAATAACTTTATTTATACAGTAAAATCCAGAGTAGTACTCTGTTCAGAAGCGTTAAAAGTACAATATTCGAAAAAAATTAATACTTAACTTAGATATTAAAATAATAATAATACTTCAAGTAAAATATATAGATAATATAAATAAATAAATATGTACAACTTGTGTATTGTTGTAGACAGCTGAACTAGAAGGACTAAAAGTGAATTAAAAGCAATAGTGATGTAAATTATATTATTGTCAATACAGTATAACTTAAGCATATACATATATAAACAACTGTATAGTAGCTACTTAATAAGTAGTATGCTATTACAATATGTTATTACTTTCAATAAAAATTTCACATAATAAATACATGTGTCATATAATGACCAAAATATAAAATTATGATGACTAAACATTAAAAGCGAGTTTAAAGAAATGTGTTTTAAGGCGAGATTTAAATGTGTCCATACACTGTATCACCTGCCATGAACGAGCACGTCTCCTAGGCAGCTGATACTGCTGTTCTGAGATGTTGTTTGTCAAAGACAGATTCCACAGTATAACTGCATTTACAGCTGCACTGGTATCTGAAGTAAAAATCTCTCCAGAAATGTTTCAGGATGCATTACAATCATAACTGAGATTGATAAATCTAATTTAAGGGACCACAAGTCATGCATCTAAGTCAGCTGAGACTGAGAACATTGTAGTTAGGCCATTTTCTTCTAATATATTCCTTTATAGGGAAACATTGTAGTTAGGCCATTTTCTTCTAATATATTCCTTTATAGGGAAACATATGGCATATGTGACATATCCGCAAAAGCTAACTGATTATTACCAGTAAACAGTGCTGATAGACATTTGATTGTATGGCGCCACCTAGGGAGAAAACCATGCATACCTGACGTCCGAGCTTTAATGTGACTTCGCAGTCGTTCTTCAGTCACCTTCGTTTGGTAGTACACCAGCGACACCTAGTGGACAGAACACACAAATCTACAGTGTTCCAATTACATTTACTAAAATCTTTCATTCTTCTGTAAATATTATCATCTTACAATCGTATATATCAATACGAATATTTTTACAAACATGGCAATGGTACAAACATATTATAAAAGATCAGATCAGCTATAACTACAATCCTATTCCACCACAATCTTGATGGCAACATATTTTCAGACAAAAGTTTAGCTTCACAACTTCTAACGAGAGAAATCGCTTAGCACGTAACTGACCTCACAGTAGTTGTCGATCCTGTACGGTGGCGGCATCTGGTCAGCATCGGTGAAAACGACGAAGTAGGTGGCGCCATGGAGCACAATGTCGACACGCAGAAACATGCAGCAGTTGCGCTCACCTCTGTAGGAAGCAGGGCAGATTGATGAATGAATGAATGAATGAATATTTATTTCTGGAATCGTACAAAGCACATATGCAAACAGTATGTTTAAACTAAAAAAATGTAACAATCAATTATATAGTGTACGATTCATGGCAGACGGCGGAACCAATTAAAGCTGTTACCAGTTGGTATAGATAAAAATAAATATTATGAAACCATTTCTCATAAATTAAACTGGTCGCTGCCAACCCTACCATAGCTGTATAAACAATAATGTTATAATAGTAATTTCACAATCTCTCCACCACATCAACATTGGCATTTGGTAATATTTCTAATATCAATCTTTCGATGTATTATTTAGCTATAATGTTGTTTTATTTACAATTTACACAGAACCAGATCAATTTGTTGTGCTTAGCAACATATTAAAACATTACTTAGAATGGCTTCATAAATAAACACACTCTAATATTACTCTTTTCACAATTCACAAATATCTCTGTAAGAGCTGTGTTTACTCTCTGAATGTGTTTACACAGTTTCAATGCTTTGTGGACATTACACACGCACTGTTCATAAGTCTAAGATAACACCAGCAATTCTACAGCATTCCAATATAACTACCCATTGAAAGATTTATGAAAAGCAGCAGACCATTATGGAGTATTCAAATAATTCAATCAATATCAATCAAAATGTTTATTTTCCAACACCGAACATAATACGGAACGTAATAGAAATAAACTGTATAAAATATAAGAAAAAGGGGTATACTGAAGAAATCTTATGCATTTGTATAGTGGGTACTGAGACCAATGTGATCACGTAGTAGGTACTGAGACCAATGTGATCACGTAGTGGGTACTGAGACCAATGTGATCACGTAGTGGGTACTGAGACCAATGTGATCACGTAGTGGGTACTGAGACCAGTGTGATCGCGTAGTGGGTACTGAGACCAGTGTGATCGCGTAGTGGGTACTGAGACCAATGTGATCGCGTAGTGGGTACTGAGACCAATGCGATCGCGTAGTGGGTACTGAGACCAATGCGATCGCGTAGTGGGTACTGAGACCAATGCGATCGCGTAGTGGGTACTGAGACCAATGCGATCGCGTAGTGGGTACTGAGACCAATGCGATCGCGTAGTGGGTACTGAGACCAATGTGATCGCGTAGTGGGTACTGAGACCAATGTGATCGCGTAGTGGGTACTGAGACCAATGTGATCGCGTAGTGGGTACTGAGACCAATGTGATCGCGTAGTGGGTACTGAGACCAATGTGATCGCGTAGTGGGTACTGAGACCAATGTGATCGCGTAGTGGGTACTGAGACCAATGTGATCGCGTAGTGGGTACTGAGACCAATGTGATCGCGTAGTGGGTACTGAGACCAATGTGATCGCGTAGTGGGTACTGAGACCAATGTGATCGCGTAGTGGGTACTGAGACCAATGTGATCGCGTAGTGGGTACTGAGACCAATGTGATCGCGTAGTGGGTACTGAGACCAATGTGATCGCGTAGTGGGTACTGAGACCAATGTGATCGCGTAGTGGGTACTGAGACCAATGTGATCGCGTAGTGGGTACTGAGACCAATGTGATCACGTAGTGGGTACTGAGACCAATGTGATCATAAGCACCAAGTGGCACAAGATTAAAGGACAAACAAAGTTAACTTTTACGTGGCATACACCTAATTTGTTTATGCCAGCGGTTTCCCAGAAAAATATTTTTTAACACCCAGCCATCCAAATACTACGCGCTACTCCATCTTAGACGAAGAATGACGTCATGACGGTGATCGAGGCGCTCTCCCCGCAGATTCACTGCATGGGGTTTGGCTGTTGTCATGAAATGGCTGCAACTCGGCAACGCGCGTAACATGCTGATGACGGTAAATATAAAGTGGTCTATTATTGTTATCGCTGAAATCATCCCATCAACTGATGATACATGACTACATGTCTACTTCAAAGCATTTCTCCTAAAAATGGACCGAGCAAAGTGAACTGTACTTGGACTGGAGGGATTCCAAACAGTACGCCCGCAAATATGAATCAATTTCTTCAATACTACCGGTTGTTTCAACTATTATTGCAACCGTATGCCGAACAGTAAGGCATAATTACTAAAGTTTACCATAGATTTAACCACAGATTTAGATACACGTCTATAAGCAGCTGCTAGATGTCACGCCAACTGAACGAACTGTCGAAGACTCGAAGTTGTTGACCCTTAACAACGTCGCAGGTTAAGGGTCAGACATAGAATGCCGCGCGCTGAATGGCCAAGTCAATTTAACCCTTCACTTAATGGCGGCGTCTAGACCATCGTGGATTTCGTTAGAATTTTAGACTTTAAAGTCACATTCTGAGTAAGCCGCCGACGTTAAAAAATTGAGTATATGTGGAAATTGTTACTTTATATTAACTCTATTAGGTGTATGCCACGAAACAGTTAACTTTTTTTTGCCTTTAACCCATTTTATCCGGAATACGATTCTAGTCGTAGTTACCCTTTTTATCCGGAATACGATTCTGGTCGTAGTTTGCACTTGGCACGGCTTCCCCGCACTCTGATGTTTTGGAATCCCATTGGCTGGTTAACACCGAATGACGTCAGTATATCGGGATCACTAGGAAACCCATATTTTTCAACCAATCAGTGCCGTTCTTTGGGTATTTGACGTACAAACCGGGCACCCCCAAGCCAAAGTGAAATCAAAGATGGCGTCGAGTCGCAAAGATCGTTAAATGTTGACGTATTTCGAAGGATAACTCCATTAATTTACTTCATACTGTTGATGACAAGAAGGCAGACAAGTGGATAGCCGATATAAGATGGACGGTTATGGTATTTGATGCGATATTTGTCCGTGAATCCATTTTCGCCCACCGCGCCGATTTTTTTTTGGCGCCAAACAAAGTTAAGATTATTTCCAACGATGGTAACTACTTCATCAATAAAGTGACGTTGAAATGTTGACCAACGTTGTTACTTTAGAGTACTTCTTTATTAGTTATAAGAAATAAGCCACAAAATTATACATCGTTGACAGAAAATATTTCAAAAATTTGCATAATTCCGCTCAGCGGCACCACACGTTGGCGATTCAATCGACTGACATGAGGGGTAATTACAAAAAATGTTACATTATGAGATTGTTATCCAAGATATGTGGACAAGTTGTATACCTTTGTTTTCAGCAGAGAGTAATGCATAAAATAAACTCAACTTGCTCATTGACATGTTGTCTCCTTCTTGGCGAAAATGTCACGTGAAAAGTAATGTGACAAACCTCAACATAGGTTTGAATTTATTGGGCATGTTTTGTCATATGCCACATAAAATATATATGATAAAACTATGAGTTTGTCAATGCGACTTGATAGTTTATTTTATCTACTTTCTAAAGGTATATCACATTTAAAAATTGATTGAGAAATAATAAAGTCATGTCCATTTTAAATGAAGGCCTGTCATTTTTTAATGCTGACAGATTGATTTGAGGAAATGATCAGGAACTGGCTGCAACTCGTCTGCACTAGCTTCAGGATAAAATGGGTTAAATAAGGAACAATCCTCTCAAGCTATGGCGGTCTGCTGCCCAAAACTAGCCCTTGTTGATGCCCAAGGTGAAGTGCTGAAATTAGTCGAGCCAAAGACTTTATTGACTTTGCCAGTTGTGACCGCATCAGCTGTGAGAATAGCACAAATACCGGCTCCATATGTGAAAAATGTCTGGTAGGAATTCCAATATAAAGACCCATTTGTATGCTAACATTCCATGTAACATGAGCCACGGTTGGCCACAGATATTATGATCATCTGACCTGCCAGTGAGTACCTAGTGGGCGATTTCACTGGCAGAGCTTAAATTACGTTTTGCAAAGTAACAAGCCAGAGGTACTGCTGGTTGGCACTGACGTAACCAGCAGCAGCTCGTGAGGATGTGAGGAAAGACAAACTTAATGATCTGCTGAAGTTTCTACGTCGTCACTAGTCTCGCTTAACCAACTGTCGGTCGGCTGCCAAACTACGCCGAGAAGACAGTCTGGTTACTTAGTCAGCTTTTGTTTGTTTATCCGCGTGATCTACACAATGCTGCCACCTCACGGACACTGCCATAATTTATATTTTTATAAGCAACTGCAAATTTGTATTTCTATTTATTTTGTGTTAATACAAGCTTAATTTTGAATAGTTTTTATAATACAGCATTATTTGATAAAAAGGTATCCCTATTTAATTTGTATGCTATCCGTGTGGGGTTAGACAATGTTGCCACCTCACGGATACTGGTTAATCCTGTCGTAATTCTTATTTTATAAACAACTGTAAATTTGAACTTTTACTTACTTTCGTGTTAATATATATTCAATTTTGAATACTTTTCATATGATATCATTATCTTATAAAAGTATATCGTTATTTAAATTTTATTTCATAGTTGGCCTGAGAGCCAATCAGCGTCTCTACCCTAATCTGGGGTAAGGCCGAAATGCAGACCCAATGTTTCGCCAGGCGGGTGTGAGGGGCTTAAAAGGGCTGCCACCTCACGGAGCCTGGGTAACCGAGGCTACGTCGTCACTGGTGTTTACCTCATGTTGATGTGGAAGGAGTCGACCGTGTCGACCCTGAAGCCTCCGGACCAGCAGTAGTGGGGGTCTCCCATCATACGCACACACAGCAGCTGGTCCAGGTCAATGCGTGGCCAGTGGAAGGTCAGAGTGCAGCTGGGCAGTGCTGACAGGTAGTCGTCTACACTCGGGTTCTACAACCACCAAAGTCACGGATTGTACAGTCATATAACCACCAAAGTAACATACTTGTACATTCATATAACCACCAAAGTAACATATTTGTATATTCATATAAACACCAAAGTAACATACTTGTACATGCATATAACCAACAAAGTAACATACTTGTATATTCATATAAACACCAAAGTAACATACTTGTACATTCATATAACCACCAAAGTAACATACTTGTACATGCATATAACCAACAAAGTAACATACTTGTACATTCATATAAACACCAAAGTAACATACTTGTACATTCTTATAACCACCAAAGTAACATACTTGTACATGCATATAACCAACAAAGTAACATACTTGTACATTCATATAACCACCAAAGTAACATACTTGTATTAAATCACCAAAGCTCGCTCACTGTTTAATGGCTTGCTAGGTATCTGTCTACCAACTGGTAATACGTAAAACCTAAACAAATTAGTTCTATGGTAGTGTTTACTTTTCCACTGGACACATTTACTGGTGTGACACATTCCAGGGGGTGCCACTGTCGTATTATGGTCAATTAACTGGGAAATGACTATCAGCTACAACCATGCAATGGCAACAGCAACAATTCAATGTTACATGGAACAAATCTTACATCACAATAATGTGACAACATAATACAACAGCAACAGCTGCAAAGTTTTGGTTTGCTGTTGCACGTGTGGGTATAAAATGGAGTTAATAAAATAATAATACTCCTGTAATAGACAGCACATAATTTCACCACTGGCATATGCGGCTACCATCTACACTCAGGAGTGATGTCAGTAACTGTTTACATTGGGTTATGACCATCTACACTCAGAAGTAATGTCAGTAACTGTTTATGTTGGGTCATGAAGCAAATCACTAACTCACCTGGCCAGACACCAGGTGGCGCTGTGCGAAGGCGAGTTTGTGCTGAGACCGATTGTCGAGCTGGTAGCGTGGCGTGAAGGTGATGATGTTCGTGTCACAGTAGCGCCCTCTACCTTGTCGAACCTCGATGCCGATGTTGTACACCCTGAAAGGACAGTTATTCAATGTTAACACATTGCTGTTGGAAAGAATGCATTGGTGCAATTTTTAAATATATTATATGATAATTCAAAGCAGTGAGGACGTTTCACCAGATTTAATTCTATTGTCACTTATCATTTCATACATAAATACAAACAACTGTGGCAACATGGAGGAAGTAAATCGACCCCACATGAAAGGGAAGAGCCGGGGAAGAAGAGGTTATACAAACAACCATACAACTGTCTGTCAGTTTAAATAAGTTACTGACTGGTACCATTGTCATCACACCCTCATTTGGTTTGGGGGGTGTTGAGTTGGAGGTTGGGGATGTAGGTAGGGATGTGTGTGTGGGTGGGGTGGGGATTAGGGGTGTGGGTGCAGTTGGAGGATCTGCAGGAACCCCAAACGTACTATTGCATTTTTGTGTGAAAACTGTTCTGTCCCACCACCCCCATACGTCAAATCCTAGAACAATAACTTATGCTACAGTGAATAACTCTCATGACATAAGCTTCCAAGGCTGGCCAGTAGAGCAACATGTCACAAACACAACGTGATGAATCTGGCGAAATGAATAGTGTTTAAATGGAAGGTTATTATTCAGAGCTACTTACCAGTCGGGTCTGGCATCATTAGATATGACATGTAACTGCCGCACCCCAATGCCTCGTTCCAGGGAGAACTTGTGGCACCTAGGAGGGAAACCACCATGATTATCCCTGGCCTCAAACAGTCATCAAACCTTTATATGGTATCTTACAAACCTGGCCTCTTTGTTATGTGATATGTTGAGTTAACAGTTATCAAAATCATGTTATCAGAACACTTGTGACAGATAACATGTTGTACTTAGTCAAACTGACCTATATTGCTGATGCAAAGTTGTGACTGTTGCACTCTTTGGCATTCAAGAACCAAATTTTCACAAAGTATTCGGTACTTGTACGTTTACTCGTATATAATAAAGTACTCACTACTCATTAAAATATTAGTCTTTTGGGAGTTCTTTATATGTATGAAGGAGTTGGTAGAGAAATGTCTTACCACTGTGGCAATGTTCCTGGGCCTTTCACAGACTTCCCCAGTTTCATACTGCATCTGTAGTGAACAAACACCAAACATATTAGGTTATCAAAAATTATTTTATTTAACGAAAAATTCAATATCACCATTATTGCCAGAGGTTCCTTGAAACAGCAAAATGTTGGACGCATCAAGCTAAATGAAATGTTTGTCTTGTACTTATTCAAAATATTATTTAATGAACACATTATACTGTCAAAAAAGTCATGGCCATAATCACACATCACCTACCCACCCACCCACCCACCCACTCACTCACTCACCCACCCTCACCCTCACCCCCCCCACACACACAAAAGTGTTGAGTTTTGAGAGCAAAAAGTTGACTTTTGCACAATTTTAGGAAGTATGTAGTAAAATGGTTCTGGCAGATAAATATTTATTTGTCTTGAAATGGAACCTTTTCAAGGTAAAGTTCATACAGTGCTATACATACAACATGGGTTGGTCACGGCGTGCGTAGCAGAAGGACAGCGGGGTGACACTGCGGGCCAGCTCATGCTCCTCAAACTGACCCGCCGCAGACTCAGAGCAGCCGTCCTGCTTGAAGACCAGGGGCAGGCCAGTCTTGTTGACCAGCCAGTAGGGGGCTGACACAGACAACTGTAAGACAAACACACAGAAACTGAGTTGAAGACAAGGGGCAGACCAGCCTTGTTGACCAGCCAGTAGGGGGCTGACACAGACAACTGCAAGACAAACACACAGAAACTGAGTTGAAGACAAGGGGCAGGCCAGTCTTGTTGACCAGCCAGTAGGGGGCTGACACAGACAACTGCAAGACAAACACACAGAAACTGAGTTGAAGACAAGGGGCAGGCCAGTCTTGTTGACCAGCCAGTAGGGGGCTGACACAGACAACTGTAAGACAAACACACAGAAACTGAGTTGAAGACAAGGGGCAGACCAGCCTTGTTGACCAGCCAGTAGGGGGCTGACACAGACAACTGCAAGACAAACACACAGAAACTGAGTTGAAGACAAGGGGCAGGCCAGTCTTGTTGACCAGCCAGCTGACACAGACAACTGCAAGACAAACACACAGAAACTGAGTTGAAGACAAGGGGCACGCCAGTCTTGTTGACCAGCCAGTAGGGGGCTGACACAGACAACTGCAAGACAAACACACAGAAACTGAGTTGAAGACAAGGGGCAGACCAGCCTTGTTGACCAGCCAGTAGGGGGCTGACACAGACAACTGCAAGACAAACACACAGAAACTGAGTTGAAGACAAGGGGCACGCCAGTCTTGTTGACCAGCCAGTAGGGGGCTGACACAGACAACTGCAAGACAAACACACAGAAACTGAGTTGAAGACAAGGGGCACGCCAGTCTTGTTGACCAGCCAGTAGGGGGCTGACACAGACAACTGCAAGACAAACACACAGAAACTGAGTTGAAGACAAGGGGCACGCCAGTCTTGTTGACCAGCCAGTAGGGGGCTGACACAGACAAGGTTTAATTCAGTAAAAACATTTGTTACATCAGTTTCATTTTTAAAACACTGCATACCCTCCTGAGCTTCTTAGCACTACATCCGTCTGTCGACAACATTTCCTCCACACATGACAGTAACTATGCTAAAATCTTTTGGTTTTGTTGCACGACTGACAACAGAGTTTACGCAAATATGTCACACCATCATCATTACTACTGAGCCCCCTAAATTGAGTGAGCCCCCAATGTCTACCATCAGTGAGCCCCTGTGCCTACCTTCAGGGAGCCCCCTGTGCCAGCCTTGATATGCACAGACAAAGCCAGCAGTCTCTCCGCGGTGTCGTACAGCCGTAGCTTCACCTTGTAGTCCTTTGTACCCGCTGGGATCACCAGCTCCTTGCACAACGGGAAGTTCTCCAGTTCCACTCCCAGCTCTAGGGCCTGAGTGATGTCAGCCTGGCGACCACATCAAACCCTTCACACCTCACATCATTCTAATGACAGGAACCTGAATGTTTCACAAGCATACAGCATGCATACACATTCCACAGGATGGAAGTTAAGCTGATCTGTGCCCAATTGAATCCATGATAAAAGGGTTAACAAGGTTATTATTCAGAGCAAATTCTAGATGGCCAGGGGACAAAGAAGTCTTGGGGTTATCGAGAGGTCTAGGGTAGACTTAAAGAGGACATTGTACTGGGTGGACTTACAAGAGGACACTGCCCTGGGTGGACTTACAAGAGGACACTGCCCTGGGTGGACTTACAAGAGGACACTGCACTGGGTGGACTTACAAGAGGATATTGCCCTGGGTGGACTTACAAGAGGACACTGCACTGGGGGGACTTACAAGAGGACACTGCACTGGGTGGACTTACAAGAGGATATTGCCCTGGGTGGACTTACAAGAGGACACTGCACTGGGTGGACTTACAAGAGGACACTGCACTGGGCGGACTTACAAGAGGACACTGCACTGGGTGGACTTACAAGAGGACATTGTACTGGGTGGACTTACAAGAGGACACTGCCCTGGGTGGACTTACAAGAGGACACTGCACTGGGTGGACTTACAAGAGGATATTGCCCTGGGTGGACTTACAAGAGGACACTGCACTGGGGGGACTTACAAGAGGACACTGCACTGGGTGGACTTACAAGAGGATATTGCCCTGGGTGGACTTACAAGAGGACACTGCACTGGGGGGACTTACAAGAGGACACTGCACTGGGTGGACTTACAAGAGGATATTGCCCTGGGTGGACTTACAAGAGGACACTGCACTGGGTGGACTTACAAGAGGACACTGCACTGGGTGGACTTACAAGAGGACACTGCACTTGGTGGACTTACAAGAGGACACTGCACTGGGCGGACTTACAAGAGGACACTGCAGTGGTTGGACTTACAAGAGGACACTGCACTGGGCGGACTTACAAGAGGACACTGCACTGGGCGGACTTACAAGAACACTGCACTGGGTGGACTTATAAGAGATCACTGCACTGGGCGGACTTACAAGAACACTGCATTGGGGTGGACTTATAAGAGGACACTGCACCGGACAGGATGGGCTTACAAAAAGCTATTGCACTGACACTGTGAGATGGACTTACCGTGACGAGTGAGGCGATGCGCCCAGGCTTGATGGTGCCTCTGATGTCTGTGCCCTTGATGTAGTAGATCAGGTCCACGGGCAGCAGATTGTCCACTCTGACCGGGGGCATGAAGGTGATCACATGACCAGGCTGGCCATAGATGGATGCCTGCTGGAGGGAAGTGACTGACCGACGGATTGCCGTGTCCGGCGGGTAGTGCAGCCGCCGCACCTGGACACAGAACCTGACCAACAGAAACTGACGGTCAGTGACAGGTCTGAGTGTTGACCGTAGTGGTTGTTATATTTATACTGTTGAATCACAACTTGCAAACAAATTGTAAAATACATAAATACACACATACATTATGCTTTAAACCTAGTGAAATAATATTAATACCGACATTGAGCTTTAAATATTGGTGGTTAAATGTTAAGTTAAAAGTAAAAATACAAATGTATATATACGCTGTAAACAAATCCATGACTACGTGTTGTAGCACAGTGGCTCAGGGGTAGAGCATTGGACTCTCGACTAAAACGACCCGGGTTCAAATCCTTGTAAAACCTTGGGCATGTTTTTTCACTCCACATTGCTCCAGTTCACTCAACTGTATGAGTACCTGGCAGTGGTGAATATGTGTGTACGAGCAGCCTTCATGAATTAATTGCTGCCTGGCTGAATGCTTCACAGAGAAGCCGAGAAGGTGTTGGATTAACAAGTCTGCCAGGGAGTAAAGTGTAAAGTGCTTTGAACAATCCTGAGGACTGGATACTGCACTACATAAGAACCTTTCTTCATTTTTACAGGTGATTCCACAAAGCTCCATGGCATAGCTTTATATAGAGACCCGTCCACCCGTCATTAGGACGGGTAAAAACAAATATGGACAGGCAGAAATATGGGTGGATGGGTAAAACAATGAAGGAGCAAAAAAGTCTTCCAAAACCATAGATATTGTTAGTTATGCCTTGAAAGTGAGTGTAAATGGTGACATATGTGTGTTTGTAGCCCATTTCAGGTCATAAAACATATTTAAAGTTTGTAAACTGGCTTAACAGTTAATATCCATGTATCCACCAAAACATGTGTGACTGGCAATAATGTAATCCTGCATAAAACCCTGCTCCATAATGACATTACCTGTATGAGTCGGTGGGTCCGTTGACAGTGTCACAACTGTTGATCATGTGCGACACCTCGCCCGCCTTCTCCACATGCTGCCAGAGGGCGCTCCGATGGCACCAGCGCAGCGAGTGGGCGAACGGCCGCGCTCGCACCTTGCAGTGGACCATTGACAGCGGCATCGCCATATAGCGGCCAGAGTTCACACGCATCACCATGTCCTTGGCTGCCATGGCAACAAGGTAACAAAATGGCAATCATTGTAAAAGGATGGAAAATATATAATAGAAACTGTACATGTACGTATGAATGAAGTTGTTGTAGAACTAGAATGTAAAAGCATGCAGCTTATTATTTATTCATATATTTGTTTTAATAAATTTATTATTATAACAACAAATTGTTATTATTGTAGGACATTTTACGTATTTTTTAGAGACTTTTTAGAGACAACATATTTTAATTAGTAGTATTTTAGTGGCATTTTATAATTTTGTATATTTATAATTTTAAGTATAATTCTAATATATGTACACTTTCATAATTTAGTGAACACTCGATAAGCCATAGGCTTCCTTGTTCACATGCCATCTGGAGCTTGGCTCTGGACGGCAACTTGTTAAACCTTGTTAAAGCTGACCATCACTAATGAAGCTCAATAATGCAGAACCCAACATTATTTCACTGCAAACATCTCACATGAATTACAACCATTCACCTGGGAAACAGCAGGTAAAATGTGTAACACAAGTAATGATGAGTAACACAATCTAATGAGTGAGCACAAATCGAGGACTGAAAGGAGAGAAATGTACCTCCAACAGTAGAGAGTGTGTTTTCAAGGAGCACCTCCATTGGGTCATCCAATCGGTTGTGGATGACCAATGCTGACCGAACCGTGATTAGTTTCTTTGCACTGCTGCCGACCGTCACGTCAAACACGATGCGCGCAGGAGGCACTTCTGTGAACTGTGTGTCGCAAGAATTAGTACGCCATGTAAATATGTATAATAATTTACAACAAAACAGTGGCAATGTGATAGTATAAGTGGGATTGTTATTATAAGGGTTTAACAGAAAAATATTAAACAGTACACATATTTTAATATTATCAAATTATTCACAGCATTTCATACCCTGTATGTCTCACTTTATATGGATCACTGTGTAAATATACATGCTGAAAAAATGCAAAAAGAATCTTGTTATTCGTTGATACTGACAAAAACCTCAACACTAACATAGAAAGGAAACAGAAAGTATTCCTTCATAAATCTGCTATTGAAAATAGCTGTCATTCAGTCAGTCATTATGGGTAATCAAGGAATGCGCTTGTAATGAAAGACGTACAATGGCTGATGACTTGTCCATCTCTGGTCTCGCCTCCCGGAAGTACACTCCGACTTTGTCAACAGACAGTGGCGACACCTCCTTCCAACCGGCGACCTTCACAACTAACTTGTGAACTCTCAGCTCGTGTGTGTTCTGAAGCAGGCAGGGAAACCACATTCTACCAAGTGTCAAGTTAAATCTGAAATATATGGCTTTGTGATGACTATGCATGCCAATAACATAGTTGTAAGTAAATTGTGCATGAACGTATGTTCTAAACTAAGGTAAGGTAAACACTGGTAAGTACACTATCGTGATATTATTGTATAGTATTATTGTCTACAAAGTATCTAGGAAAAACAGTCCCAAGCCATGATGTAAGGGTGGCATCATTGCACTGCTCATTTCCAAAATGGTGAACCACTGAGCAATGCTGCTAATGTCAATGATTTCTTGAGATAGGGTATAAATACAGACAATTCCTATTTGAAAAGCATGTTTACACACATTACTTGTGATAACAGTGACAGTTCAATGTACTGTTGGTGATTACTACCAGTGTCAAAATGTACTTCACCAAAGTTTACAATCTAATTTCACGAAAAAGCCAACATACCAAATATTAATTATGATGTGTTAGCTCATTTGTGAAAACTACTTTAGGCAAATGAGTTGGTTTTAACTGACAATTGATAGTACAGTACTGTCACAATGACCGTCATGATTCATCAATAATTTGTTGTACTATTGTTGCAATTACTTCAACTTTTCAATGTTTTAAACAACAGTTCCATTGATATTGTAGGTGACGTGACAGAACAGTTCCACCTTGTGTCTGGTCTTCTGCCTCTCCTCTATCAGGAAGGACACCTCCTCCCCTGACTTCACGTGCTTCCAGTCAGTCGACTCTGGGGAGCTGGGCGAGCCAATGGTGAGACGGCCGGGACTCAAGGGCATCTCCATCCTGACAACACAACACAACACACAGAGTACAGGCAGGTGACATCATGTCCATCCTGACAACACAACACACAGAGTACAGGCAGGTGACATCATGTCCATCCTGACAACACAACACAACACACAGAGTACAGGCAGGTGACATCATGTCCATCCTGACAACACAACACACAGAGTACAGGCAGGTGACATCATGTCCATCCTGACAACACAACACACAGAGTACAGGCAGGTGACATCATGTCCATCCTGACAACACAACACACAGAGTACAGGCAGGTGACATCATGTCCATCCTGACAACACAACACACAGAGTACAGGCAGGTGACATCATCTCCATCCTGACAACACAACACACAGAGTACAGGCAGGTGACATCATCTCCATCCTGACAACACAACACACAGAGTACAGGCAGGTGACATCATCTCCATCCTGACAACACAACACACAGAGTACAGGCAGGTGACATCATCTCCATCCTGACAACACAACACACAGAGTACAGGCAGGTGACATCATCTCCATCCTGACAACACAACACACAGAGTACAGGCAGGTGACATCAACATACAACAACGTGAAAGAATATCACAAGAACAATGCAAGGACATTATAATAACAGAAATTACATGATAATGACACGTGACAAACATGGGAATGATAAAAGAATGTCACATGAATTACATCAAAATGGCACACGAATGACATGAGAATTATATAAGAAGGAGATAAATATAATATAGCTATGACACGACAAGATTATGAAAACAATGTCAAGAGAATGACAAAAAAACATTAAAATGACACAACTATGACATGCCAATGACGTGGGAATAACACAAGAATGACGATGACACTAACATGACAAGACAGCGATACAAAAATGACAAGACAATGACGCAAGACAATGAGACAGGATAATACATAATTATATAAGATATGAGCATGACATGAATATGACACATGTATGATGTGTGTATGGCACAAGAATGAGATGACAAGGACACAACAATGACAGAAGACAACCCTGTACCTGGAGGGTGTGCTTATAACGGTCGTAAACCACAGTTCGCTGCCGGTGTTGTTGCGCAGTGCAAACGGAATGAACGGTGTGCGGCGACGAGAACTCGACAAATACCCACTTCTAGAAACCCTGTCAAAGAAACATAATCATGGAACAGTAACTATTAGTATAGTTTTAAAGCATACAGCAGTAGTGAAAGGCTTATAGTCATCAGACCACTACTATGATTATATCTTACTGAATGTGTACCAACATCATAGGGAGTTGGAGTTCATTTAATTAAACCATCACAAAGGGGTATCACTGTTAAAATGGCATTTTTCATTTATGTCTAACGCATACAGTTATTTGACGTTTTCCCTTTTGATCAATTCTGTGGTAAACATTTTAAATAATATAAATGTTACTGTCTTTTATGCTTTTGTTTTAGATATAAACATATCTCTATCAAATATATACCCAACTTTGATTTAATGAACACACTGTGTAAATCACCATATAACATTAGGAGTAAAGTGTTATATAAATACTCTATATTTCTGTTATTATTTTGTAAATGACTGAGAAGCACTTGCGGTGACATACGTGTCCTTGTAGTAGTCCTCTGTCCACTTCACAGTGGTCGTCTGATACAGGTTCAGTAGCACGCTCGTTATATTCAGGTTGAGGACATCTTGGGCTGCAAAATGGTCATATGTCATCAGATGTAGTCAACGTGTCATGTTTAGAATGTGACAGCTGTAGTGTGACATGTGACAGTGGGCAGCAACAATGACCACAGTGTGTAGTAGTGCCAACAGTCAGCATTTGCTGATGCTGACTGTCCGAAATAGTGCTGACTGACAGCACTACTGCTGACTGTCAGCAATAGTTCCAACAGTCACAACAGTGCTGATAGCAAGAGATACAGACAGTCAGCATTGGTACTGAGAGTGAGTCATGATGCTGACAGTCAGCAGTGGTGCTGACAGTCAGCAGTACTGACTGTCCATGAAGGAGCTTACATGCATGCATGCAATCACATGAGAGCACAGACAAGCACTTCTTGGGGGGCACTGACAATGTACAAGACATTCAGCAACTGAAGCAGCTATTTGCCAGGAAGCCTTACACCCCTACCTGTGGCTGTCACCTTGTTCACGTCATCCAGGAGCCCGGTCTGCCAGTGCAGTTGACACCTGCCGGAAACACACACACTGTCAAATTCAAACAACACATACGTGTAGTGTACACATTATGACGTTTTTGCTGGCAAATGCCAGGAAATACTTTTCAGTATCAAAGCACGTGTTTTTACACCATATCCACTGGCATAACCGCACAAACAGCAGTTGTGAGCTCGTGTCCTGCTACTGAATTTGTAACTCAAATAAAAATTAGACTTGTTGCAATTCATTCCAACAATCCATTGTGCCACACACACATAAACTAGTTTTTATATGACAATATTTAAAAATAAATGTCATACAAAACTAGTTTTTTGTGTATGGGTGGATTTAATAGGATTTTTAAAATATGTCAGTGCCACATGTTAGTCTGTATCCAGAGTCTTTCAAGCTGAACATTTGATTCTGGAGCATGTTAGACACACGATTCTGTCTTAATATTGACTTCTTCCTACAGTTGTTTCATTCCTGTGGGAAACCTGCAGGTGACACACATCAGTAACAAGCCAGCCTTACCTCCACATTTCCAGGAAGGGCTCCCAGCCAGACAAGCTGCGGTTGTAGTAGTCACCTGTCAGTCGGAAACTGGCTTTACTGTTGCCATAGCCACTGAGTCGGTGCAGACAATACAGACCTGCAAATGTCACAGAGTCAGTTATGATGCATCTATTACCGCACTGGTATACCAGGTGTGTGTGTGTGTGTGTGTGCGTGCGTGCGTGCGTGTGTGTGTGTGCGTGCGTGCATGCGTGCGTGCGTGTGTGGTGCTTGCGTGCGTGCGTGCGTCTGTGTGTGTGGTGCGTGCGTGCATATGTGTGTGTGTATGTGTGTGTATGTGTGTGTGTGTTTGCGTGTGTGCGTGCGTGTGTGTGTGTGTGTGTGTGTGTGTGTGTGTGTGTGTGTGTGTGTGTGTGTGTGTGTGTGTGTGTGTGTGTGTGTGTGTGTGTGTGTGTGTGTGTGTGTGTGTGTGTGTGTGTGTGTGTATGTGTGTGTCTGCGTGCGTGCATGCGTGCATGCGTGTATACATGCATGTATACATGAATGTACACTATTGTTTACACTGCAACTTGGTCACTGGATTTTCAGGGGTCCATCAGTGATTAGGCAGAAAAAATTAACGCTTGTATTTTAAAAATCTCCCATTCATTATGGTTTTTTGTACCACTTTTTAATATTCATACTAGACGTTGCTTGAGTGTTTGCAAGACTGCAGATCAATTTGGTGCAATTTGCTGCTTCTTTCTTCTGTTTAAAACGTGTCTTGTACTTACTGGTGAAGTTGAGTTCAGCTAGAGGAACGTCTGCATCCTGACAGTCATCAATGAAGCAGATGCACATTCCATCAGCCTTCACCTGGACAAGTGAAACAGACATATATGGCATCCAGTATAACCATATTAAGGAAACTCAAAATATCTATCGTAAGAATCACAAGAATGTGGTCTTATATAGTAACAAATCTTCGAGGTAGCATATTTTTAAATAAATAATAAACTAACAAGAATGTGTCCAGTAAAATCTTGTTGATTTTAAATGTTGAGAATTTATTAAATGAAATCAGAATTGGAAAACAGTGTATCTGGGACAAAGGGCAATCAATTCTGGTCAATTGTAGTTCAGTTGTGCGTATGTGTACACATATGTATGTCTCTGTGTGTTTGTGTATGTATGTGTTTATCATATGTACATTTATCACACTCTCTGTGGACAACAAATATCTGTCATGAGTCAAAGATACACTGAACTTTTGTAATTTTTCAAAACAAAATAATTTGCAAATGCATTACTATTAATAATTCTCTTCTTACTTATGGCAATTATTCGAACAAAAACATACATTTCATCTAATCTAAAATATTACCATTCCGGCACACTCGCACATGCGCACGCACGTGCACACACACACACACACACACACAGCCACACAAACAACCACACACACACACGCGCACACGCACACACTCACACACACATACACATACACACAGACTGACGACAGTACCTCAATGCCAGACAGGGCAGTGTTGCGCTTCTGTTGTTTCTTGTACTGTGCACTGGGGATGGGTTCCGCGTTCTGTATGAGCCAGTAGGCTGCGTCATCCATACAGTTGCTGCAATCTGTCAGAGCCTGTGCACAGTCCGACTCACTGAACCCCAGAGCCTTCAGTTTGTTCAACTGCCAGTCTGTGCACAAACAATACACTAGTCATCAATACTTCTTCCAACTTATAAACAGCAGCTGTAAGAATCTAAGTGTAATTACACTGCATGTATGTATTAAATAAGTCCTGGATGTTTTGCATTATAGAAGCTATTACTTTCTCAAGTGCATCAATGACCCTGTTGAATCAAGGTTTTACCAGTTGTGTTGTTCGTCCTGGCCATTAGACAGACAGTAATCAGTTGATCAAAATGTTACATGTTTTCTGTTTGGATGTGGTTGTGGATGCTGTTCCTGCTATGGAGGGAGGGAGAACGGTTGAAGAGAAACAGCAAGAGGGGGGGCAAGAAGGAAGGAGGAAGGAAGAGAAAAAGGAAGAACAGGATAAAGAAGAGGAAAGAGGAAGATGAGGAGGGACAAACGGAGAGAGGATGAGAATGGGATGGAGGAAACACAGGAGGTTGGCATGCAGACACAAAGGAAGAAATGGACTGACTGGCATGGGCACTTACCAGGGTGAAGGCTGGAGGTGGGGGGAGGTGAGGATGGGGAGGAAGGAAGGGAAGTAGAACTGGCCAGTGAGCACCTACCGGGGTGTGGGCTGTGAGCCTTGTTGCGGGGATGCAGGGACTGCTCTGATGCCTGCAGCAGCTGCTTGGGCATCGAGTCCATGATGGCCAGGAACAACTTGATGTCATTGTACGACAGACGGATGTTGACACTCGACAGACACACCTGCGCATTGACACACCTCTGTATATATAACACACATCAGGACATGCTTCACACTGACATACCTCTACATTACGTACACTCTCACCTGTACATTGACACATTTCACACACCTCTGTGCAACGACACATGTCTGTCTTATGTACTGTACATGTACATTGATATACTCAATCTTATATATGTCATACGTATAAAAACAAGATCAAGTAAAAATTACTAATACACAAACTCACATACACATGCATGTCTTCACATACACATGAATGTCTTCACATACACATGCATGTCTTCACATACACATGCATGTCTTCACATACACATGCATGTCCACACATACACATGCATGTCTTCACATACACATGCATGTCTTCACATACATATGCATGTCCAGTTATTGTCCACACATACACATACATGTCTTCACATACACATGCATATCTTCACATACATATGCATGTCCACACATACACATACATGTCTTCACATACACATGCATGTCTTCACATACACATGCATGTCCACACATACACATGCATGTCTTCACATACACATGCATGTCTTCACATACACATGCATGTCTTCACACACACACATACATGTCTGTACACTAATATATGTATGTATGCATACAGAAACATCAGCCTAAAATCTACACCCTAACACAGAAAACACAAACAACAATATAATAACAACAAGGATCATCTAGCATGGGTCAATAAAAATACGGTCAAACAGATCATCGAGTACACAACATCATCACTCTACCAACCTCGAGAATTGGCGAGCGGTCAAGCGGGCTGGTGGCGTCCAGTAGTCCAGCCGGCGGCGAGTTGATCTTGTGCAGCTGGGCCGCGGTGTTGAGCTCCATGGCGACAGTGACCGGGTCAATGATGGACAGTGCA
Organism: Oasisia sp. SBJ-2009; assembly: GCA_964017155.1. Taxonomy (NCBI): domain Eukaryota; kingdom Metazoa; phylum Annelida; class Polychaeta; order Sabellida; family Siboglinidae; genus Oasisia; species Oasisia sp. SBJ-2009. The sequence continues at coordinate 28,390,845 of OZ024861.1, read as the reverse complement.
GTGTCATCCTCCGCAGCCAGGCAGCACGAGAACACCTCCAGGGACTGCAGACTGCAGGTGAGGGGACGCTCGTACAGGTAGGGGCAGTACATGAGCACAGCCGTACACTGCAACAATGTAAGGTGAGACGCTCGTACAGGTAGGGGCAGTACATGAGCACAGCCGTACACTGCAACAATGTAAGGTGAGACGCTCGTACAGGTAGGGGCAGTACATGAGCACGGCCGTACACTGCAACAATGTAAGGTGAGACACTCGTACAGGTAGGGGCAGTACATGAGCACAGCCGTACACTGCAACAATGTAAGGTGAGACGCTCGTACAGGTAGGGGCAGTACATGAGCACGGCCGTACACTGCAACAATGTAAGGTGAGACACTCGTACAGGTAGGGGCAGTACATGAGCACAGCCGTACACTGCAACAATGTAAGGTGAGACACTCGTACAGGTAGGGGCAGTACATCAGCACAGCCGTACACTGCAACAATGTAAGGTGAGACACTCGTACAGGTAGGGGCAGTACATGAGCACGGCCGTACACTGCAACAATGTAAGGTGAGACACTCGTACAGGTAGGGGCAGTACATGAGCACGGCCGTACACTGCAACAATGTAAGGTGAGACACTCGTACAGGTAGGGGCAGTACATGAGCACGGCCGTACACTGCAACAATGTAAGGTGAGACACTCGTACAGGTAGGGGCAGTACATGAGCACGGCCGTACACTGCAACAATGTAAGGTGAGACACTCGTAGAGGTAGGGGCAGTACATGAGCACGGCCGTACACTGCAACAATGTAAGGTGAGACACTCGTACAGGTAGGGGCAGTACATGAGCACGGCCGTACACTGCAACAATGTAAGGTGAGACACTCGTACAGGTAGGGGCAGTACATGAGCACGGCCGTACACTGCAACAATGTAAGGTGAGACACTCGTACAGGTAGGGGCAGTACATGAGCACGGCCGTACACTGTGCTGTGACCTGCACTGGACATGGTGTTATATAATTCCTAAAAGCTACACACTGTGTACACATTAGATGTGTAACTCACCCTAGCACACGCTTGCACACAGACCTACCTTGAGTATGACAGCATTTGTGTCCCACGCAGTCGTGTCTTCTACGACAACAAACTCTGTGTCTGTGACATTCACCTTGAGCTCAAACATGGACTCTTTCTACAAACACAAGTCAATTAATTAATACAAGTAAGGATGTAGACAGGTGTGATACTAATCTAAAGAAATGGAATTCCAGGATCACCTACTCCTGCAGAAAACACACTTATTTAAGGTAATTATGATTGTTCTGATTAATCAATTTACTTGATAATAATCATGTAACTGGTTATAATCTTATGTGATTGATGAACACCATTTCAGTTACAAAAAGTTACTGTTTTGTGAATGATTCAATCCATGAACAACTACCACACAACCAAAGACACTTTGCAAAAAGCACCGTTGTTTAAAACTGATACAGCGTGTTTGGAAACCTCACGTAACAAGAACATCCATGACACGCCTCATAATCCACTAGGCGTGTGAACATCAGATAGTTGTTTGCTAACTTCCCTCTGGTGATTGTTATGAACAGCTGTGTACATTTTTATCTGGTTAAAAATACCTTGTACGTATACGATACCCATCACTGATGTGTCACACTAGTGGTGCCATCTAGTGGTCATACCAAAACGAAGACTCACAAACCAATTACATAACAATCATCAATCGATCTGGCCAAACTGGTGATCGATCTTGAAAATAAAACTGACTGCCAACACTGACGATGATGAAGTGACGGCATGTCACTCACTGGTTCAATGACACTCACTGGTTCAATGACACTCACCGGTTCAACGACACTCACCGGTTCAACGACACTCACCGGTTCAACGACACTCACCGGTTCAACGACACTCACCGGTTCAATGACACTCACCGGTTCAATGACACTCACCGGTTCAATGACACTCACCGGTTCAATGACACTCACCGGTTCAATGACACTCACTGGTTCAATGACACTCACCGGTTCAATGACACTCACTGGTTCAACGACACTCACCGGTTCAATGACACTCACTGGTTCAATGACACTCACTGGTTCAATGACACTCACCGGTTCAATGACACTCACCGGTTCAATGACACTCACCGGTTCAATGACACTCACTGGTTCAATGACACTCACCGGTTCAATGACACTGACCGGTTCAACGACACTCACCGGTTCAATGACACTCACCGGTTCAATGACACTCACTGGTTCAATGACACTCACTGGTTCAATGACACTCACTGGTTCAATGACACTCACTGGTTCAATGACACTCACCGGTTCAATGACACTCACCGGTTCAACGACACTCACCGGTTCAACGACACTCACCGGTTCAAAGACACTCACTGGTTCAAAGACACTCACTGGTTCAACGACACTCACTGGTTCAACGACACTCACCGGTTCAACGACACTCACTGGTTCAATGACACTCACCGGTTCAATGACACTCACCGGTTCAACGACACTCACTGGTTCAATGACACTTACCGGTTCAATGGCACTCACCGGTTCAACATAAGTGGCTCGCTTGCTGATGACCCCAGCAGACATGGTGTGTGCACGAACACATGATCGCTTTAAACTGTTTTCCTTCCTCTCCTCTGCCCCTAAACAAACAAATGCCTCATACAGTGGTAGTCATGCCAGACTTGGCCTGTCTATAGTTCTAACACAAACAGGCACTAACACAATCACACACTGTCGCACACAGACTAGCATTTAAACAGACATTCACGGTGTCATATACACACAGGCATTTATACAGAAATACAAACTGTTACAAACAGGCACTTACACAGACACAGTAATTTATAGACTGTCATAGACAGACTGGTACTTAAAGGAAGCCAAAAGGGAAATATTACGTGATATGCACGTGAAAGAGCTAATACAAAGCAACCATTCTGAACGGTAATCACATTTTTAACGACAGTGGTTTATTAGTAAAATAATTTCAAAGTGGATAATTTCACTGAAATCCTCGGCTCCGTAGAGGCGGCCATTAACGCGCCCCGGTCCGCCACTTCCTGTTGTATAACCATTCAGCACGCAGAACCGGCCTTAAAGTCACGTGTCCGATGACGCATAATAATGCTTATCGCCGTTGTAAACACAATGTTGTCAGATACTCGAACTTCGAAGAAGAACATCCGTTCGAAGAACCTTGCTTCGAATGGGATGTTTCTCATCGTATATAGTGGGTCAAGATCCGCAGAAACGTTGGCGACGTCGAGTTTTGAAATTTAGAGCTGTGCAAACGATATTGGCGCGATATTTAATCACCAACGATAGTCGTTGAAACGGGTTACCGGTCGAAACCTTCCATCGCCGTAGCCAAGTCAGCGCGCGCAAGAAGGTTAGTAAATATTAAGTCTTCTGTGTCTAAATTATTTAAATCTTGTACCATTAGACACATTGCGATGTCTGTCGTTATGACTTATGTACATACTGATATATTTTATAAACATCCACCACAGTTAACGTTCTAGAAGGTATGTACATGACATGGCCATGGGATCATGGAGCCGCTAACTAGGTCTAGGACCAAGTCCAAGCGAGTTAAACCGTTCGATATTGTTATTCATTATTATTAGTTTTATTTTATCCTACATTGAATGGTATCACGTTTGCATGAACAGAGGCATATAAATAAGGTAAAGCTACATGTGTTAAACATGACCGTAACATTAAAACACAGCTGAATGCAAGCCAGATCATAGATGTCCCCATCAATTCGCATGAACGATAATATAGCACCTAGATTTTGGTTGGTTTATTTCATTCTCTGGGCAATCAATACAGATTGAAATAGGTACATAAAACATGCAAAATATATTTGTTAAAATAGATTGAAATAATATATAATTTAAAACATTAGCATAAATAAAAAATTAATTAAAAAAGTAGAGAATAATTTATTTGAAATGTATCTATAAAGGTAAATTAAATATGTTAAGACATTAAAACATATTTTCTTTTATTATTTGAATAAACTTAAAAATTACTTTAATAAAATATTTTAATAAATACTTTAAAACATTAAAATAAATAGGTCTAAAGAATAAATTAAGGTTTTACAATATTCACTAAATAAGTTTTCAAAAATAGTGCCTTTCATAGTTACGCAGTTCCTATTTTCAGGTTGACCACTGTGAATGTGCCAGCATGCCTGCAATATTTTTCAGTAAATATATTATTCAAACATCACAAACTGGCATTGCGAATGTTGTTTTCAATCATGTTATTCGTTCAGCGAGACACACAATTACAAATTCTGTGTGCTGTGTCAGTTCAGATACTAATACATTGATACTAGGACATGTTACAGGCTTACAGTAAAGGATGAATAATTAGCTATGATGAGACATAACTTATGTACTGTAAAAATTACTTTGCAAATTTGCAATATTGCCTTTATTGGTAGGTAGAGTTTCTTGAAATATTGGGACACACTCAGCAAACAAGAAGAAACATTAACACACCCCAATAACAGACTAGCATAATATACTAGATGGAACGAGTCAACGAGGATTTGTAGATATCCCACAAGATCAGTCGGTAAACATTTGGTACCAGTTTCTTCCCCACAATAAGAGTGCAAATCACTAACCTAATTCAATAATAATTTAATCCAATAGTTTAGCAAGTAAGTCAGATGATCCACCATGCACATTGGCGTGATGTGTCAATATGACATTTTGCCAGTTAAAATATACATTGTCATAGATATTCCTGTTCGATTGATATTTTGAGGTGTCAATGTTTGTGTTTATTGGATAATAGAATCTGAAGCACTTAAATGTCATTATAACAATTTTTTTATTAAAGACAACCACACTTGATAACAAGCCACTGTATATAAGATACAACATGACACAAATATTTAGCAGTACAGCATGTCCTGTTTATTTATAGGATGGAACCATGGCTCTAGCAAGAACGTCCGGCCACGTCCTAGCGAACCTTGACAACATGGCTGTTTTCTGGTCAAGACGCAAGTAATTGGAGCTGCAGAAGACACTACAGCTGTATGTTTACCTGCAGATCCACCACACTGTGGTGGGAAGAATGAGTGAATGGTGAATTACATCTTTGTCAGAACTCTGGCCGCTGCCCACAACGACTGTCCATGTCAGAATTGCAATCCTTGGTTCAGATATGCCCTAGCTAATGAAAGAAGGTCTGTTGGTGTCAAGAGTCAGTTGATTTGTTCATTGACAATCCAACTGCTTATTCACAAATCAACTGATAATTCGCAAGGGCAGCAGTCAACAAGTGCCAAGTGTTATCCTAGATCTTGTTCTCTGCTGAGAGCACAGAAGTTCGATCTTATGGCCGGTATACACTGGTATGACTCTCTGTACCCTTCGACCAAGCCTGTCATGGATCCACCGGGTAAAATTCTCTGTATATGGCCGACTTGGACTCCTGAAATAAAATAAGGCTTAAATAAATATATCAACTATGTATAGTGGCACAGTGGTTTAAAGCTTTGGACTTGGCTTCAGACTCTCAACTACGAGAACGAAACCATGTGCTGCTGTGTCGAACCTTGGGCAAGTCTGTTCACCCGTCATTGCTCCAATTCACTCGGCTGTGTAAACAAGTAACTGGCTATTGACAGTGGTGGATATTTGTAACAAGAACCGTCTTGATTCATTAATTACAGCTTGGCTGGATGCTTCCCACAGTCATGAGATGGTGTTTAACTGAATAGGTATGCCAGGGAGTAAAGTGTAAAGCACTTTGGACAATGCCGAGCAGACATGGGGTCAAATACGTTGACATTTATTTAAATACAAATACTCTTGAGGAATCCAAATACATTTAATTACTAAACATCAATTACAGTTACTTAAAACTATTTAAATACTTTCAAATACAAATGTATTTGACCCCATGTCTGAGGATTGGATACTGCACTATATAAGAACTGTGTTGACAGGTGACATATGAAAATGGAGGTAACTCAATCCATTATCATTGTAGAAAATACAATAGAATACATGTTCTGTTTTTATAAAATCACTGGAACTTTTTTCAATTCTCACATAGTGGACAACTGGCCATGCTACTCGAAATGTTCTAGAATGATCCTACATCATTTACTGTTAAACCTAATTTTTTGGGTATATTTCTACTATGGAATAATATGTGGTGTTTTCATTGTATGAAATGTCATTTGTATTATATAAAATGTTTGGTGTTCTGGTTACTCTAATGTTATTTTCATTGTCAATAAATTGTGAGCAACACATTTCACTGTTGTTATAAATACATGAACATAATATTATACTTACATCTTTGTTGGCAGATATATGTGACAGTTGTCTAACATTTGGAAGCACTGTCTGCTCCAAACACAGACTATAAAATCCATGGCCATTTGTAATATATCATGGCACATCTGAAACAGAACCAGATGTATAAATGAGTTTTTCATGAATAAGAAATATTATTAGCACAATATAGAACATCACAGCTACTATTATGGTTACCTTGACACGACAACAAAGTTACATTGCAATTAAGACCACCACAGAATATACATAAATATATCCACATATGTTATAGTTTAGAATATTTGTTCTGCTAGTTGTGTTACTTTTACCCAGTTCAAAATGGTTATTTTTAATAGAGACATATATTCAGCTAAAAACAACTTTATTATTCAGCATGAAGTTGATTTCATAAAGAACATGGGTGGTGATTTTCTTTCTTTATTTAGCCCTCCAGAATTAGGCTCCAAACCCTCGCTTTAAATATACCACGCCTATTAAAAGAACAATCAATATTGACACACATCTGTTTTTTAGTCGCACAGGTCATGCTATGTCAATAATACAAAAAACATGCCACAGTCGCTGCTGTTAATATAATAATGTCCAGTATTTGAAAAAACAACAATTAATCTGCATTTTTTCCACATTTCAATGATTTGTGGGCAATTTAGAAATTGATTCCTGAAAACATGGGCGAACGACCGAGCCTGTCAGTCTGTGTCAGGCTGAGATAAATCGGAGAGCCATGACCCCATATGTGATATGATGTGTTTCAAATTGGGTAACTTCAAGTTGTGTATAACATATCCGACACTACACCACTGACTTGGAGAATAATACATGGCATGGCTGTGACTAAGTAGAAACTGCCGAATTCCGGGACCGAATGCGAGGTGGCCATCAGCATATCTGTCAGTGACAGTGTCACTGACCCACCATCGACTCCGTTGGCGTTGATATTTTAATTACTTAAATTAACATCCAGCCCAGATTTCATAATGAACATTTAGGGCAACATTTCTCATATTAGACACATAAATGCTTACCTTCACCGACAGATTTTTGAGTCTTCCTCCTAACAATACAGTTACAGTAACGGGTATCCACAGTAACAGCATACATTCGCCTTTCGAAGTTTCGGCGAGTTTCAACCACTTGTCGATCACTCAATGTCGCCTCGGCTTGTTACTCGCCTCTGCATTTCGGCTTCCGGCGGGTCTTCTTTACCAGGTTTACCAGCGCGTTCAGTTCTATCTTGAAAATGTTGGCCCTTATCGTTGCAATAGAAATTCAGCTATTTCTGAACGAAAATCAGGTCGGTTCGCCTACACGAATCGGATGTACACAGCGCCACCTAGCGATTATTTTTAAATACAGAATTGCCAGACTGCGAGCATTATTGACGTCACACATCAGTCAAAATGGCGCAACTTACAAACTTTGATAGAAAAGGTGTTCAGATTTTTTTTACTAATAAACCATTGACATTAAAAATGTGATTACCGTTCAAAATAGTTTGTTTTTATTTACTCTTTCACGTGCATAGCATGTAACTTTTCGGTTTTGCGTTCCTTTAAACAGACATACAGACTGTCGCAGACAGACTGATACTTAAACAGAGATACAGACTGTCACAGACAGACTGGTACTTAAACAGACATACAGAGGTGGTGTGTCAGAATGTAGCGCTGCAGTGTTTTAACATGACATCTCTAATGATGACAGTAGTATACATATCCTTTAGGTGACTGTGTACAGAGTCACAGCTCAACAGATAGAGGACTATTCCCATTGTATGACTTTGTTTGACGTTGTGAATAGATGCAGATACACCTCTTGCATTTTTGTGAGTAGCCCGCAATAAGCGATGAACCAATTCTCACCATTTTCAAACGGATTTGTTACTTCGACCATTATGAAGGACCGCAATGCCAACAGCCAATCAAACACTCCCATTAGCCTCATGTTGTTCAACAGCACTGTGAATCGCGTTGACTCTTTTGTCGACCGGAAGTGAAGCTCCATCTGAAGGGCACTTGGGTCGGTACAGTTTTTCGATGGCTGCAATATCTTCGAGAACACATTTGGTCGTGCATTGGCGGGCGCATCTGGAAACACATCAATCATCTATAATTTATGGTTATAGAAACCCCACCCCAAATGGTTGATTGACAGCGGTCATGTAGCAAAGATACTATCACTAACCGTCTAATGTCAATTTGATATTCGAGATCAGACATTCACACACTTCAAGTAATAACAACTACAACAATGGTTTACTCATGAAACTTTAAAAATAATAATTTCCAAAGGTTGATAGTTTAAAATATACATATACATTATATCTAAAAATTAATATTGATTTTAAGATGTATACTACTATCTTAAAGAATAAAAAAGAAGCTTGTTAAAACACTCATTCAAAATACATATTGTTTACTAAACAACATGACTTAAAAAAGTGTTTTCCTTCTGTAAACTGAAGTCAGAACTAACCTCGGTATCTTGTGTCATGGATGACTATTTCATGTGACACCAGATCGATGTCCTTTGTGCCATCTGAGAAGCTCTCAAACACGAGGTGAGATTTGATGAAGTCGCAGCGAGCAAGTGGAACTTCCGCCTCGTGATCGTCACCGCGTGACTGTAGCAACTCAAGCGTGACGTTGTGTAAGTTCACCTTCATTGACCAAGCGTTCCACACCTGACCACTCAGGATCGTCTGCAATAAGGAAATATATGTATATATCGTACATATCTGCAGACACATGGATGTTCTTGTGGCAACCGGCTGACAACCGGCACATAGAACGACCTAGAGAAGGATAGTCCAAGTCACTAAAAAATTATTTATAATAATTTATATTTAATATATAAACTATTATTTATTTATTATTGTATATATTTTTAAAGTCTGTAAATTGTTTACATAACTTACTTTTCAAACAGTGTTTATTTACATGAATTAATTGCATATTTATTATACAATCACATCCTGTATATTGCTCATTATTTTATCTGTTTTTCTACAATTTTACATTTGTCTAACCGTATCTATTTTTTATCTATTCATTTTTTAACACATTTGATCTTTTATAGACTACTTAGATGTGCTAATGTATGTACCAATTGTATATGGGTTTTTACCTTAAATAAATGTATTCGTACTCGTACTCGTACTCGTACTTGTATTCTTATTCCTATTCGTATTGACTCCATGAATGTGAAAATTAATGGAATTCAAATTTTTTCTAGTATTTCACAGTGCTCATTTCTACTATTTATGCATATATTATATTTTTTCACCTGAAAGAGTGTTGTTTCACAAAACTAGACATGACAAATATGTAAGAGATACCATTTATGATTTAAAGATTTTGAATGGTTGTGAAAATATTGTTAGAATATTTGTTTCCAAGTAAACTTCGTCAGTAAAGTAACATCAGTAAAGCAACAATGTAGATTGGATATGCAAAAGTATTCATTAAGGGGACAAGTGCTACAAATTTTTATTATATTTTATGCTAGAGAACTAACTTGGTTGGAAATATATCTCGAGGTTAACTCATTCGCTACTACATCATTTGTGCAGAGATACAGCTGCTGTCCCCAATCTATTTTTAGACCCAACACCCTGCATCCCCAGAAGCTGCAGCAATTAGGTCAGCTAATTAGGGTATCTGTATACCGCAATTGTGCAATCACTTCCAAAATATAATTTTTACAAGAAAATGTTACACGTATTGATTGAAGTAAACCAAATGCAGATTGTAACCAACTAAATGTTATTAAGTAACATGCAATAGTTACTGTTCTAATAAGGCTACAAACCAGAAGAAAACAAAAAAGTGATTATTCAGTAGTATGGTAAACTTCATCCGATGGTAGTTCCACTTTTCACCATTTGTCCAAAAAAAAATTCTGACGGAGTTCAAAAAAATTCTCGTCATGCAATACTGCCCCCACAGGTCTTACCTGCATCTGGGGGTCCTGGAGGTGGGACATGAGGGGGCGCTGAAACTCCCCCACTTCTTCCCCAATGTTGTGCATGAGGATACCCTTGATGAGCTGGTACTGGCGCAGGTCCAGCGAACACTGGACAGCGGTCAGTGTACCGTCCACTCGCATGTCCGGCGACGTGTGGCTGATCTCCGACTCGAGGTTGCGTTCGACCTGCAGTGTCAGCTTACACGTCTCCTCCAACAACTTCTGCTCCTGGACAAGGTCAAAGTGACAATAGGTCAAGGTCATGGCACAAAGGTCAACGTCACCAAGTTATCTAATTATTATTATTAAGGTCACACGTCTTGATCCATAAACAGCTTGATCAGAGACTACAAATAGAATTCATATTTTTTATTTACAAAACAGAATTTGTATACTATGATTTATCAATCAATCAATCTGATTGATGAAATAAATTGATTGATTGATGATTTATCAAGTGCATAGCATAAACTGCATGGAAGCCAATGCATTAAACCTGAATATATGGTGATTTTCAAAATTTCTTATAATGCACAATAACTAGAAATTGGTTAGTTATATGGACAGGAATGAACACAGTTAGTAAATAGCAACAATACAGTTCGCATATATTTGTCCATAATAATAGAAATTGATGTTAAATATGTCTGTATACAAATATTGTAAATTTGTTCTCTCAAAATATGATACCCTTGCTTTAAAATAAATGTTATTACAATGTCTGCCTGAATTTCACATAATAATGACTTTACCATGATTTACATACAGTGGAGCAACAACAAACGAATCCATCCATATATTTAATTTCTCACCTCTCTGTGGACAAAGTAAGATGGGAACTCAAGCAGATCCGGCGCCGACTTGGTACCGGCTGTACCGCCGGCACCACCGAACTCCTTGCACCGCCACTGCGCCGCAAACAGATCAATGTCCATCAGTACCACTTGCATGATGTCGAGCAAACACTTGTAATTTGCAGGGTCTGGCTCAGTCGGACCACACATGAACAGTGCTCGTGGTAGCTCTGGTGGCGACATCTTCTGGGTAGCACACATCCCCGTCGTGGTCATGGATCCAGTGGGCGTCCCGAGTGCCGAGTAGAAGCTATTCAGTGTCGAGTTGCTGTCTGATGGAATGTCAAAGTGTGACGTCAGCGGCGATTCCAAGTTGATGTTCCCACGCATGTCGTGGTCCAAACTGCCGTAGATGCTCTGTGTCATCGCGGCCAGGTTGTTGCGGGACTCAGTCGCCTCCCGTTCCCTCACAGTGCCCAGGGAGTCGGCCACGGTGAAGGTGTTGGACACACTGAGCGTGCCCAGGTTGACAACCAGAATGTCTGTGGAGTTGGAGCTGTGAGGGATGAGGATCTTTGGGGCGCCCGCCTCGATGTCTAGACGCACTCGCTGACTGCGCACCGCTCTCTCCATCACCTGTAAACACACACGGCTCTCTCCATCACCTATAAACACACATGGCTCTCTCCATCACCTATAAACACACATGGCTCTCTCCATCACCTATAAACACACATGGCTCTCTCCATCACCTATAAACACACAAGGCTCTCTCCATCACCTATAAACACACACGGCTCTCTCCATCACCTTTAAACACACACGGCTCTCTCCATCACCTATAAACATACACGGCTCTCTCCATCACCTATAAACACACATGGCTCTCTCCATCACCTATAAACACACATGGCTCTCTCCATCACCTATAAACACACACGGCTCTCTCCATCACCTATAAACACACATGGCTCTCTCCATCACCTATAAACACACATGGCTCTCTCCATCACCTATACAGATGTAAAACCACAATAAGGTGCACGTCCACCATTCCCCGACCAAAAAGTACCCTATAAAAACACCATTATGCAGGTTGTCTGAATTTCTGTGAGCACATATGAAGTGTGGAATGAGTAGAAATTATGTTTTTGTGCAGCGTGGCATCAGAGCTGTCAAATTATGACAGTTGTCACTCGGTGCATTTATGCAATAACCATATAATGCGGTGGGGTGGTCACAGTGATATCGGTGACCTTGTGGCGAATTGGCCCCACCTTTTTAAAGTAAAAAATGTATATTTGGTGGGAATGTTTGTATTGTTGCATGTATTAGTTTTTAGGTAGAATGGTCTCGTGAGGTTTGGCCACCGAGAAACCAGTAGGTGACACTGGACAGGGGTCAGTGTCATATAGGGTATGGTTTTTTAGAGTTACATGTTTTCCTACCAAGTTAATTAATAAATGTCATTATATTGGCCATTTCAATGCAAAAAGGTGGGGCCAATTCGGTGGGGCCAATTCTCCTAACCTATATAAACATAAATAAAAAACTGACGGAAAAACAGGAAGCCTGTCGGCGCACGAAAACCCCATGAACACTCGCTAAGTAGGAGATACACTCCCGTGTTCATCTAATTGCAAAGAAAGTGGGGAAAGCGTTACGACATGTTTAAACTTCCTAATCCCCCAACAGTGTACAATAAGATTTGTTACCTAAGCATTAACCGAAGGAAGATAGGTGGGGAGGAGGGCGGATTAAAAATTATAATTAACTGCAAATTCGGAGTACTACTGCAGACAATTGTACTGCAGTTGGTAAACAACAATTCTTGGCTCTGCCTTAATCTGGTACTGTGATTGGTTGGCTATGATATGCGTAGTGATATGTTGTACTGAAGTAGTTCAGGGTTTGATCAGGCACATAAGCCAGAGCCTACTGAAGACCTGCCTTGGCAATTGCATAAATATTATTATGCAATTTATAAAGTTGCACAAACTGATTTCTGCATATTAATACATTTTGCTTGGTGATGTAATCAGGGACAATCCGTGGGTGGTTCAAGCAGAAATGGACGGGTGTAAGCTTTGAGAGAAGTTTGTGGGAGCCTGAGGTATTAAAAGTTCACGAATTATTCACTGAACCTCTGTCTATGGAGGGTAAATATGCTGTGAAATTGTCAATAACAGAACTCATCAAGATTAGTAGGAAATGAAGGAAACGTTATAATGGTCGCCTATGGAAAATCCAAATGTGGTCTGAGTCCTACACATGCACAGCGATGGATGACAGCCACCTCCAATGTTTCACACTTGTTGCATCCTTGTACCTACTAGATGTGTTAAAGTCGTACTTTTTATAACTGAAACTGTTTCATAGTTACCACAAACTGTTGTATGCAAAACGTCTCCCAGAAATAGTATGACAAACTTCTCTTTTAACGATTAACAAAAATTTAATCCACATTTTCACTGCCTTATCATCAGACAAGCAATTAAATACAGTCGGTTAGCTGGAGCAGTCAATCAGGTTGTCAGTACTGTTTAAGGGTACCAACTACTCGAGAACAGCTATGTGCCATATTTATGTTAATACTCAATATATCTCAACCAAATTTGGCATACACGTTCGTTATGTGAACAGCACTTAGTGTGAATTTGAACTCATTTGCATATGTGTTACCATAGCAACCAACATTTTAAAATTACGCAGAGGGGTGAATTAAAAAAAATTATTCTGAGTCAATGGTTTCATGTGGATTCATGAAACTGCTCAAATTCATTAGCTAGAATGTCCCTTCATACAATAAGGTGGTTTGAGCTTGAAAGATCTAATGTGTTCTATGCTTGTAAAATGATTTTTCAGAAATAACGTTTTTTGGACGTTGGTCAACTGTAGTGTTTCATATCTGACAACTCCAAGTAGTCAGCTGCAATGGTCAAATGAGTCTTATTGTGTGTGTCACTAACATGTGAACAGATGGAACAAATTTCAGATGTCTATCTTTCATAGTTTTTTGGGAATAATTATTTGAAATTTCACAAATGTGCAAAAACGTGATTTTGAGAAAATGACAAAAAACGACAGCATGTCATATAATATTGACAGCACACCTAGAAACCACTAATAACCATAAACTAAATCATTTATAAGTGTCTGCATAATGAACATGACTACCAGGCATCAGATTCATATAGGAACAACATTTTATTATTGTGCCAACCTTATTTATAAGTGTTTTTGACCCAAAATGCGTGACGAATTGTTAACGTTTTGCCGGTCGACGCTATTTGCTTTCTCATCCTGCAGCTGCCGGAAACGGCGCTGATTGGGCGATGATGCGATCATTGGTGCGCCGGGCGCGTTCATTGGATTAGATATTTACGCGATATTATAATGAGCCATGGATCGCGTAACAAATCCTTATATGGCAGTAGAGGTCGCATACATTTTCCCGAAATAGATGCATATAATTATATTCTAGAACTCCCAGAACACCACATCCGGTTATGTGTAAACTTCCGGACAAGACGGTTACAAACATGGCGGATTTACTAGGCGGCGTGTCTCTGGACTCGAACGTTCTTTTTAGTCATTCCCGGACATTTAAAAATGGCTACCACGGTGGATTTTGCTTCTTGAAGAACGAGGGGCATGTTATAAATGATGTTTTTATTGGTATTCATTCTTAAAATATTGAAATATGCTCTTGCACAGAGCTGTATAAGATACCAATGCATCTAAAAATGACATGATCTGAAAACCGTATTTTTTTTATTTCTCGACCCGCTGGTCTCCTTAAGCTAACAGCTTAAATAGTTTAAGCTAAATTTTTTTATCAGTTAGTTCGACAATACGTCAAGTTGCCAATAAGTCAGTAAATTGTTCAACCATTTGGTGTGAAAATTAATCAGTAAACTGGGAAATAAATTAAGTCAATCAGTCATTCGACTGGTCAATCAGTTGGTTGGTCAATCACTCAATCAATTTGTCAAACAATGTGTCAACAAGTCGATTGATTAATCTACCAATCAGTCAGTGAATCATGTGGACAATACAAATATTGGTCAGTCACTTGAATGGTGAATGAGTTAGTTGGCTAGTTAGTGGACAGGCCCTACCTTCCAGCCGGCGGATGCTGCTCTCATCTGTCCCAGTAGGTTCTGTAGCTGGAGGAAGTGCTGACAGAAGGCCAGGGTCTCGAGCAGGAAGCGCTGGGTGTGCACGTAGCACACAGACGTCATGCGCAACTTGACACTCATGTCAAACTCACGATGTAGGTGCCGGTCTGGCGTGCCAAACCTGTCAACAAAACCCAACCTTTCGTGCTACACAGCTAACTACAGACAGTGAACACTTTCTTGTAACTTGTTGGTTACTAATTCTACTTTGTGCCCTTTAGTTCTACAAATTTCGTTAAGATTAAAACACTACTACAACAAACACTGCACTAACTTTTAATGTGATCAACAGATCAAATTATTAATTGTTCTTGGAAATCTTCTATACAAGTTACCACTATTACTGATATTACTGATATTTTTATTGTGCAATAATGTTATACTGTATAAATAAAATATGTTATATTATACTGGCAGTACAAACACGTTGTAATGAAAGTTCTTTCAATGAATAGAAGATCCAATTGCACAGTTGTTCACTGTGTACAAGAATTTCTTTTTGTGATTTATATATTTCAACCGCATGATAAAACGTAGTTTTTACTTTTTTAATAGGCAAATCATGCGGTAAACCAATAAACAGATAGTGCCACTGTGTAGTTATAATCTGTCGGATACATCTAAAGAACTAACTCACTTAACTATCGTCTGCCAAGTGCCACAAGTGTACATGTGGTTCAGCTGGAATAATTTGCTTTATTCTACTCAGCCTTTTTATCTAAGAATATTATTTTAATATATTTCATTACTATATTTATGCGTATTCTGCTAACATGCTAATATTTTAGGATTATTCCAATGGGTCTTAATGTATGTAAAGTCCGACATGCTGTAGAGCGCCACAAATTATTTGTAATTGGATGTGGCAGTACATTAAATAAAATTTATTATTATTATTCGAAACAAATTTCATAATTACACAACTATCAATGTACGACTTACTTCTACGTTTCAACCACCATCGGCGGCCTTCTTCAGGAACCAAATGTTCAGTGGTCATTGCTCGCTAGATGGTGGTCGAAACATAGAAGTAACTCATACATTGCTAGTGTAATTATGAAATTTGTTTCGAATAATATACTTCCAACTTGATGAACATTCTGACAAATATTATTATTACGTCCACAAGTAACTCACTTGAAAAACTCAAAGTTGAGTGCCTGTGAGCCGGTGGTGATGAACCTCTCGCGGTAGAGCCTGGCGTGAGGGGACTCGTCCCTCAGTGAGATGCTGGCGAGTTGCCCCGTCACCGACACATTGCCGTCCCGCAGTGACACCTGGGAGGTGAAGCCACACACATTGACCAGCGCCAGCTCGTAGTCAGCCTTGTTGAGCAGCAGTGACAGACTGGCCACAGCCACATCCACCTTCATGTTGGGCTTCACCACCACCATCCCACCTGCAGCAGAACAATTAGCTTTTATCTCACCCATACTAGTCTCGCTTAACCGACTGTCGGTCGGCTGCGGAACTACGCCGAGAAGACAGTCTGGTTACTTACTCGGCTTTTGTTTGTTTATCCGCGTGATCTATGCAATGCTGCCACCTCACGGACACTGCCGTAATTTATATTTTTATAAACAACTGCAAATTTGTATTTCTATTTATTTTGTGTTAATATAAGTTTAATTTTGAATAGTTTTAATAATACAGCATTATTTGATAAAAAGATATCCTTATTTAATTTGTATGCTATTTGATATGTGGGGCTAGACAATGCTGCCACCTCATGGATACTGGTTAATCCTGCCGTAATTCTTATTTTATAAACAACTGTAAATTTGAATTTTTACTTACTTTTGTGTTAATATAAGTTCAATGTTGAATACTTTCTTTATGATATCATTATCTTGTAAAAGGATATCGTTATTTTAATTTTTATTTCATAGTTGGCCTGAAAGCCAATCAGCGTCTCTACCCTAATCTGGGGTAAGGCCGCCCTGACGGGTCGAAAATGCAGACCCATTGTTTCCCCAGGCGGGTGTGAGGGGCTTAAAAATGCTGCCACCTCACGGAGCCTGGGTAACCAAGGCTAGACCCATACATAATACAATAAATCCATGTCAACGATTACAAAAATAATACAAATTATATGTAAACTTACGGCATAATAAATGACATTGAAATAACAAAATAGGGTTAGGAGACACATCTAAGACAGCAACAGTCGCTATTGAGGAGCCACCCTTATAAAAATAACCTTAACCCATTTTATCCTGAAGCTAGTGCAGACGAGTTGCAGCCAGTTCCTGATCATTTCCTCAAATCAATCTGTCAGCATTAAAAAATGACAGGCCTTCATTTAAAACGGACATAACTTTATTATTTCTCAATCAATTTTTAAATGTGATATACCTTTTGAAAGTAGATAAAATAAACTATCCTATCAAGTCGCATTGATAAACTCATAGTTTTATCATATATATTTTATGTGGCATATGACAAAACATGCCCAATAAATTCAAACCTATGTTGAGGTTTGTCACATTACTTTTCACCTGACATTTTCGCCAAGAAGGAGACAACATGTCAATGAGCAAGTTGACTTTATTTTATGCATTACTCTCTGCTGAAAACAAAGGTATACAACTTGTCCACATATCTTGGATAATAATCTCATAATGTAAAATTGTTTGTAATAACCCCCATGTCAGTCGATTGAATCGCCAACGTGTGGCGCCGCTGAGCAGAATTATGCAAATTTGTGAAATATTTTCAGTCAACGATGTATAATTTTGTGGCTTATTTCTTATAACTAATAAATAAGTACTCTAAAGTAACAACGTTGGTCAACATTTCAACGTCACTTTATTGATGAAGTAGTTACCATCGTTAGAAATAATCTTAACTTTGTTTGGCGCCAAAAAAACGGCGTGCTGCGCGGTGAGCGAAAATTAATGCCGTTGTCGGTCGACCCCACTTCGATGGCTTCAAAGTATGTCTTCACGGACAAATATCGCATCAAATACCATAACCGTCCATCTTATATCGGCTATCCACTTGTCTGCCTTCTTGTCATCAACAGTATGAAGTAAATTAATGGAGTTATCCTTCGAAATACGTCAACATTTAACGATCTTTGCGACTCGACGCCATCTTTGATTTCACTTTGGCTTGGGGGTGCCGACTTTGGACGGCAAATACCCAAAGAAGGGCACTGATTGGTTGAAAAATATGGGTTTCCTAGTGATCCCGATATACTGACGTCATTCGGTGTCAACCAGCCAATGGGATTCCAAAACGTCAGAGTGCGGGGAAGCCGTGCCAAGTGCAAACTACGACCAGAATCGTATTCCGGATAAAAAGGGTAACTACGACTAGAATCGTATTCCGGATAAAATGGGTTAATAATATCGACCACATCACCCAAATCAAATATTCTTCCCAAAAATATTAAATGAATGTTAACAAGTATGTAGTGTAGCTTACATGATTAATGAGTTGTTTGTCTTTATGGCACAATTTATGTGTTGTATAAAGTTGAAATAAGGTTAACAGATGATTGTTAGTTCTTAATTTTGCATACCTTGTACATATTAATTGCTACTTTTGTAGACACGAAGCATTGATCATGATCTATGCTGTTAAAGATCAGGCATTAATTGTTGCGGGATTGTGGCACTGGACTTATACTCTGTTCATATTTGGGAGTCTGCACTTTTTCAACAAATCAAATAATAACTTAAACATAATGCATTATCTGTACGCTT
This sequence comes from Oasisia sp. SBJ-2009, assembly GCA_964017155.1. Lineage (NCBI taxonomy): Eukaryota > Metazoa > Annelida > Polychaeta > Sabellida > Siboglinidae > Oasisia > Oasisia sp. SBJ-2009. The sequence goes on along the minus strand of OZ024861.1, from coordinate 28,371,820 downwards.
TGTAATACTAATAATGCCAAATTTAAAATCAATAGGCTTGTTCATCTGTCAAATATATTACATACACACAATGATAATTTTAATCACATTAAAATATGTTTTAATTAAGTATATCCGATTAAATAAATGACGAAAACATGTCTCAGTTTCATGTAGAAAAAAACACCAAAGGCATCTTTCAAAAGAAGTCAAGGAAAACTAAAAACAGGGTTTTCAACTTTCGTAATAAATTATAAGTTTCAATTAATTCACACAATTTTCATAAATGACTCCTGTAAAATATGATTCTGGACAACATCAAAGTAACAGCTGACCTATTATTGTGTAGGTGAGACAGCTATGTTACACAGGTACATTTTACCTGTTTCATTGATAGTAACGACGGGTGGCGAATTTGTGTCATGGCATGGCATCGATGGCGCTTTGTCATCACCCTTCGTGCTGATGTTGTCAACGTTCGCGCCCATACCAAGGAAGTCAAGCAACACCACCCACGTCTGCAGGTTGATAGTCGTGTCAAGGCGGTTGAAGTCGACCGTAACAAAGCGGCTGGTCTGGGGAGATAAAAATTAACTTATACATGTGTGGTCTGGAGTGTTAAACATTAACTTTAACATGTGTGGTCTAGACACAATGGCACTAACAGAGATACAACAGGAGACAGTGTAGGTTTGCCAAAACAACTGGATACAGAGAATCTTGGAAGAGAAGAATGGACAAACTGAGAGTGGAAGTAGAAGTTGAGTGAAGGAAACGTTTAACAAGTAACTGGTGAGCAGTAGGCTGAAATGGGCCCCGCACGTGGACAGAATGGGAGATGAAAAGTTGGCAAAGACAGCAGATGCCCAGAACGTGGAGAGGAAAAGGAGGCGAGGAAGATTGAGAATGTGATGGGAGGATGTGTTAAGAGAGATCTGGAAAGAGTGGGAGGAGAATGGAGAACAGCAGCAACAGATAGATGTTGGAAACTGTTGATAGAGAATGCAGTGAGAGAAAAGTAAGAAGAAAACAGATGACCATATAATCATGGGTAACCTCACTCACCCCTGATGACGACAGAGACAACAAGAGGAAAACAACAAGTTATTCTGCACCTCAGAAACCAAGCTCAGATGCATGTCAATCCTACCGTGATGATCAGTCTCAAAATTAGAACGGTATTAAAACAACAGACAGATGGACATGAGGCAGCCAACATAGACACGTATGGATATAAGGGATAAATCAAATTGTATTGTATTATAAAGGCATGTTTTAAGTAATAGTGAACTTGTAAAACATTTTCAACTGATCTAACACCAACAAGATGTAAAACTCCAGAGTCAACACCTCAGTTCCAATAGTTTTAGGGACTTTAAGAACCAAAATGAACACACAACTAGATGAATGAAACGGATAGACTTCCAAACGGTAAGCAATAAATCTACGTATGCCTGTTGCTCACATTGCAGTGCTAACATCCACATTATTTGGCTTTTCTTTTGTATTTTTCTAAAATCTCCAGACAAGTGAAACCACCACTTCAACATGCTCATTTATACCCTCAATATATTTATTATAGTATTAAATGAAATGTGACAGACCTTGTCGTAAGTTGTTTCAAACTGGGGTGACTTTTTGTCAACAAGGACAACGCGGATGTGAACAAGAAGATCTTCATCGTCGTCTGGTTCTACCCCTGATTTCTTCCGAGGTTCTTCTTCCGTTTTTGGAGTTGACCGCATTGGACAGTTACTAGAAACAACGATCACAAATGACAATCAAGATTCACTTCATGCTACCGACTTAACCATGTCAAAACTATGACCAGTATCACATTTTGATGCAGGTGTCATTCAGACATAAAACAGTCACAAGCAAAAGTTATTAAGCACCTTGCAGAGCCCGCTACAATTCATGTTCGCTTATATTCACATCTCTTGCAGAGTCAATTAAATAACAGATCACAGAAAAAACTTACTTTGATTGTTACAGAGAGTAACTGTAGTATTGCAGAATTGTAACTGGACATATAACAGCATCAACTTGCCATTTCTTGTCCATTTTGTTTGCATAGACGCAAGTCAAAATTAATTTAGTTGTCCAAAGGTTTTATCGAAACTAACAAATATATTTTCACATACACGTTTCTGCGCCTATAAATTATAGTTAACACTAAATGTGTGAACTGATATTAAAACCAAACAAGCTACCTGAGTAACAACAGAATTATGGAAGCCTACTTTTTTGTAAAATGCTTCTAAAACAACAAGACCTAAAACTGACAAGACCTTTTTCATGAAATGATTCTAAATCAATACAAGCTAAAAACTGAACTATGGAAACTGTTTCTTTGACAGAATTAATCTAACGCCAGATAACCTAAAAACGTTAACTTGTGTTTCCCAAAATAAACAGATAATTTTCTCTGTCGTGTTTGCTGCCATTCTGAGTGTTGATGTCCAACTTACACAAGACTGATGCTCCGTCGCGCCTCCATCTTCCCAGCACTCCCAGCACTTCGAGTCCTCGGCGCATAATCCGCAAACACGTTCTCCTCGCAGAATACTGACGGCAATGAGTTTGGCATATCGGGCAGAGGGGTCTCCAACATACTCGTGGGGCAGGATGTCGAACAGAAGCGTTTGTTACTGTCGGATGATGTCGACGACCTGCGCCGCAACATGCTGTATGACGTGACGAGGTGGCGATGCCTGGAGTCCTTGTGCTCCAGTAGGTCCTCCACAATCAGTGATTGCAGAGAGATGTTCACCGACGTTATGTATGAATCACTCTTCTCTAAGTTCACAAAGAACTCCTACAAATTAGCATTAACTTTATTAGGATTAACTACTCAGGGATCAAGTGTATGCTCAACATACATATTTCTGTGTCAGTGGTATAATGCTAACACAGTGACTTCTTGTCACTTAGGGTATCGTTAACAAGGTAACATGCCCAGTAACAAGGAAACACCCCCAGTAATAAAGTAACACCCCCAGTAATAAGGCAACACCCAAATAACAAGGCAACACCCCAGTAACAAGGTAACACCCCAAGTAACAAGATAACACCCCTAGTAACAAGATAACACCCCAAGTAACAAGGAAACACCCCAAGTAACACGGAAACACCCCAGTAATAAGGCAACACCCCCAGTAACAAGGTAACACCCCGAAAACAAGGCAACACCCCAGTAACAAGGTAAGACCCCCAGTAACAAGGTAACACCCCAGTAACAAGGCAACACCCCGAATAACAAGCCAACACCCCAGTAACAAGCCAACACCCCAGTAACAAGGTAACACCCCCCAGTAACAAGGTAACACCCTGAATAACAAGGTAACACCCCGAATAACAAGGCAACACCCCAGTAACAAGGTAACACCCCCAGTAACAAGGTAACACCCTGAATAACAAGGCAACACCCCAGTAACAAGGTAACACCCCCAGTAACAAGGTAACACCCTGAATAACAAGGCAACACCCCAGTAACAAGGTAACACCCCCAGTAACAAGGTAACACCCGTACCTGGAACTTCATGTCAAGGAAGCCCTCTTCTCCCTCCCCAACGTCTCCCGTCAACTGGATGTTAAAGATGGGCATGGCAAACTTGACAGTGATCACATTCAGTGCAATAGACTTGCTGGACTGTGACGTTCCAACTACATTTATTCCTGTTGCTGTCGGTGTTTGGTCAAGCGAGCTAGATCTAGAGACGTTTGATGATGCACTATGCGTGGGTACGCCCGCCTTGTCTAACAGATCGCTTGAGTCTGCCATTAGTGTGTTCGTACTATCAGCATATGTCGACGCCATGTCTACATCCGGCGTCAGATTGTTCATTGTCTCAAGCAACTGCTCATAGACATGCTTCGATAGGACAAGTCGCAGTGGGGTAACCACTTTACCCTTGATGTGAAGTATCTCATCCGACTTGACTGACTGAATACTGACGCCATCATCTTGGGTGTGCATGGGAAACACCCCCTCCGTCACGTCGTCATCAGTGACGCCGACATTGAATTTGACGCACACTGCAGGCGACACCTGTCCGAGTTCCAGGCTCAGTTCGACGCAGGTGTTATGTAGAATCGGCGTGCCGTAGCTTGTCTTTGTGTAGCCACCTGGTTGCGGTGTACTGAACTGGTTGATGCCGCGGGAAAGTCGCTGCTCAAGATACTGTTGCTTGTCCAGGTCGATCGAGTAGATGGTCATATCACGCACCTGAAGCCAGTGTTTAAGTTAAGAAGCAACAGACTTCATTAAATTAAACTACATGCATTCTTTTTTATAATATAATAAATGCAACAAGTTATCTACCAACCGTGTAGATTAAATGGCATCTAGTTATTGTATAGTAACTATTTTATAAAATATTTCTTACTGGAACTAACATTGCTACAGCAATTTATTTACAAATAAATGTCCTAAGGTATGTTTCATTAACATCAAAGATCACATAGTGAAACAAAATACATCACATTACATTTTGAAACAAAACAAAAATATTATTATTATTATACATGCATGTATTATTGTATTTATTTTGTACTCATTACCCTATTTTATATATTTTATCGCTGTCATTTTAAATACTCTGTATGCTTTTTATGTTTTATGTATCGTTGCTTTACACTTGTTTGTCGGAAAATAGCTCAGATGAGCTAATGTTATCAAGTTCACATGTAAACCGACGTTAAATAAACCTTCTTGTAAAACTCCATCAATAAATTACCTCCACAAAGATTTTTTCCTCGGCTGGAGGAGCCGGCATGGAGGTGTCACAGTTGAACGAGGGTTGGTACAGCGGCGGTGTGGTCGACACACTGAGCGCCGAGTTCTGGATGGAAATCCTGCCCAGGTGTAGGACTAGAACCTGGGAACTGTTGCCGGACCTTGGCAACACGATGACCGGCGTCTGCAGGACAGCGTCCAGGTTCATTTTGAACAACGTCAGCTGGTCGCTGCCTTGGCGGGACATGTTTGCCGAATTCTCCTGACTGACTGCGCTCTCCGAGAATCGCTGACGCTGCCGACGCCCCATGTCGATACTCTCCGAGCTGCCGTAGTGTGACAACCCTGTTCCCATGTCGGCTCCGAGTGTCACGAAAGTGCGTGCGACCTCGGTGGCTCGCTCTTTGATCGAGCGACCGACGACGACCATGTACTCGCGGAACTCCGTCATGCACAGCGCCATCTCGTGGAGGAACTGCGGCGAGTGGGTGTAACAGAGCGACGCCATACGAAGGGTGAGGACAAAGTTCTGGCCTAAGTGCGACAGACTCGACCGCTCAAGGCACGGCACGTACTCCTTCGCAAACATGAACGTGAACGCTTTCTCCGAGAACGTACTGTCGCTGAACAGGGACTCGTTCAGGTTGGTCTTCTGCTCTGATGTTGCCATCGATGGGTCGTGGCCGACGCTGAATACTTTCTGATGCCTGCTGCACTCTGGTGTCAGGTTGATTAACTGAAGGCCGCCCAACGACCCCTCAATCTTCATGTCTCTCGCTGAAATATCAACATTATTATACAAGGACTTTACAATATTAGAAACATACAGAGGCAAGAATAAGCAACCCGTACAGTACAATAATCACACTGTGCATACATAGACCCAACAATATAATATACGTGAAAAGTATGAAAATACAAAATATCCATGGTGACTTTTCTTTAGCTTTAAAAATACTAAATACCTTCTGGTCATTGCTATAACTCTTATCTAAATTTATGGTGGCAATTAACTATTTAGTCAACAGCCAACCATTAACTTTGGCCTAACAAAATGGAATATTGCTTACCAATTTGGCCAAGGAAAGACAATCCACTAACAAAATACCTAACGACTTCTCTTAGAATGCCCCATCTTACCTTGTCTATTAGACTACTGGTAGGTAATTCTATCACTTGCCTCCACTTCTCAACATACCAGAACAGAAGGTCAAAGGTTGCACTCACCTATTGTTGCCCAGATCTTTGCTTGTGACATGGTTGCTGTGGCGACCTTCCTGGCAGTGACGTATCCGTCCACCTCCACCACTCGCATCATCATCATGCTCAGGCGGTTGAAGTCAGCGTGGACTTCCCAGCGCGAACTCAACTCCTGACAACCAACACTGGTATGTGTTATATCGGTGAAAGAGGAAGAAAATTTTGTACCAGACTTGAAGAACATAAAAAAGAAGTTGAAACAGTAACATCTAGACGTTTTACTCGCGAGACAAGGAAATGTTCGACAAATGTCGAACACAAATCAGCCATAACCGACCATGCGGATAGACACAACTTTTCTGATAGACTGGGAGGGAGCGAAAGTGGTGGATAAAGAGACGAACAGGTGTGCGCATTGGATAAAAGAAGCCATCTGGATTAGGAAGACGGAACCAACTATGAACAGAGACGAGGGGGGCTACAGACTAAGTCACGTGTGGGACAGTCTGCTCGCCACGCCATCTAGTGAGCAGTGACCACTGAACATCCAGTTCCTGAAGAAGGCCGCCGATGGTGGTCGAAATGTAGAAGTACGTAGAACATTGCTAGTTGTGAAATTATGAAATTTGTTTGGAATAATATACTGCCAACTTGATGAACATTTTCACGAAAACACTGGTAGAGTTATACAGGCTTAGATGACTTAAAAAAACACACACAGTCAACCTGCTGAACTTTGTGTTTTTATAGATCATGCAGGTAAATTGTATTTCTTCTACTTTGTCACACATTTCAAACATAGTCGAGATTCAGCTTCAAATTTATCACACCCAGCGAAAATTCAGTTTTGTATACTGTTACAATAAAAATCATAACTCTGCAAATATTTTCATAAAAATATGAATTATATATCATTTTACTGCTAAATGAATTCTTTATTATACTAAAATTATACTATCTATATTTTGTCAGATAATCACGGTGATATTATTAGCTGAACGTCATCCAAACAAATATGAAAAAAATAAGCGCACTAACCCGTTCCTAAATAATTACTGAGCGGACAAATTTCCTACTTCCAGTGAGACAAACGTAGCCATATATATTAGCTGTCAAATATAACAAATATGAATCAAATCCGTTGTGTTTTTATAGATCATTGTGTTTCTTCTACTCTGTCACACATTTAAAACGCAATCAAGATTCAGCTACAAATTTAACACACAGCTGTTTAATATGAGGTATACTAATATTAATATTTTTTAATGATGAACTTCCCATGATGCCTCACTCACAGGTTCGCCTGTGTCCTCCCTGTCAATGTTTGGTTCGTCTTTGTTCGAGCCCTGAGGAGAGGTCATGAACTGTGTGGGGTTGTCGAACTGTGGAATCACCCTCTTCACAAAACTAATCAGTTCAACAAGTGTCTGTTGATTGGCTGCAAATAAAACAGGGCATATTTACCATATAGAGTATGTACATAATTCATGTGTTATGCTTTTCATTCGTGTGGTAAAGTCATACAAGTATTTCTGCTGGAGCGAATAATTATACATCATATTTCCAGTTTTACTATGGATACTACAGTAACAGTCAAAATATAAAACTACTGTTGGCAACACAACCACATTGCTAACAAAATTAGCTTTATTCAGTTAGTAATATTAGTTGGTAATGATAAAGTGTGAAATGGCTTCCATAATGGGAGATTTACTTAATTCTAAACTTTCTACACAAAGTGAGAGTTTGGTGAAATGTTTGCATTTAAAGTAAGTAGATAATTTTTTAAACTTTAAAGTTTGGACATAAAACACAGGCAGTCTGTTGAATTTAGCCGAAACCTGTTGAAACCTTCTGCGCAAAAAGGTGAAACTTACTGTGAGAAATGTAGAAAGATTTATGACTTGAGACTACAGTTTGGCTTTATATTGGGGATACAAAACGCATCAATAAATTTGGCAAAAGCTGAAGAAATAGTGGCAGCTTCACAGCGAAAGTGATAGTCTAAACATATGGCACGTCATATGTCATATGACACCTACCAATGACATCAAGGTTATTGATCTGAACATTGGCGATGTGGAGAGTTTCGCCCTCATTTGTGTTGGTTGGACATATCGGGCTGATGACCTCTAACTCGACCTTGATGAGAGCCTCGCTGTCTGACATCAGCAGGGGGTTAAACAGAGTCTTGGCAGGGTCATTTAGACTTTGGGTCAACGATGGTGCATGGGGTGCCTTGCTCTGCCCTACAACTGGGGTCACTGTTTCTGAAACAACAACAACCACCTTACTTACACCCAGGGCAAAACAAACAAAACAATCAATTAATCAATTACAATCTTGTGTGACTGATGTGTTTTAATTAAACGAAATGCCATACTAAGAATACTGTATTATGAATGTTTCTTAAGCATACTGTATACTTAAAAGAATTCTTACTTAAACATGCAACTTTGACAACAAAATGGTGACACCATCTAATGACACTTGTGTAGTTTTACTGTGTATATAAATATATGTATATATGTATATGTGTATAATATATATATATATATATATATATACATACACATAGTATCAATATTTAACATCTGCTAAACCAACTTTCTCCAAATGCATTTTTTGGTTGAACAACTTTCCGATTATATTTTTCATAAAGTAAAACTTTTGGAGCCAGAATTTCCACAAAATACACAACAGAATGTCTGAACATTCCCATGTGTGATAGCCATCTTTGACAGTTATGACAGACCTTGTTGCTAGGCAACAGGTCATGTGATGGACAGGTGAATACTCACCAGTGTTGCCTGGTATTGAGTTGGTGAGAGTCTGTAATGCACTGCTCACGGCCGACTGGATGGATATGAGGCTGGTGGACATCGTCGATCCCGTGGGCTTGACAGGCTCTCCCGGGGAGGCAGGGAAGAGTGGAGACTGTGGGGAGGAGGGGGAGTTGGGCTCAGAGTCGCGCAGACTCCCACTCTGGGTGTCAAGGCTAGAAATGGAAAACAAAAGGGATGTTCTAAAAATACTGTTGTGGGTAAAACCCGCTCTCTCTCTCTCTCTCTCTCTCTCTCTCTCTCTCTCTCTCTCTCCTCTCTCTCTCTCTCTCTCTCTCTCTCTCTCTCTCTCTCTCTCTCTCTCTCTCTCTCTCTCTCTCTCTCCCTCTCTCCCTCTCTCTCAAAAGTATGTTATACAGTAATGGTTCCTTTATCCGCACACTCTGGTTCCCAAGGTTTTTGGTTGGATAAGTGAAACACGGGACGGGGATTGATGAGACACTTTACAGACCCGGTATCAAGATGGTTCCCACACAAAACATATGGATCATGAAACAACCCGATTATTGAAGACTGGATAAAGAAGACATGACTGTATATGTATATACACAAATCAAAAGAGAGAGCGGTTATATATATTATATATGTTCCATACATATCAAAACGATGACAAATTGCTTTAAATACTCATGGATGTCATTCAAGAGACTGAAATTAGGTTCCTCACATCTGTCTCAAGAGATACGGATGTAATCATGAATCTTCTTCCTAAAATGGAACTGTAGGTTTTGAGGTGGTAGTCCTCTTCCTGGTATGTTATTACACCACAAGGGGAGTTTCACTGACCAGATGTTCTTGTGGGATGCAATCAGTAACTCGTAGTCAGGTCCGAAGGTCTGCAGCGCATCAGCCACCAGAAGACTATGGACGGTGAAACTCAGTGACATATCATAGACTCGCTTCGTGAAGTTGGCCTTCACCCCACCCACGTGGACCTCAGCCACACTGCGACCTACGATATCAGGAAGGTAAAGTAAGTTTTTATATCGCACAGAATCCAGTCCATAAGGCTGCTGTTTTATTGGGTTGGGAGATAATCCAAATAAAAGACATAATCCAAATAAAACTTTCTTATTACACAACTATATGACCTAAATATATTTTAAATACCCCTGATCATTTGTTCAAAAAACATTCTTATTTCACAACTAATAATCTACTCACATCGACATTTCGACCACTATCAGTGGTCTTCATCAGTTCTGAAATGTTGATGTGAATAGAAATATATTAGTTGTGAAACAAAAAATCCTATATGATAATTTTATTCTTCCAACTTGATGACATTTTCATGAATACCAGTGATCACTGCAGACATTCAGCATGAAATGCATGGTGGAAAAATCAGTTATTCTGATCAAACACAGACACGTGCAAGATAATGCATGGATTTTTCATTTCATAAAATCTAGTTTGAGTTGGACAGCGTCGTGAAGACAATCGATCAGACAGTGTACATACCTCTACTCTGCAACTGAAGTGACATCTGGTGGATGCCGAACTGCATGAGAACGAGGCGCGACTCAGCGACTAGTCGACTCCTCTGTTGATCCTCTGCCGTTGCTTCAGGGATACTGGAAACATGAGTAACACTACCACTGTGATGTCAACTCTCACTGCAGTGAGAGATGACACGACACAACACCTTTAAAACACCTGATACAACACAGATAAGATACAAATGTATGATTAATGTCTGCATCTTTTTATGAGTACATTCATTATCATACACTTGTATCCTATCTCTGTTATATCAGGTTTTTAAAGATTTTTTATTACATGTATATTTTATTATTACCTCACCAGTCAGCTAGTTTGTTTAATAAACCATTATTACAAATGAGTGGCTGCATTTGTTCTCGAATCATGTAGCGCCACATATGGGTTGGTCGTCATGCGGGCATAATAAATAACTAAACTGGTGCCACCTACTGATACCATTGGAGATATCAGAACAAAGCGGCATGGTGGGTGATACCACACTGTAACAATGACATGGACAACTTTACATGTCGGACAAATGTGAAACTAGGATTAAAGGGATACTCCAGTCAGTGAGAGATTCACAGTATTAGCTTACATATGTATAATATACTGGTTGTGCATAGTAATTGTGCACAAAGATCGTTAATAAACAATTAATTATAGTATAAAAAAACATGTTATATTGGATTCATGTGCTGCCATCTTGAGACAGAGAACGAGTGACGTAAGCCAAATCGTTGGAAAAAGCAGTGATTAGCAGAGGACTCCCACATAATTGTGATAGTGACGTAAGAAAACCACGACATACTTGATACGTCAAATGTCATTGGACAGATATAGGATTTTCAATCATGCATGCGCCAGTGAGGTAAGCAATTTACATCACTGGTTCTATACCTCAAGATGGCAGCACCCTGAATCCAATGTAGCATGTTTTTTGGTACAATTATACTGTAATTAATTGGTTATTAACCATTTTTGTGCATAAACTATGCATAAATAATATATTACAAATGTATTAGTAAATACTGTGAACCTCTCACTGACTGGAGTATCCCTTTAAAACATATTGCACTAGATTACATACAACTACCGCCCCACACCAACCTGGTTATGCTCTTGCTGCAAGCCCGGTAGAGGGAGCCAATGTCAAGGGAGCTGTCAGTGATCACAGTGCTGTCCTTTGTCGTTGACCTGACGCTCTTCTGGGAGGTGGACACATGAACCTCTGACGACGAGGGACTCACTTCTGATGTCAACAAGTTGATGCAGGTGTGAAGAGCTCGGATCTAAGAGTTCCACAGGAAACACAAGCAAAACATGTGTCAGACTCAACTAGATAAAGGTGTGAAGAGCTCGGATCTAAGAGTTCCACAGACAACACAAGCAAAACATGTGTCAGACTCAACTAGATAAAGGTGTGAAGAGCTCGGATCTAAGAGTTCCACAGACAACACAAGCAAACCATCTGTCAGACTCAACTAGATAAAGGTGTGAAGAGCTCGGATCTAAGAGTTCCACAGGCAACACAAGCAAACCATCTGTCAGACTCAACTAGATAAAGGTGTGAAGACTCGGATCTAAGAGTTCCACAGGCAACACAAGCAAACCATCTGTCAGACTCAACTAGATAAAGGTGTGAAGAGCTCGGATCTAAGAGTTCCACAGACAACACAAGCAAACCATCTGTCAGACTCAACTAGATAAAGGTGTGAAGAGCTCGGATCTAAGAGTTCCACAGACAACACAAGCAAAACATCTGTCAGACTCAACTAGATAAAGGTGTGAAGAGCTCGGATCTAAGAGTTCCACAGACAACACAAGCAAACCATGTGTCAGACTCAACTAGATAAAGGTGTGAAGAGCTCGGATCTAAGAGTTCCACAGGAAACACAAGCAAACCATCTGTCAGACTCAACTAGATAAAGGTGTGAAGAGCTCGGATCTAAGAGTTCCACAGACAACACAAGCAAAACATCTGTCAGACTCAACTAGATAAAGGTGTGAAGAGCTCGGATCTAAGAGTTCCACAGACAACACAAGCAAAACATCTGTCAGACTCAACTAGATAAAGGTGTGAAGAGCTCGGATCTAAGAGTTCCACAGACAACACAAGCAAAACATCTGTCAGACTCAACTAGATAAAGGTGTGAAGAGCTCGGATCTTAGAGTTCCACAGACAACACAAGCAAAACATCTGTCAGACTCAACTAGATAAAGGTGTGAAGAGCTCGGATCTAAGAGTTCCACAGACAACACAAGCAAACCATGTGTCAGACTCAACTAGATAAAGGTGTGAAGAGCTCGGATCTAAGAGTTCCACAGACAACACAAGCAAACCATCTGTCAGACTCAACTAGATAAAGGTGTGAAGAGCTCGGATCTAAGAGTTCCACAGACAACACAAGCAAACCATCTGTCAGACTCAACTAGATAAAGGTGTGAAGAGCTCGGATCTAAGAGTTCCACAGACAACACAAGCAAACCATCTGTCAGACTCAACTAGATAAAGGTGTGAAGAGCTCGTATCTAAGAGTTCCACAGGAAACACAAGCAAACCATCTGTCAGACTCAACTAGATAAAGGTGTGAAGAGCTCGGATCAAAGAGTTCCACAGGAAACACAAGCAAAACATCCGTCAGACTCAACTAGATAAAGGTGTGAAGAGCTCGGATCTAAGAGTTCCACGGACAACACAAGGAAACCATCTGTCAGACTCAACTAGATAAAGGTGCTCGGATCTAAGAGTTCCACAGGAAACACAAGCAAAACATCTGTCAGACTCAATTAGATAAAGGTGTGAAGAGCTCGGATCTAACTCAACTAGATAAAGGTGTGAAGAGCTCAGATCTAAATAAACTAGATAAAGGTGAAATATATTCATGACAGAAGTCACTATGTTTTCATGATTAAAATCACAATATTGTTATTAAATTTGCAATGTAGTTATTATAAATGTCACAATATTGGTATTAGTAAAGTTGCAATCTTGTTGCAATGACTAGTCACAATCTGGTTATTATTAAAGCCACAATCTCATCATTATTAAATACACAATTTAGTCACAATTAATGTTGTTATTTAGTCATGATTAGAGCCACAATTTCACCGTTAACATCACAATCTAATAATTGTCAATGTCACAATCTTGTGATTACAAAGTCACAACCTATGCACAATCAACTCACAATGTAAATAATATTAGGCACAATCTAGTCACGAATAAAGTTGTATCTATCTTCATAAGCAACAATTGTCACAATAAGAAAGTTGTCAGTAAAGTGACAGTCTAGTTCTGTTTAGAGTGCTTGCCTTTTGCTCATTCACATTCAACACGAGACTCTGAACTGTGCCAGATAGTGTGCTCTTTGGCCACTTGGGGTCGCATGTGTGCAACAACCTCCTACAACAGAACATCACACGGCAGTATGTAGTAGAAGTCATCGAGGAAATGGAGTTTACAACACATGAATGTAGTTTTGATCAGAGGTAGGGTCTGATAGAGTAGCCTGTGTGGATTAATGCAACTTCACATGAAAACAATTGTAGAATTGATATTAATATGTTATTTTAAATATAGTTATTGTACTGTTTTGATAATGAATATTCATGATTCATGCGGTTATCACATTTTGCCCTCGAATCCTTTATATATTTGTGATCATCGTGTGACTATAGGCATGACTAGCCACTATAATATAGTTTATAACCTGGTAGACACGTGACGACATCTTACCGTTCCAGCTGTAGTGAGATGGTGAACTTGTTGACAATGTGTAGTGGACTGGTGCCCTTGAGGTGGGCATACTTCCAGTGTTCCCTGCCTCCCCTTCCTACCATCATCTGTACGTCACACAGGTTGAGGGTATACCTACAACAACCGTCATCTGTACGTCACACAGGTTGAGGGTATACCTACAACAACCTTCATCTGTACGTCACACAGGTTGAGGGTATACCTACAACAACCATCATCTGTACGTCACACAGGTTGAGGGTATACCTACAACAACCATCATCTGTACGTCACACAGGTTGAGGGTATACCTACAACAACCATCATCTGTACGTAACACAGGTTGAGGGTATACCTACAACAACCATCATCTGTACGTCACACAGGTTGAGGGTATACCTACAACAACCATCATCTGTACGTCACACAGGTTGAGGGTATACCTACAACAACCATCATCTGTACGTCACACAGGTTGAGGGTATACCTACAACAACCATCATCTGTACGTCACACAGGTTGAGGGTATACCTACAACAACCATCATCTGTACGTCACACAGGTTGAGGGTATACCTACAACAACCGTCATCTGTACGTCACACAGGTTGAGGGTATACCTACAACAACCATCATCTGTACGTCACACAGGTTGAGGGTATACCTACAACAACCGTCATCTGTACGTCACACAGGTTGAGGGTATACCTACAACAACCGTCATCTGTACGTCACACAGGTTGAGGGTATACCTACAACAACCGTCATCTGTACGTCACACAGGTTGAGGGTATACCTACAACAACCGTCATCTGTACGTCACACAGGTTGAGGGTATACCTACAACAACCGTCATCTGTACGTCACACAGGTTGAGGGTATACCTACAACAACCGTCATCTGTACGTCACACAGGTTGAGGGTATACCTACAACAACCGTCATCTGTACGTCACACAGGTTGAGGGTATACCTACAACAACCGTCATCTGTACGTCACACAGGTTGAGGGTATACCTACAACAACCGTCATCTGTACGTCACACAGGTTGAGGGTATACCTACAACAACCGTCATCTGTACGTCACACAGGTTGAGGGTATACCTACAACAACCGTCATCTGTACGTCACACAGGTTGAGGGTATACCTACAACAACCATCATCTGTACGTCACACAGGTTGAGGGTATACCTACAACAACCATCATCTGTACGTCACACAGGTTGAGGGTATACCTACAACAACCATCATCGGTACGTCACACAAGTTGAGGGTATACCTACAACAACCATCATCGGTACGTCACACAGGTTGAGGGTATACCTACAACAACCATCATCTGTACGTCACACAGGTTGAGGGTATACCTACAACAACCATCATCTGTACGTCACACAGGTTGAGGGTATACCTACAACAACCGTCATCTGTACATCACACAGGTTGAGGGTATACCTACAACAACCATCATCTGTACGTCACACAGGTTGAGGGTATACATTACAACAACCATCATCTGTACGTCACACAGGTTGAGAGTATACCTACAACAACCATCATCTGTACGTCACACAGGTTGAGGGTATACATTACAACAACCATCATCTGTACGTCACACAGGTTGAGGGTATACCTACAACAACCGTCATCTGTACGTCACACAGGTTGAGGGTATACCTACAACAACCGTCATCTGTACGTCACACAGGTTGAGGGTATACCTACAACAACCATCATCTGTACGTCACACAGGTTGAGGGTATACATTACAACAACCATCATCTGTACGTCACACAGGTTGAGGGTATACCTACAACAACCGTCATCTGTACGTCACACAGGTTGAGGGTATACCTACAACAACCGTCATCTGTACGTCACACAGGTTGAGGGTATACCTACAACAACCGTCATCTGTACGTCACACAGGTTGAGGGTATACATTACAACAACCAGTTGCTCCAGACAGTGTTCAACACATACAAGTTCATATCTGATGCCGTTTCCATTTTTCAGTGCTATAAGGACTGCTCTAAGTCTGTCACACTTTCTCGCTGGCAGACCTAGGCACTCTCTGCTGTGCTGTGACCAGGGTTTATACACTTCAAAACTATTCAATACTGGTGAAGGCTACTTGAACAAGTCATTCAAGACAGATGTAATTTTATCACAATAATTCACATAAAATACACACTTAATTTCAGTCATGTCACACTGCTTTACATCTGTATTGTGACCACTTATAATAAAGTTTTTCATTAAAAAAAATAAATAACAACTGATGACCTGGCTGAACAATGAAATTTCACTTACATTGATGACACTGATATAATTGTATATAATAAATATTTCCGTTTACATGACACTCATTCTACACACCACCAAAATGCTAAAAGTGATCATAGATGTGTCGCATAACAGCCTAATTTATATATTAGTAAAAATAAATTTACATTGTCTCATCTGTCTATTACCTTTTAATGAACTAAACAGATAATTATCTGTCCTTTCGAGAAAAGCATTGTTTACACATGGTAATAATTTTACACTGAATACAAAAAAGCACAAATTTAGAAGAACAAGTCTCCAAATATGACTTTACATTTCTTGTACATCTGAGCAATCCTGGCCTCAACTGAAACTGTTACCGTCTAAACATGACAGCAGTGAGTGAGGGGAGTCAACTCACTTGTCGTAGATCTTATCGTACAGTTCCATCTCTGACAGGTCTTCTGACTTGAGCAGGAAAGACATGTCTGCTGAGTCGTCTTCAGCATCTGATGATGGGGGAGATGAGCACGGCGTCACAAAGTCATCTAAAACAAACAAGACTAATTTATAACGTCACTAGTCTCGCTTAACCGACTGTCGGTCGGCTACGGAACTACACCGAGAAGAGTCTGGTTATTTACTCGGCCTTTGTTTGTTTATCCGCATGATCTATACAATGCTGCCACCTCACAGAGACTGCCGTAATTTTTATTTTTTATAAACAACTGTAAATTTTAATTTTTACTTACTTTTGTGTTAATATAAGTTCAATGTTGAATACTTTTCATATGATATCATTATCTTGTAAAAGTATATCGTTATTTTAATTTTTATTTCATAGTTGGCCTAAAAGCCAATCAGCATCTCTACCCTAATCTGGGGTAAGGCCGCCCTGACGGGTCGAAAATGCAGACCCATTGTTTCCCCAGGCGGGTGTGAGGGGCTTAAAAGTGCTGCCACCTCACGGAGCCTGGGTAACCGAGGCTACAATGTCACATGACAACTACACCAACGTCTGTATATTGATACACTGTGGAGTATCGCAACTGCATCTTCTCCACGGTGGCTGAATTCCACTCTCCTTTTTCTGTTTGTTCACTTCATTGGTCAAACGAATTTGCGAAATATTTTTAAACAAAAAAGGTTAAGTTATTTATATGAGGTCTGCGTTTCTATATGGCCTTTTCCTTTCTGAGAGAATTTTGCCTTGACCTCCAGATGGAGCCACCATGACGGTGAAAATTTCTGCACAAAGTATTGTGTAGAATATAGATATAGATAACCTGTACCATTCTTGAAACATTCTCAAGCCTACAGATAATTTACTCCCTAAAAACCACGATAAACAACCGTGAAAATAGTGTACGACTACTGCATTGTCATTTAGGTGTAGTTAATATGATGAAGGTAGCCAAAATCTAGCTTAACGGGAATACAACAATTTAGCTGGGAAGCAAGGGAAAAATTAAACGAACAACTACCATCAGTGTCGTCCGAGGTTTCGCGGCTGGATCGGAATGTCGGGTCAATGCCGGCCGCCTTGTTGCGAAAGTGAAGATGACCAAGGTCAAACACCACCATCATAGTGCGGGGGTCAGTGAAGTTCTCAGCCAGGATGAACTGAGGCGCCGAGATGTCCAGTTCACAGTCCCACCGTTTGGCACGCACCTGTCGGGGCGGAGATATTATTACATATCATTATTAACATGGTTTTGTATTACAGTTTTACTTAATTATACAATCTTATTATAACTTGATTTATTTTTAATCAGTAAGTAGTTGTTTTAGTTTTAAAACTGAACACTATGTATCATTGTGTACAACTATGTAAACAAAATAAAAGTAAGTGGGGTGATGTTGGATCAGTAAAATTTAATGTATCAAACTTGGTGTATTGCGGAGAAGACTAACCTGTTCGTTTCCCTCCAGGAACTGGTCCAGTGTCTCCTTGATCTCTGCCTGGGTCTGTTTCTTCAGCTCCAGGTAATGCAGCTTGGCAACCTCTGTCCAACAAATGGGGCAAGGATTAGGACAAGTTGACATCATTATATAATGTCACATCAATACATAGGTTATGAGATTGGTGTGTGCGTGTGTTTGTGTGCGTGGTGTGCGTGGTGTGCGTGGTGTGCGTGGTGTGTGGTGTGTGTGTGTGTGTGTGTGTGTGCATGTGTGCATGTGTCTATGTGTGTATGTGTGGTGTGTGCATGCACGTGTGGTGTTTGGTGTATGTGTTCATGTGTGTGAAAAGGTGTACCGAATTGATCGTTTTTTAATCAGGAGTCAGAGAATATGCCATCATCCAAGTACCACCATGTTCCCTGTGTCACACAGCCATGGCTACCCACCTGCGAGGTCGCGGTTGTGCAGACCGTGGCGATGTTGAATGGCGAAGAAGTCCATCACTCGTTTGATGGCCGCAGGGTTGCACACAATGTCCAGTGGCTTCGCCTTCACCTCCAGTCTGGACAGGTGACATGATTACAGGTGTGTAAGACTGGTGCACATGGGTGCAGCAAGTGAGAAGCAATGATGACTTGTGTTGCAGTTGGTATTTATTACGGTCTAATAATTGTAACAGTGATGACGGATCATAGTAACACCAATGACTGATGATAATAATAATGATGATGCCATAAATTTGTGTATATCTATTTAAAGACAATTTAAATCGTAACAATGATAACTTTTTATTGAAAATGTACAGTGCTAATGTAATGTTTTATTAAACAATCAAGCAGTACATACACATAAAATAATAAATACTTAGGAATACATTAATGTCGGTCCCGTCTCAATTTGGGACGTAAAAGAACCACTGAGGACGACAAGCACCCTGGCAGTGACCATCCTCAGTGACTCCTGCGTTAGCCCAAGATTGGGCTGTTTGGAGTTAATAACCTGAGAACTGAGAACATAACTAATGGTAACTAATATTAACTGTTATAAAATAGCACTTTGATAATTCATGACAACTAATATTAACCATAACTGTAACATTACAATAAAAAATTCACTACATGTAATAACAACTTGCCTAATACAACCAGTATTTCATTGTGACAAACTCTTAGCCACAGATTCGGAACACAGAATGACACAACAGACATGTCCCTGCATTGAACAACCACCAGCAGTATATCACTCACTTGTAGTCGGCCTTGCTGTGAAATGGGTTCTGTTCGTACATCAGGGTGAACAGGTCAGTGGTCTGTGAAAAGGGTGAGGACTGGCCAAACACACCGGACTGGCATGACCCTCTGTATGACCCTCCGTAGCTGGTATGGTCGTCATTTGGGCTGCCCGTAGTGAATATATGCCACCCGCCTGACGTAGATCGGTCCTGCACGGGGAAGAAGGTGGGTGAACAGAGCAATGGGCTGAATTTAAGATATGAAGACTATTTGCTTAAGTAAATTACATCTTGACGGCAGCTGGTAAAACAGACACAGATAGATAAGACAGTCAGACATTGATATGGACAGGTAGATAGACAGAGAGGGGTAGGGCAGGGGAGGGGAAGGAAAGGGGAAGAGAGAGCGAGAGGGAAAGGGAGAGAGGGGGAGAACGGAAGACAGAGAAGGAGGGTTGGAGAGAGTGAGACAGGGAGGCACACAGATAGAAACAGACAGAGACAAGATATATGCACAGAAATAGATGGAGAGGAAGGAGAGATAGCAGGAGGGAGGAGAGATAGCAGGAGGAAGGAGAGATAGCAGGAGGAAGGAGAGATAGCAGGAGGGAGGAGAGATAGCAGGAGGGAGGAGAGATAGCAGGAGGAAGGAGAGATAGCAGGAGGAAGGAGAGATAGTAGGAGGGAGGAGAGATAGCAGGAGGGAGGAGAGATAGCAGGAGGGAGGAGAGATAGCAGGAGGAAGGAGAGATAGCAGGAGGAAGGAGAGATAGCAGGAGGGAGGAGAGATAGCAGGAGGAAGGAGAGATAGCAGGAGGGAGGAGAGATAGCAGGAGGGAGGAGAGATAGCAGGAGGAAGGAGAGATAGCAGGAGGGAGGAAAGAGAGCAGGAGGGAGGAGAGATAGCAGGAGGGAGGAAAGAGAGCAGGAGGGAGGAGAGATAGCAGGAGGGAGGAAAGAGAGCAGGAGAGGGGACAAAAGAGGCTGGAGAGGAGGAAAGAGAGCAGGAGAGAGGAGAAAAGAGCAGCAGAGAGGAGGAATGAGGGGAGGAAGGAGGAAAGAGTGAAGGGGGAAAGAGCAGAAGAGGTAGACTGGAAGAGTGTGACATGAGAGAAAGCAAGATAGAGAGAGTGTGAGAGAGTGAGACACACATACATAAACAGAGAGAGACAGATAAGATATACACACAGATTGGAGACTTTGATACGGAAACACAGACAGATTGTTGACAGAACGCCTTGTGACAGACATATCCATTATCCAACCCACCCTCATCTGTGGAGCTACCAAGACAGGCATGATGGAGTGAGCGGTGATGTGGTCTCGCAGGTACAGGCCACCAACAGTGATGCTGAACTTCATGCCTTTGGTGCGAGGTCGTGACTCAAACTCCATGCCGACTGCGTCACACTCAAGCTCCAGAATCGTCTCTGTCCTGATCACTGACATGTCTGGTGGAGTCAGAATACACCAGTTCACCACAATGCTACAAATGCTACTATTCTAAAACTTACATCATTGCAAGTGTAATTCTTATGTTTAAATGCAAATATTTATGTCCATTGGACATTCCGCCCTAAGGACTACACATGCTAAAAGTTGTTATTGCCTCTCGATCTCAATAGAATTATGTTCATCTTGTCTCAGACATTTATCTGATAAATCTAAATTATGTAATGCCAACTCATTTATGTAAATTAGGTTTTGTTGTGATGTACAATGCACTCACTGAACAAACTATTACTTAATTTTATGATTCATCTTAATCCAAATTCTGTGGAAAAAGGGCAAATTAGATTGCTTGTAACCTGCCTATATCAACAAGACTATTCATATGGTTACATAATCTAATGATAAACAACAATTTTCATTGATTGAAGCGACATTCTTACTTCTAAAATATATACCAACTGTAGAAATATTCGACAAAATAATAATAACAAATTAATACTGACAAAAGGAAATGTTATCAATACTTAAATTCGCTTATCAATATCAATAGTCAAAAAATGAATGATCCAGCAGACATCATGATAGATAAAACATAATCAACGTGACAGTCGCTGTCTACCTGTGTCACTTGGAGTAGAGACACTACTCAGCAGTTTGAGTGTGCCCTTCTCCAGGGTGAAGTTGAGGTGAGCAAAGACAGCGTCCCTCTTGAGCAGGGTGTTGTTCTCCGCATTGTCCTGGAGCACGTCCATGATCTCTTGCTCTGTGACATACACAGATCACTATGTCACATCGGGGACAGGTCACTTTTTTATTTCTGCCAAATGATCTCTTGCTCTGTGACACACACAGATCACTACATGTCACATCGGGGACAGATCACTTTTTATTTCTGCCAAATGATCTCTTGCTCTGTGACACACAGATCACTATGTCACATCGGGGACAGATCACTTTTTATTTCTGCCAAATGATCTCTTGCTCTGTGACACACAGATCACTATGTCACATCGGGGACAGATCACTTTTTATTTCTGCCAAATGATCTCTTGCTCTGTGACACACAGATCACTATGTCACATCGGGGACAGATCACTTTTTATTTCTGCCAAATGATCTCTTGCTCTGTGACACACAGATCACTATGTCACATCGGGGACAGATCACTTTTTATTTCTGCCAAATGATCTCTTGCTCTGTGACACACAGATCACTATGTCACATCGGGGACAGATCACTTTTTATTTCTGCCAAATGATCTCTTGCTCTGTGACACACACAGATCACTATGTCACATCGGGGACAGATCACTTTTTATTTCTGCCAAATGCGAACATTATTATTTATTTGTCACATAGGACAGGTTTATTCCTTTTATATGAGGACACACCAAAACATTATACGTATACCTAATGGTTTTTTGTCCTTAGTGAGAAAAATAAACATGGAAAATACTGCCTGTCAGGTTTTACTCCACATAAATATGTAATCTTCTAACATTAATACTGTAATTTTAATAAAAACTTGCATCCGTGTTCAATATTATTATATTACATTGTGACAATCCTTGAAGTCTCAAAATCAGCCAGAAGGCTGAAATTCTGTGACGAGACAATTTAGGAACCTCTGCTATGTGCTGTCATGACTTTTAATGTTTTTACTATTTATTTATTATTTACTTTTTATCCTGTGCCATTTTATCTTAAATTTATAGTTTTACATATTTTTTTAATATAACTAAATGTAATTCGACATTTGGTGCCATGGTTTTATAACTTGAATTTGTTTAGTGCTATTTTTATGTTTTGGAAGAGCGCCTTCAAACATACATGGATTTATGCTGCTATAGAAATGCTTTATTATTATTACATGCATGCACGTATGCATTAAAAAGACAAACTATTTGTATTTACAAAAGATAATTGTTTTTGTTTTTAAACATTCCCCTGCCCGTTGTCAAATAAATTATATTGTCAAATAAATTATATTGAGAACAGCGATTTCGTGATTCTATGTGTATAAGTATATATGTATCTGTACTTTATAATTTTATGTTTTGGGGTCACAGGAAGACGGCACATTATGTGCCATGTGACCACCACGTAACAATACTTTTTTGTTTTGATTGCTCATGTACATGTATAATGTATTCTTGTTGTTGTTATGAAATAAAATTTGATTTGATTTGATATGTCCTACCTATCTTCCACTGGGCGTCAGCCTCCTCCCCCGCCCCCGCCCCCGCCCCCGCCCCCGCCCCCGCCCCAGGGGGTTTATCCGCGGCCTTCCAGTTGGTCCAGCCAGGAAAGTAGTAACTGAAGAGTCCAGGCCGCTGCGGCGTTGGCTCCGGAGAACTCCCTTCCGGCTCCGGTTGCTCCGGGATCGGCTTCGCACTCTTGCCTTCCTCCCCCTGCTGCTGTTGTCGCAGCCAGCGCCATCTGGAGGGAGTTCGCTGAGTAAGAACGTTCAGCTGGAACAAAACGTTGAGATTCGTTGTAGGGTATTTTACTCTGGTGTGGTTGTTTATCAACCAGCGGGGATCTTCCTCGGAGGGTGGGAAACGTCCCAGGGAATCTACCCTGAACATCTACCCCTCCCATAAATATTCCAGTGGTAAGTTAACCCATTTCCTGAAGCTAATGCAGACTAGTTGCAGCCAGTTCCTGATATTTCCACAACATCAGTCTGTCAGCATTAAAAATGACAGTCTGTCAGCATTAAACATGTCATTTAAAATGGACATAACTGAACTTTATAATTTATCAATATTTTTTTAATGTGATATTCCATTAGAAAGTAGATAAATTAAACTATCAAGTCACATCAATCAACAAACTCATAGTTTGATAATATACATGTGGCAATATGGTAAAACATGCCTAATAAATTCAAACCTATGTTGAAGTTTTCCACATTACTTTTCACCTGACATTTTCACCGTGCAGGAGACAACATGTCAATGAGCACGTTGCGTTTATTTTATGCATTACAACAATGGTATAAAACTTGTCCACTTATCTTGGATAATAATCTCATTATGTAAATTGTTTTGTAACACATGTGGCATCGCTGAGCAGAATTATGCAAATTTGTGAAATATTTTCTATCAACGATGTATAATTTTGTGCAAACTACGACTAGAATCATATTCTGGATAAAAATGTAATGGGTTACAATACATACTGGAACAGTTTTAATTTTTCATGTTAGCAGATATTATGAAATGTTCTCATCAACTTAAATGATGTAAAATTCTGACTAACCTCAACAGCAAAACACAGTTTGATCCACAAGACATGGAACTGCCTAATATTCGTACTGTTCCCAGTGGAAAGAGAGGGAAGAGAGAAGCCCAGACATGGGAAGATGTCCCGCACAGTGACTTGGCTCCTTCCCTACCTGTTTCTCTTCCCGTGAGAACTTGTCAAGCAACACCTCCCGGAGCCCTCTCATCTCCTGAAACGTCCAAGTCTGCTCCACTTCCTCCATCTGCGCCTGCCGGAGGGAAAGGGTTAAAAAGTGACAAATGTTAAAATTATGATAACATGTTTGCAAGACTACTAGGGATTATCTCAAAAACACATAAAATTCTAAATATGTTCTGCCTGCATCTGGTATGGTCTGGCATGATCTGACATTACATGAGATAAAGTGGATGAAACAATAACGGTATCTTCACATACACCCAGTGTGTATAGTGTATAATGTTATTGGTGGTGTGTTCCATGCTTTGCTGATGTAAGACCACAATAAGGTATTCGTCCGCCATTATCCGACCAAAGAGTACCCTATAAAAACAGCATTATGGTTGCCTGAATTTCTGTGAGCACATATGTAGTGTGGAGTGAGTTGAAATCATGTTTTTGTGCAGCGTGGCATCAGAGCTGTCAAATTATGACAGCTGTCAGTTGGTGCATTTTTGCGTATTAATACAGTTGTCATTTTGCTTGGTGATGTATTAGTAATTAGTAATTAGAGGCAATCTGTGGGTGTTTCGAGCAGAAATGGAGGGGTGTAAGGTTTGAAAAAAGTTTGTGGGAGCCTGAGGTAACAGAAGTTCACAAATTTTTCACAGAACCTCAGTTCCTGGAGGGTAAATATGTTGTTAAATTGTCAATAACAGATCTCAACAACATTAGTAGGAAATGAAGGAAATGTTATAATGGTCGCCTATGGATATTTGCAAATGTGGTCTGACTCCTGCTAAGAAAGTAGATACCATGGGGGCACAGATTTGTAGCACATATCTGGGTGGAGAAAATTTTGTTTAGCCTAAGCACCACATATAATATGCACCCTGACATCCGAGTAAAAATGAAAGTAAAAATGCTTATTATACATGGGAATTTACGGTATTACAAAGCATGATATCATGTGACAGGGATTGTTAAACCACAAAAAAAGGAGTTTATTGGGGAAATGCAGTTTTGAATGATACATTTCTTGCTTTAGTTGGATGCCAGAGAGAAGAACAAATTTGGTTATTCAAAGACAATCTGTGGAATAAATGTTGAGTTGTCTCGGGGGGGGGGGGGGGGGGAGACATGGAAATAAGTGTAATCGTTAGCCAGACAGGATAAATTTGAGAATTTGCAATACAGCTTTATGGAACAGAGGCCCAATGATGCCAGGTAAAGTAAAGGACGCTAGTGTTTGGTGATTTTACTGTGCTGGGGAGGTGTACCTTCAGTTCGTCATCAATGTAGCGTGGGTCCAGTGCCAGGTATTCAGTGAAGGCCTCAGCGTACGTGTTGATGTCGTGTACACGGGCCACCACGTATTTCATGGAGTGACGCTGGTTGCGATCATGAATCGTCTCAAGCTGGGCTGTGATGGCAAACTTCCACCACTTGGACGGACTGCAACACAGGCACTGGTAATATACTACTCAAAATTTGCTAAGGATCACACAATGTTTGTAATATATGGAACAATCTTGAAATGGCAGCCATCCAGAGACTCATTGGAAGCATGAAACGCCATTGCCAGGCTGTGATTGCATCACGTGGGTCACACACAAACTACTGACAGTTGTTGCTGCTAGTAATTGAACTGATTGGGACATTTTCATAACTTTGAGTAACATTCTGAAACCTCCATTTTGGGGGGTCTGGGGAAACCTCCATTTTGGGGGGTCTGCTTTTTTGATGACAGAACACATGTTGCCTATTGTTCACATTTGGTATATAGCAATATACTTCAGGAAATAAACATGTCCTCGAATACATGCTGTTTTTAGTTTTTGTGTGATGCCTTCAATCTATAATACCGCCCTAAATAGTGATCCCTAGCAAAATGTGAGTAGTATAATTGCATGACATCTCAGTCTGGGAATGGTTTCTGGGACTGGATAAGGACAGGGAAATACTGAGGGGAATGAAAATACCAGTACAATGGCTCAGAGGCAGAGCTTCAGACTCTTGACTAAGAGAACCCGGGTTTGAATCCTGTGCTGCAGTGTTAAACCATGGGCAAGTTTTTTCACTCAATGTAGAGTTCACTCAGCTGTATAAATGAGTACCTGGCTATAGACAGTGGTGGATATGTGTACGAGCAGACTTCGCGCATTAATTGTAGCATATGGCTGGATGCTTCCCAGAGAAGCCGAGATGGTGTTTGAGTGAACAGGTCTGTCACGGAAGCAAAGTGTAAAGCGCTTTGGGCAATCCTGAGGATCGGATACTGTGCTATATAAGAACTTACCTTACCTTCACAAGAAAAAGGAGGAACAACCAGAAATCGAAGATAAGGATCAAAGCAAGACTCCAGATTTTTATATAATATTTACTATCAAAAAACTTATCCTCAACTCTTACAATAGACCCCTGCAACCAACCAACTTATCTGACAACTTTGAATCAACCCCTACAACCAACTTATCCCACAACTTTAATACGAACCCTATAACCAACTTATCTCACAACTTTAATATGAACCTTACAACCAACTTATCCCACAACTTTGAGACAACCCCTACATCCAACTTATCCCACAACTTTGAAACAACCCCTAGACTGACCTCTCGTGAACACTGCACGTTGGCCTCCACTTCCTGTACTTGTAGGCGCGGTCATACCGGTCAAACTCCTTCATCCACAGCACCATGTCCCGGTACTGCTGCTCACTCAGAGCCACCACAAACTTGTCGAGGGTGATGTCCAGAGCCACCCGGGGCGTACAGGAGATCCTGAGGGGTAGCGGGGACACGTTGCGACGCATCTTGGCTTGTGCACTCACAGGCTCCACCAAGTACTCGTGGTCCTGAAGAAGAACATTTATATGTAATATATTACTTAATTATTTATTGCATTATAGAATTGTATTTTTACTCTTTAATTATTTTTTTACTCTTAATGTTGTTTAGCTTTTAAATGATTTAACTAAATATTGTAATGTTTTAATTTCTCTGTAGATTTATTATTATTATTGTACGGTAAAGCGCCATAGAGCACCGTGTGATTATGGCGCTAGATAAATATTGTATTTTATTTATTATAAAGCCCCATAAATCTAGAAATATCCATTTGGAGGCGCTGTACATGTCACTACATGAGTATGAATGTACAGCGTGTCGTAGAATTATAATATTAAGTTTGTTAAGGTAAATAAAATACCTTCAATACGTATAAAAAGTAATAGTAATAAATAATAAAATAAAGAAGTTAGCTAAAGATAATTATTTAAATAAATGTTATATTGATAATAAAATAATGAGTACGACATTGTGTAAAATTAATAATACCAAGATAATAAATAGGTAAAAATAAAATACAAATTAAATAAACTGACAGGTGTCTACACTTCATATACAGCCCGGAATAGGTGGGGTTTCAATAGTCTTTTAAAAGTCACGAGGCAACAGGTTTTCTTCATCTCAACAGGGAGAGTTCCACAGTCGTGGACCAGCTACTGAAAACATTCTATCACATGTCTTGACAATTACACCTTCAGTCAATTCAATTCAGCTGCCACCTTGCTGAATATCAATTCCAAATTAACTTTAACTGCACCTTAAAAATGCCAAATGAAAATATAAATTACAATTCGTTTGACCAGTTTTATTTGTGCAATTATATTTAACCCATTAGACCATGAATTGCCAAAAGTGACTAGATGTCTGCTTTTTTGAGTGGCCGCAAATGGTCATAAAATTGTCTAACTTTTCTAAATTGTGATGGGTTATTGTCTGCCTAGGGTATTTTTTATGTTTGGATACATTTCTCGAATTGGAGATAAGAACATACAACCACTCAGTAATTAGCTGGCAGCTGTGTGAATTTATTAGTGCATTTTCATTCTGCTAACATGTAAACAGGTTTGTCAACTGATTATTTGATATTATGCTAATATTATCCGTGCACAGCAATAGATTGTCTATTTGTCAACAAAATGACAGCTCAGTCATATTTTTAGGATAAGTGTTAGCAAAGTTATAGTTTTTTTTAACAACACTTACAAATAGCTCCAAACAGTGTAGACAGGGGAAGTTTACCGACTATTACTCCGCAGTAGGATTAAAGAGGTTTGTATTTAATCGGCCAGCGTGAAATGTACGAATATTCAACTCACCATGAAGATCTGTGCGCGGGGAGAGTGAATGGCGGTTCTTTCCAACTGCTCCTAAAAACATTAACCGCTTTCTTTACACAGATGTAACCACCTGGTAAATCACTGACTTATGAAGCAACGATAGATCTTCATATCTGCCAATCAATACATTGTCGGTGTCCAGAATCATAGTGTGTACAAACACAAACATATACACTGTCACATACACACAGCCACACTCACACACACCTTGTGTGTTCCTGTGCATTTTTCTATGCCACCTTCACTGAATCTCTCACGGTTGACCAAGATGTCAAAAGAGACAAAATATTTAAATTATATATTGTTTTTTCAGGGTGTCCAGAAGCAGTGCCCTCCAATGTGTCACCGTTAGGATGCTGTATTACCTTGAGTTGTTCCCGCGGTAGCTCTCCCAGCATCACTGTGTCTGTGTCCCAGTAGACAGAGAAGTCCTGTAGGTCAACCAACTTGTACCTCATGTTAGAGCTAGTTGGACCCACAAACATTGGCACCTACAATGCACAGGTCAGTCTACATTACACATCACATTTAAAGGAAGTCTCCACATGTTACATTAACTTTACTGCACAGACTGGCAACAACCTGCCAGTAAATGTGCAGTTAGTAGGCCTTTCATTTACCACAATCTAATCCTTATTTTGCAATTAACCACCCAGATCAAACTGCTGAATTAAGCTCTGTGTAGGCCATGGAAACATGGACTGTCGCCATCCTGTGAAAACTGCTTTTCGTTTGTCAATTAAGTCAGTTCATTTGGAAGGACGTTAAGGAGTTACGGGACACGACCAATTGTTTTTTGAAAAACACTTATAAATCTCTCCAAGACTTGTTTTCAGGGAGTCACTACATTGAAACTAAGAAGATGGCATCTTTAATTTTTTTATTTTCAAATATTTTGGCGCGGGAGGGGGTAATAATCGAACAAAAAAGTCGAAAAATAGCATAAGTTTAAATGAATAGAACACTGAAACCCCTATTGTCATTTACATTATTCAAGTGTTTCTATGTAGGTAATGTACCATTCTAACTTTCTGTGCATGGCCATTTGTCTATGTTACTTAGATTTTTTTTAACGATTTTTTATAAATATTTTATTTTTATCTTCACATTTTTCATATTCAAACCCCCCTATTATGTGACTCACATGACTGATCATAATTTCAATGCACAGGAATGTAGATATTTATGGTACTGTTGCTATATGTAAAGTTGGTATGCATTACTTGGTTAGTTTTTGAGTTCTATTCACTTTTACCTGAAAAAAGTGATAACTGAGAAAACGGCACTTAAAGTATGAACTGAGACATTTTAATATGTTGCAAACATCAGATCTTACAAATAAGCATCCACATTATAGCCTTACCATTTATACACAATATCTATATGTTTGTAACAGTAATTGTTAATCATTAGCGACATAATTATGTTATTGTTTACCCCTACCCCCATAATCTGTAATGCAAGAAATCATAGCCGATGCACTATTTTAGCCAGTTTTCACTTAGAATACACACTAAATAGGTTGTATCAGGATACCTAAATCAAATATTCACACTGAATGCAATATAGATAGGTTATCATGTAAAGAATCCTGTTCAGATGGTTATTTTACCTAAGTATCGCTAGATTTTGTAGTCCGTGTGCATCCACGTACAAAAAATATGACGCCAGCCAGTTACCATCAACTAATAACAGTCTTTATTAATACATATACATTCTTTTTTTTCCATTAAAATGACAATTGTATCATGTTTTCCCTCCCCATAATATAAACATCATTAGCATAGCTAGTATACTTCCAGAGATGCATCAAGTCTAAAATGCAATTTGTGCAAAAGCCGCCAAAGTTTGAGTAACAATTTGGCAATGGCTTCAGAAAATATTTTGTTACTATTAATATTGTAAGTTTAAATGTTCTGTTATACATGTGGTATCATCAGTGAGGATGGATAGAGCAAGTAGAAAGTTGTTTCAAAATTATTAACTTGCTCTCAAGTCATATGCAGTTTGTGCCTATAGTCATGTCGTATTATGTATGCTATTTCAAGCAACCTGACGTTGTTCACCAAGGTCTCAAAATGTATTATCTATGTTTGTTATAGTCTCAGGAACAGTTAAAACATTACCAAACAGGAACACAGTCAATTGCACTAACAACTGCATGACTGTTAGGATCAGACACTGAGCTGACAGGAGCAAGTTTCCACTGAAGAACAGCTCCAGAGTGTCATTGATTGCGAGAAGTCATGGCAGTCTCAAGTGTTGGTGATGAGTTTGTGTCACCAATTTCTGCATAATATTTCTAGGACATCAACTGCAGTAACAAAGCAAAACCTCTGCAATCATCCCTGCAAGAACTCAAATGCAGCAACTTGGCAATGGGGATAATCCACCGTCTGAAGAAGGGTCAAGCACCACTGAGGAGATGAAACCGAAGTGAAATATATCATGTATCAATAAAAAGAATTTGTCTAATGGAATGTAAAATTGTACTATGCATGCATGCGTGCGTGCGTGTAAAAAAAGGAAAACAATATAATTAGCATATGATTATGAGGTACCATTTAGTAATAAATAATTGTATTTATTACAAATTTAATTATATTGAAAAATTCATAGACCATAACTGTGAGGCTTGAAGTCTAACATCTAAGTAATAACTCACATAAAACATAGTCATTTAGCTGAATTTTCTAACTTGTTTACTCCAAAAGATAAAACCCAAAGATATATACACTGACTGAGAAAAACACCAGCTAAATATATCAACAGCTGCAACTGACAATTCAGCAAATACTCTGATCCATTCCAATAAGTAAAACAACACTCAAGTTGTGACCGAGTTTGGCCATGGCCCATGCTGCAAACACCACCAACGATCCCCGCCTTCCCGTTCTACCTCCGGCCGTCGGCGCTAAGCTGTCGCCTGCAACGTATACTCCTATGCATGGCTGCGTGCTGCAGGCAATGCTATCTAACACTGTTCGATATCCGTCTTTCCCGCCGCCCTCGGGCACCGCAGCCGCCGTCGGCATCGTCGCCGTCGACGCCAAGCTGTCGTCTACGGTGATTACGTACGGCTGCATTTCCATCGAAACACGCCGTTTTGCCACCGAAAAATCCCGTTTCGCACACGGATCCCGCACTTGTGCGGCTTTCCATTTCTTTCTCTGACTAAATTCAGGCAAATTTATAACGTTTGGCAGCGAAAGGATCCACACAAACGTCGTCGAAACTGTAGTTAGGCGCCATCTTGTTTATATTCGGTAATGGCAACATGGTGAATCATGGGATATGGGCCACACCTTATATGGAATTATCCAGGTCACCGCAGGTCACGCACACAGCGGAACTTGCCGATGCTGAGTTTTGCTGACGTGTCACAACGGCGAACGCCAAATAAGGAAATAGTCGGTCGAATTGAGCTTGCGTTTATTAGGATTTCCCGTAAATACAGGTCAAAGGGCGGGGATGCCGTCTACGCAATCAGTTAGAGGACAGATTGGCGGTTCTATTCGTACCAAACAACATGGCGAACGGTGAATGTACGGTGGCGTTACTAAGGTCTAAACATCGCGTATTTTTCAACAGATCCTGCGTCTTCAAAAATCAAACGGATTTAATAATTGATAGGGGATCATTTTATTATCGCAAAAAGGTCATTTAGAGGTATGTAATTGTTATAAAAGTGAACTTTATTGATAGATGACATGCACAAGTATTAGAAAATGGCAAAAACACGTTTTTGATATTTTTTTCGAAAAACGTCATTTGAGTTGCCGTGTCTGTCCTTAAGTGCATTCGTCTAAATGAACTCTGACATTGTGCAGTATTTGGCAGATTTTACCGAGATAATTTCTCAATGATTTTGAGTCAGATATCAATGTCTGCAACCTGAATGATGTCGACAGCAGTCACAGAAATCTTAATATCGTCCAACTACGTTGTTTGTGCGACTTTTTGTTGTTGAGATACAAAGAAGAAATCAGCAGGAAATATGCTGCATGTCTGGCAAATTGTGTTTCACAAACCTGACATATTGGTCAGTATTTTAATTTTTAGTCCGTAAAAAGTAACAAAATATTCCGATCATTATGTTCAAGTAGCACGTGGTTTGAACAGATCCTATCTATTTAATGTAAATAATATTTTTTTACAATTTACTTTATCAATAAACCTTTTTGTGCAAACACAAGAATATGGTGCCATATTATATATGGTAAGCATTATATTATAGATCTACCCATCAGTTCTATACATGTCTGAAACCAGGACAGTGCCGGGTGGCATTGAGGGGTCGACGCTGACAGCAGGTTGGCAGCTCATTGTTGTACTGATGATTACAAAGAAAGTTTAGTTCTCATATAAAATGTTGGATTAAAAAGTGAGTGAAATAAGGATATAGGGTCTCTGATGGATGCCAAACTTACCCCATTTTCATTCGTGCTATGGGCCGACAGACTTCTGATGATGACACCACAGGCAAATGACCGACCAGGAATACACGTCTCATCCTCGTACCTCAAGTGTACATCTTTCACATTCAACTGCAACAGTTTCAGCAAATATTCTTTCATCTACCAGATTATGCCACAACATTAATGAAAGCATAAAACCAACGCCTGTACTTTTCATCAACAGAGATAGGGGTTCATCAGGTTTCAGTCTGCATGCCTGTGGCTGTAACTGCATACTACTTTTGCAAAGGCATAACTTTGCATGCATTTTTGTCAAGTTTAAATCTGTAAATTGATAACTACCCCCCTTCGCTTGTTGCTCTGTGGATGAGTGTAAAACTAGTAGAACATTCCCATGCACACGTACAACCTTGATTTGTAAAGAAAACTATTTCAGTGACACTACTTATCTGCAGACTTGCCACAATACACCTACCTGAAGGTTTTCTACAATGTTTGAAGCCAGCGATGTGCCCATTGACCACCAGGAGTAGCCTGCGTCCTTCTTCTTATGATCATTCTGAGACATCAGAAAGTTTGATCAATCAATCATTCGGTTAATCAGTCGGCAAACCAACCAGCCAACCGACATTACATTTCACACACTTTATACACTATGCCTGTCTAAACGACAACGTAGCTGCCCTTACAGGGATAAATAATAAAGTTGGATTGATTGATGGTTTTATCATCCAGAAGTCAGGTAGGACTACGTAGCATTATGACAAGACCACCCTGACTATGAGAAGACAACCCAAGACAATATGGCAAGGTTATCTAGGAATAAGATAAGACACCCACCCTCCATTGCTCCAGCTGAGCTGTGAGCTGGGTGTGTTTGCGCGACCACTCCAGTTGCTTCTCATCTTCTTCATTGTACTGCAAGAACACAATAGACACATCACACTGAAGGCAAACACATCACGCTGAAGGTGAACACATCACGCTGAAGGTGAACACATCACGCTGAAGGTGGACACATCACACTGAAGGCGAACACATCACACTGCAGGTGGACACATCATGCTGAATGCGAACACATCATGCTGAAGGCGAACACATCACACTGTAAGTGAACACATCACACTGAAGGCGAACACATCACACTGAAGATGGACACATCACACTACAGATGGACACATCATGCTGAAGGCGAATACATCACACCATAGGTGAAAATATCACACTGAAGGTGAACACGTCACACAATACAATACAATAAAATACAATAAAATTTATTGTCCCGAACCGGGAAATTCATTCTGAAGGCGAACACATCACACTGTAGATGAACACATCAAGCCGAAGGTGAACACATTACACTGAAGGCGAACACATCACACTGAAGGTGAACACATCATGCTGCAGGTGAACACACACTGTAACTGAACACATCACACTGTAGGTGAATGCATCATACCTTAGGTGAACACACACACAATGCAGTCGTTGCAATAAAATAAAATAACATTAGATGCCACTGAAAACCAATGTTTACCTCCACACAGTAGCATCTGAATAAAGTAATTTCCAACTTGCCTGGGGCACTAACAGCCACTAGCCATTGTGAATCATAATCTGATATTAATAAAACAGTACAACATTGTGATTTCAGCATGTTTCAGATTTGACCATGCTGGCAACTATCAAGGTGCACAGCTCATTGCAAATGCAGATATAAAATGTTCAAACCAGTTACAATGATACTGTGTAAATCACAGATATGTCCAGCGACATTTGCGTTTCTTGACCATCGACTGACCAGTCCTACCTGCTTAGTTTTCAATGGACCAGCGACAAGGTAGAGTTTGTCGAGGGTGATTACCCATGGTTGGCTCTTGAGACGACTCACTGGGATCTGAAGGTGGACACGTCCAATGAACCCTGGAGAACAGACAGAGAATGTAGTATCAATGTACGCTCCAGTGTAGTATTGCATAGCTGCAGCTGTGTAAACTGGATCTGTCTTTAGGCCTCAAAAGTGCAAGATGCAAATTTTTCATAAAATAGATATACCTGAGATTATATGGAAGGATTGAACTAATGTGCCAAGGTAATACGTTTAGGCAACACATTAGTTACAATTACAAAAATCAAGGTAGGCCCAGATACTAGACAAGTGCCTTGAATCAATGGACATGGTGACATTTAAAGGTTTTTACATAAGTTTTGGGCCACTGTTTTTTTTGGTAGCAGACCCCTGGATACTGGAAACAGGGGCCCAGCGGGCTCACACTAATTTAAGGCTAAATTCTAACCATGGACAGAAAAACCCCAGACAAGATCCAATTACTTCAAATGTTATCACTGGTGAAATTCTACAGTTTTCAAGATGTTCTTCACTTCTTGTTTCTGGTTTATAAATGATGCCATAACTGTAATCAGTTGATATAATGTAACTGCAACAATGATGTACATGACAGTACATCATGTAAATCATGAATTACTTTTTTTCACACAGAAGAATGTCATAACTTATCCATGTTGACGCCTATGGAATGGAAGTAATAAATAAACAAGTGTTCACATATGGAGCACAACAATAGCACTGTAAGAAAACAAAACAGCAACAAACGTCAGCTTCAGAGCAGGATGAAAACCGTGACTGGGTCAACTGTGGTTTCAGTGAGCCAGTGATTGATAGCTCTGGTGACCTGCTACCAGTGACATATGTCATCATCACTAACTTCATTGTCTTTAACCAGGTCAGTCCACTGCACCTGTAGTGACATGGCCTGCACTTCTAGATGGGCTGGGTCAGGTAAACACAGTCACTCAGTCACAAGTGTGAACAATTAGGCTGAAATTTGTTGTGTTGTAATGACACTTTTGCACCAACTTACCTGATCTGACCTCAACAGGGAAGTTTAATTTTTTCAGAGCATCTCTTTTCAAGGGTAGATTCTCCAACTCCAACTTGCCTAAAACAGAAACCAGTCATTGATACATAAACTACATGGCCTAATTTTGTACACATACTGAAATCTAAAACACAATAATAGTACATAAAGTCTTTCGCTGTTGTACAGTATTGTTTCAATTACAAACATTATGTAGAAAACATCTACCCCCCCCCCCCCCCCAGTAGATGCAATTACTATCATTGTCAGATTACTTACTTGACTAATAACATTTGATTTATATATTATGCAATTCACAGTGTAAGCCATTTATACATCTCAACCAGTGGCAAATGTGACACAATCTAGGCGTCTCCTCAATTTTTTATTTGGTTGATTTTTTTTTTTTTTCAGTAGAGAGACCATGAATGCAATGGGCTGACACTGGTTTGAAACATACTTAGAATTCCTAGGATGTATATTTACTGGTGACTTCTGCACATTCAACCAGCCTTAGTCTTATTTAGGTTTTGCTGCACAGTATCCAGGGCAGAGTGAGATGGCATTTAATATCAATTGTAGGTAACTGTTCAAGATGTTCTATGATGTCATTTTGTAATATATTTGTGATATATAAGCAAATTTTGATTTTTACATTTTTAAATCCTGGTAGTGACTGTATGTAACTGTTATTTTTCTAGGTGTAGTGCATACCAATTTACGAAGTGGTAATTAGCACTAGTACTACAAGTATAATTTTACAACTATTATTACTATTGAAAACAAGCAAAAATAGCTACATATCGCAATGTTAAATACAACAAAACCAGACAATTTTATTGCTACGAATACAAAACTACTGCACAAAGCTACATGAGCTCAACTGTCTACATTCAAACAATGCCATTTCAAAGAATTATACTGATTAAGTACAACAAACTTTAATAGTGTGTTACACTGTTAGACATGTGTGAAACTGTGAATGTCTTGTTTATGAACATAGGATCTGACAGGAATAATTACACCTTGGGAATTAATTGATGTAATGGCTATGTTGTTGAAGTACAGACTGTATAGAGATGTTTGTATTTAAGAACCAGTTCTGTTATTAAATGAGTGTCTGAGGGTAGCCATAATAACAAACTGGAATGCCTGTGTACACATGCCACATGGTATTCATTGCTTGAAAGGTCAGTGACATTAACACAACAGATGATAATTGTATTACCTATAGAGAAACCGCCTAGTGCATACTACACAAACATAGAAAACCTCTACCTAGGTTACATGTTTCCTCCCATCTAAGATATTTTACTGACAGAAAACACCAATACTGAACCACAGACCTGTGTTAATGTTGACCGAGGAATACTGGGATGTTTGAAATGAGATCACTATGACATTATTTTGTTACTTTCAAATGTATTTGAATTTTAATATTTCAAATTTTGAAGTTTTTATATTTGAATCCATCAAGAGTATTTGTGTTTAAAAACTTGTCAATGTTTAGCCCCATATCTAATGGTAAGACACTCACCTTGTAGGAGGGCAATTGAAAGTTGTTTGATGCTGAGATTCTCGACATAGTCACCGATGTAAGTGTTGAGTACCCATGCAGCAAGACTCTCAAGCATCCTGCCTTAAAGGCAGCAGCGGATCCTAACCATGACATGATTTGTATTAGTGTACATACTAATATGTGCAACTATGCAAGTAACCCAGGATAATAAACATACATACAGATTACAGGCTGCAACATTTCTTGAATATTAATCAATAATTATTATCTACTAAAATAATAATTAATATAAATATATATTATGCAATAAAAGAATATGCAAAAAAGGTACCTGTCGCAAAGAATATGCAAGTTGAAGCAGGATGGATAAATATTATCACACACTGATATTATATACGAAAGATCGTTACACAGCCAAAATAAGTTTGACAATTATTATCTACTAAAATAATAATATACATGTATATATATATATATATAATTTTATGCAATGAAAAAATGCACACAAAAAGAACCCGTCGCAAAGAATATACAAGTCGAAGCAGGACAAATAAATATTATCACACATTGATATTATATACAAACGATCGTCACACAGCAAATGTAAGACTGATAATTTTCCTAATAATACTCAATAATTATTATATGGTAAAACAACATAAAAAAAATCGTTAGATTACAGCATACAGGTCACTTCACAGGCAAGGGCGAATGATTCGGCCCATGTAGCTCACCAGCACCCGTTGCAGATATGGCTGATTTGGCTCATATATATATGCCATGAATAAGCAGTTGCGAGTGCAAGTAGGTCGAACTTCGACAATTGC
Source organism: Oasisia sp. SBJ-2009 (assembly GCA_964017155.1). NCBI lineage: Eukaryota > Metazoa > Annelida > Polychaeta > Sabellida > Siboglinidae > Oasisia > Oasisia sp. SBJ-2009. The sequence continues at coordinate 28,333,750 of OZ024861.1, read as the reverse complement.
CGAAACAGACAATTCAGCCCAGTCGTCCAACTCCTATTGGAATATCTGTGCAATGTTTTAAGCAGGTATGGACTGCCATGTTTGTAGAGGGACAGATTAAAATCCGGAAGCTTTGCCATTTACTAGTTGACCAAAGGCTGTTTTGAAATTCCTGAGTGAGCAGTGTTGTTCTGCCAATGCTGAGTAGAGGGGACGTGCTGACAGGCTGGAGTAGGTCTGCATAGATCATTATGATGAAATCATAGCCGATTGACTGAGTCATTGATCCAACTAAGTCTAACTCTAAGTCGATGTTTATCATGAAGTGTTTTGTCTTTTCTGTCAGCAAAGGACTGGGTCTTATCTGCGTTCTGGATCAGCCAATTGTTCCGCAGCTTGTGATGAACTGTGCTGTGGATGTTGTCGATTGCAGTTATCTTACGTAGACTAGTGACTAGACAGTAGTTTAGTAGTTGCTGAGGAGTGACAGTGTCACTGTAAGTAAAGACTGGCTGGGCAGCCTATTCTTGACATCAGACATGGCTATGTTTCTGCATCCACTAAGTTGTCTAAGATTAACCACATTACTTGAACCTACCTTCAGTCCGCTTTGTACACAGCTGTCCTTTATTTAGTTTCTATCATCAAGGTGTAATTAGATCGTGTAAATGTACATCTTTCAAGTAACCATTATTGCAAGTAATGCAAATCGCTGTAACCTCACGTCTTACATTCTCGGGACGCGCGACCGCGAGAGTTTACTGATGGTCGCCTTATGTTATGATAATCTGCAGACAACACAAACTGTCCTGTACTCGATAGGGACCGACTACGATTTCCAACGCTATTTACCTGAGAGTACATAAATTCGATTTGATTTAAGATTATACAAATAAATAATATATGCGAACACGCTAAGCGGGCGTCATTGTCGTTAGATATGGTTTGCTTAACTTAAAACAGGCTTTCGCTTACGTTTTAGCGTTTTAACAGCACCCCAGCCAATCAAACTTCAAAGCCGTAAATGATCAGAAACAAAGTCGTAAATGATGGTAAATTACCTTGCATCAACAACATTGATAATTTCACAAAAACGAAGACACATTAGCGATACCTTATAACGTCATTTGCGGGTTATGTTGTTTTTGACTTCTATAATTCATTAATAAATTTTATTAACGCAAAATAACATTAACGACATTGAAACGCCCACAAACCGACCATGCGTCTGACAGGATTTGAATGACATCTTGCGGCATCGCCTTAAAAAGACGCAATATTTTTAGTACACAAACATTTCACAATGTGTGATCCATACAAACAAGTTTCACACAGGCGATTGCCACCTTATCCTGGAAATACGATAAAGTATAAAATTACTCTAAATGAAAGGGAGTTCCCACTTTCCGGACCTGATGTGGGGATCGGCAGCATGGGCGTGGCCGTGGGAGGTAATTTATTGTTTATATTTATTGTGTGTATCTAAAGCTACCGAATTGTCCAAGAAATAAATATCGTGAGATCCAGTTTCCAGTATTGTAAACTTAGCCTCATCTCCAAGTAGCGCCATCTAGTGGCTAGTTTAGGTGGTCCATGTTCTGTATCAGTGTATCTGTATGTGTATTCTGTCTATGTTATGCCACACGCACGCACGCACACACGCACGCATGCACACACACACACAAAACACACTGCCACTGGCATTATAAGATTATTACATGTTCACCATCAGAAGCCAAAGATCTAAATATGCAAATGAACGTAGAAAAAGGTGATTAGACGTCAGCACCTAGGACTAGGTGGAGATGCATTTAGTGTGCATCCAAGTTAGTGTCTTAATGTACAGACATTTGTCTTTAGGGATGAGTGATGACTTCATGCGATGTTATCTGACGACACACAGAGAAGTGCTGGAGGAGTATGTCATGACCTTCATAGATATCGATACTTTGGCACACTGGATGGAGAAAAAATTAAAACTCAGTGATGACCTCAAACAACAAGGTGTGTTACTATGGCTATTAGTGTGAAGCAGATAATTCATCATGACTATAAAAGTATGTAGGAGATACCAATGGTCCATGCAAGTGTTGCAACAATACTTTTAATTTTTTTGTATCTGAATATTGGTCGTTATTACAATGTGTTCAGCCTAATGTGATGGTATAAATTTTACAGTGGTAAATCTTATTAAATACAATTAATGTTAAATTGGTGTTGTGCACATGTGCCTCATTTACATTAATTGATTAGATATAATTTTATAAATAATTTATTGAAATTTTAGAAAATAAACTCATGAAAATGAGTTGTATGAAGAATCTGTTGTGGTCACGATGTGTGTTGTAGATCTTCAACTTTCCAAACCACGTGTACTTCAACAACGGGTGAGTCTTGAGTTCCTTATATTGCTAATTATTGCGGCAAAAATCTTGAGTTGAAGTGATTCAGTCAACTTTCATGCCATGCCATGCCATGCCATGCCATGCCATGCCATGCCATGCCATGCCATGCCATGCCATGCCATGCCATGCCATGCCATGCCATGCCATGCCATGCCATGCCATGCCATGCCATGCCATGCCATGCCATGCCATTGAGAATGCAGTATTCAGTGATCACAGCATCTAAGGGCTGTAGCACCGAAATGGTTAAAACATAGTCATATCCATTATGGTCTTACTTGTCAGTTGCAAATAGCTAAGGTCTCATACAAAATCACTCCAAAACCACTACATACATTTAGCATTCGTTCAAAGTATGTGCGATGATAGGCGGCATCACTAGCAATATATTTTCCACATAATACACAGTGACAACTAAACCCACTCACATATGTAATACTTAGCCTAGTCTGGAATTTTGCTAACATTACCCCTAAATAAAGTAATGTTGACCGAGACTGAATAATGTCTTAATATGTCCAACAGTACGCAGACACATCACTGAAGAAGGTTGCAGACAAACTAGGGTCAAAGATGAGAAATTCTGCTGATGTGCTTCCACTGATGCATGAAGTCATGTGTATTCTGTCTGAGGGTGTGTACATGCTCAATTCCTTGCTAAAAACCAAATGTAATAAATGCCCAGGCTTTATGGATTGAATAAGGCATAAAACGTAGCGTGGCTGCTGTACACGTCAATGCCTTCGGTTTAAATCGGTGCTAAATGCCTGTGTACGTCATTCTATTTTTCAGTGTAATTTAACAGAATCTTTATTTGAGAGGGTAATTAACATTTTGTTTCAGACCATTCATTCCATGGATTCTGTCAGTTTCATACGATTATGGAACTCCAATGCTGGTTGCATCCCTGGAGGGGTTTTATGATGTACATGCAGTGTATTACTTGATGCACATGAGCCCAGAGGACCACACCTTTGAAAGCAATGCATTGTCAATTTGTCATGTAATCAAACTGTTCCCTAGCTCCTAAAGCACATAAACCTCCACAGCATAAAATAGATCATCAAAACAAACTTGGATGATCATTATATTGTAATATATATAGTTTATATTATTCAGTAACTTAATTTCACAATGACAAGAAACTATAAATAGATGTGCTTGTTGTGTTCCAGCGGTTCGGGCAGATGGAATGGCAATGTATGCAGTCGTGGGAGGCATTGTAGGCCACTTGGATTTGTTCATCAACACTTAAGTTGCCTCAATTGATCTTAAAAATTAAGAGAATCATTTACATTTACCCGACAGTAGTTATTTCTACTAAATGCAGTCTCTTACATATACAGGAAATACATTTTAGTATGTTTTTATCAGGCTTCAGAAACATTCCACAAAATATTAACTAAACAAATTAAAGTGTATGAACTTTGGTAATTAAGTACAAATAAAATGCATGTCCTCTAATGTGTGTAGGCAACTTTGACTTGTTCTTACCCCTTAGTTATAATAATAATTAATATACTGTATCTTGTAATCCTGTTTTTCAGACACTACACATATACAGTGTTTCGGTGACAACCCAAGAACAATTACGCAAGTATGGTTTAAAACTTTGTATATCTTTGAGGATTACGTTTATTGTTGAAACATGATATGCAACAAGGCTAGCTTGGTCTAGTGATGCACGCATCCATCTGACATGACAGTATTTATTAAAGAGAATTAATAATGTGTTTCACTAATCCGCACTTCTTCCAACTAGTGAACCAAGTAATGCTTATAATGATACATGTCTATCTTATTTCAATTTATTGCCTTTCTTTCTGCTGATGGCTAATAGCATCGCTGGCTCGCGAGAATGGTCACACAGGTCATTATCAGGATTACAGTAACTGTGAGAAAGTATTTAACCGGTTCAGATTGGATATTTGTCATGGTACTTAAAGTGAGGGTGCCAGCTCCTAGGTTTCATTTTTATTTACTATTACTTTCTTATGACTACATCATGCATGTTAAAGGTTTACTGCCTGCCAGTTTGTGTTTAGTTACGTTATTAATAAGCTCGGAACAATGTTCACAATTTGAAAGATTCCACATGCAACACATTTAAGTTGTAAGCAACACATCCAGTTTCAAAACAAAATTGATTGGCAATAATGCAGAGGCGAGCAGAGATTACCGCAATACCCTTTGATGTTTAACTTTCCCATGTTCTAGATAGCAGTCTTCCCGTTACAAATTACTGCTCTTTCAACTGCGGGCAGAGGAGCTGGCACTCTCCCTTCTGCTCATATCCATTATATCTCATGGTGATGTCATGTGATCTATGTTTATGGTTAACGTTTCAGTCGGAAATATATGCTGAAGGCATTTGCACCTATTGAGTTTCAAACAATCGTGGCAGCCTACGTGGCAAAGACCCATGAATCTATTCTGGTCAGGAATCTTGAGGTACACAGAACTAATTTTACAACAAATAGCAAGCAAAAAGCAAGATTACCGTGCACCCTCAAATTAACCTGCAAGCACACAAGGAACCCTTTTGCTTATTGTGGTCTAACTTTTTATCTATGTATAAAACAAATTTGTGAGGTATGCCAGTTTTGTTTTGATATATTAACAATGTCAACACCCATACGATCAGTAGATAATGTGTTCCATTAATTTAAATCCTTTACAAAAATGTATTTCTTAAATCAAATCTCCACCTTTGCAAATTTATTCAGATGTATAGAAATTAGGCAAGCATGATAATGGCAAACATTTGGTGGGACAGGGTTCTGAATATTGGGGTTCATATTTTAGCCAATGTTGGTAAATGTGTATGAGCACTACACTTAGCCATGTATTGATAGCAGCATGGCATGTTTGATCTGATGGTAGCAAGACGAGAGGTTTCCACAAGGCATCGGTGTCGAAGGAAGCATGGCAAGCTCAGTGCTTTGTCTGCCTGTAATGCAAACCACTGGCGATCTCGTTTGTATGTTGGCTTAGTCACCAAATAGACGGAACAGTTAATGGATCCGTCACATGACCAGTCGCATAGCAACCACGTCCATCAAACTAACAAAATGACATGTTTTTCTTTACAATTTTTTATGAGAACTGCATTAAGTTGGAAAGTTATATATAATGCCATTTTTGTAATATAATGCAAGTATTTTGAGTAATACACAGTTTGAAAGAAATCACAGTTGTAATTTTGATTGTCACGTCAGATACCTGGATCCATCGGCTGGTCTGGCAGTGAAAACTAGTTAAGGATTTGCCATTTCCTATTTGGCCCACTTTTACCATTATTAATTTTTTTACACTTTCTACTAAATGGTTTCTAACAAACGCACACACAGGTTACACAGCAGTTTTACTAACTTAATTCTAGATCTAATAAAACCATGCAGGTGTTCTCAATTGTTCAACTTGCATGGTATCGTATGGTACTTACAACTTACAGTATTATGCATGTACATGGATAATAACCTCTATATAGGGCACACTTGAATTGTGCAGACTCTGAGGTGAGTGTCAGGATGAAGGATCAATTATCTTCATATGTTAGAGAATATGTGCGATGGCGACGGGATGAAATAAGAATGATCTTCATTTGTTAGACGATATATGAAGGGGGATCTAGGTGACAGATTATCTTCACTTTTCCATAGGATTATCTTCACTTTTCCATAGGATTATCTTCACTTTTCCAGGTGTGATGGAGTTCACAAGAGGTCTTCAGCAGACTCCATTCAGTGAAACTGAACTTCAGGTGGGCTTCTCACTGAACTAAACAGAGAGAAGAAATTTCCTAGGTCATTGTATGTTAATTAGCTACTGTGTGTGTTTGTTGTGTAATGCAACAATGCTAGGGAGTCTATATTAGCAGGCTAACCAGGGAGTCTATATTAGCATGCTAACTAGGGAGTCTGTATTACCATGCTAACTAGGGAGTCTGTATTAGCATGCTAACTAGGGAGTCTGTATTAGCATGCTAACTAGGGAGTCTATATTAGCATGCTAACTAGGGAGTCTGTATTAACATGCTAACTGGGGAGTCTGTATTAGCATACTAACTTTTTAGCCTTGTAAGTGCATAAAATTCCAACTCGAATTGAGAAATCAATTTGAAATACTACAAGAACTAAACGACATCGACACCATGAGTGAAAGCATCACCGGCATGATCCAACAAAGCACAACAAGAGTAACTAAGGCAATCAACAAGCCACCGACATCAAGGATATCGTCACCAACACGTGCCCTGATGACGAAATGACAAGAAATGGTGTGAAATGGCAACAATGAACAACCTATGGTCCGCAGTAATATGCAAGACCATCAACAGAAATCAAAAGAGGACATCAGGAAAGTCAGAAGAATGCAGAAACTAGACCAAGACAGACTGATTACACATCTAGATAACCAGAGTAGAGAAATCCATGATCATGATAAGATCATAGTACGAATAGAGGAGTTCTACACCATGCTATACGACAGTGAACAGAGTACCATGATCCACATTGACCCGAAAGAAACACCTGAGATAACATCATGGGAGGTGGGAGGATCACTATACGAGATATGAAGAATGGGACAGCAACAGGCAATGACTATACAAAAACATTAAGGCAAGGAAAACAGAAGAAGATGCCATCTCGAAGACATTTGCTAAGCTGTACATTAAATGCTTATCAGACACATGAACACCCACAGCATGGAAGAACACTAAGATGGTGATAATCTTCAAGAATGGAAATAAGAAAGACATCAAGAATTAAACACTGATGTGCCTAATCTCAAACATCTATAAAGTTCACACAAAAGTACTAACAAAAAGACTAAAGAAGACACTAACCAAAACCAGCCATGAGAGCAAACTGGATTCAGAAGCAGATACTCAACAACAGACCATATCCACATCGTAAACCAACTGAAGGAGAAGTGCTGAGAACATAATATCCCACTCTGTATCGTGTTTGTCGACTACGAGTAAACCTTCGACTTGGTGCAAACTGAAGCAGTACTGGTGTCGCTTCAAGAACAAAAGACAGAAGATTTGTACATCAAACTCCTGAAAGACATCTACACCAAGCAGCTCGATGACAGTCCACCTACACAAAGAAAGCAACAAGATCAACATTGGGAGAGGAGTATGATAGGAAGATACCATATCGCCCAAGTTATTTGCAGCAACACTCGTAAGCATATTCCGATGACTGACTTGGAAAACCATAGGCTTAAGGATAGATGGCGAATATCTCAGTCATCTTCACTTCGCTGAAGACCTACTCATATGTGTTAATATATCACATGAAATACAACAAATGCTACAAGAACAAGCTAATAAAACTGAAAATCAAGGTCTGATGATGAACAAGTCAAAGACAAAGGTGATGATGGAAAACGATATACGATATATATATGTCTCCGTTAAGGAAGAGAGAATGACTAGAGGACATGGAGTTACATTAGCAAAGAAGCAGTGTAGACTAAATATTAGAACATTCTCATTTTCACAAAGAACAGTAAATGATTGGAACAGATTATCAGCTGATTGTGTAGGTGCTAGTAGTGTTAATATATTTAAATATAAAATCGACATGTACATAAGAAGGGCAGGGTACACGTAGATAGATAGGTAGGACTCTCGATAAGCCAAAGGGTTGCAATCTAGAGTTGATTATGTAGGTGGCAATCTTGTTAAATGTCAACACCACCCAGATAGAGAATGTTGAAAGCTGTGTCTATCCGGGACAGAGATACAGCACCAGACATAAAACCAAGACAAGGAGATTCAAAGAAGATTCACAGCTGGACAGCATTCACCAAGCACCTTTACATTTTCAAGAGTAACATTGGAACATGCTTGAAGAGACAAGTCTACAACTCGTGTACTTCCAGATATGATGAAGTGCATCTCTCTTGAAGTGCATCGCTCACTTGTTTTAATGCCTGTCTGCTTCCTATTTTATACTGACAATTATAGGTAATAATTAAAACACAGATCGAGAAAACAATGGCATCAGTCACTGTTACAGTGGTGCCAAGTGAAGACCATCGATCAATTCATTTTCTCAAATGGGAGAAGGACCCTTTAGAAAGGCAAAACATAAATACCTAGTCTTGTTTTCTGAAATACAATTAGTAGTTAATAAATTACAGGCCAGTGGCCCAAGGATTGAAACATACACATAGACAAGTGGACCATGGTGCGTTTGAGGAGATCCACTTACAATACTGCAAAGTTAGCGTTGTGATAATTTGATATAATTATGTAGAGATTATATTTTATGTACCTATACTCATCTCTGTTGTTGCTGTAAACAGCAATGATGTGTGGTCATGTTGAACTTGTTCCAGACTGCCACCTGCATGCTGGCCTGGGTGTCACTGGCTACATTCGAAGTGAAGGTCAGAGTTCACTAGTTAATGCAATGCATGTATTCCCGTGATAGTAAACCAACATTTCTATGGCCAGGTGTTCACAAACAAAAAGGATACTTTAGTAGCATGCATAGTGACCATCATTTGTCCAGACTTTCAGGTCAGACATACTGGTTTTATGTCTGTTTTTTGTTGCCAAGGATATATCTATAACAAATTATATCTATGCATAATATATATATATATATTATATCTTCATATATATGAAATTGCCCAATAAAATCATATTATAATTTTACCACAAAAATAATAAACTAAGATTAATGTAGAAGATCAATATTAGGCTAAAATGTATATGAAAATAAATAAATAAATAGATAAAATAAACATGAAACATTACCAGCTTTGTAAAAGAGTTGGTAATCGTCAAGTTATATAAACAACGTCAAGTTATATAAACAACACTGAAACTGTGCATCTTCAGCACAGATTAAAATGATTGTGTAGAGCAAGTGTCAATATAGCATGTACGTAAATGACGAAGACTGGTGCGTCTGTATATGATGTGACATGTCTATACGGTGTGTCTCTGATGAGCCATGCATGTGACACATTTGTTTGGTGTCATTGTATGTGATTTGTCTGTGTCATCTCTGTACATAGCACATGGCATGTATGTATATATTATGTATGTGACTTGACATGTATGTGACCTGTGTGTCTGTACGTGTCACACTGAAGTGACGTCTGTGACATGTCTCTTGGTGACAGACGAATGTGATGCTGAAGAAGCAGAATGACCTCAACGACTTCCTCCTGGAAGTCTCCAAGTGAGTAGGTCTAGTTTTAGTTGTGTCCAGTACTAGGCAACTTACAGTCTGTATATATTGTGATTACAACACTATATGATCTTATGAGGTGTCACTCAACTAGTCAGTCTTTTTCATGACGTTTGACCTTTCTCATACTGGCACTGTGGGTGGTCACTGCCATGGTGCTGTTGGCCTCAGTGGTTCACTTGTGTCCCAAATTAAGACTGGACCAACGTTAACGTGATTCTCTAATTCACAAGGAATATGCAGTCCCCAATGTTAAGAGCCAGTTTTTACACCAAATATACCATGACCCAGGCTGCCGGCATGCCAGGTGGAAGCGTTAACCACTACACTATCCGTGCCACTCCATCACTTGAGTACACCAACACGTCAACTCACTTCCACTAACACAGATAGGACTATTTGGTTCTAAATGCAGATGGGAACATACACATTATATGATATTAAGGCGTTCAGTTCATTGATACTTAAGATGACGAGGTACATGAACAAATGTGAGTCTGATTCTTCCAGAGCATTCTTCGATGAAGTCGGCATGATGTCTTCATTACTGGAGAAGATTATGGTAAGGCTTTGTGCAGCAATTGCTCAGAGAAGTCGAGAGTTGGTGTTTAAATGAACAGTTCTGCCATGGGTGAAATGTTGAGCATTCTGATCATGTTGAAGAAGGAATATTCCCTTTTAATAATATAACGAATATATATATATAACGAATGCTGTCATCTTAGGGAAACTTTTTGCAATAGATTACACATTTAAAATATTATGCCAACTTAACTATTCTGCTGGGATGACAATTATGATCGCAAAGAATGCCATTTTGTATAGAATATAAAAAATACATGCACCCACAAAAAACTAAATTATTTCAGTTTTGTTTACCACAGACATGTTATTAGTTCCATGTTTAATAGTATAGTAATTTATTCATATATTTCATATGCACTCATAGTATTGTAATTTATTCATATATTTCATACGCACAAGTATTCATATTTGAAGAATAAATTTACATATCTTGCACCTACTTGGCTATGTACACAAGGAATTCATACTACAGATGTAGTGAAAAGTGTATTAAATCATACCAGAATGTCTTTATTTATTTGCATTTAAGCAACTCTAGTATAGCACATGATTCGGTCACAGCACAATCTGTCGATTTAATATAATTCGAAAGCAGGTATATACAGTGTTACCTGTGTATTTCCATTAATCTATCCTTAAGAGGGTTAATTGCATACAGCTCCATTATCACAATAACCACAACAAACGGCTGCTAATTCCACACAGTATGTATATGCAATTTATTGAGTGTGATAACCTTGAAAACCAAATTATTAGTAACTGACTCACTACTGGCTACTACATACAATTCACCGTCCAGTCACCAAAAACACACTGTCATATACTAACAATGACAACACCTCCTGGGTGACATGTGTAAGTCACCAAAGATACACTGTCATATACTAACAATGACAACACCTCCTGGGTGACATGTGTAAGTCACCAAAGATACACTGTCATATACTAACAATGACAACACCTCCTGGGTGACATGTGTAAGTCACCAAAGATACACTGTCATATACTAACAATGACGACACCTCCTGGGTGACATGTGTAAGTCACCAACGATACACTGTCATATACTAACAATGACAACACCTCCTGGGTGACATGTGTAAGTCACCAAAGATACACTGTCATATACTAACAATGACGACACCTCCTGGGTGACATGTGTAAGTCACCAAAGATACACTGTCATATACTAACAATGACCTCCTGGGTGACATGTGTAAGTCACCAAAGATAAACTGTCATATACTAACAATGACCTCCTGGGTGACATGTGTAAGTCACCAAATATACACTGTCATATACTAACAATGACGACACCTCCTGGGTGACATGTGTAAGTCACCAAAGATACACTGTCATATACTAACAATGACCTCCTGGGTGACATGTGTAAGTCACCAAAGATAAACTGTCATATACTAACAATGACCTCCTGGGTGACATGTGTAAGTCACCAAATATACACTGTCATATACTAACAATGACGACACCTCCTGGGTGACATGTGTAAGTCACCAAAGATACACTGTCATATACTAACAATGACCTCCTGGGTGACATGTGTAAGTCACCAAAGATACACTGTCATATAGTAACAATGACAACACCTCCTGGGTGACATGTGTAAGTCACCAAAGATAAACTGTCATATACTAACAATGACCTCCTGGGTGACATGTGTAAGTCACCAACGATACACTGTCATATACTAACAATGAAGACACCTCCTGGGTGACATGTGTAAGTCACCAAAGATACACTGTCATATACTAACAATGACGACACCTCCTGGGTGACATGTGTAAGTCACCAACGATACACTGTCATATACTAACAATGAAGACACCTCCTGGGTGACATGTGTAAGTCACCAACGATACACTGTCATATACTAACAATGAAGACACCTCCTGGGTGACATGTGTAAATCACCAACGATACACTGTCATATACTAACAATGAAGACACCTCCTTGGTCTCCTGCAGCAATATACAAAGGACCTGGTACACGCTGACAGAATCTCACTCTTCCTCGTCGACAAAGAAAAGAAGGAACTTTACATTGACATCTTTGACGAAGGCATTCAAGACTCCCGCGGAAAGGCAATGTTCAAGAGAAGTGCCGAAATCAGGTGGGTTTTTTAAAACTGCTTCCTTTCACGTGTCTCTATGTAGATTAATTTAAGTAAACAATCTGACCTAGCTACGTGATATCCAACGCAACATAACTGTGTAACACATCAGCAGTTAACATACAGGAATCTGTCATTGCCATTGTGCTTTATCTCTGAAGTACAGGGTAAGGTTAGCAGCTGTAGTGGGCTTAGTGTGAACTTATCCCATACGGCTCCCTCAACCACCCTGCAATGTTGCTTACAGTTTTCCTTCATCTCACAATGCAACCAAACACCATTTGGCTTTCTGTGTCAGCCCTCCATAGTGCATCCATTCTCCTCACTGTCCAGTCTGTCTCGATCCATTCCACACATCTAGTCAATTTCCCTTCTTAAGACGTCCTTATACACACCAACCTCCCACCATGCACTCTTCCATTCCCCATATCTTCACCCATTTCACAGTGAAGTTCTTCTCACTCGGCTGTTCGGCAAAATATACTGTGATCTGCAATTGCACCAAATATTCACACCACACTTGTTGTCATCATTGCAGGGTGCCACTGACAAAGGGAATCGCAGGCTTTGTGGCACGCACCGGTCAGATTGTCAACATACCTGAAGCATACAAGGACCCGAGATTTAACAGGTACGCTTAACGAGTCAGTATTCTTTGATGGTTGTCCTCCTATATTGTTCAGGTGTCAAAATTGTGTTTCGATCAGCACGTGCCATCAACATTTAATAATAAAACAAATGACAGGGCTGAGGTTTATCATAATGGCTGTTGCAATGTTCATCGTGTTGTTTTCCCTATTTCCTATCATCAGCCCCTCTCCACTTTTCATCTTCCTCTCATTCTTTCAAATCCCACCTGTGATGTTTTTACGTGTATGTACGCTATGATGAGCTACGAAGTTGTGACAATAGATGTGGGACACTGGATATGAATGTGCATGGTGATGAATATGCAGAAAGACGCGTGATGTGGGAGACTGGGAGCATGCGCGAGAAAGCTTGCAACTATGGCGTGTTAGAGCGGAAACTTGTACTTCAGTGAAAAAATCAAATCGAACTTCCCATCTCGGCCATGTTTTTTCCTGCACCCGTATAGTTTCTCCACCTCTGCTCTGCTAGTCTGCCCAAATCCGTTCTCATCAATGACCAGACCACATCGTCCTCCGAGTTTCTTACCAGCATCCCTGTTTAGCATCCCGATTTCCCCAGGTTATTTGTCCTCCGTATATTCGCCCTGTTCTGTGGCCAGGTAGTGCAGTGTGTACTCTGGGGCTGTTTCAGGGCGGTTGACAAGGCAACCGGGTACACAACTAAGAGCATCCTCAGTATGCCGATTATCACCCATGGACAGGTGATTGGGGTTGTGCAGATGATAAACAAGATCTCACCAGACGGAGTGTTCACCTCCGCAGGTAAGTAGAGCTATTTTAGAGTTGATGTCAAAATTATTATGTGTATATGCAATAACATTGAAGTATTTTAAACTATTAAGTAGTGGTAACTAAAATTACATATATCTTTGTAACTGCAAGCACAATATCAGTTGTTCGAGATAAAGATTAGGAAGAATTACACTGGGAAATGTTTGGTTGTGTGTCATATTTGATCAGTGGGGCTGGAAGAATGTTTCTATGGTAATGGCTGGGAATTAGATCCCTCAACATCTGTGTACTTGAATTTTAGTTCATGGTCTCGTTGTCTGCTTTGTAGTGTGTTGAGCTTAGCATGGTTGTGATGGACCATGGGTGTTTGGAATGATAGTTGCCAGTATGGTGTTGAATGCATTCTACTACTAGTCTCACTATGTCCCCTACTGGTGTGAATCCAATTTGAAAGCTTGTATTCTGAGTCGGTGCAATCAAGGGCAACATATGATTTCTGTTTGCTGTTTATCAGGCAATGGCTTATATTGGGTCTCGGAAAACTGAGTGTGCCATTTCTTTTTTATGTATTGTAGCGATCGTTTGACTGTAGATATTAGAGGTTCATAATTTGTTTCACTACACTACCCTCTATTGCTAATTGTACTTCTATGTGTCTGATGCATGCCGTAAACGTTACATGTTCACATTATTGCATCACGTGTCCGGTGTGTGTTTTAGATGAGTATGCCTTCAAGATGTTTGCTGTGTACTGTGCCCTGTCTCTCAGATATGCCCAGGTACTCACTTTATTTATTTCTGTTACACAAAACATCAAACATGTTGAACATGGTGACTGCTCCGTGGTGTCCCAGAATCCCGCTAATTCACTCACATATCTTATAGAGAATATGGCTGGGTGAGAAAATAATTGCTTACAACTAGTGAAAGTTGTGCACAAAATGTTAAAGGCCATACACAACTGCCGTAGCACATGGAATTAGGAAACAATTTAAAGTGTTTCATAAAAGTCATAACTTTGCTAACAATGATCATATATCTTCTTTCCAATGATGTAAATAACTCAGTTGTTATTATTTTTTACATACGACTCATTTCATTAGAATACATCACATTTGTAATGTTCTGAGTTGTTTGACATGGATGTATTGTATGTGTGACATTGTATGTATTGTTTGAAATACTGGTTGAATAAAACAAAATTCTTCTTCTATTTAAAAATAGTCATGTTAAGCTAGTAAATATATAAATAGATATATCTAAAATGTCCTTTAAAAGTTTAAATGATCTATTTTATTTTAAAAATTATGCTAAGCTAATAAATAAATATTATAATGTGTCTAAAATGTCCTTTAAAATTACAGATTATCTATTTAAAAATTAAGCTAATAAATAAATATTATAATGTGTCTAAAATGTCCTTTAAAATTATAGATTATCTATTTAAAAATTATGCTAAGCTAATAAATAAATATTATAATGTGTTTATAATGTCACTTAAAATTAAAAAAATGTGACGCTAACCATAGATGACGACTGAGGTGGAGGTGTTTCTGTGACAGCTGTACAATGAGATCCAGCTGAAGACAGCACAGAACAAGGTGGTGATGGAGCAGCTCACCTACCACTCCTGCTCCACTGACTCGGACGCGGACGAGCTGCTCCGCAAGTGGGCCCTGGTGCCAAAGCAAGTCCTCGAGGACCTGGACGAGTGAGTCTCAGTCTGTGTCCTTGTAGCTGTCCTGGTGTAGCATTACAAATTTTCAGGTATTATAAACTATCCAGGTGACATTTCTGCCCTGGCGCAAGTCAGTCATTATTACTTACTTACTTACTTAGCCTCTTCGTCCCGAGTGGGACATAAGGCCACAATAATGTTTCGCCACAAGGTCCTGTCTTTAGCTGAGGCCAGAGCCTCACCCCACGACAGCCCCATCTCTTTCAGCTCGGCCATTACTCTCTGTCGCCATGCCATCTTTGGCAGTAGTTTCGATTGATGTAGTTTCCGTAA
The DNA here is from genome assembly GCA_964017155.1 of Oasisia sp. SBJ-2009. Classification (NCBI taxonomy): domain Eukaryota; kingdom Metazoa; phylum Annelida; class Polychaeta; order Sabellida; family Siboglinidae; genus Oasisia; species Oasisia sp. SBJ-2009. The sequence goes on along the minus strand of OZ024861.1, from coordinate 28,318,039 downwards.
CATAATTTGTTTTATAGGGTGGGGTTGTTAGCCCCATGCCCAACCCCCAACCTGGAGGACCAGGTGCTGGGTTTCGTCTGGTCCCTCCCCTGAGACCTGCCCGGCTTGGTTAAACCAGGGGCTTAAGCCCCCGCCAGTATAGCTCCCAGGGTCATCATTAGTTGCCATACAGTCATACATTAGTTGCCATACAGTCATACATTGATGCTTCCCGCTGAATCTCGTATTAAATACATATTTAGTCTGATATACATCAGCCACTGTAAGTAAAGGGACATATATAACCTTTCAGCAGTTATTTGTCACAAATTAACGTGAGTCAAACAAGTTTTGAGGCATGTTTTGATAGTAAGTGCAAATTGTGTGAATGCAGTGCGCTATAATTCATGGCAGTTATTTAAACAAACGTAATATTTTAATGTATTGAACAAAATTTTAAGCAATTCACCACATAAGAGTTAACGAACAGCCCGTGGTATTTATAACATAAATGCTTTGCGTTTCGCAGCATTTTGATGATTTTTCATTTATCATGCATAGTATAGTATAGTTTGCATGTACACAGAAATGTCGCCAGATAGTTTACTACACCCGGAAAAATGTAAATGCGACACCAGCTTTCAATTTACATTCAGCTGGGATGAATTGTTTGTCATGACAGCTATGGTCCCTGATTTCATCATGTGTTAATTCTTTCAACTAGGATGAATTAATTGAACATGACATCCATGCTTTCAACTGTTGCCAAAATCTGTCTTTCTATCCCACTTGGAGTCAACAAATTAATTTTTATAATGTTTATTTTGTATAGCACCATATCCAGAGCGTTCATAACGTAGCATAGGACATGTATAGGAAATAAGACAAATTTAACAATGTAAAAGATCAGTTGAAACTAAAGTGAAACACACTTGTTTCCTTTTTGGGCAGTAATTCGTATGGGTTGGGTAGTTATCATGCATATGCAGCAATATATTCCACACCAGTAATTTTCAGACTCTATGCCCAGCATGCACTAATTAATTGAAATTGTTATTTTAAATAACTCAAAGTATGACAGCCATTAGTTAGTGAATACATCGGGATGAAAATAACATTTGTGATTTATTGTTTTTCGCAAGCAAGTAGTGTTTCAGTAAGCAACGTTTGATCAAGAAATGTGACACTTGGTCATAATTATAATATATTTTATTTAATATAGGGCCACATCCAATTTCAAATTGTTCGTGGTGCTTTACATACATTAAAATTTCAAATACAAATACACACCAGAAGAAAAACACATAAATATACTAGTGACATATATAAACGATAAAAAAAATTAATATAAATATTATAACATGAATTATTTAAGCTGAATAAATGTATATATGTATAATAAATATATAAATAGGTTAAATAAAGTATCGAATAAATAAAGTATTGTATCACAAACATTAAACTAATTATTAAGCCCTGAGAACAATCAGAAAAAATGTGTCTTTAGGCGTGCCTTGAAGGTGGCTAAACAGGCAGACGTCTTAATGTTATTACCCTGGGTAGGTAGAGCGTTCCATAAGGGCATCGTTCAAGTGAACCGTAATTATGTCCAGTCATTTGTTTTTGTTTGCAGCTTCAACTATTGTGGAGTTGAAGAGTATGAACATTTATTACCTCACCTCTACATACACATGGTTGTCAATGTGCTTGGTCATGAGACGTAAGTGATTCCTGAAAGTCTAAACAGCAATTTACTTTTCATTCCTGCAAGTCAGAAACAGCTAGCGACTCACAATTCTTGAATGCCTGAAACATAAATTTTAACTTCAAAATGGAAAATAAGATTGTTGTTAGCATGTGGGATTTATCATGCAAGTATTGTAGCAGTTGTTTCATTGTCATAGAATACTTATTGACTTCATAAATGCAGGCTTTTTGTTAATAATACATGTTGTTGTTATACTTTACAGTTTACGGTATGTTTACAATAAATGCTGTTACACTGAAATTTGTTGACAACACATTACTCTGCAGGTTGTCAAAATGTGTTGTTGCACTGCTGGTTGTCAGAACACATGTCACAATGCAGTATGTTGACAAATATATATAGTTGACTTCAGTTCTACCCTGTAGTTTGTATAGACAGCTCGCTGTTGTCACTACACGTGTTATTCTGCATGTTGTTGTTGTTACACATCACGTGTTTTCATTACATGTTGTTAGATTATTACTACTTGTTGTTGCACAGTATGTTGTTGTTGTTGCACTGCGTGTTGTTGTTACAGGTTTGACATGAAGAGGTTGTGTCGGTTTGTTCTGACGGTGAAGAAGAATTACAGACCAATGCCCTACCACAACTGGACTCACGGCTGGAGCGCCGCCCACTCCATCTATTGCATCCTGCGGAGATTCCAGGCCAGGGAGACACCCGTCTTCCCATTTTTCTGGGTAGGAATCTAACTTACGTGAACAAATTCCACATCTATAGAAAGTCGTTCCATATCTCTCTTTCAAGTGCGATTATTTTCTCAGTCGGCCAACATGTTACGTTGTTGTGGCCATGCAGTCAACAACTAACAACAAGTGCAACTGTTGTGATCAGTGCTCAGATCGGCAGTTTTTGTTACCCAGTCACATGGTATTTTCTACAGCAACAGTTAGCCCCATAAGAAGATGACAGTAACTGAGATTTCAAAGTAATTTTAATGACTAACAAAGGTGTACTGAATGTATAAATTAAACATACATAAAATAAATTAAATTAGTAACATATCGCATTTGTTCTGTTAAGCACACAGTACACTTAGGAACAATTCCTAATGAGACATGCTTCTTTGATAACGACAAAATGGTCATAGTTTTACCGTTTCCGCCAGTGTCATCCACCAGGTGGAGTCCTCAAATTTGCTGCTTCGTGGCACCTTTGACATTGTGTCAAATTGAAGCTAGGATGACTCATGGCAATACAAATTGCCTAGACATTATTTATTCATCCAGATGTGTGATGCAGGTGGAACTGTCTTACGTTATCACTGGTTATCTTACGTTATCACTGGTTCATGTGGTTGACAGGGAAGTAATGACAATAAATGGTGGATTTTATATGATATGTATTTGTCATAGATCAATGTCAAACGCTGCTGAAAATGGGGGAGTATACTAATTAGGGTATGTACAGTTAATAGAACAAGTATAGTATAATCAAGCAGTAGTGTGTGATGGTACCACACTGATCAATACAGACAATACTTTCAAAGGTGAAAAATAAAATTATTTGCTGCATAATCAGTTTACCTTCTATCTTGGTGATTAATGAGAATTATTGGGTTGTTGAAAGTGACTATAATTTGGGTTATGTATACAAACGGACAGCAAGGTGTGTTTGAAAGTGTTTTTTCTCGCCAGATGCGCTCAATGCTTATCGCAACAATATGTCACGACGTTGACCACAGAGGGCGCAACAATAGCTTCCTGCAGGAGACGAAACAGCCGCTGTCGACGCTCTACAAGAGTTCAGTGATGGAGCAACATCACTACGCCACCACCATCAAGATACTTCAGGTGATATGTGCCAATTAGCACCTGTTTATATGATATCATCCTTAGTGGATCTGAATGCTGCTGATCGAATACATATATATAGTGTGTAAAAGAATCACTTGTGGAATGGATATAGAATTGTTTTGGTGGTGACATGTTTTGCTGTTTCCCAGGCGTATTGTTAGTAGTAACCGAGGGAGTATTACTACACCGAAACAGAGTGGTGTTTCCCTGTCGTCACTAGATAGCAGTGCTAGCCCATGTTACCATGGAGGTATAGACATGGATATGTGATTGGTTTACAGTGATGTGAATCCAGAGACCAGTATATTGTGCTTGTATGTTGCTCTTTAATAGTATGGCTGAGACATACCTTCAAACTTTAACCTACTTCACTGAGGGACCTCTGTGTGTATGACACCTTTACGATCATGTATTTTATGAATTTATCAATTAAATTATTTTATTATTATTTAGTTATTATAGCTTTTAATATAATAAGTCTAATGTTCTATTTTTTAATATACCATCATTATTTATGTAATTGTCTTAATATTTCAGAAACTATATGTTGTGTATCTGAGTTATTTAGTGTACAGTCTTTTTAATATATATTTTTTTAAAGATTTTTAAACTGATTCATATGATATTGTGCGTCTTGTCATGGGTGTACGTGCCTATGAATTGGCTGGTCCCAGACATATATGGCACTTCACTATGCTAATACTAATACCAAATGTTACAGTTCCTGAGTTCAGGAGTAACACAGGTCACAGATGTTCTAGAACAGCTAAAAATTGAATTATTTGATGTGTCAAACAACCAACATGCAGTGACTACATTCATTCAAGTTGACTGTCTTACAGTACATCTGCAATTAAACGAGACTAATTGACTTGATATAATGAGGCATTCGATTGATACCACTGTTGTTTATCTGCAGCAAGATGGTCATAATATCTTCAGTAACCTTAGTGCTAGTGACTACCGACGGAACCTACGCTACATCCGCCATTGTATCCTTGCCACCGACCTCGTTACATTCTTCCCAAATGCAAAGAAACTTGGAGAACTCATCAAGACAGACACGCTGGACTTGAAAGACGAACTTCACCAGTGAGTGTTGTGATTCATTTTCTTTCTTAATTGTTCTTGTGGCTTGTAATTTGCTTGCGTCATGTGAGTGACAGTAGATGTGGTTTTGTCCCGATATATATATGTTGTTGTTTTAAAGGGATACCCCAGTTAGTGAGAGATTCACAACATTTATTTGCATCTTTTTTTACATCTTCGTAATTGTGCACAAAGATCGTTAACAACTAATTAATTATAGTATAATTGTAGCAGAAACACTCCATGTTGGATTCAGGGCGCTGCCATATTAGTAGGCGCCAGTGACATAAACTGCTTACATCATTGGCGTATGCAGGTTCGAACATCCTACATCTGTCCAATGGTATTTGATATACGTTGCGGATTGCTTACGTTACTATCATAATTATTAGCAAAGATTCCGCCAATCCTTGCCTTTTTCAACAATGCACCAGCTACATAAACGATTTGGCGCATTAGTCACAAGTTGGCAGCACCCTAAATCTAAAATAGCATGTTTTTGATACCATTAATCTATAACTAATTGTTTATTAACGATCTTTGTGCACAATTAATAGGCACAACCAATATAGGTTCCATGATTGTGACAGATGTTGGTTGTTATTTCAGAACATTGTTTGTCATCACAACAGGTTGTTGTTTCAGCAAAGTATTCTGGTGGTGATTGTGTTATATGTTGGTTATTATTATTGTTGTGAGTGTTAGTCATGACCCATGGTTGTTGTTCCAGGGAAGTCATTGTTGCAATGGTCATGACAGCGGCTGACCTCAGTAGTAACTACAAACATTTCGCTACGCAGAAAAGAACGGTGGTAGATTTGTTTGAAGAATTTTACCAACAGGTATTGCTATCATGTGTAATTATGCAAGACAAATTACATTATTGTCTATACACTGTCATGTCTTAGTTCAAAGCAATTCTCCAAAGTTTCTATAAATGCAATGACACTTTGTTCTAAAGCCCCTTTCGAGACTGAGTTAGTCTAGTCCAGAATAAGTTGAGTTATATGCTGGGAGAAACTAGAATAAGCTCGAGCAATCTCGTCTGGATTAGTTATTCCACTGAAATACATGGGCTAGTGTTCTTCAGCTAACATAATCTCTTTGTATAGCGATTTAAAACATATCACCACAGACATTCCACAAGTATCACACCATACTATTTAAAAGACTTTCGTTTGTTATAAATTGTCATAACTTAATTGAACTTTTAATTTCAAGCACATACACAACTGATTTGTTGATCTATATATGTAACGTTAACTATATATATATATATATATATAATATGGCACTATATTCGTGTTTTCACACAGAAATGTCTTTATGAAGTAAATCGAAAAAAACAAAATATTTACATTGAATAGACAGGAGCTATGGTCAAACCAAATGCAGCTTGAACATAATATGGCAGCACCTAATCACAAATTATTAAAAATACACCGTTGCTCCATGATCATCAAATCATGGCCACATATCCTCTAAGTGGTATGTTCCCATGGTTATTAAAGCATTTCAGTCCCCCTTCAAAGGGATCTAAATGGAATTATAATTGGCCACAAATAGACATATTGTACAGTAGATTCCACTGAAAAATGTAGATTCCACTGTAAAATGTTATTTAACACTTAAAACGTTCTCATTATGCTGTTACATGATTAAAAAAAATTCTGGTAACCATTCTTGTCGCATCTGTATCTGTTCCAATAGTTTGCTAATCCGAAATTAAATAATTTTTCACTGTGACAGCGATTGCTTGTGTGGAAAATCCCTCTTGCCATATCAGATTAGTTAATTAAGTCAAAACAATTGACTATAAAAAGGGCTCAACATATGTCATATTTACTAGTGACTGTTGTGTGTGACACGTACAGGGAGACATAGAGAAATCCCTCGGGAAGACACCAATCCCATTGATGGACAGAAACAACAAGGATAATCTAGCCAAAGATGAGGTGGGTTATTTGTGCTCTCAGATATAATGTTAAAAACACACCGTTGTTTTAAAATTACTACCATACATTGTTTCAAAATTACCCCACATATATAATGTTAGAAAAAATGTTGTTGTATGTCTGCAATATTTTTTCAGTGTAAATTATAATGCTCTTTCACCAGCTGTACTTGTGGAGTACGTGTACTGCAATGTTCAAGATTTGCTTACTTAATTATGCAACTGATCTTCAAAAACAATTCTTAAAATTTATCGTATAAAATATATGGATGCCAATTAATGCAGAAGAACAAAAGTCATCAGAACTGGTACTTGACTTGACTACCTCGTGCAATGGATGATGCGTGAGCGTCTAAGTCTAAGTGAATGTTGAACACATGAGAGTGATATAGGGTGGTCTGTTAGGAATCTCTTGTATTTTTCTACGCAGGTGACTTTCTTACGAGTGATTTGTCGTCCATGCTACAGTTCACTGGCAACCATATTCCCGGAAATGCAGCCACTCCTAGATGGCACCGAGTCAGTATACACAATACACAATCACGGTTATATATCTGTAACGTAGTACAATGCACTGTGTGTTTGTTCTAGTGCTATATCTGCTTGCTGTTGTACCATGTACTGTCTGTCTGCTGTTGTACCATGTACTGTCTGTCTGCTGTTGTACAATGTACTGTCTGTCTGTTGTTGTACAATGTACTGTCTGTCTGCTGTTGTACCATGTACTGTCTGTCTGTTGTTGTACAATGTACTGTCTGTCTGTTGTTGTACAATGTACTGTCTGTCTGCTGTTGTACCATGTACTGTCTGTCTGTTGTTGTACAATGTACTGTCTGTCTGTTGTTGTACCATGTACTGTCTGTCTGCTGTTGTACCATGCACTGTCTGTCTGTTGTTGTACCATTACTGTCTGTCTGCTGTTGTACCATGCACTGTCTGTCTGCTGTTGTACCATGCACTGTCTGTCTGCTGTTGTACCATGCACTGTCTGTCTGCTGTTGTACAATGTACTGTCTGTCTGCTGTTGTACCATGCACTGTATGTCTGCTGTTGTACCATGCACTGTCTGTCTGCTGTTGTACAATGTACTGTCTGTCTGCTGTTGTACAATGTACTGTCTGTCTGTTGTTGTACAATGTACTGTCTGTCTGCTGTTGTACCATGTACTGTCTGTCTGTTGTTGTACAATGTACTGTCTGTCTGTTGTTGTACCATGTACTGTCTGTCTGCTGTTGTACCATGCACTGTCTGTTTGTTGTTGTACCATTACTGTCTGTCTGCTGTTGTACCATGCACTGTCTGTCTGCTGTTGTACCATGCACTGTCTGTCTGCTGTTGTACCATGCACTGTCTGTCTGCTGTTGTACAATGTACTGTCTGTCTGCTGTTGTACCATGCACTGTATGTCTGCTGTTGTACCATGCACTGTCTGTCTGCTGTTGTACAATGTACTGTCTGTCTGCTGTTGTACCATGTACTGTCTGTCTGCTGTTGTACCATGCACTGTCTGTCTGCTGTTGTACCATGTACTGTCTGTCTGCTGTTGTACCATGCACTGTCTGTCTGCTGTTGTACCATGCACTGTCTGTCTGCTGTTGTACCATGTACTCTCTGTCTGCTGTTGTACCATGCACTGTCTGTCTGCTGTTGTACCATGCACTGTCTGTCTGCTGTTGTACAATGTACTGTCTGTCTGCTGTTGTACCATGTACTGTCTGTCTGCTGTTGTACCATGCACTGTCTGTCTGCTGTTGTACCATGTACTGTCTGTCTGCTGTTGTACCATGCACTGTCTGTCTGCTGTTGTACCATGCACTGTCTGTCTGCTGTTGTACCATGTACTCTCTGTCTGCTGTTGTACCATGCACTGTCTGTCTGCTGTTGTGCCATGTACTGTCAGTCTGTTGTTGTGCCATGTACTGTCTGTGCTGTTGTACCATGTACTGTCAGTCTGTTGTTGTGCCATGTACTGTCTGTGCTGTTGTACCATGCACTGTCTGTCTGCTGTTGTACCATGTACTGTCTGTGCTGTTGTACCATGTACTGTCTGTCTGCTATTGTACCATGTACTGTCTGTGTGTTGTTGTACCATGTACTGTCTGTCTGTCTGTTGTTGTGTCATGTACTGTCTGTCTGCTGTTGTACCATGCACTGTCTGTCTGCTGTTGTACCATGTACTGTCTGTCTGTTGTTGTACCATGTACTGTCTGTGTGTTGTTGTACCATGCACTGTCTGTCTGTTGTTGTACCATGTACTGTCTGTGTGTTGTTGTACCATGCACTGTCTGTCTGTTGTTGTACCATGCACTGTCTGTCTGCTGTTGTACCATGTACTGTCTGTCTGCTGTTGTACCATGCACTGTCTGTCTGTTGTTGTACCATGTACTGTCTGTCTGTTGTTGTACCATGTACTGTCGGTCTGTTGTTGTGCCATGTACTGTCTGTCTGCTGTTGTACCATGTACTGTCTGTCTGCTGTTGTACCATGTACTGTCTGTCTGTTGTTGTACCATGCACTGTCTGTCTGTTGTTGTACAATGTACTGTCTGTCTGTTGTTGTACCATGTACTCTCTGTCTGTTGTTGTACCATGCACTGTCTGTCTGTTGTTGTACCATGTACTGTCTGTCTGTTGTACCATGCACTGTCTGTCTGCTGTTGTACCATGCACTGTCTGTCTGCCGTTGTACCATGCACTGTCTGTCTGTTGTTGTACCATTACTGTCTGTCTGCTGTTGTACCATGCACTGTCTGTCTGCTGTTGTACCATGCACTGTCTGTCTGTTGTTGTACCATTACTGTCTGTCTGCTGTTGTACCATGCACTGTCTGTCTGCTGTTGTACCATGCACTGCCTGTCTGTTGTTGTACCATTACTGTCTGTCTGCTGTTGTACCATGCACTGTCTGTCTGTTGTTGTACCATGTACTGTCTGTCTGCTGTTGTACCATGCACTGTCTGTCTGCTGTTGTACCATGCACTGTCTGTCTGTTGTTGTACCATTACTGTCTGTCTGCTGTTGTACCATGCACTGTCTGTCTGTTGTTGTACCATGCACTGTCTGTCTGTTGTTGTACCATGTACTGTCTGTCTGCTGTTGTACCATGCACTGTCTGTCTGTTGTTGTACCATGCACTGTCTGTCTGTTGTTGTACCATGCACTGTCTGTCTGTTGTTGTACCATGCACTGTCTGTCTGTTGTTGTACCATGTACTGTCTGTCTGCTGTTGTACCATGCACTGTCTGTCTGTTGTTGTACCATGCACTGTCTGTCTGTTGTTGTACCATGCACTGTCTGTCTGTTGTTGTACCATGCACTCTCTGTCTGCTGTTGTACCATTACTGTCTGTGCTGTTGTACCATGCACTGTCTGTCTGTTGTTGTACCATTACTGTCTGTCTGCTGTTGTACCATGTACTGTCTGTCTGCTGTTGTACCATTACTGTCTGTGCTGTTGTACCATGCACTGTCTGTCTGTTGTTGTACCATTACTGTCTGTCTGCTGTTGTACGATGTACTGTATGTCTGCTGTTGTACCATGCACTCTCTGTCTGTTGTTGTACCATTACTGTCTGTCTGCTGTTGTACCATGTACTGTCTGTCTGCTGTTGTACCATGCACTGTCTGTCTGTTGTTGTACAATGTACTGTCTGTCTGCTGTTGTACCATGTACTGTCTGTCTGTTGTTGTACAATGTACTGTCTGTCTGTTGTTGTACCATGTACTGTCTGTCTGCTGTTGTACCATGCACTGTCTGTTTGTTGTTGTACCATTACTGTCTGTCTGCTGTTGTACCATGCACTGTCTGTCTGCTGTTGTACCATGCACTGTCTGTCTGCTGTTGTACCATGCACTGTCTGTCTGCTGTTGTACAATGTACTGTCTGTCTGCTGTTGTACCATGCACTGTATGTCTGCTGTTGTACCATGCACTGTCTGTCTGCTGTTGTACAATGTACTGTCTGTCTGCTGTTGTACCATGTACTGTCTGTCTGCTGTTGTACCATGCACTGTCTGTCTGCTGTTGTACCATGTACTGTCTGTCTGCTGTTGTACCATGCACTGTCTGTCTGCTGTTGTACCATGCACTGTCTGTCTGCTGTTGTACCATGTACTCTCTGTCTGCTGTTGTGCCATGTACTGTCAGTCTGTTGTTGTGCCATGTACTGTCTGTGCTGTTGTACCATGTACTGTCAGTCTGTTGTTGTGCCATGTACTGTCTGTGCTGTTGTACCATGCACTGTCTGTCTGCTGTTGTACCATGTACTGTCTGTGCTGTTGTACCATGTACTGTCTGTCTGCTATTGTACCATGTACTGTCTGTGTGTTGTTGTACCATGTACTGTCTGTCTGTTGTTGTGTCATGTACTGTCTGTCTGCTGTTGTACCATGCACTGTCTGTCTGCTGTTGTACCATGTACTGTCTGTCTGTTGTTGTACCATGTACTGTCTGTGTGTTGTTGTACCATGCACTGTCTGTCTGTTGTTGTACCATGTACTGTCTGTGTGTTGTTGTACCATGCACTGTCTGTCTGTTGTTGTACCATGCACTGTCTGTCTGCTGTTGTACCATGTACTGTCTGTCTGCTGTTGTACCATGCACTGTCTGTCTGTTGTTGTACCATGTACTGTCTGTCTGTTGTTGTACCATGTACTGTCGGTCTGTTGTTGTGCCATGTACTGTCTGTCTGCTGTTGTACCATGTACTGTCTGTCTGCTGTTGTACCATGTACTGTCTGTCTGTTGTTGTACCATGCACTGTCTGTCTGTTGTTGTACAATGTACTGTCTGTCTGTTGTTGTACCATGTACTCTCTGTCTGTTGTTGTACCATGCACTGTCTGTCTGTTGTTGTACCATGTACTGTCTGTCTGTTGTACCATGCACTGTCTGTCTGCTGTTGTACCATGCACTGTCTGTCTGCCGTTGTACCATGCACTGTCTGTCTGTTGTTGTACCATTACTGTCTGTCTGCTGTTGTACCATGCACTGTCTGTCTGCTGTTGTACCATGCACTGTCTGTCTGTTGTTGTACCATTACTGTCTGTCTGCTGTTGTACCATGCACTGTCTGTCTGCTGTTGTACCATGCACTGCCTGTCTGTTGTTGTACCATTACTGTCTGTCTGCTGTTGTACCATGCACTGTCTGTCTGTTGTTGTACCATGTACTGTCTGTCTGCTGTTGTACCATGCACTGTCTGTCTGCTGTTGTACCATGCACTGTCTGTCTGTTGTTGTACCATTACTGTCTGTCTGCTGTTGTACCATGCACTGTCTGTCTGTTGTTGTACCATGCACTGTCTGTCTGTTGTTGTACCATGTACTGTCTATCTGCTGTTGTACCATTACTGTCTGTCTGTTGTTGTATCATGCACTCTCTGTCTGCTGTTGTACCATTACTGTCTGTGCTGTTGTACCATGCACTGTCTGTCTGTTGTTGTACCATTACTGTCTGTCTGCTGTTGTACCATGTACTGTCTGTCTGCTGTTGTACCATTACTGTCTGTGCTGTTGTACCATGCACTGTCTGTCTGTTGTTGTACCATTACTGTCTGTCTGCTGTTGTACGATGTACTGTATGTCTGCTGTTGTACCATGCACTCTCTGTCTGTTGTTGTACCATTACTGTCTGTCTGCTGTTGTACCATGTACTGTCTGTCTGCTGTTGTACCATGCACTGTCTGTCTGTCTGTTGTTGTACCATTACTGTCTGTCTGCTGTTGTACCATGCACTGTCTGTCTGCTGTTGTACCATGCACTGTCTGTCTGTTGTTGTACCATGTACTGTCTGTCTGCTGTTGTACCATTACTGTCTGTGCTGTTGTACCATGCACTGTCTGTCTGTTGTTGTACCATTACTGTCTGTGCTGTTGTACCATTACTGCCTGTGCTGTTGTACCATGCACTGTCTGTCTGTTGTTGTACCATTACTGTCTGTGCTGTTGTACAATTACTGTCTGTGCTGTTGTACCATTACTGCCTGTGCTGTTGTACCATGCACTGTCTGTCTGTTGTTGTACCATTACTGTCTGTCTGCTGTTGTACCATGTACTGTCTGTCTGCTGTTGTACCATTACTGTCTGTGCTGTTGTACCATGCACTGTCTGTCTGTTGTTGTACCATTACTGTCTGTCTGCTGTTGTACCATATACTGTCTGTGCTGTTGTACCATGTACTGTCTGTGCTGTTGTACCATGCACTGTCTGTCTGTTGTTGTACCATGTACTGTCTGTCTGCTGTTGTACCATGTACTGTCTGTGCTGTTGTACCATGTACTGTCTGTGCTGTTGTACCATGCACTGTCTGTCTGTTGTTGTACCATGTACTGTCTGTCTGCTGTTGTACCATTACTGTCTGTGCTGTTGTACCATGCAATGTCTGTCTGTTGTTGTACCATGTACTGTCTGTCTGCTGTTGTACCATTACTGTCTGTGTTGTTGTACCGTGCACTGTCTGTCTGTTGTTGTACCATGTACTGTCTGTCTGCTGTTGTACCATTACTGTCTGTCTGCTGTTGTACCATTACTGTCTGTGCTGTTGTACCATTACTGTCTGTGCTGTTGTACCATGTACTGTCTGTCTGCTGTTGTACCATTACTGTCTGTGTTGTTGTACCATGCACTGTCTGTCTGTTGTTGTATCATGTACTGTCTGTCTGCTGTTGTACCATGTACTGTCTGTGCTGTTGTACCATTACTGTCTGTGCTGTTGTACCATGCAATGTCTGTCTGTTGTTGTACCATGTACTGTCTGTCTGCTGTTGTACCATTACTGTCTGTGTTGTTGTACCGTGCACTGTGTGTCTGTTGTTGTACCATGTGCTGTCTGTCTGCTGTTGTACCATTACTGTCTGTCTGCTGTTGTACCATTACTGTCTGTGCTGTTGTACCATTACTGTCTGTGCTGTTGTACCATGTACTGTCTGTCTGCTGTTGTACCATTACTGTCTGTGTTGTTGTACCATGCACTGTCTGTCTGTTGTTGTATCATGTACTGTCTGTCTGCTGTTGTACCATGTACTGTCTGTGCTGTTGTACCATTACTGTCTGTGCTGTTGTACCATGTACTGTCTGTCTGCTGTTGTACCATTACTGTCTGTGTTGTTGTACCATGCACTGTCTGTCTGTTGTTGTACCATGTACTGTCTGTCTGCTGTTGTACCATTACTGTCTGTCTGCTGTTGTACCATGCACTGTCTGTCTGTTGTTGTACCATTACTGTCTGTCTGCTGTTGTACCATGTACTGTCTGTGCTGTTGTACCATGTACTGTCTGTGCTGTTGTACCATGCACTGTATGTCTGTTGTTGTACCATGTACTGTCTGTCTGCTGTTGTACCATGTACTGTCTGTGCTGTTGTACCATGTACTGTCTATTGTTGTACCATGTACTGTCTGTCTGCTGTTGTACCATTACTGTCTGTGCTGTTGTACCATGCAATGTCTGTCTGTTGTTGTACCATGTACTGTCTGTCTGCTGTTGTACCATTACTGTCTGTGTTGTTGTACCGTGCACTGTCTGTCTGTTGTTGTACCATGTACTGTCTGTCTGCTGTTGTACCATGTACTGTCTGTGCTGTTGTACCATTACTGTCTGTGTTGTTGTACCATGTACTGTCTGTCTGCTGTTGTACCATTACTGTCTGTCTGCTGTTGTACCATTACTGTCTGTGCTGTTGTGCCATTACTGTCTGTGCTGTTGTACCATGTACTGTCTGTCTGCTGTTGTACCATTACTGTCTGTGTTGTTGTACCATGCACTGTCTGTCTGTTGTTGTACCATGTACTGTCTGTCTGCTGTTGTACCATGTACTGTCTGTGCTGTTGTACCATTACTGTCTGTGCTGTTGTACCATGTACTGTCTGTCTGCTGTTGTACCATTACTGTCTGTGTTGTTGTACCATGCACTGTCTGTCTGTTGTTGTACCATGTACTGTCTGTCTGCTGTTGTACCATGTACTGTATGTCTGCTGTTGTACCATGTACTGTCTGTCTGCTGTTGTACCATTACTGTCTGTGCTGTTGTACCATGTACTGTCTTTGCTGTTGTACCATGCACTGTCTGTCTGCTGTTGTACCATGTACTGTATGTCTGCTGTTGTACCATTACTGTCTGTGCTGTTGTACCATGTACTGTCTGTGCTGTTGTAGCATGCACTGTCTGTCTGTTGTTGTACCATTACTGTCTGTCTGCTGTTGTACCATTACTGTCTGTGCTGTTGTACCATGCACTTGTCTGTCTGTTGTTGTACCATGTACTGTCTGTCTGCTGTTGTACCATTACTCTCTGTGCTGTTGTACCATGCACTGTCTGTCTGTTGTTGTACCATGTACTGTCTGTCTGCTGTTGTACCATGCACTGTCTGTCTGTTGTTGTACCATGTACTGTCTGTCTGCTGTTGTACCATGTACTGTCTGTCTGTTGTTGTACCATTACTGTCTGTGCTGTTGTACCATGCACTGTCTGTCTGTTGTTGTACCATGTACTGTATGTCTGCTGTTGTACCATTACTGTCTGTGTTGTTGTACCATGCACTGTCTGTGTTGTTGTACCATGCACTGTCTGTCTGTAGTTGTACCATGTACTGTCTGTCTGCTGTTGTACCATTACTGTCTGTGCTGTTGTACCATGTACTGTCTGTCTGCTGTTGTACCATTACTATCTGTGCTGTTGTACCATGCACTGTCTGTCTGTTGTTGTACCATTACTGTCTGTCTGCTGTTGTACCATGCACTGTCTGTCTGCTGTTGTACCATGTACTGTCTGTGCTGTTGTACCATTACTGTCTGTGCTGTTGTACCATGCAATGTCTGTCGTTGTATCATGTACTGTCTGTCTGCTGTTGTACCATGTACTGTCTGTGCTGTTGTACCATTACTGTCTGTGCTGTTGTACCATGCAATGTCTGTCTGTTGTTGTACCATGTACTGTCTGTCTGCTGTTGTACCATTACTGTCTGTGTTGTTGTACCGTGCACTGTCTGTCTGTTGTTGTACCATGTACTGTCTGTCTGCTGTTGTACCATTACTGTCTGTCTGCTGTTGTACCATTACTGTCTGTGCTGTTGTACCATTACTGTCTGTGCTGTTGTACCATGTACTGTCTGTCTGCTGTTGTACCATTACTGTCTGTGTTGTTGTACCATGCACTGTCTGTCTGTTGTTGTATCATGTACTGTCTGTCTGCTGTTGTACCATGTACTGTCTGTGCTGTTGTACCATTACTGTCTGTGCTGTTGTACCATGTACTGTCTGTCTGCTGTTGTACCATTACTGTCTGTGTTGTTGTACCATGCACTGTCTGTCTGTTGTTGTACCATGTACTGTCTGTCTGCTGTTGTACCATTACTGTCTGTCTGCTGTTGTACCATGCACTGTCTGTCTGTTGTTGTACCATTACTGTCTGTCTGCTGTTGTACCATGTACTGTCTGTGCTGTTGTACCATGTACTGTCTGTGCTGTTGTACCATGCACTGTCTGTCTGTTGTTGTACCATGTACTGTCTGTCTGCTGTTGTACCATGTACTGTCTGTGCTGTTGTACCATGTACTGTCTGTGCTGTTGTACCATGCACTGTCTGTCTGTTGTTGTACCATGTACTGTCTGTCTGCTGTTGTACCATTACTGTCTGTGCTGTTGTACCATGCAATGTCTGTCTGTTGTTGTACCATGTACTGTCTGTCTGCTGTTGTACCATGTACTGTCTGTGCTGTTGTACCATTACTGTCTGTGTTGTTGTACCGTGTACTGTCTGTCTGCTGTTGTACCATTACTGTCTGTCTGTGCTGTTGTACCATTACTGTCTGTGCTGTTGTACCATGTACTGTCTGTCTGCTGTTGTACCATTACTGTCTGTGTTGTTGTACCATGCACTGTCTGTCTGTTGTTGTACCATGTACTGTCTGTCTGCTGTTGTACCATGTACTGTCTGTGCTGTTGTACCATTACTGTCTGTGCTGTTGTACCATGTACTGTCTGTCTGCTGTTGTACCATTACTGTCTGTGTTGTTGTACCATGCACTGTCTGTCTGTTGTTGTACCATGTACTGTCTGTCTGCTGTTGTACCATTACTGTCTGTCTGCTGTTGTACCATGCACTGTCTGTCTGCTGTTGTACCATGTACTGTATGTCTGCTGTTGTACCATGTACTGTCTGTCTGCTGTTGTACCATTACTCTCTGTGCTGTTGTACCATGTACTGTCTTTGCTGTTGTACCATGCACTGTCTGTCTGCTGTTGTACCATGTACTGTATGTCTGCTGTTGTACCATTACTGTCTGTGCTGTTGTACCATGTACTGTCTGTGCTGTTGTAGCATGCACTGTCTGTCTGTTGTTGTACCATTACTGTCTGTCTGCTGTTGTACCATTACTGTCTGTGCTGTTGTACCATGCACTTGTCTGTCTGTTGTTGTACCATGTACTGTCTGTCTGCTGTTGTACCATTACTCTCTGTGCTGTTGTACCATGCACTGTCTGTCTGTTGTTGTACCATGTACTGTCTGTCTGCTGTTGTACCATGCACTGTCTGTCTGTTGTTGTACCATGTACTGTCTGTCTGCTGTTGTACCATGTACTGTCTGTCTGTTGTTGTACCATTACTGTCTGTGCTGTTGTACCATGCACTGTCTGTCTGTTGTACCATGTACTGTATGTCTGCTGTTGTACCATTACTGTCTGTGTTGTTGTACCATGCACTGTCTGTGTTGTTGTACCATGCACTGTCTGTCTGTAGTTGTACCATGTACTGTCTGTCTGCTGTTGTACCATTACTGTCTGTGCTGTTGTACCATGTACTGTCTGTCTGCTGTTGTACCATTACTATCTGTGCTGTTGTACCATGCACTGTCTGTCTGTTGTTGTACCATTACTGTCTGTCTGCTGTTGTACCATGCACTGTCTGTCTGCTGTTGTACCATGTACTGTATGTCTGCTGTTGTACCATGTACTGTCTGTCTGCTGTTGTACCATTACTGTCTGTGCTGTTGTACCATGTACTGTCTGTGCTGTTGTATCATGCACTGTCTGTCTGCTGTTGTACCATGTACTGTCTGTCTGCTGTTGTACCATTACTGTCTGTGCTGTTGTACCATGTACTGTCTGTGCTGTTGTACCATGCACTGTCTGTCTGTTGTTGTACCATTACTGTCTGTCTGCTGTTGTACCATGCACTGTCTGTCTGCTGTTGTACCATGTACTGTATGTCTGCTGTTGTACCATGTACTGTCTGTCTGCTGTTGTACCATGTACTGTCTGTGCTGTTGTACCATGCACTGTCTGTCTGTTGTTGTACCATGTACTGTCTGTGCTGTTGTACCATTACTGTATGTGCTGTTGTGCCATGTACTGCTTGTCTTTTATAGTACCTTGCACTGTTTGTTCTGTTACCATGTATTATCTGCTCTATGACCATGCACTATCTGCTATAGCACCATGCACTGTTTGCTGCTGTTGCACTATGTGGTACCTGACACAGTATATAGCACCATGCCCTGTAAGACGCCACACTCACAAGCCAGGGTTCATTGCTACGCCACTGTACCCCTGGCTGATCACCCCTGTAAAGGTGGGGAGTGAGAGGAGTCAAACTATACATTTCTAGCAATTAATTGACCTCGCCAGTTGCCAGTCGCCACTGCTTCAGCCTTGGGAACAGCACAAATACTCACCCCACATGAATGTATACATGACTGGTGGGAATACCAAAATACAATGACCCATTCACGTCCTAAACATTGCTTGTAACACGAGCAACATGACCAGAGGCTGACCATGCTCCTTGTGGGCGATTTCACTGGCTAACATTAAAAGAGAACGATTTGAAAGGGATGTGCCAAGGGCATAGAGAAGAGCTGGTACTGACGTAATCAGCTGCAATGCCCCTAGCACGCGAGGATGTGTAGGACCATACACTGAGTGGCATCATGCACTATGTATATGCACCATGCACTATGTAGCACCATGCACTGTGTAGCACCATGCACTATGTAGCACCATTCACTGTGTAGCACCATGCACTATGTAGCACCATTCACTGTGTAGCACCATGCACTATGTAGCACCATGCACTGTGTAGCACCATGCACTGTGTAGCACCATGCACTGTGTGGCCATGTGTAGCACAATGCACTAGGTAACACCATGCACTATGTAGCCCTGTGCAGCACAATATACTATGTAGCACCATGCACTGTGTAGCCCTGTGTAGCACAGTGCACTATGTAACACAGTGCACTATGTAACACCATGCACTATGTAGCCCTGTGCAGCACAATATACTATGTAGCACCATGCACTGTGTAGCACAGTTCACTATGTAGCACAATGCACTATGTAGCACAATGCACTATGTAGCACAATGCACTATGTAGCATAATGCACTATGTAGCCGTGTGTAGCACAATGCACTATGTAGCCCTGTGTAGCACCAGGCACTGTCTGCTGTAGTACCAACATTGCCACGTGGGAGGCGGTGTTTGCTGAGAAGAACAAACCCCCTGAAGAGGTGACTGAAACCCCCAAGTCAGTCTCCTCATCATCGTCCAGTAGTTCATCCTCTCAGTCTTTATGAAACGGTCAGTTCTGATGACCACACTCAGGGTCATGTTCTAACTAAGTGTGTTTGGTTGACTTTTGCTGAAATGTTGTTCGTTATTGCATCACCACATCACTGTAACGTTCCAATACTTAGCTTCTCATTACTGACCTTGAAAAAGGAATCAACAGGAATTACACTGGACTGTTAGGAAAGCTACCAAAAATCCAATCAAGCAACAGGCTGAAAAACAATTACTAGACAGTGATATGGATTTAAGCCAATGAGTTCACATTCAAAAAATGTTTTGCTTCAGTCACCTCAAATCAGCTGGTCGCCATCCCCAATGAGCAACCAACAGCTTTTCTGAGATAAGATGGTTACCATGTTTATTATCATACAAAATAATAATGCACGCGGCTTTTTTATATAGACAATACACTGGACGATTTATTTGTCAACACAGGTCGAGTAGTTTTAAAAGAAGTTATTAATATTATTATTTTTGGCAAAGCTTTATGAAGTCATGCCATCTTAATTGTAATTTAGGAAAAACGCGACAGTTGGTGTAGTCATAAAAATATAATAGATATAATTTTGTCATTGTGGAAATAGCCTGCATCAACAAACTGATGAAGCAACAATTTTCTGTTGTAGATATAGATGTCAACCGAGAGCAACACATTTAATCATTTCCACCAGCTCGACACGTCTCGACTCCAGCAGGAACCAGTAGACTCACATCAACATAGACACCAGTTGTGGATTTATGTGCATTTTTAATAATACATCATGTAGAAAAATATCACAAATTATATCGCACATGTGCCAAAATGATCCTGTTTTAATTAAATGAACAGGTTATTTATGTATACATATAATATATATATATACATATACTATATATATATATATATATTTAGACAGACATTCAGAAACTAAATGAATTTAACTGGGCATTTCAAAAGGATCTTTCCATAAGACTAGTACAATATTCGGAAAGGGATGACCAAAACGATTTTTATGTCCAGGAACTGAACTCTGTTCAAAATATGTTTGCATTTTTCTTCTTCTGACAACGCAACATGGCTCTATGAAACCCAGAATGGCTGTTATGAAAGCTGTATTTTATAATAATTGCTACTTTGCACTTTACTTAATTTTTAATTATCTTACGTTATTGTGTACTGTCATCACTTCAGACTGGTCGATTTTATTTAGCCCATCACCTTGTTACAAACTTAAAATTTCTTGTGTACGTTATCAGAAGTTTATTTATTCTAAACTCCTCCAGAAAAAAATTATTTTCCTACTTTTATAATTTAAAAATGACCACAAGTATATATGATACACTTAGCAGGTAGGGCTAAAAGGAAAGTACCATAACTGAGTGTGTTTGCAGCCTACAGCTGACTATATATTATTTTCGAGCATCTCCAAAAAAGCTGTTTGTGATGCAACTGTTGTGTACATGACTGCTGTGATTCCAAGGTGTGGAAATAAAACTAACAAGCAAAAAACTGGTTGGTGTTTAAAATGGTTTGCAACAGCAGTTAAAACGACCTGGTCTGTACCATTGTTATTCATATTTAATGTTCATAATTGTACAATAAATCATTTATGTTACTGGGTAGACAGCCCATCAAAAATTGCATTTGACAAAACAGAAGCAGTACTTACAATTGGATCTGAATGTACCTGTAAAACATATTTAACACACAACAGAATGACACAATGCAGAATGATGCCATAAGTACATTGGACCTTTGGCCTAATAAATAAATGTGTGATCAAACTGTTATATATAATTGTTTTATTAAGTTTACTGGTGAACAAACATTTTTGTTTTCTAAAATAAATTATACAATTTGTTACAAATATCTTTGAAAATGCTGGTGTAGCAGTCTTGGATGTGAAGCCAAAGGGAGTGTAAGTTGGAAAATTGTAGAAACCGTTGAAACAGATTAAAAAAAATCTGGATGGATCTCTTTAACCATATATAACTGTATACATAAATGACACGCACGGATGTGTCACTGTACTTGAAAGCTTCCCAATTTAGTCTACATAATATCAAAATGTTCCTCATGGTCTAAACCAAAGCATCACATCAAATAGTGTCGTGTCAGTTCAGTGGCTCTGTACTGACTTCAAAGAAAACATTCAAACCAATTGTTTTATATATATATATATATACATTGAATGTGTCAACCTGATGTCAGCAGCACCTAAAAGGTGGGCAAAGTGCAATTGTGTCCTTATTTCAGTTACTCAATTCTTCAGAGAGTTTATGCTACATTTCATGTCTTGTAAATTCTACAACTGCCATACCTCTGAGTTCTGTATACCTGGTACTTGCGCTTATTTTTCCAGGCCTTCATTACCACTTCAGTTGGTTGTTTATAGATATAAATCAGAAGTTATGCAACTGTACATACATTTTGATAAAATATTAAACTGAGAAGAAAACTGCATTTTGCCAGCCTTTTTTATGAGCACCTTTATGTTCCAAGAAATTTATCGTCTGCTATAAAGATCACAACTATATATCATCTGGGTATATAAAGACTGAACACCCAACTTATAATTTATAGAAACTTTAAATTTCTAACAGTAGCTCATTAATATGGTTACTTTAAATGTGTCTCTTGTAACAGTAGTTCATTAATATGGTTACTTTAAATGTGTCTCTTCTAATAGTAGTACATTAATATGATTACTTGAAATGTGTCTCTTCTAATAGTAGTACATTAATATTACTTTAAATGTGTCTCTTCTAATAGTAGTACATTAATATGATTACTTTAAATGTGTCTTCTAACAGGAGTTCATTAATATGGTTACTTTAAATGTGTCTCTTGTAACAGTAGTACATTAATATGGTTACTTTAAGTGTGCCTCTTGTAACAGTAGTTCATTAATATGATTACTTTAAATGTGTCTCTTCTAATAGTAGTACATTAATATGGTTACTTTAAGTGTGCCTCTTGTAACAGTAGTTCATTAATATGGTTACTTTAAATGTGTCTCTTCTAATAGTAGTACATTAATATGGTTACTTTAAGTGTGCCTCTTGTAACAGTAGTTCATTAATGTGGTTACTGTAAATGTGCCTCTTGTAACAATAGTTCATTAATGTGGTTACACCAGGCTTCACTGTGTTACATCACTCTTTTCATCTTTCTTCATCATAGCCATATCTCAAAATCCGAGTGCACAATTTTACCAAAGAAATGGTAAGCTATACACTACAAAAATAACTACCCTGAACCCAGCTATATGAGTATATAACAGAAACATTTTAAAACTTAACAAAAACTACGATTAACATACAAATCATTACAATGAACAAAAATATTTGCTATACATGTCATTATGACAAGCTTTAATTATTTATGGGAGTAGCTTCCAGTAATGTACCAATGAAAGCTGGCACACAAATATTTTACACACCTCCCAAACAGAACATAGTATAATGCAAAACTCATTGCTGTGTACTAGGCAGACATTGACATTTCAGAGGTTTACAAAATGGGTGTGTTTTATCATGGCATCCTTTCAATGGCATACGCATGGATGTAGTGCAAATTAACCTGAGTTTTAATTTAAGAAGCTCTGACTAACAGCATCATACCTGTTAGGTCATCAGTCATGATAGCTCAGTTATCGTGCTATGGAGCAATTAATAAAGTTTATTGAACATCCAATAAAGCTAATGCTTACAGAGTTACAGTGCCCGAGTTATATAAACGGACGTTATACATAACCTTTCAATAAGAGTGGCTTCTTTGTTAACTTATTATGCGCAGCATATTATTTTGGGAGGTAACTGCTAAATGTGTACCAAGTACAGTAGGCAGTGTTACTACCTCAATGTGCTAAAGTTGTAAAGATGTGACGCTTATCTGCATGACAGCACCCAGTGTAAATGACACAATGTAATGTGCAAAAGGTTTATTGAATTGACGACAATTATATGAGTGTGTGACAGCATATTATGCTGACGACAATATGTGATATATGTGTAATGAAACAGCAGTTATCTTCATGACATCCCAACGCTCATAACACAAGATAATGTGCTGGGTAATGAAATATCTTTGTGTCATTACATAATGCTTATGACACAAGATAATGATCAAAAGGTCTTGGAACGGCAACTTATTTCCACCACAAGATATGACAAAAGATAAAAGGTTTATTAGAATTGAAACTTATCTGAATGACAGCACAGTGTCATAATGTCAGTGGCACAATTGAACAGCATTCAAATAAAACTATGCAGCTACAATTAATTAAGTTGCTACAATAACGTAGTGTACAATATATATTTTGGGCAGTTATAATCCAGAAAACTTCAATGCTGAACAGTTTACAAGTGAACTGGTGCAATAACTCTGTCAAACCCGAACACTGATACTGCTGTCTATCACAGTTGGAAAGCACTGCTGCAAATCTGCATGCAAACTTCAAGTTATGTATGTGCATGGGCGTCTGCTGCATACTGAGTAAATCTACACTTTCAATCAAGCTCATCATTTCTTTACATTCCTCATGCAGGCAAAAATCATGGGTAGGTTGAATCTATTACAAATCATTGATGAAGACATTAACAAATATACCATAATAAGGCAACATATTTATGTTGTTACCAGAAAATATCACTTTGTTACAACAACAAAGTATTATGCTATAATTACCTGCAACATGGACAAACCTACAAATAACATCTAGAAATCGCTCTTCACCAATTAGCATTGTTTTTATTGGAAACTCTAATTTCCAAACTCGGGTTGACACAAGATCAATTTTTGAAACAAATGCATTAGACTGTGAAACAACTTGACTGTTACTATCAGATTTCTGCAAAAAGCAGTTTTATAAACTGAAACAATTATATTGCCATGTGCCAACTAACCATAAGGGCGAGAAATGTCAGTACTATATTGTACTATACTCGCTGTAATCAACAGGCACAATCTTTAAACATATCCATTTTAAGGGACCATCTGAACAATGTGACCAGTATGAATTTCTTTTCACCCCAATCTGAGCTAGAGCACAGAAATGTGCCATTCTGTGAATGAACTGCATTGTGTAATAATTGGAGCTGTAGTGTCTGTTAATTTCTGTTTGGAGGAACAGGGCAATTTTTTGTTATGTATGTGTGTGTGGGTGTGTATAACTAGTATATATAGATATATTATACATACAGCAATCGGGAGAGGAAATTGTTAGAATCATTACAAAAATGTATTAAAATAACAAAACTGACCATTATCATATCTTATGAGCAATTTTCATTAATAAATGAATAAAAATTATAACAAAATCACCTTTACGTATGCTCTCATTTTCAACTACTATGCTTCTTCAATTCATACATATAGCGGCATACGTTATACAACCATGCCAGTATGTGTCTTCAGAGAGATTCCCTGTCGCAGAAAGACCACGACATGCAATCTAACAGACTGTCTGTACTACATATGTGTGGGTATGTGTATGTGTGCAATTGTGGGCATAACTATGAGCGATATCCATAAGCCCAGTAGTAATGCTTTCACTGCAGTGTTGATGCATATGACAAAACATGAATGCCCGTCTATCAGAGCTAATCCAGACAGGGTGCCTCGATGACGGGCCGCAGTACAGGGCCATGTGTGTGACGTTGATGATCACGAGGTGCGCACCTTTCCTGGGATGTAATTCTTATCAATGACAGGCTCGAGAAGGAACATGTGTAGGCATCGCTCGTTCTGGGCCAATGGGTGGCCGGCAACTCTGAAACCATGATGCATTCATGTTGTACAGTATATTACTGGTACATAAAAAAGATCTGGTAATCTAAGCCTGCACCCACTCCACAACTATGTAATTTCCCCCGCAGTCTGCCGTGCATATAACAACTCAGCCCGCTCCATATATCTTGCAACATTCTGACCACAGGCCACCCCACCCCGCACACATTGAAGCATAATCTGCATCGCAACAAATAAAACATATCCAGATTCCAGACAATACACACCCTGCACGTAGCTTAAAAATCAAGACTATTACAACTTGAGTACACTCAATTATGTTCAAGTATATTAGGTCAAGTACATGTATGATTTTTACAGTTAAATTATACAGCCATTTTTGTATGTCGGTTATTCACAATTTTGAAAACATAAGATTAATTAAAACATGAAAGACAATCTTGATTGTGAATCACACAGATAACAGTATACAATAGAAGTACAATTTGCACAATTGTACAGCTATGACACTGACAAATGGCGATCAGAGAGACTTTCACACGAGTGTCCTACGTACTTGTTGACAAACTGCTCCAGTCCTTTCTTCCTTTCCTCTATGAACTCCTCGTCAAACAAGCCTTCATCCCCCCTAAAGGGCAGCTGACGCCCCCACGCCTTGCCTGGGAGTGGGGGTACAACAATCTGCAAAACATGCCGAGAACTAGGTCACAGAATCAGTCAAAAATATTAATTACACAATTCTGTCATTAAACATTTAGTGATTCAACGTTAGTTCCATACGCCCATGGTTCAAAACAGAATCTCTCTTGCCACTATGCCACTGTTTGGTATATATTGTATCATGACTTTTGTAACAATCTGTATGGAAAAGTTACCAAAATGTTACCAAATTTTGTTTACATGTTTTACACACCAACAAAACAAACTTTTTATGAGAGAGAATGATTTTCCAAAATGTAGGTGTGTTTGCTTGATACACGGATGATGTCATAACATAGATTTATTAAGATATATTGGCGTTTCGTAATGTAAAACAAAGAAAGGAGTTTGACTGTTTGTACAACTTCTACGAAGTACGATCTACACCTGTAGGTGTAGATCCTTGGCAGAAACAGCCACGGCAGCTGGCATACACTCTTAGAAATTTCTATTGCCATAATGGAAGCATTTTATAATGGCGAATAAAAAATCTATTATAAAACTAAGTACTTTTTATTGAATTCAAATTCCTATGTATCGATTTTTTTTAAATTGCACTTAAAAGTTCAGTGACAGACTTTACCTTACTGTCTCTCTCCAATTCACCCCGCAGCCAGTCAAAATCACTGTAGCGCCGTCGAACACTTGATTCTTTGACTTTAAATACTGGCAGGTTGGTCTAAAAACAGATTTTTTTATTTTATCAATATTTGCAATAACTATTTTCTTAGAATTAGTTCAGCCACTTTTTAAAACAGCCATTTGTATGCACATTGCACAATGAAACAAAGTGGTACTCCTTCAGACCCCCCCCCCCCCCCGCAATAGAGGAGTAGTATTGCTCCACTTTGGTTAATCTTAGACGTGCCCAATTTAAAGTGTTTTGGTAACAACAACAAAATTTGATAATTGTAAGTACTAACCAGATCTCATTCCAACAAAAACATAACACACTGGAAATGGATGTTGATCAACGTACACAATGAAATGTCTGCAAATGATGTATCGTCAAATTATGTATTATATATTATGTCTGATAGGACAGAATACTGCCCCAATGACTGAGTTCAACTCATTCAGTGAACAACTGCAAAAGTTAGACTTTCTTTAAGTACTTAACACAATCAAGCATTACTACATCACTGCCGGAACATTAACTTTTTAAAATATGTTAACTACTACATTATCTACAAGTATAATCTACGTTATTTAAATATGCTTTTTAAACTATAAAAAAGTAATAGACATGTACGAAATTTAAATACCTATATGGTCCTAAATCTACATTTGATAATAGATATATATGGGATAGTATGGCACGTTATAAATATTAAGTATTACAGGTAATAACAGTACTCAGTACTAATTACTGTCTATGGCAATAAAATGGTAGTCAGCCATGGTAGATATGTCACAACTCAAACAACACCACTACTGCCACTATCATGTGACCTCATGGGACCTGTTAGTTGTTATGGTGACTGAACACTTGATCACATGACCTCATGTGACCACAGTAGTGAATAAACACTAGATGTATATTCCGGCTTCAGTTATGCATGATAAGAGAAGATTATCTGATCAGAAATAGATAGTTGCTATGTATGAATGCAACGAATGTGTTAACTCTGTTTCTGCTTAACCACAAATGTCCATAGGTGGGTGTCAGCTCCCAGTGCCTTAGAAAGGCTGAAACACTTGTACAATCATTGCCCAAACATAAGAACATACCATTTAGAATTAGAGGATGTGTGACCATGATTTGATAAGTTTGGGGCACTGCCATTACCCTCAAACTGCATTTCGCTCAATGACTAGCTCCTATTTACCCAATGTAATTTTTTTATTATTTCAACAATAGATATTTATAGGTAAAAACAAGAATATGGTGCCATATTATATAAAATATATATACATGAAACAAATTGATAACTAATTTCTGTTTGTTCCCAATGAAAGAGTAAAATCAAATCAAGATTTATAACCATTGAAAGAATTTCAAATCCGACACTATTCAGTCCTCATTAATATTCATGAAGCAATGATGCGCAAATTTGTACATGCTCCATTGGTGAAACAGCCATTATTTCCTACCGAACTATAAAAAACTAGGTTACTTACATGTATGTATAGTAATTTTGGATGATTTGTCGTGCAGCTTCTGCATAATTTATTAATTGGATATCTTAGTGTAGTGATTTGAAACGTATATGGACACACAAGATTCGCTGAGGAAATTCCCAAACAAGACTTCGCTCAGGGGAATTCCCCATTCTACAGTCTTAACCATTTAAAATATGTAACTGGCTATGACCAATCCATGATGTGATAATCCTACACTGTTAATAAAGCCCTCTATGTCGTTTGTAAAAGGTTGTTGGTCCATTCTTGGTCTGTCTCTGGTGTCTACATCTCATGTCAGAGATAAAAACCACTTTATATAGACAGTGGAATTACTATCTCCATAGACGTTGTCTGCCCATTGTTTGGAATTTAGTTTTATATCATAACTCTACAACAGTAAAAACTTATCAAAACAGTGAGACATTAATTATTAAAATAGCCACGCTGTCATCATGAGTCATTTATTATAGAATGAAATTGTTAAAAGGAACAGGATGCAATAACAATTACTCAAATCAAAGTTTACGTCAATCTATAATTTGTATACCGATTTAATGTTTAGTGTTTTTTTATGGTTTCCAATAAGCAATACTGAATACACATAAACTATGACTGATGACAAAACATCAGCATTATCATCATTGTTCACTTATCCTTTAATAATAATTGTTTCACGGGACACTGTCATCAATTCTTATGGACATAAATAAATCATCATACTTATGGAATTTTATTTTTGGTAATGATATCAGATCTTGGTTGTTAGTTCGGACTGTCTTGGGAAAAGGCTTGACAGTTTCCGGGAGTCCAACTATAAATGTAAGTCTGACTTGGTCCAAGACCAAGACTGTTTATACTAGTATAATAATTAAACATGCAGTATGTTATGAATGTGGCCCAGCGTTGCTTCGAAATCAACCCAACACTGTTACTCATAAATAAAAACGTACGAACTTTCATTCACAGGTTGTCCGAGTGTGTCAGTGGGAACCCGTGACAGTGACTGAATCACTGACACGGTGACGGTGAATCGGGTATCTGTACAGAGTTCTTCGATTACGATGTCAACATTAACATTAACTTACCCTCATATGTACTTCATAATCCGTATATCTCTTTTTCCCTACGCCGTGTGTCTCAGCACTAATAACATCTATTTCTAAAAAGTTCGCTGGTGGAGCATAAGCATCGTCTAAAGTTTGTTTTTTCGGCTGAATTCTTGCCGTCGCAGCTGACGGAGCCGCCATCATTGCATTTCTGATGCAAATAATTTCGTTATATCGGGTTTCTGGACGTGTGAACGACAGCATATAAGTATCTTTATTTGCAATTAAACAGGTTACTTGTGGTCACACAAATTATGCGCGCGATGATATGTGTGTCGTATACGTACAATAAATGTTATACATATATCCTAATATAATAACAGACACTTCGAACATCTATCAAAATACTACACACCCATACTGAATGTATACGAAAGGTAATTTTACCTCATGACGTCAGCAAAAAAAACCTTTATTTAGGACACCTCGTGGAACGGTGTAAAACATTTTAATTCAAGCAAAAGTAATAATTATTCATAATAAAAAATTAAAGCTTGCATTGTTTGCTTATATTCTCTCATTCTCGCTTATTTGACACATGCGCTTAATGTCGAAAAAAAATTCTTAGAAAGGACTCAAAGACAAGCTGCCATAGTGTTTAATCCAATAACTTTATTCCTGAACATTACTATACACAACAATGAACAATGTCACAAAAACAATAGACACGCATGATAAACAAAAAGACCTAGGGGTAACCTTTGACTAAAAACTCACATTTGATCAACATATAAGCCTAGTGGTAAACAAGGCAACTAAAATGACAAAAATAATTAGAAGAACCTTCCAATTTCTAGATAAACATACTTTTTTGCCACTCTACAAAACAATGGTTAGATCACACCTAGACTATGCTATGGCAGTATGGCACCCATATAAAATAAAACACAAAATTGCCTTAGAAAATATTCAGAGAAGAGCCACTAAAGAATTACCAGGTATGAGGGACCTATCATATATAGAAAGACTCAAATTGCTTAAACTACCTACATTAGCATATCGAAGATTAAGAGGAGACATGATAGAAGTCTATAAAATAATACACAACATTTATGACCACGAATCTGTACCACATCTGTTGAAAAACAATGAGACATCACAAAGAACAGGAAACAGAGGACATTCTCTCAAACTATTCACACAAAGAGCCAAACTAAACTTAAGAAAAAATGTATTTCCAATTCGAATTACCGAACCATGGAATAGTCTCCCTGACACAGTGGTAACAGCAAAATCTCTAAATTAATTTAAAACACGACTAGACAAATTTTGGTATAACCAGGATATTTTATATGACTTCGAAGCACCGTTAAGAATTACTAACAATAGAACCGGAATACGCGATTTAATATTAATAGATAATGAAAACGAAGAGCTGATCATAGAGGAACACAGAATCCTGCGATCAGAACCGTCCTAAGGTATCCTAAGATATTACAACCATATAAAAATGTAATTAAGCTATAGACTATGGCTATGATAACTATTTACATAAAGCATTTTTCGCCAACGGTGATGTATACAGATTTAACAAGATTGTCACCTAAAGAATCAACTCTAGATGGCAGGTGGACAAGGAAGCCCTTTGCTTATCGAGAGTCCAACCTATAGGTTTATGACAATTACATTTTTATACATATTCACACTACTACATCGATCTATACAATCAGCTAATAATCTTTTCCATTCATTTACTGTTCTTTGCGGAAATAAGAATTTTCTAATATCTGGTCTACACTGCTTCTTTGTTAATTTAACTCCGTGTCCTCTACTACTCTCGATACTCTGTAATATTGCGTTGCCCGACCTATAGTTATACATGTCATAAAACTATACAATTTTTTTTCTAATTAACATTTTAATTACATGTGTGTAAGCCTCTTGACACAAATATATAACACGCACTATATAGTCTCGAGGTCGATTGCATAACAAGCTAAATACATTATTGCAATGTATAAGATATACATAGTCTATAGCAACTCCACGTTCCAGCTGGCATATATAATGAAGTAGATATGATTTAAATAAAGTACATTTTAGATAGTCGATCTGTACACATGTAAAACTCTAGGAGCATAAATGATTATGTATTGCCTAGACATGTCATCATTGTCATTTCTGTGACAGTACGCCCAAGATATTTACACTTACTAACCATTGGGAATGTTTCACGTACCATTTAACAAAGTTTGCTATGTGTATATTATCTTTGAACCTTTTACAACAAAATATCGTAACATTATTTGTTTGTATACGCACAACATTATTATCCTAGCCAAGAACGGTAATACAACTTACCTTCAGTGGGACACTGTCCAAACAATTAAAAAAACTAATCGACGTGGCATAATATACAAGACGGAACATAACCTCATAGATATCCCACTAGATCATTATACCAAGCGCTATACTAGATGCTCACGTAAACATACCAATCAATTGGTAGTATTTTAATATGAATGTGTGTGTGTGTGTGTGTGTGTGTGTGTGTGTGTGTGTGTGTGTGTGTGTGTGTGGGTGTGTGTGTGTGTGTGTGTGTGTGTGTGTGTGTGTGTGTGTGTGTGTGTGTGTGTGTGTGTGCACGGGCGTCGATTGGTGGGGGACGGGGGGACGCGTCCCCCCACTTTTCAGGGTGGGGGGGACAGCATAGGAATTGCCCCCCCCCCCCTATTTTTCAGTTCAGAAACATTGCGAGGCATATAGCCTGACTCAAAACTCCTCTCTCTTAAAAGCCGCTACATAGGACTAGCTAGACAATAAACTCGCGATATGAAGTTCAGCAAAGTTATTTATCGCAAATTAACACGAGGCAAAAAAGTTTTGAGGCAAGTTTTGAGGCATTATGCGCCATAATCCGTGATAGTTATTTAAACAAACGTAATATTTTAATGTATTGAACGAAATTTTAGACAACTCTTCACAGTAGTCATCACAGGAGAGTTACCGAACAGCCCGTGGCATTTATACCAAAAATGTTATTTCGCTGCACATTCATGATTTTAGATTGGTCGCGCATACGCAGAAAGGCCAATCGGAAAGTTTATAACTACCGGACAACTGTAAGCCGTTGCCGGGCTTTATCAACCTTGTGTTGATATTATTAATAGGCTCTATAGCCATCAAACACATTTTAGATGATAACATTTGTGTTGCACTTTCACCCCTCGCCTGTTTGATGCTGATCGCCTACAGCAGAAGCGTCGGATTCATGCACTTTGTGTAACTTATTCCCATTTGAGTGATGACAAATTTCTTTGCCAAAATGTTGGATTGGGAATTTTACACAGGCACAGCACGGGCGTCGATCAATGGGGGACGAGGGGGACATTGACCACCCCAAGGCCTGAGGGGGTCAGCATAGGAAATGTCCTCATATACGTTTATCAGTTCATAAAACTAATTTATAGGTATATATAGCAAGAATGATCACTCCCCTCTCTTAAAAACACTACATCGGTCTAGTAGTGAAATTAATAATAAGAACTAAACTTCCGACTACCTAGTGGAAAATCACTAGATAAATTGCTTGGTTGGCAGCAGCCCGCAACTTGATCTAAGTCCAGTAAATATTCATCACGCCGGGCTCTGTAATTTTGCACCCGTGTATTGATATATATATATATATATATATATATATATATATATATATATATATATATATATATATATATATATATATATATATATATATAGCCATCAAGCACATAATAGTTTATTAATTTTTGTTTGCCCTGTCACCCCTTGGATTGCAGCCCTGGTGGATATTTATATCGCCTAAGGCGGAACCAGAGGATTTATGCACTTTGTGTAATTTTTTATTTTAGTGATGACGAATTTCTTTGCCAAAAGGTGGGATTGGGAAGTCCTACACAGGCACCCCTGTAAGTCTTCATCTTGTCACTCTATGAATCAGGCAAGCAGTGTTGGGTCAAAAGTCTACCCCAAATGTTCAGTGATTGGGGCGGGCCATGGCCTCTCTTCAAATATATGTTGCCAACATAACTATTATAAATAGCATAACATAAAGGCTTTTTTAGTTTAGAATTAGCACCAGACCAACAATGAATTATGTTTTATATTTACCAAAAAAAATGTATGTGTATTTCATGATATATATATATATATATATATATATATATATATATATATATATATATATATATATATATATATTATGCATATATATGTGTATATAAATTGGTCCCCCGTCCCCCCACTTTTAAAACCGGATCGACGCCCCTGTGTGTGTGTGTATGTGTGTGCGTGCGTGCGTGCGTGCGTGCGTGTGTGCGTGCGTGTGTGCGTGTGTGTGTCTGTGTGTGTCTGTGCATGTGTGTGTATGAGAAAGAACTAATTAAGTTAGTGCTTAGTGATGTGTGCGTATGTGTGCGTGCGTGTGTGTATACGTAACTTGCGGTCACACATGACTCCACTTATCTAGTTCGTGAACACTATTTATGCCACGCTGCCTTGACACTTTTTCACAGCCTCCATCCTTCAGTATATTACAGACATTAGGAACTTGAATTCGGTGACTTGATCTAACGTATCTCCATGGTTGTCCATATTACCTTGATTCTGCTTTTTTTTCGCCCCTATCGATCTAACTAGGACTTCGATCCGTTGTGTATTGACTTTGAGCCTTATAGCTAGTCATAATTATATATTATATATTATATAGCTGTCACGCCCGCAGCTTGTCTTCCAATTGTTTCACGCCGGACTCCGCAGTGACGGACATGTAACCTGCATACAAATTCTCCATTGGCGATCTGGTTCTGCAAGTCTCGCTGATTACATCCAATATTATATGATGATAGATAGTAGTGGACTTAGCGCTGAGCCTCGCTGCAATCCTACTTCTATCTCAAAGGTAGCTGTGTCGTTGTATGCGGCGCTCTGCCCAGTGTTTGCACGCACGTACATGCACTAGTACGTATGATCCGCACCAATTTCTTTGGGATTCCCTTCTGGGTGAAAATTGGCAGAGAGAAGATGCCCAGACGCGAGAGAAAAGGAAGGCGAGAAAAAATGCGATGCCGATGGGAGGACTGCAGACTGCATTTAAAATTGCAGTCTGCATGTATATATATATATATATATATATATATATATATATATATATATATATATATATATATATATATATATATATATATACATATATATACATACATACACACACACACACATACATATATACATACATACACAGATACATACATACATACATACATACATACATACATACATACATACATACATACATACATAGTTTTTACATACATACATACATACATACATACATACATACATACATACATACATACATACATACATACATACATACATACATACATACATACATACATACATACATATTCTGTATTTATTTGTCGTATTTTTAATTATTCTATAGGTCTACGTGACTCAAACGCTAGAACACATTCTTATTTGACGTGAAATGTACTTGCATGTTGAAAATGACAAATAAAGCTTTAGTATATAATTATTATTAAGAGATACCTGGAAAGAGTGTGAGAATGGAGAACATGAACAAAATATAATTATGTTGCTAAATCAGACGCCTTGTAAAACAGCGACGCGTCAACTTGTATCCGGCATCCGCAAGGAGGCGCCACAGTTGAGAATCTCGCGGGCTTCACGATTGGTATATCGGTTAGTGAACATCTTGAGCGGGCGTTTATTTTACCACATGACAGCTGCCATCCAAGCGGTCGAGTGATAGACCAAAACACGTTGGACTTTTGCTCAGATTCAATGTATTCATTCGAAAAACACCTGTGATACAAATGTCAAACTGCAGAGTCCTTTCTATCCAGAGCCATGTGGTGTCCGGATATGTCGGGAATAAATCTGTCACTTTCCCTCTCCAGGTAAGTTGACGAACACGTTCGACCGCGAAGGGGGACAGATCACATTTTTACTTGATGCGTGTGTTGTTGGTATATGGGCCAACACTCCTGGTGGAGTCAAACGGCCAGGGTTGGGTGCATGCTTATTGAGTTATTATTCATGCGTCAAAGCTTGTCTAAAATGTTGTGGTTCAGGAATATATATTCGGAATATCATTCTACATCGCATCCAGTAAAAATCAGATATATATATTTTTTTAAATAATTTAATCATTAATGTCGTCAAGTCAATATAAACAAGCTGATGTCACAGGGCGTGAGCAGTTAGAGCATCACAGAAGTAGGGAGGTCAGACCGATTTGCAGCCCCTTCTGACAACATGGGGAGACAGGGGTTTGGGTTTAGTGGCCGTAGTTTATGATCACGCAACATACCTGTTCGCTTATAATTTTGTTTATTGTTATAATGTCAATCCATGATTTTCCTGTACATGTAGTACTAAATATGTCCGCCATACTGGTTAGAACTTGTCACACATACAGGGGTCGACAATAGCGCTGGCCCGATGGCCCGACACGTGTTTTGAGGGTGTCGGGCCAGTTCGGGCCACCAGTTTTTATATTTCACTGGCCCGATGGGCCACTGGTTTCAGCAAGTTACAATGGAATTATTCATCATAGTTTTATATAGTTTCCATCAGTTGTCTCTCATTACGCAACAATTAAACATAATCTGTGACAGCGTGGTCTCGCGTTATCAGTCGAAACTAGTCATCATCTTGTTTATGAATTGAAAGTTCTCCATAACTTCGCACAGTGTCGCTACTGGCAACGTGAGGCGGAGACGCGAGGCAGACACTGCCCTAGTGAATTAGCTAAGATAACCCTTTGGATTTTGTTGCAATAGCCGAGTGGTACCTAAATAAAATTTGTCATTGAATTTCGCCTTCTCCTTTATTATTGTTGCTATCCTAATCTAAAACTAATAGACAAAATATGTTGAGCATGTCACGACGACCCCTTGTGGACTTCTTGTGAACTTGTACTAAATAATAGTATTAGTAACGAAATAATGATATTGAAAAAGTTATAGACCGTACCTATAGGCTAAGTAATAACTCACAACTTAGTCATGTTGTAGCTGAATTTTCTAACTTGTTTATTCCAAAATATATCCATTCCAATAAGTAAAACGTCAAGTTGTCACAGCCACAGGATTTCGCCATGCCGCGAACGGCGAAACGCCACCAACGACACGTCAACGATCCCCAGCTTCCCGTTCGACCTCCGGCTGTTGGCGCT
This sequence comes from Oasisia sp. SBJ-2009, assembly GCA_964017155.1. Lineage (NCBI taxonomy): Eukaryota > Metazoa > Annelida > Polychaeta > Sabellida > Siboglinidae > Oasisia > Oasisia sp. SBJ-2009. Next base: position 28,282,053 of record OZ024861.1, on the reverse strand, counting down.
AAGCAGTCGCCTGCAGCAAATACTTCTATGCAAGCCATCGTCGCCTTCCATTTCTTTCTCCGATTAAAATTAATTCACACCTTGCGGTAAATTGATAACGTTTGGCAGCGACAGGATCGACCACAACGTCGTCTAGCTAGCGCCATGGCATTATGTAGGTCACCTCGTGTCACACGCATAGCAGCCGGAAGTCCCCGGAGCTGACTGCGAACGCCAAATAACGGCGAACTGACAACGGCGAACGCCAAATAAGGAGATAGTCGGTCGAATATTTATTTGGATTTCCCGTATATACAGGTCAAAGGGCGGGGTGGCCGTCTATGCAAGCAGTTAGAGGACAGTTTGGCGGTTCGATTCGTACCACACAACATGGCGAACAGTGAAAGTACGGTGGCATTACTAAAGTCTAAACATCGCGTATTTTCGAACATATCCTGCGTCTTCAAAATTAAAATGGACTTCACAATCGATAGGGGCTCATATGTTATGGCAAACAAATAACTTAGAGGTATGTAATTAATATAAAAATTAACTTTATTGAGAGAATACATACAAAAGAATTAGAAAACGGCAAAAACACTTTTTGTTTATTTGTCATTTGAACTCATTTCAGCTGCCGTTTCTATTTTAGTGTCCTAAATATAAACAAATATATTTTATTGTACAATGTACCTGTTTTTATCAGAATAAATGTGTATTCCTACAGAAAAAAGTTCGGGCCAGTAACTTTTTTGGCGGGCCAGTAACTTTTAAAGTCCACAAAACGTTATTGTCGACCCCTGCACATATTATTATAAAATAGTTTTAATAATAACAATTATTATTCCAACCATTAGTTTACGAATAATCTAACTTAAAGCAAATTTATCCTAACATAATCTCTTCAAATGTTTCTAACTAAAGGTTTTTATTATATCAAATAATTTAGCAGTGGAATACATCCACAATACTATGATGAAGAAGAGAAAGCAACAGCACGTCAATAGAGCATGAACTCTTAAATAGAAGCCAACTGTCTTCAATCTCATGACATGCTATTGCCAAAACCACAAGACTTGCGATCTGTGTAATGTAGATGTCCCCCGCAAAAACTAAAGCATCATACTAGTTATAGCACTGCCAAAATGGCACATTATCAGTTTTGTAAAGACACTTGTGAGTGTGAAGTTAGGGTGAAGTCATTCAGAAAATATGTCCTTCAGAAAATATGTCCAAGTCACTTTGTTATGATGTGTGTAATTTGTCATAGAATTATGTTTGTCCCTCCAGCTGCTCGGGTTTGAAGTTGATGCAATCAATTCAGTGCAGTTCTCCAACCACACGGGTAAGTCACTTTACAACTGAGTACGAAACAAAAGTAGGTCAATTGTTGACCAAATATCACATAAAACAATTACCATTAGTTTTAATAATAGTAAAAAAATTGTTGGTCTCTTGGAATTGCACAGTAAACTTGTCAACACTTTACTAAATAGTAATAAAATTCCTTCTTTGAACCAATATCATTAAAACAACTGAACCCAGTGGAACTGCTCGTGGTTGTGTCCAATGCAAAAATTGTCAGCAGATGTATTGACATGACAAGGAGCTATGATGCATATGCAATATTAAAAAAAGCATATTTTTCAGTGCTGGTGAAGTGATCTCCTGCTTATTCAACATAGTAATTTCACAGTTGTGAAGCAGCTGAGAAGTTCAAGTTCCAACGTTTGTCTTGAAAAGAGAAAATAAATTATAACCTGAAGAATTGCAACTGTCTGGAGTTTCTTGCTGTTCGTTTCCTTTTTATACAAAGGACCAAGCACATGAAGATTTTCTGTAAGAGCTAAGTTTGCTGTTTAGGGTACCCATGCTTCAAAGGCCAGGTGCTGGAGGCCGCACAACTTGGAGAGCTCTACGAAGGACTGAAGACAAATGATCTGAACACCTACACCCATCTCCTCACAGGTAAAAGACTGTAGGTAACCCTTGTCTGTCTTGTCTCATTCTGTCTGTTTCTGTTTTTCTATGTGAAACGACATACTTAGTAGGAGTACTTAGTAGTTTGAGCAAATTTTTTTATTCACAGTTATAAAGATTAAACTGGCATTGAGACTTCAACCACCGAAGCATCGATGTGACTTGAATCTTTATACTTGTGAATTATGAAATTCACCATTCTTCCAACTTGATGAATATCTTTGTATGAAAATACATATACTACCAAGTAAATTGATTTTGATTTGTCGTGTAATTGTTTTTGATGGGGGCTAGGGCTTTATACAGGAAAAAAATGTTGCCAGTCACAAATATTTTGGTAGACACGTGCATGTTAACTCACATACATACAAACCAGTCGAGCTGCATGGTTATGATCTAAAAGCACTTGTTAACACACAAGTGACACCCATTTTCATAGCATGCTGGAAAATTTCTATGATTTTGTAAAACCTTTATTGCTCTTTAGTTTTTACCCGTCCTGTCCTGTCCTGCAATTCTTCTACCTGTCCACAGTGGGTTTTACCCATCCAAATGATGGGTGGATGCGAGACGGGTCTACATAAAGTTTTGTTGCAGTTGTTGTTATTGGATAGTGCAACGAGCTCTAAAAAAGATATCAGTTTCCAAAATGGGGGATCAGTGGAAATGACAAAATACATTAATCATTAGTAAGATCACACAATCACTGTATTACTTGCTGTAGAATCAGTTATTTATTGTATATTGCATCACGTGTTTTGTTAAGTTAATGATTCAGGAATACTATTGCACGGATGTTGTAATATATGTTCATGTGATGTGAACTTAATAAAACAGGTACTGAGGTATAGAACAATCATATTTAATCAAATATATTGAACTACTAACTGTTGTAGGTTACATTGGGTGTGAGTCATTTCTAAGGAAAGTCAAAGATGTGATCTTAGACCTGAAGAAAAAGAACCCAAATCTGGTGTATGGTAAGCATGTTGACAATATTTCTCGTCAAGATTTAACATGTGTTTAATGTATTTATCCTCGGTAATATTATATGTATGCTTATTCTTTATTTGCATTTAAGCAATTTTTTATTTGCATGTATATAACTTTTACCTAATAAACTCAGTCAGTTAACAAATTTTGAACATTTGATAGATTTTGGTAACCATTGATCCCAGAGGATGTATTGTGTATCAAGACTATTTTTTGTCGTCAAATTGTGAAGTTTTTAATACGTGTAGTCTGTTATGAGATCAGTGGAATTGCATCCTATTTTGTAAACTGTTTTGTCCACATATGTAACCATTATATGTGTGTGTAACAGTCTAGGTTTACATTATATTAATATTGGTCCTTCCTCAGAGTGTTATTATTTCAGTTATATTATTGTGTATGTACACATTTTATTACTTATTAGGACATTTAATTTTGGAGCACCAGTTTCACACTGGTCTGAAACATCTGTGTTATTTGCTGGACTACGAGTTTCTAAGTGTTCACAGAGGATTAATGACAATGTGTATGCCAGTAGGCCCAGCAAAACTCAAAATTAATATTACATTGTAAGATAATCATATACAGCTACACATGTACAGCCCATTTGTGATCTAGACTGGTTATGAGTTCACCTTGTATTCTGAAAGCAGTGCAGTCATTTAAGTTCAGCTGGATACTTTGTTTTGTCCTTATTTGGCAGAGCATACTTATATACAGTAATTATGATAGTTTATGAATGACAACTGCTGTAGCTAAAGCGCCAACTAGTAATTATCGGTTGTTATTGTTATTATTATATAAGGGTATTTTGGGTAGACCAGTTAAATGGTAATAATATAATTGAATGGGTTAGTGCAACATTACTAGAACACTGATGATAAAACCATGCTACGTTAAAATAAGATGGTATGATGTTCAGATGTTGGTTTAATTTAGATAGTTTATTTGATATTATCCTTACTGTAATGTAGGAGACATGACGTGTATAATCTTTACAGTGGTATTGCTATCACTTCATGTAAAAATTGCAAATGACACACCTGAGTTATTGGGATCTAACAAACAGGTTTTGGTGTGTCCAGAAGTATGGAGACTGCATAAACATACTGACATGCAGGGTACATAATAGATAGACTCCACACAAAATATGTAGACACCACAGGAATAGACACTCAATAAAAAGCACAGAGACTCCATACTAAATGATGAGGGTTGACATGTATAGAATCTTCATTGTGAACATTGCGTTTGCCTGCAGTCTGATATCAGTCGAAATTGACGAGAAACTGTTGTTTTTCAGTGTGTGATCCTGTAATGGGCGACAATGGAAAAATGGTGCGTATGATGAGTTGTCACTTGTCACCAACAATGCATTCCCATATAATAATTGAAGTAATATCATAGTCATTTGTTTAATGCCCTTTTATAATAATGAGCTGGTAGACAAGTTGCCATGTGAACCTGGACATTTTTGGCCGGGTAAGTTTTTTCCTATAACTGTATATGTTTTACATTTTGACACCAAAATTATGTCCCTAGCATGTTGTTGTGTAAAGATGAACACATTTTGTAATTTACAAGGATCACAGCAACCATCTTGAATTTGCCTGGTTTCCACGAGTTTCCCAAGGATGGCGCATTGCCATTCCTTGGATTTAAGTTAAGCGGCACACAATGTATATGATCCAGCAAAAAATATTACACGAACAACCATTTCCAGGTTCCATACATTACATAATAGGACAGCAGTAGACTATGTTTGGTAATTCATGTTAAGTAAAAACTAAGTACAGTGTATTTAGCTTTGTAATTTTACCACAAATACAGATATACATATTATAGTGTTTAAAACTGAACATGCTCGTTTTGCAGCGTTTACGATACGGTAACATATTTAAGCAAAGCAAAATGATCAATAGTACAATATAGGTACATACATAATGGTGATTTGATGGTATTTTATGTGGTTTTCACTGGTTAAAATTGAATATCTCTCCTACACTTGTTGGAATTAATTCTAAACATCTCTTCCCGCAGTACGTTGCCAAAGAGTTGCTGCCGATATATCAGCAGGAAATTATTCCACTGGCCGATGTCATCACACCCAACCAGTTTGAGGCAGAGTGAGTGTGTGGTCTGTGCGTCATTAATAGCCATCTACAGCGTAATTTGATTTTGCTGGAACGTTCTATCTTATTTGCATGATTCAATTTATGGTGTCATTAATATTGGGGTGTCATTCAATCGGTGATGGCATTTTAATTAATAATAATAATAACATATATTTAACGCCACAAATCTAGATAAAATCCATTTGGAGGTACTGTGAATACATAAATATTTATGTATGCAGAATATAAATAAGTTACGTAAGATGAATAATAATAATATTACATTTTTAACGTCATTGATAATACACAAAATATGTATAAATAGTAATAAATGATAAATAAATAAGTTACCGCTAAAGATGATTATTGAAATATAGGGCATATTGATAATAAATGAGTGAAAACATTGTGTAAAAATAGTGCAAAACATGTATTAATACTCATGTGACAATATGTCTACGTTACACTGTAGGACATCTGTGACGTAGTATATAGGACATATGCAACACGATGGGGTAGATTTAAGGTTTAGCTGTGTCTAACTACATATGCAGTGACATGGTCACAGCCTGTGTACAGTGTTGATTGGCATCATTTCTTAAATCATGTGCCATGTGTGTGCTAGTAGGTGGATCAATAAAGCACTGACTGCACGAATGTCAGGATGTGCTAAATAAAGTCTGCCGCCAACTTAATGAAGGGTCTACTGTAGCTGACTAGAGCTCATACTAACCAGATTACCTATCCCATCATCTATTACTGCATCGGGTCTAAATCAATCAAAACAAGATACACAGACATGCACATGTGCCTTACTTTACAAAATATACATACCATTCAGCAAGTGAATATATAAAAGTATGAATTGGTGAATTCAAAAGGGGCCCGACTCCATGAGAGAATTTTTTGCAGGAGGAAATTTTCTAATAATTTTTCTTAATATGTAATTGTTACATGTCACATTTAACGTGTGGTGTTCCACAAACATCAAGGAATGGCGTACGTTAAATGTAGCAAGTGGACATTCCACGTACTGAAAAGCAATTAGAAGAAATGTCATGTGGAAATTTCATCTGATGGAGTTGGGCCCCTTTTCCAGTTACACAATTATTATATGTCAGCCTGGGAAACCTTCACTATGTCTAACAATGGTAGGATAGATAGAGAGATATTAATAAGTTTTATTTATTTCATATCAATTGTGTAGATACAGTAGATACAATATTGTAAATATACATAATGATTGATTTTTGGAGACCAGCACTAAGATCTAAAAGGTCGCTGTCATGCTGACCACCATGTCGAGTACCTACATATACTTTTGTACATATAGTACTGATGTTATATAATGATAATAGCAAATCAAGTTATATAATGATAATAGCAAATCAAGATAATAATTATAGTGATTAGAAAATAAACATAGTGGTTAGATATATGTTTTCTTACATTCACAATCATAATTACCTGGTAGTATAATCATAATCACCTGCTGGATAAACGAGTAACATTTTAGTATAAAATAATAACAATAATAAACTAACTATAATTTAATTTACGTACATGAAGATTGGCCTAGAAAGTAAGACCATCAGTTACAGATAAAAAGGAGCTCATTTGGAATTGCGCTTTCAGGATGTTGTCGGGTGTCACCATCGACAGTGCGGAGACGGCGAAGGAAGCGATGGAGACACTGCACAAGATGGGGGCGAAGACCGTCATAGTGAGCAGCTCCGACCTTGGAGAACCAGACATCCTGGTCGGTTTTGGCAGCTCTGTCGCAAGTCAGCCTTGTTTTAACATCTTGCTATTATTTTAACATCTTGTTATTATTTATTTTGTTTATTTATAAATAAAACACTTTTATTTATTATATATTTATTATTATATTTATGTAGAGCGCAATGGCTCGGGGGTAGAACTTCAGACTCTCAACTAAGAGAACCTGGGTTTGAATCCTGTGCTGTGGTGTTAAAACCTTGGGCAAGTTTTTTTCACTCTACGTTGCTCCAGTTCACTCAGCTGTATAAATGAATACCTGGCTATAGACAGTGGTGGATGTGTGTAAAAGCAGCCTTTGGGCATTAATTGTAGCGTATGGCTTGATGCTTCCCAGAGAAGTTGAGATGGTGTTTGATTGAACAGGTCTGTCAGGGAAGTAAAGTGTTAAAGCGCTTTGAGCGGTCCTGAGGACTGGATGCTGCATCATGATAGAACTTATGTTTTTGTTGTTGATTTTATACTACAGAAACCTTTTTACTCTTGATTTTATACTAAAATACAGGTATTTTAGTATTTATAATAATTGTTTCATTTATTAATCTAGCTGTAATGTATGAATGAATGAATGAATGAAAGTTTGTTTAACAACAATATATGCCAGATTGGTCATGTGTATGTGGAACTACACACATATGTTCTCAAATCTTAGTGTGTATATTGCACAATGAGCCATTAACTGCACAAACTGACCTGATATGTATGTAAGTATGATGACCCTTTGCAAGATTATATTACTTCTTAGTTCTATTTAGTGGTGCCATTAAGAGTGATTTTAACAAACAATTTGTCACAATACAACAAGTCACAAAGACACATTTTGGTATTACATTTCACGCTCTTAATTGTAGCATTTAGCCACTTCAAACTGAATGATAATGACAATGTTTTCAGTGGCAGCAATAGGATTGAAACAATATAATTCTCAACACAACAATACACCAGGTAGTAGTGGTCGAGATTCAACCTATTTGATTAAGAAATCGCACCTGTCCAGCTGTATGATATATTTTAGTACACATTGTAATAACATTACATTACTTCACTGCAGATGGGAACACTTCAGCCATCAAGGTGGAAATGACACGGATACCAATGTACTTCACTGGGTCAGGAGACCTGTTCACGGCGATGATACTAGTTTGGTTGCATCGGCATCCAGACAACTTGCAGGTTAGTGTGCAATACTACACATTATTCTACTCCCTCCAACAGCTGGTCCATCTTGTGTGTTATTCTACTCCCTCCAACAGCTGGTCCATCTTGTGTGTTATTCTACTCCCTCCAACAGCTGGTCCATCTTGTGTGTTATTCTACTCCCTCCAACAGCTGGTCCATCTTGTGTGTTATTCTACTCCCTCCAACAGCTGGTCCATCTTGTGTGTTATTCTACACCCTCCAACAGCTGGTCCATCTTGTGTGTTATTCTACTCCCTCCAACCAGGTGTTGGAGGGAGTAGAATAACACACAAGATGGACCAGCTGTTGGAGGGAGTAGAATAACACACAAGATGGACCAGCTGTTGGAGGGAGTAGAATAACACACAAGATGGACCCAAACTAGTATCTAGCAACCAAACTAGTATCAATTGTGTGTTATTCTACTCCCTCCAATAGCTGGTCCATCTTGTGTGTTATTCTACTCCCTCCAACAGCTGGTCCATCTTGTGTGTTATTCTACTCCCTCCAATAGCTGGTCCATCTGGTGTGTTATTCTACTCCCTCCAACACCTGGTCCATCTTGTGTGTTATTCTACTCCCTCCAACACCTGGTCCATCTTGTGTGTTATTCTGCTCCCTCCAACACCTGGTCCATCTTGTGTGTTATTCTACTCCCTCCAACAGCTGATCCATCTTGTGTGTTATTCTACTCCCTCCAACACCTGGTCCATCTTGTGTGTTATTCTACTCCCTCCAACACCTGGTCCATCTTGTGTGTTATTCTACTCCCTCCAACACCTGGTCCATCTTGTGTGTTATTCTACTCCCTCCAACAGCTGATCCATCTTGTGTGTTATTCTACTCCCTCCAACACCTGGTCCATCTTGTGTGTTATTCTACTCCCTCCAACACCTGGTCCATCTTGTGTGTTATTCTACTCCCTCCAACAGCTGGTCCATCTTGTGTGTTATTCTACTCCCTCCAACACCTGGTCCATCTTGTGTGTTATTCTACTCCCTCCAACAGCTGGTCCATCTTGTGTGTTATTCTACTCCCTCCAACACCTGGTCCAGCTTGTGTGTTATTCTACTCCCTCCAACACCTGGTCCATCTTGTGTGTTATTCTACTCCCTCCAACACCTGGTCCATCTTGTGTGTTATTCTACTCCCTCCAACAGCTGGTCCATCTTGTGTGTTAACACAGCAGTTCAGTAGTTCTTCTTCCTAAGTGTTACCTTGAAACAAGAGGTTTGTCAGACTCCAGTAATGATGTGGGGAGTGGTGGTCGCGCAGTAGAGTGTCAGACTGTCAATTCAGGGGACGGTGGTTCAATCCCACCTACCGCCGTTTCGAAACTTAGGCAATTTCGTTCACCCCACATTTGCCTGTCTTTTGAAAGAGACTAAAAGCCGGTGGTCCCTTCTATCTGGTGTCTATGCCAGGGGAAGTAAAAGATCCCACACAGGGGGTAAATGTGTAACCTGTAGTAGACTCACTAATTCTTGAGAAGAACTCCTGCGTTAGCCCAAGTTTGGGCTGTTTGGAGGAAACCACATAAGAACTAAGTAATTCTGTACAGAAATCTTACTCACTGGTGAATGATGTGGAACCCCATACACTCACCTGGAAGACCTACACAATTGAATTTTGCAATTTAACAACTGGTCGATTTTAAGGTGTTTGGTCTCACAAAATAGTATTTAGAAAACCTTTGTTCTAGCTTCTTGACAACTACATAGTTAAACAAGTGTTTAAACGCCTGGCTGAACAAATACGCAGCAGTCTGACGTTGTTGACTGTTGATGTTGTTTGTGCAGCTGGCCTGTTCCAAAGCTGTCTCGACTGTGCAACATGTTCTGAGAAGAACCTTCAACCGTAAACAAGGTTGGTCTCCTTGCAATTTACTCCATCCCCATTACCAACTTTGGGGGCTCCAACCAAGCCAATTATCCTTTTCCACAAATAAATCTACACACATCTGAATATGCTGTACCCAATAATAATCCACCCGTACATAAGGCTAATTAAGTCCCATGGTCATTTTTATATGAGATAATCCAGAGGATAAGACACATAGGTACATTGGAAGGTCTGAATGAAGAAACAGTAGTCAAGCCAATGACAACACTTGGAACGGCATGCAAAAATCATGGCAGTTCTATAGTTTGTCAGTCTTTTTCTTTCAAACATCCTTTGCTTTATCAAATAAGTTAGTTGACAAACATTTGCAAAACTTGTACTGTCTGTGCAGCATTGGTGATTCAGTTTGACTACTTTTAAATATCGTATGTTACACAGTCCTGGAGGAGGACGATCTAAAGGCTGTGAAGAAACAAATGGAACTACAACTGATTCAGAGCAAGGCAGACATAGAGAACCCCCAGATCTGTGTGCAGGTCAAGTCTTTGTGATGCTGGAATCACACACGTAGCACTTCCTGCTGTGCTACTGTTATTCCATGTAATACAGAAGGTAATCTCACTGTGTTTTTGAAAGATTACTTCTGTTAGACCATTCATTGTGAACTGCATTACCCTGGATTGCTGCCTCACTGGCATTATTTTAAAGGACATTTATAATCAAAACACACCTGTAATGTTAAGTGTATTTGTTTATAATCAAAACACACCTGTAATTTTAAGTGTATTCATTAGATATCATGATATTTAAGGCATATTCCGTGTACTGAATCAAATATGATTGATTTCATTTGCATTAGATCTTCAAAGGTGTTTCTTCTTAAAAAATGATCTTGCTGGGGTACTTGATATTTTTAAAGTACATCACTGCTCCATATTGATATTTACATCATTCCAGTTATTTTAGGATAGCTGTATATCTGCTAATAGCTGGTATAGAAAGCTATATGTGATGTTGACAACATGTCTTTAAAATGTCATGTATATCGCCAATGATATCATACCACACAAGTTACTCTCTCCCAGATATGGGTAAATGTAACTGGGTCCATTAGCTTAGTAGGCAAGCAATGATACCAGGGAATGCTATCCCATCTTTGACAGTAACTACAGCAACTGACACATCTTAATGGCAAACAGAATTGATCGATCTGACATATGCTAACAAATGAGTAGCATACATTCTTAATTATTGCGACAAGTTATTCCACTCTTCTATATTTGTGACTGGGCACACTGTGTACCTACTATTGATCAGCAGCCGATTTGCATCACATCATGGTCCTCTTCTGTTTTAAGACACAAGCATTTTAAAGATAAAATAGAACTTACATTGTCTAACTCGAGTATCAAGTTGTCTTGACATGCAAAAACTGTATTGCATAATGGTTTGAAAGTCGATGTAATGTCGGGTATCAATTCAGTCTTCCAATGTCGATATAGCTGTTTTAGAAGGCGCATGTGTGTAGTTGTTTGAGATAGCAGGGTTGTGACATTGTTGTTTGTAGAAGCAAACAGTAATATATGATGTGATTAGGAAACAGAATGCACAAATATTAAAATGTATGATTAGACATGAAACCAATGTTTCATTGTTTTAATGTTATACAAGTTGATGAAAGTTGGTTGTGAAATGTACGTTGCATTGCGAAGCCATGATCTGATCATGTTATAATTTCTGCATTCAGGGATTGCAATGGGACACATATGTAAAGTGGTGGGTGTGAATGAGTTTTTTAATGTTACGACAGAGATGATCAAACACCCCCAGAGTTCCGATACAATTTTGTATCAACTGTACACGTTAGCATTTATTCGCTTTGAGTAGCGTTCAAAAAATTTATCTATGAATTCTCATTTTTACAGTGCTATGAAATACCATTGTCATGATTATTATCTTGCCAGAGTAACCGTGTGTGGTTTGTGGTACCACTTAACTTAGTTTATTCCAGTGTAGCAGTTCTACTCTAAAACAACAATACGAGACATTCAACATAGTCACTCTTGCCGATGTTGTGGTTGTCAAATTGTTATGAAAATTAAACAGAATACAATGTCAGTTATGTATCTTTTTGTGTGTTTTGTTTGTCATTATCAGTCACAGAAACATTTCTGTGCCTGAATACGTTGAACAGTCATCTTTAATGAAGGCCTACAAGTACATGCCAGTCTCACTTTTACAGTTCAATTCATCCTGAGACTTGTCATGTAGTAAGGGAGATTGGAGACACAGCGAATGCTTCAGCTGGGGTGGTCTATTGCTAGTTTCATTAATGTTTGGAAGTCAAAGTTGGTCCAGTCTTGTAAGATATCCATGTACGTCTTCCTGTCATATTTTCTGGTTTGTGGATGTTGATAACAAAATAATGTAGAGGGAAAAAGGAATTTTATAGAATATAAATCTAGCTAATAACTGCTTCAAGTATTGTTTAATTATAGTCAACCATTATCCACTTTACTGGATTAATTCTGGCTGCAAAAAATGTAAACACGAAACATTTACTCAAGCATAGTTTATTGGTTAATTACAACTTGTACAATCATGATGTTCTGTATAGTATGACCTGGTTCTAGACAAACAATTAAAACACCTGATTGTCACCAGTAAAGTACGATATGTATACATATCAATCAATAAACCATAATCAAAGTTTCACGGGAACCTTGCTACAATTGCTTTCTGATTGTTGTGACTGTTAAAAGAATATGTACAACACCAAAATATAGCCATGTAAGCATCACAAATTGCATCCTCATTAATAATATTACCTGACTAGTGTATGCAAAATATTATTATAAGCACAAGTTCCGATGTTGCCACTGGCACCATCTAAGTAGCAGCCTCTACCTGTACACTACAGCTATATCAGCAAATTATCATTATTACATTGAAAATGGAAATGGACAACTAAGAAAGCAGAAGCCAGACATTTGTCAGCAATGTTATACTTGAAAAATGCATTTGCTTTGTTAGTTGATAATGGAAATTAACAACTAAGAAAGCAAATGCATTTTTCAAGTATAACATTGCTGACAAATGTCTGGCTATAGGACTACATAATTAATGAATTACCCCAGCCTCTAGTCCTACATTATAATAAGGGGTAGAAATAAAAATTTATCCACTGGTAGTGGTAGACTTAACTTGTTACATGAAAAATTGCTAGTCCTCCATATGTGGTGAACTTTGCTGCCGAATAACAAATTGTAATGCAAATTTCTTAATATAAAAACAACAAATTTTACACAATGTAATTAGTCAAGTCAAGCAAGTGGACAATAATTATTTGCTCAAGAGACTTGGTGTTAGCTTAAGTTATTCATCCTCAAGCATTTCTACTCACCATTTCTACTCTTACTCAGGTTGATCCATGATTATTACTATGTATACAAATATATAATTATATATTATCATCTATGTAAAATAGTTTTATCTCCCACTCAGGTATTAGTTAGCCTAGACCCTTACATTTATATAACTGCATTACTTTACTCATGCTTGCTTTTAAGTGATAGTTTGAACAGTAACACAGATCTTTGGGTCTTCAATATCCTTCCTGCTCTGGACCAGCTTCAGTTCTCGTTGAGCCCAGGAAGTCTCATTTCCTGCACCTGCTGCCTCTGTAACACACAGTGGTCACCAAGGTCACCAACACCACCAGGACATCAGGTTAGGCTCACCCCAATGTTGACAGTTGACATCAACAACATCAGGACATCAGGTTAGGCTCACCCCTAATGTTGACAGTTGTCATCAACAACATCAGGACATCAGGTTAGGCTCACCCCTCATGTTGACAGTTGTCACCAACACCACCAGGACATCAGGCTAGGCTCACCCCAATGTTGACAGTTGTCATCAACAACATCAGGTTAGGCTCACCCCTCATGTTGACAGTTGTCATCAACAACATCAGGACATCAGGTTAGACTCACCCCTCATGTTGACAGTTGTCATCAACAACACCAGGACATCAGGTTAGACTCACCCCTCATGCTGACAGTTGTCATCAACAACATCAGGACATCAGGTTAGACTCACCCCTCATGTTGACAGTTGTCATCAACAACACCAGGACATCAGGTTAGACTCACCCCTCATGTTGACAGTTGTCATCAACAACACCAGGACATCAGGTTAGACTCACCCCTCATGTTGACAGTTGTCATCAACAACACCAGGACATCAGGTTAGACTCACCCCTCATGTTGACAGTTGTCATCAACAACACCAGGACATCAGGTTAGACTCACCCCTCATGCTGACAGTTGTCATCAACAAAATCATAACATCAGGTTAGGCTCACCCCAATGTTGACAGTTGTCATCAACATCTAGAAATCAGAGCTAGGCTCACCCCAATGTTGACAGTTGTCATCAACATCAGGCTATCAGAGCTAGGCTCACCTCAAATGTTTACAGTTGTCATCAACATCCAGACATCAGAGCTAGGCTCACCTCCAATGTTGACAGTTGTCATCAACATCAGGCTATCAGAGCTAGGCTCACCTCAAATGTTGACAGTTGTCATCAACATCCAGACATCAGAGCTAGACTCACCCCCAATGTTGACAGTTGTCATCAACAACATCTAGACATCAGAGCTAGACTCAACCCCCCCCCCCGTGTTGACAGTGGTGGGTTTAGCCCCCAAAATGTGGGATTGGAAGATTTTTCATTCATTGAGTGCAATTTCTTTGTTGAATTTGTATAATCAATAGTTCTAATTGTTCCATGAAAGTCTTCAACGACATCAACCTAATCCTCTGTTTTGGGTTTCCTGTCAACTTTTATACATTTTTAATGTCACTGCAAAATATCTTCAATATCACACGCCCCTTCCAGTCTTCTGTTTCATGTCAGATAACGCAAAAATATGGAACATCTTTGCGAAACATCTTTAACACAGCCCCAACTTCTTGGTTTCTAGCTGTGCATGTTCAATGTTTGTTGTTTTTGCACTGACGATATCCTTTGTTGAAGGATGCACTGACTACAAAGATACCAATCAGTTATTGCTAGACTTAACACTTTGCCAACAAACAAGGTAATGAACACTTGAAAGGGCCTCCTGCTAACAGCAGGACAGTTGACAGCAGAGAGGCAGTGGAAGAGGTACTGGACATCATCATCATCATCGTAGTGCAGCCAACGGGTCATTAAAATATGGCCTATGCATTTAAATCAACATTTAGAAACCATAGTTTTGTACAACTGATGTTGAGAATACTGACCTTTTCCCATAGAGAGCGTCCTCTTCAGAACCAGTTGCATTGTGGATTGTACCTTGGCACAAACCAGCTGCAAAACAAAACTGATCACACTAAGAAAACCTGACACAACATACACAGCATTAGATCGAATTGTCGAGCACACATGAACATGAAGGATGCCAACGTATCTGGGGAATATATGGCAGCAGCCTTGTACTTTGTTTTGCTGGCATGATATGTGGGGGCACATTTGATCTGTGCACCTGCAGAAAGATTATATTGCACCAGCAGCAAAAAAGAGAACATCGCAACTGCGGACATAACTATCTAGCTCATGCCTAGAGTAAAATTTGGCAGCCGCCAATAAAACAATAATCCAAAACCCAAGCCCAACTACCCGGGGTAGTATTCCCCTTAGCTTGCTAATTTTGCTGACTGTTTACCATCATAATACTTAAGATGCCCATCCCAGTTAGAATTTTGTATCTTAAGATTTCGTCAAGTGTGTATATAATTACAATCCACGGCATCATAAGTCAAGAACATTACTTGACATTTATTATTGAATGTTACCATATGCCAACTGCCCAAGAATTGCCTTGTTTATACTACACCAGTAGTTTCAGTACCTCAAGATCATTGGGGTGCTTGTCCTGCCAAGCTATCCAGAGGGCAGCAAACAAGTCTCCCGCCCCAATGAACATACCATCCAGCTTGTCGACCTCCATCTTCACACAAGTCTTCTTGCCATCTGTAGACGGTACAACAATATAATTATTGAGGAATGTGATGCCTTTTTTGCAATACAAAATGTTGACAACAAAATATAACTGCAAATCTTTAAATGTGTAAATGACTCCTTCACTCATTCCATATAATGTCATTTGGAATCCATAGATTAATATTGTTTAATGTGTCGTACAATTAATATTTGTAGTTTTTTTTAAGAAAGCATTATGTATACGTGGAAACAGTAAAATACCTACAATGTCCTGTAGTCACTTTTGAATATTGAATTTTAACAGTGTATTAAGATAAACATTGGGATTGTGCTTCTAAATTAGTAATATCGCTTTTGAGAAAGACATGGTTGTATTTGCTGCACCTTTCACACAACTCGCGTAGCCAGTGAGGACATTAGGGTCTGTGCTGAGGTTGGAACTGGTGAGGACCACAGTGTGAGGTCCTCGTTCGTGGAGCAGGTTGATTGTCGTGAGGACGTCTGACTCGGTCGTGATGGTCGTATCAGTGAGAAGTCTGAAGGACACAAGTACACATATCGCATCATGCACTGAACACTTCAATTTCAAATAATAGGGCCTGTAACTGCGTCACGATACATAGCGTGACTCCGCGCGGCTGGAGCTTATTGGGGACTAAGCGAGACTAATTGGGGACTGGCCACAAGAATAATATTCTAACGATGGATGACAGTTGTAGCTTCCGACTGATGAATACTAGGAAAATCAGGTCATAAATATCTTGTCTTACCCATGGCATCCACCGTAATAATCGATTAAAATTCATGATTTCCGTGATCATTGTCACCGGCAAAATATTCCACTGCTTCTGCTTGTAATAATCCTTCGGACAATATAACTGAAATACGCTATTTTGGAACAGTTCGAATGACAACCAAAAACAAAACAGAGTCCTATATGTTAAGATGGCGTATATGGACCTCCTGCCCCAGCCTCGTTTTCGCGCGCGAGACTTACACGCCCTATACACAACGCCTCCCAAAACACATGTTGGTGATCGAGTTGGTGTTCCATGACTGAAGACACTTACTCTGCCTCCCACTGGTTGGGCAGGATGATATCTGCCAAGGGAACTATTTTCTCTTTGTAGGCTGGCAGCACTTCCTTCGGGACGTACTGTAACAACATTACACATTTGTCAGCATGAATGTTGCTACCGGATTTGGTTAGATTCATAATAGTACATAAAGTTTGACATACCTTTCTGAATCCTTTCAATTCTCCTACAGCATGAATGTTGCTACCGGATTCAGTTAAATTCATACCAGTACCCGTTCGATTCTCCTATGGAGCTTTCAATGTCCTCTCGACGCCTTCGTCAGGACTCGACAGCTGATTACTCAGTCGTCATGTGACTCTGTTGTTGGTTGTCACATGACAGCAATTCAATGAAAGTCGTCAGAAGGTTGTACCCAGAATCTTGGTTGATCGCTGGTCGTCTCTCTGATCTAGATCGTCTTGCTGATTTTTCTTTCAAGTTGTTCTCTCTGGCGAGAACTGTTGCTTCTTTGGCTGTGATGTTGAGGCCTTCGTCTACTCTGTGTTCTCCAACTGCTGTGAGTGGTCCTGTTGGTTGCGTGTTCTTTACGATGTGCTCCCAGGGCTCTGCTGGTTCCCCCCACGAGAGGACACGGAAGGCTCCGTGCGAGAATCGAAAGGATACGAAATGTTATGTACTATTACACATTTACATAAAACAATAATTAATTCATTTGAACACTTCTGCATTTTAAGCATCCCTGGGTGAACTTTGGCCTGATTTTAATGCTTTCTAAAAAGACTTATTACTAATACTATTGGAGTAAAAAAATTAATAAAACAGCAAGTTTGTATCAGAAAGTTAAACATATTCTTATTATTGTCTTCATTACTGTTGTATTTATTTTTACTATTATCTGTGAAGACATGTCTTATGGGTTTCTTTTGCAATTTTAACTGCATTTCTTAATCAAGATCTATTAGTATAGATTAAAAATACAATTTAAGAAAGTGCCAATAATTTATTTGACATGTCATAGATCTTACCATGACGCCATCATCCCCCATCACTGGATCGCAAACTGTAACACAGTGTCGATGATTACAAATGCATAATTTTCAGTAACTGTAATGATTAGCCGGAAGTTTGCTGAATTGTTTTGAACATCGGAACACTGTAAATGTGTAGAATATCAAGGAATGTAAACCCAATTGAATGTGCAACATTGTAATCTGTACAATCTGAATACATCACAGTTAAGACATGCAAAATGTGAACACTATCTCAGGCTTATAAAAACAATACCTGTACAAACAACATATATATATATATTTTTGAATTAAGCGCACACTATTATATAAAAAGATTGACATTGACACATTAAAATGCCAGAGAATTCATCCTGATTTAAGATCTCATTTCCATCCACATGAAAAAGTAATTAAAAAACATAGTCATTGTAAATTTAATAATAAAAAGTGTGCATAACTGGTATAAAGTAGTAACTTGCATATCTTACTGTATGTCATGTGTGGGTTGACCTTTTTCAAATCTTTCACTATATCGCTGATCTTTGACAGGAATGACACAGAGCCTACGTAACCTGAAAGCAAACAAACCACTTTATTGTACTATTTAAAGGTTATTTATTTCCAGCTTTCTTTTACAAAACATAATAATTAAGTAAATCTCTTGGTAGCACTGATTGAAAACTAAACGTTAGTAAGCAATTAATATAATTAAAGCATAAGAAAGAAATTTTATTTAAAAGTCAAACCCTGTCTAACCATCCAATTTCCAAGTTAGCTGTGTCATCCACAGTCTCTATATTACAAACCATTTAAACCCAATTTTAACCATATTTTAAAATGTCAATTGCCATGACATCTATATTAATTAGTGAAAGATTTTTTGTAAAAATAATTTACACTGATGTAATTAAAAAAGGCTAAAACTACGACATGTTGTCCAGGTCCTGTGAACATAACAATAAAAACACTATTGAAAGCTGTTAGCCTGTTACATCATTCTTACCTGTTAGGACATGTGTATAGAGCTGTAAGAATTATGTAACAGGGTAACAGCTTTCAATACTGTTTTTTTATTTACTTGTTTATTTTTATTTTATTTACTTTTTAATTTTATTTACTTGTTTATTTTTATTTACCTGTTAGGACATATGTATAGTGGTGTAAGAATTACGTCATAGGGTAACAGCTTTCAATACTCTTTTTAATTTATTTACTTGTTTATTTTTATTTTATTTACTTGTTTATTGTTATTTACCTGTTAGGACATGTGTATAGTGGTGTAAATCATTGCGTACAAGTCCTTCATACAGCTCTCCAATGTCTGTTTCATTCAGTACCTGACCCTGGCAAACTTTGTACCCTGAAAGTGGCCAACAGATAACACATGAAATACGTACCACGTACGAGCAGGTAGTATTGACAAGGTTGACAATAAAAAGTGGGCCATGTGGAGTATATAGTGAGTTGGTATTTATGAATGAAATGTGTTTTGGTGAACAATAGTCACTGCCAAGTATCTCCGTAACCACCTTCAGAACTGGCAGTTTCTCTGGTTATTCATATAAGGTGACCATAAATACAGCCAAATTGTGTGAAAATAGCACACAATATCAATAAAGTGTGATTTTGTTTTACTTTTTGTCTAGAATATATATATCCTATCTTTCGTCAACTGTCTCTTACAGGTAAGTACATATCTTTAACGAGTTCATAGTTAAGCTATGCTGTGTTAAACCTTTAGTCATTACCTTTGGTTGTGTGGACCTTGACACACACAGTGGGGTCGGCTACAACTCTATTCCTGCACTGTTTCCTCTGAGCAGCTTTTTTTTGGTCAAGTCATCTGTTTGGTGAATTGTTTTGTCTCATTTCGATATAATGGCTAAATAATCTTGAAAGACAGGACATTTTAAACTGATTCTATATATTATATAAAAGCTGGACCCACTTCAGGTTTTTCTACGAAATCAACAGCCTACTCAGACTACTCTTGGAAGTGCCTATAGGCCAATTAAGTTTGTTTGCAGACATATCATCTACAGATACTTACAAGTATGATTACAAAACTGGACTGAATTGATTGAATCCACTTCAAATCCTAGAATCTATAAAATAAACAGAAGTGGTGAACAATACTAACAATTGTAATACATTCAAAAACATGCAATTTGACAACCATATTATAGTTAACAATATGGACAAACTGAATGTCCCCTCATAGCAAGGATTTTCTACCCGTTAAAGGATAACAAAAGGTAATTTGATCCTATGCATGGAGATGTATTACTAAAACCTAATCACTGGCAACAACAATTAACAATGTTATGCTACAAGTTCACCATTTTCCCGTAAAGTTTGAGCAGTTCATCAAACTCGGAAAACAACAGTTTATATAATTATGTTAAACAAACCAAGGAACCTGGTGTGTCATAACTGATGTCACAACAAAACGGTCACCATGAATAATATATGTTAGCATCCAGGGATATCAATCACATACGTGATATTAGAATCTTCCATTTTCACACTGTATTCAGAACTACCACAATGAATGTTTAGTTTGTATTAATTCGTTTAGGAGCAGAAATTCAACAGCATTTCAAATTATTCAATTAAACCGAATAAGTTAATCTAATTAGTATAATGTGTTGGAACTTCCTGGTCACGCCCACTTTGCTGCATGGTGCTGGCTACAAGTTTTTTAGGTGCGGGGCTAAAGTTAAACTGCAAAAGTACCTAATAATGTGCATGGCCTAAACAGGTGAAACGCTAAAATTCAAAAAAAATCTGGAAAACACCAGTTAAAACACACAACAAAGTTGCATTTAATTCTACTCTGGCACTGCGTGCTAGCTTAAGACAGTTTTAAAAAGTAACGTTTGAACTTTGAAGTTGAATATGCTCTGCCTCTGCCACTGCCAGGGCACTGGCCTGGGTCGGGAGAAGACCCGACCCATTCTTGAAACCGGTTCTTTTTAACTGCACGGTCTGCTACCTCTATAAGTAGACCCAAGTACACACTGTTACACAACACGCTTAGGCTATGGCTAAAAATATCTTTCGTTATGGATGATGATACGATCTTGCTGTTGAATTGATCAGAAGGTCTTCAGAATTCGCTAACTCCGAGTTTGACCACCACTTTGACACTTACCTGGAGCGGAAATACGGCACTTTTATTGCCGCAGTAACCGGAGACTACATGGCTTTGTATTGACAATACCCGAGGTGTCTGCTGCATGTTGGAGGAATGATAAGAACCGAAACGACAGCAGCTGGCGAAATACCTGCATCGACAATAGTGTCAACAACCGTCAAGCATCACTGACTGTCGCCTTCTCGCCGACATTTTTGGTTACGAGATTAATCGCCAGGGGCCGTGATGTTTCTAAATTCCGCCATACGACGTCACTGATATGGTTGTGGGCGTTCTACACGAACGCTGTAACGTTTGTACGGTAAAAGTGACGGAATCTAATACCTTTCGAGTGTTAAAAGAACAAACATATTGTGGCGTTTCTAGGATGTCGGAAGAGGGGAGGTAAAATGCTCGAGGATGTAAACGCATGATTAGTTTGCCGTGCAGTGGTACAGTTTACTTACTTACTTTCACTTTGTCTGATTGTTTTTTATCGTCTTTCTCTCACCTCACGGTCACGGCGTCCTTCCGAAACGACATCGACTTTCTTGTTACCTTTCTTCCTCCATGTTAACATGTCACATGCGTCTTCTTCTTTTGACACTTCGTACGGAGAGGCATGAAATGTGGTGTAGGACCCCAGACTAGTTAGCGGTTTTGTCACGCTTATTGTCTGTTCGCAGACGCAGTACTAGTGCCGCGTCGCCAATTTTGATGATGGCCGTGTACACGTGCGTCTTCGGTCCGTGCACATACTGCGGTTTCCTTTTTCGTTTTGGAATTTGCAAACGAAAACAAAAAAGCAAACTCTGTTTGTTTTTCGTTATCATATATAAAGTAAGAAAAACGTGTTTTAGTTTTTACATTCAGAAAGCTTCGGTTGACCTCCCACATCTGCTAGGTAGGAGGCAAAAGGTGGTGGCATCGGCGGGACAATTTTGTTGCATTGGCGGAGTTTTAAAAACAAACTCGCTGAAATTGAATCGTCAACGAAGTGGTGTCGTTGCGACAACTACAGGTGCATAAATTGGGCGTTTCGGTGCCGGTGTTTTACGAAAGATTCGACATTTTTATCAATTATACTCAACTTTCCGTGGTAAATTACTTTATTGGTTACTCTGTTTAATAAAAATGTGTAATATAAAACTGGAGTTTCAACTATTATGAGAAGGTGTAGTATATGCGGTTAGTCTTAACAACTTGAATTACTGCTATATCCCACAACACATATCTTCATCAGTTATAGGACCTAGGGGAAATAGGGGTATATCCGCACTCTGAGGCATGTTCGCACACCCTATTGTTGGCGCATCGCGTAATATCTGGTTAGTGGAATCATACTAAGCGGCAACGTCTAACCCCCAAATCAACCATTTGCATATACCTTTTGAAAGAAGTGAATAAGTAAAACGTTATGTCATAAAATGTTGTTTTCGTAAAAACTGATGTAGGGTAACCTGGGGTAAAACGGCCAAACGAGTGAACACAAACTAACGTTGAATAGTGGAACATGATACTGCTACCTAGCGAATACTCTTAGCCACTGGCACTGCAAGGCTAAACGCTACCAAAAGTAAGTTCACAAACCTTTTGTAAAGGTTTGCATACCCTGTGATCGAAATGGGAGCGATATTAAAAGATTACATGTGAAGGTGAAAAAGACAGCATTGTTGTGTATATGGTAAGACGGCCCTGTTAGAACGGGGCAAAACGGTCCCGGGAGCCATCTTGCCCCGCCATGCAGTACGAATATAGTATGTAAACGCAATATAGCTGTGATGTATTTATAGCATACACAATATTTTTAATAAAAAGTGTAAGAAAGTCGACGAAAGCAGCGATGAAGAGGAATGGCCTTGTTTTGGTGTGCGGAGAACCATTCAGTTGCAGTCGGCCATAATATGTTTGGGTTCAATTCCAAGAATGCAAGAATTTGGCACACAGTGAGTGCACACCAGGGCTCCTGTATTTCGTGTGTCCCAACCGCGAGTCAGAGTGTGATTAGATAGTAGAGTGTCTGCATGCCATTCGTTAATATAATATGTTAATGATTTTTGTCCCGTTGGAGGCCCTATTAACGTTTTGTCGATTATAAAGAAACTGTACCAGAGAAATGTTGTGTTATGCTCATCGCATTTCGCCAAAATCACATACCTCTAGCTCTTTTGAAATGCAAGCATGTGCGTTGCCCGTCAATATTGATCAAATTTACCACGTATTTCTGCATCCGCAGGGACGTATATAAAAAGTTTAAAAATCGCTATGGTAATTAAAGACTGCCTAACATGCGTCATTACATTGCAGATACATCGTAGCAATTAATATACTGGTGTGTCTGCTTTATTGTACTCACTTCACTTCATAATGGCTATTCAAAACGTTAAGTAACACAATTCTTTTAGATAGGCCTAACACTTTCACATGAGTCAGACCAGGAAGTCTAAATCTCTTCTGACCCCTCGTCGTAGTCGGTCAATGGGGTGCAACCATGTCACGGTGCCCGACACATTTCTCGCATCTAGAAGAAACTTGGCAGGAAATCAAAGAATAGCTAGTAAGGTCGTCGGACGGACGACACCTGCAATTCGCTACTGGTATCACTTGGCTCAATGCTATTTCCAAACATATTTTCGTGACAGTTACTTATTTATTCCAATATGTGATTAAATAAACTAATTATGGGCAAGGGGAAATGTTAAGACGATCGAGGGAGCACACTGTCCTTGTCGTCGCGTGTCGACACTGCGCTGCCGAAGTGATGCTCTGTTGGGGCGAAGTAATTCCGCTGTGACACGTCGCAAATAGTCAACGGGCCTTTTCGCCAGCCAGCTATGACGGATATAGCCACACTCTCGATCTGTTTCTCGTCCGACACTTGCTTATAAAATATGGCTGCTTAGAAGTGTTCGTGATTGTCATTGTAGCAACTGGCTGCGGGAAACAATGGGCTTCCCTACCACCGACATACTGAACTGGTCCCATGTGGCGTCTTCGTCGTCAACAATCTGCATCCCAAACCGAAAAAGAAAGAAGTCTCAATCGCCACACGGAAGATCGTCGACCATCTTGAAGTATTGCATGCATGTGGTGGTGAACCGTCTCATATGCTTGTTTGGCCCCATTATGGTGATAATTGCCAATACAATTATTATTATCTAGCAGCTTATAAAGTATCGTATAGTTTATTTTTATAAGTTGTTCGATAATAAATAGTTTCAATGATTTATAATAGAGCGATCGTCTCATCTCATCTTTGATAATTTTAATTTTCGTTGGGAGTACCTGAACGCACTAACTATGCATACATTTTCGTAAATGATCTATTTAAAGGCTATTTTGGGTAAAATAGCGCAGTTGTAATAACATGTGTGCACAAATTATATATATATATATATATATATATATATATATATATATATATATATATATATATATATATATATATATATATATATATATATTACGCATGGTTATATCAGCGTTCGGCGTGTTTGGAAACACGATCCGTTTGAATGAGTGTGGTGTGAATAGATGCGGCCGGCCGAAACAAGAGACAACTTGCTGCGCCGATCGAAGCGACATCGGTCGCTGGCGCTCCAGTACACGTTGCGTAATTTTGTACCGGGCGACGGTCATGGGGCGTGGCACAGACTTGCTGTCCACGCACGTGTGACTGTCTGTCGAACGATCATGGGATGTGCCGATTATGTTGCGGGGAGCAAGTCAAACTTGAAAGAAGCGCATTTAACATGTTCTAAGCTGATACAGTTCTAAGCAATGGTTTAATTTGAAAGAAATGAGATTACTAATAACATTGAAAGTTTTCGAAAAGGCATCGATTGACGGCTTGTCTCTCCGACTAGATTACCCGGACGTGAACAAGCACCATGACATTTAAGGTGGGTAAAGGCGGTGCAGAACTACATACACTTTAATGACACAGTAAGAAGGTCCACTTGGCTGTATGCTCTTTAATTAATTGCAGAACTTGTTTAACAGATAGAAATTATATTTTAGTTCTAATATCTACAACGTTAAGACCTCCGTCAGCAAATGTGTATAATAGTGATTCTCTTTTCAAAGCCACGAGTTTACTGTTCCAAAGACTTTTATACAAATCTTTCTGCTTATCAGTTCCACAACAGCGATAAACAACAATGGGCTCAAGGCGCTCCCCTGTGTCAGACCAACACTTACTTTGGACTCTCCTGACACTCCCGGTCCACACAGCTCCCTGATCTTCGTGTCCCCTCCACCAATTTGACCCCCCCCCCCGGGACCTCTATCCACATCAGTGTTCCCATTGTCATTTCTCTTGGGATTGTGGCATAGGCCTTTTCTAGGTCTATGAATCTAATTGCCATATCCTCGTGTCCTTCCAGTTTCTTCTCAAATAGCTAACTCAGGGCAAACATCCCATCCGTTGTTCCTCTTCCTTTTCTAATCTCCAGCTGTTCTTCAACGATTCGCCTTACACTACTGCTCTTATTCTGCCATCCACGATTCTTTCCAGAAACTTCAACACATGCCTTAGCAACGTAGTGCTTTTATTTTTCATGGGCCATGCACAACTCCGTTTCGTTTCTATATTCAGACTATCAGCCCCAGTATGCATTCCTCTGTGAACTTCCCCTCTCTCTTGCAGGTGTTCAGCAATTTTTTTTGTCGATCATATTCCAACTCGCTCAGCCACCGCCAGCATCTCTACTCGCACTTCATCAATGCCTGTTTATCTTTCCGACTAGGCCTACACGATAAACAGTAAGAATGGCTCAGGCTGTGACAAGTTTCATAAAGCTTGCATTACCTCCCACCACTGTAAACCATTTATTGTGAAGCATGTCCCTTGGGAAGATATTTTTTTTCAACCACAACAGTTATGAATTACACATCACAGTATTGATGGAAAGGGATATGTTTCAACATACACACTCATACACGCTAGCACACACGCACGCACTCACATAATACCATTGTGATTATTATTTAAATTTATTTTCAACCACAACAGTTATGAATTACACATCACAGTATTGGTGGAAAGGGATATGTTTCAACACACACGCACACGCACACGCACACGCACACGCATGCACGCACACACGCAAGCACGCACACACACACACACACACACACACACACACACACACACATACACATAATACCATTGTGATTATTATTTAAACCGTTCCTTTTGCATTTTAGCAAATAGATGAAAGAAATGCATAATAATAAATGAGTGGTGTTGCAAACCCTTATCGTTCTAATACGCAATGTGTCAGAGTGAACACGTTGGTTGTTTATCCCTCTTTGTCTGTCTCCCTGCTAATTTACCTCCCTTCCTTTAAACATACTAAAACTTTTCTTTCTCCCTTCCTCCCTGCCTGGCCGCCCCTCTCCCTATCCCTGTCCCTGTCCCTCTCCCTCCTCCTCTCCCTCTCCCTCACTTTCTTTAATATCTACTATTTCCCTTATCACTTTCCCTCTACACCCCTCTTCCTCCATATTTTCATCCACCAATCCTTTTCACCCCTCCCATCATTCTAATTAAGCCGCAATTCAGTACGGTCATGGGTAATTGCACATTCGACAAGAAGAATGAAACTACTTGGGTTTTGTCCGTCGGTAATACATGACATGTTTCATTGCCAATTAGCACAGACAATGCAAAGCTTCACTGCCGTGGACATTCTTAGCCTGACGTGCGGCCTCCGACAATGATATGTTCTTGGTCCCGCGCAAGAACGCACACATTGACAACGTATGATTAGTAACCCGTGTCGCGTTGCACCTGAGAGTTGCTACAAACAAATGACTTAAGCGTTCGATCGAAAGCATGGATTCGTCGAAGTGCAGTTGTATTCGAAATGCAGTTCTTCTGGTTTTCAATACAAGACCAACTTTGACGTGTCTATGGATGGTTCGTGTTGGGTCGGGTGCAGCGTATTATATGGTATTCAGCAAACGATACACATTTGGCGCTTTGACAGTTGTTCTCGAATGAGCTGCACATGTTGCAGTTTGGGAGTCGTCAAACATTGAGATATAGATGCCAAAAAAAGAGAACGACGACTGCTACAGACAATTGCTTTAAGGTAGGTAGACTATGTGTGTAATGTTGTTATTGTATTTAGAACGGCAATATGCAACTGTGGGTAGAACATCACATATATTGCCATGTGGTACAGTGTCGACATTCTATATTGCTAACTTGCATAGTCAAACCAGCACGCATACTTATGACTACATTTTTTATCATTATGCATAAATGTTAGCGTCACCCTACTGTGAATATAATTACGCAGATAACCCATTTCTCGTTAATCAAAGCATTACTTGGGAACATATTTGATGTGTAATGAATAGATGCACTTGCTGATTTGCGTCGATATAAATCGTAGGGAAGCATTGTATTAATTAATTATTTAAAATAACTAATAGGTTTAATCCACCTCGGTTTATTATCTTAAATTATGAATTCTCATATACCAATGCGAGTTATATTATTCACTGTAGGATGTACTGTATTATGTATCTGCGTTTAAAAATAAAGCCTTATTTAATTTTATGAAGGAGAAAACGTCGGCAATGTGTGCGCCATATTGTTGCCCAACTTCCGCTATAGAACCATGAATCTGCATAAGTCAACATTAATAATTATATTGATGCATGTTAACATGTTTGATGTATCATATGATATAGTATGCCATATAAGCCAAGTTATAAAGTAATGATGCAACATAAATGACGTCAGATGTATCAGCTTACGTGTCTTACAAGTTGACACCACAATTTCACCAGCTAAGGCTCGACATGGGTTTATAAGCAAACAAAATGGCTACCTTCATTGCAACTGAGTGTTCCGACCGCACGTGGCGGAAGGGGTTACCAGTGACGCTCATCCTATGGAGGTCACAACCGATCTGGCGAATCGGGGTTTGGGCCAGGTAATTTCCCTCCCATAGGAACACTTCCGGCGGAAGTCGGTCAGTTGTGAGGGAGTAAGGATTGTGACCAACCGTGCCAGGGAACGTTATGAGGAGCAACCGATGAGGTATCTCTGGCCGAACTAGTTACATTAGATTGTACTACAGGTTATGTACACAGTGTCTCCCACTTCCTCATTCCCTCTTTTTTCTTTTTCAAAGTTTTTCTTTAAAACAGTATGTGAGACATTGACGTTGACTGTTATTTTTAAGGTATTAAGAAAAATATTAATTTAATTTAATTCAAAGCTGTTAATGTTTAACCTTACAACACATTTTGTTTTGTTTTAATCGTACACAACATCTCAACTTCACGATAAGCTTTAGTTAATTTGTTGCACGTACGTAAATAGTAAATAGCTAAGATACAATAATTTTTATTATTTACATATACTACTACATCTTTAATCGTCACTAAATAAATAAATCGAACTATAATATATTAATAATAATACATTCAATGTATGAATAAATAATTGCGATCATTCAATGTTAAGATACTTGCTAAAATTTTGTTACGTTTATTTATACATGTATATGTTATCTAGTATAACCTTTGGTTATAATCTTTTCAATGAGATACTCATTAATGTTAAATTAATATTTATTTACTTTCATACGTGTACACAACACGTGACAAAGTACCTGCATTGATCAGTAAAACAACTAACACTATGACACATAACGAAAATATCGAAGATATCTTATACCTACATATTTTCATTTTCATTATAAAAGAAGAATTTGTTTTTATTTGACCATTATTTCAAAACAATATTTAAAAAAATAATTAGAACAATGCAAACATAAAAATACTGTTTTAACACTAAAGCCCTGTCAAGTGTTTCTCTAAATCATTTTGTTCACTTGCATAGTTTAGGGTAATGTCGGTTCAGTGTTGTGTGTGGCAGGTTCATCCCCTGCTGGTGTTCCTTATGCAAACACTACATGTTGTGTGCACACACATTGATTCCATTTAATAAGTTTAGCTGGTTTTGTGGTATTTTAGAAATGCAATGAACTACTTGTATACATAAGCAGGAATATCAATTGTTTCTTTGTAAATGTTGTGCATCTTGATTGCCAAACAAAGAGCGATTAATATCCAACTAGGCATAGCAAGCCTTGATAGAAGTGGGCCCAGCATCGATGACCACGTCACCATGGCAACAGGTCAGAGTTGTCATCCTGTTAGAACCTACCCCACGTTGACACTGTTTATGCCTGCAACACACTGACAAATGTTAATGCGTGCAACACAGTGACACTGTTAGAGCTTGCAATACACTGACATTGTGACTTCCTGCAACACACCGACAAATGTTAATGCGTGCAATACACTGACACTGTTAGAGCTTGCAACACACTGATATTG
>OZ024861.1:28232644-28247644 GCA_964017155.1 Oasisia sp. SBJ-2009 | reverse complement strand
AGGAATCTGCAAGCCGGCGAACCTCCAACCCCTTTTGGGGAGGAGGAAGTCTGATTTCCCAATGCTTGAACAGCGAAAGGAGTTTACTCTCCTCCCGACCAAGGTTACCGAAAATAAATTACACCGATCTACACCCTATAACACCCTAACATTTAACGTCCGATAATTGTGAATAAAGTCGGCAGCCGCTCCAATAACTTAAATTGAATCTGATGTCTCATCCCGTGCGACCGACGTTCAATATGAAAGCCTCTTCGAGTTCCAATCCGATGGCCGTATCGTGCGCGTCGTATAGTTTGCAGGGCCTAGACTCTCTAGTCCACATCTCGATGTCACCGTGGCCGTTTGCTACAACAACATAATCATTGAAGCGATTTAATAGTAAGTGTATCGATAACGAGCAGCTATAGATGGCGAGTAAGAAAACGACAAAAGAAGTGAGAAAACTGACCTGCAGCGGATCCATTTCGACTTACATTACATCTTACATACATCTTACGCCCTTCTCGTTGTCTCGTTGTTGGGCGGAAACCACAATCACGTGACCACTAATTGTGCGAATCCGCAGTTGCGCAATGCGCAACTTCCTGGCAAAGCATTGACCATTTGCGCCTGCGCCTATTCTTATATTTCCTGTGCGTGGATGTTCGCGGATGCGTTCGCGTATTTCTCTGTGTATTCGTGTTATTTTAAAACATACTTTTACCCTTGAAGGTGGACTTTTGGGACACTATCCGCCAGGGAAAACACAGAAAACAAATTGAGAGTGTACTTGTTTTTATGAGAGAGTGCGCGTGAATGTGCGCGCCCGCAAGTGTATACGTGTGGCAAAACGGCCCCTGGGGGTAATACGGCCCCCCGTCTTTTCTGCCAAACGAATGAACACAAACTAACGCTGAATAGTGGAACATGATGCTGCTACCTAGCAAATACTCATAGCGACCGCAAGGCCAAACGCTACCAAAACTAAGTTCACAAACCTGTTTTAAAGTTTTGCATACCCTGTGATCAAATAATCACTCCTTTGTAAAATCGATGTTAATATGTCCACCGTGTGATGATTAGCCAGCGACTGGTACTAATGCACTCGCATCTATATACGTTTTCAATGACTTTCATCGAAATGGGTGCGATATTAAAGGATTACATGTGAAGGTGAAAAAAGTTGGCACTGGTGTGTATGAGGTAAGACGGCCCTGTCAGAACGGGGCAAAACGGTCCCGGGGCCGTCTTGCCCCGCCATGCAGTACGAATATGGTATGTGAACGCAATAAAGCTGTGATGTATTTATAGCACACACAATAATTGAAATAAAAAAGTGCAAGATTGTCGACGAATGCAGCGATGAAGAGGAATGGCCTTGTTTGGTGTGGGGAGAACCATTCAGTTGCAGTCGGCCACGAGGAGTCTGGGTTCAATGCCAAGAATGCAAGAATTGGGCTCGCAGTGAGTGCACACCAGGGCTCCCGTATTTCGTGTGTCCCAACTGCGAGTCAGAGTGTGATTAGACAGTAGATTATCTGCAAGCTATTTGTTAATGCAATATGTTAATGATTGTAAGGACGCAAATTCCAAAGCTGATGAGTATTTTCAGTGACGAGTGTAATGATAATGCAGAGTATTGCTTTTGCTGACAACTGTAATTTTTGGACATATTATAATTAATGATGAGTGGTTTCAACTGATGATTAGGTTGTTGTATCTGCCGCGAAGTATCTGCATGCCATTACTTTAGTATAATATGTTCAACACTATAATGATTTTAAGGCCTGTGATGATAATAATAACGTCATTGTCCAATTCATAGAATGGAAATACATTTTGCACTTTGGAGATTGCATAAAAACACAATATTTAAGTTACGTAGTAATGCATGTATACAGTAAAATCAAGCATGTAACTATATAAACGTTAGCTAAAAATATAAATATGATATATATTGGAATAAATAAATATACTAAAACAACATTATAATAGGATAAATTAATTAATTAAAAAATATGATAAAACAACATTGCATTGGCAGCGGTAGAGAATGTGATAGTTAAAAGATTATTTTGTGTGTGGCTGATTCAGATAGTTGATGGAGCATGGAATGAAGGATTTAAGGGCTCGCTGGGTTTTACTGTTGGCATTCTGTACCTCCTTCCAGAGGGGAGAAGTTCGTAACAGTCGTGTAACAAGTGGGTGGGGTCAGATAAGATTTTGGTTGCCATTTGCAGTGTTCTTGACTTATACCATTGCTCCAGACTGGTATCGGGTGTACAGCACATAGCGATTTGGCAAGAAATGGTGTATATTCTGTTGAGTTTTTCTGTTTTTGACCGAGAGATTTCCCCACCAGCAAACAAGACCGAACGTCATAACACCTTTTACAATTGAATCGTGGAACACCAATACAAAAATTCTGTCAATGTGCAAGGCATTGAATTTTCTCAGGAAGTACAATCTTTGTTGGCCTTTCTTATATAGATTCATTGTATTATCATCCCACCTTAGTTTGTCATCGATTGTTGTACCCAGATATTTATAGGAATGCACTATTTCTATGTTTTGCCCATTGATGTTGACAGGGGTGGGGTGATGTACACCTGATCGAAAGTCTATTACAAATTCCTTGGTTTTGACAACACTTAACTCAAGGCAGTTGGCCACACACCATGACACAAAGTGATCTATATCACTTCTGTAATCAGTTTCGTCGTCAGACAGCAGACCGACAAGGGCAGTGGAGTTCTTTAGTAGCACAAGTCGATAGTTTTGTTTCCGCGTGTCGTACAAGTGACATATTGTTTGTAAGTCGGAATATAAGTTCGTAAACTGCAACCGTTGAAGTCGCCGAGAAGTAGTTTAGGCGCACTGGGTGATAAGTTGTCAAGTTCGTTCATGTGTTGTGTTATTGTATTGTATCGATGCAGATGCCAAATGTGATCGTAGTGTCGAGTAATACAGACAGGAGCTGATAGGTAGGAAACCGGAATGTTCCGGATGTAAGACCAATAAAGCGGGAGAACTGTAGACGTGCAACAAATATTATCAGTATTATGTGACCGTGTTGTATTGTCGAAGAAGCAATAGAAAACAGACATAACAATGATGAGTCTAATTTAATTCACGATGAGTGATGCGGATTGGTGATTATTTCTGCTCACGATGAATGATGATAATAGTAGTAGTTAATGACGGGTTAAATAAATAATGACTAAAACACGGTTAAACCTAATATTAGAATAAATAGGCTCGGGCCGTTTTATCCCAGGCATGGGGCAAAACGGTTTTATTGGAGCACATTTTAAACTTGTTATAACTTACGTTTTGGTTATTCAATCGTTCAGAAACATGTGTCATACACAAAGTATATATACCTCAACAATATTACTACATGTGCTGTTATGTGTATAACTTTAACTGTAAGACGTGCATATAAATTTTCTTTCATAATTCCAAATTGCATTTTAATGTTTTATGATGTGTGAAATGAAAGATACTTTCATAAGCAGCATTTTCACGCAATTCAGAATTGTTCACGTGTTGGATGCTTGGGGCATGTTCGCACAGGCCTATGCTTTCATGCCCAACCCGCTGTGCAAACGTATTTCGTGCATCGGTGATTAACTGCTTATAATATTATGTAGTCTACTTAGATACATATTTAAATACTTCAGTTGCTTAACACAAATGTGAAAGGAAACTTTGATGTGAGATAGTATATGATAATTATTATATAATTATTTAATATTATTACACTTTTAATTTATATCATTCATCGCTTCATCAATGTGCAATAGGCTATATCGCGTTGGCCTCACATTTTCCATGTTGTGTTAGCTCCGTTAAATACATAAAGCTTAATTGATCATTGCTCACAGACAAAAATAACCAAGATGACAAATGATGTATAATCTATAATATAGAACTTTGCCCGTATACGTTAGTCCATACAAAGCCATGCGAGCATGGCCGACAAACTGGGTTTTGAGTTTGACTTTGCGCTTTACGAGACCATGTTGTTTTAGCTAGAAGGCACCAGACAAGCTGGTTTGCAAACTTTGACTTTCCCCGTTACAAAACCATGCTGATGTTTGCTTTGTCTCTCAAGGAGGAATAAACGTGGACTATGATTCCAGGTCACTATATTTTCTAAACTTTACTTATATATGAAAACTTGAAACCACTGATTTGTGTTCTCTGGTGTTTCTTGTAAAATAATGTTAAGTAATGCATGTGCCAGTAGCATACATATACCAGTACATATTATTATTGCGATTAATAAAAAGCTCTGTGAGACCAGCTGTTGTTTTGCCATTCCTGGGGCATAAGCACACACAGTGTGCGGCTATGCCCCGTACCTTGGGGCATGTCCGCACAAAGGTATGCCTCTACATTTGACCAAATATTTAAATATCTGTTGGGATATACGATTTCTTAAATAACTAATACCAAAGTAATATGATTTTTCATTCTGAATACTATATATCACCCTTTTAGCACACACCGTACATTAGCTATAGCGTGCTTCACCTTAAGTGTGCAGACATGCCCCTATTTCCCCTACATAGAGAAACAGCTTAAATATAATTAAATTGAAGGCCTACAAGTACATACTAGCGAGTCTCACTTTTACAGTTCCGTTCATCCAGAGACCTGTCATGTAGTAAGGGAGCTTGGAGAGACACAGACGCAGCGAATGCTTCAGCTGGAGCGGTCCACTGTTAGTCTCATTAATGTTTGGAAGTCAAAGTTGGTCCAGTCTCGTACAATATCCATGCACGTCTTCCTTTGCCTGCCTCTCTGTCCGTCACATGTTCTGGTTTGTGGATGTTGATAACAAAATAATGTACCCGTTAGATGGAAAAAGGGATTTTATAGAATATAAAGCTAGCCAATAACTGCTTCAAGTATTGTTTATTTATAGTCAACTATATCAAATTCACTGGATTAATTGTGGCTGCCAAAAATTTAAACACAAAACATTTACTCAAGAATAGTTTATTGGTTAATTAAAACTCGTACAATCATGACGTTCTGTGTAGGGTGATCTGGCTCTGGACAACCAACGAAACACCTGATCATCACCAGTAAAGTACGATACGCATACATATTAATCAATAAACCATCACGGGAACCTTGCTACAATTGCTTTCTGATTTTTGTGACTGTTAAAAAATATGTACAACACCAAAATATAGTTTCAATGATTCGATTCGCCATGTAAGCATCACAAATGGCATCCTCGTCAATATTAACTGACGAGTGTGTGCATAATATTATAAGCACAAGTTCCGATGTTGCCACTGGCACCATCTAAGTAGCAGCCTCTAACTGGGCACTACAGCTATATCACCAAATTATCATTATTACTGATTATTATACATCTTGCACATACACTACTTCTGCATATTTAGAAAATAAAGGAAATTAATAAATAAGAAAGCAAAAGAATTTTTCTCAAGCATAACATGGGGTAGAAATAAAAAAATAACCCACTGGTAGCCTTAATTTGTTATATGACAAATCGCTATTCATCCATGTGTGGTGAACTTTGCTGCCAAATTACAAATTGTTATGCAAATTTCTTACTTAAACATAAAAATAAACAGCAATTTTACACAATGTAATTAGTTAAGTCAAGCAAGTGGAAAATTAATATTTGCTCAAGAGACTTACCCCGGTAGTGTTAGCTGACATTTATTCATCCTCAGGCATTTCTACTAACCATTTCTACTCTACTTTTTACTCAGGTTGATCCATGATTATTACTACGTATACAAATATATAATTATATATTATCATCTATGTAAAATAGTTTTATGTCCCACTCAGATGTTAGTATAACTGCATTACTTTACACATGCTTGCTTTTAAGTGATAGTTTGAACAGTAACACAGATCTTTGGGTCTTCAATATCCTTCCTGCTCTGGACCAGCTTCAGTTCTCGTTGAGCCCAGGAAGTCTCATTTCCCGCACCAGCTGCCTCTGTAACACACAGTTGCCCAGATAGCATGCAAACGTTACATTAACGTTTGCATTTGGATAGAACCGTTTTATTTTGGTTACGGTTAAATCTATAACGTTCCCGAAACGTTAGTTTTTGGTTGTTTTGGTTTGAATTTGTTTGGATAGAACTGAAACGTTAGATTAACGTTAAATAAACGAGCAAAATAACGCAAAAAAAACAAAAAAAAACGTTCGTACGTAAACGTTAAACAAACGTTTATGCAAACGTTAAATTAACGTTAGATTAACGTTTGCATGCTGTCTGGATGTCACCAACAACATCAGGACAACAGGTTAGGCTCGCCCCTCACGTTGACAGTTGTCATCAACATCTAGAAATCAGAGCTAGGCTCACCCCCAATGCTGACAGTTGTCATCAACAACATCTACACATCAGAGCTAGACTCACCCCTCATGTTGACAGTTGTCATCAACAACATCTAGACATCAGAGCTAGACTCATCCCCAATGTTGACAGTTGTCATCAACATCAGAGCTAAGCTCGCCCCCACTGTTTAAACATCTAGACCTCAGAGCTAGACTCACCCCCCCCCCATGTTGACAGTGGTGGGTTTAGCCCCCAAAATGTGGGATTGAAAGATGTTGCGTTGAGTGCTACCCAAGTTACAATTTCTTTGTTGAATTTGTATAATCAGTAGTTCTAATTGTTCCATGAGTCTTCAACGATATCAACCCAATCCTCTGTTTTGGGTTTCCTGTAAACTTGTATACATTTTTAATGTCACTGCATAATAGTTTCAACATCACACACCCTTTCCAGTCTTCTGTGTCATGTCAGACAACGTAGGAGGGAGCGAGAAAGTGGAACATCTTGATGAAATATCTTCAACACAGCCCCAACTTCTTGATTTTTAGCTGTGTATGTTAGTTTTTGCACTAATTGTTCTTCATATATTTTCTTGAAGGATGCAGTGACTACGAAGGTATCAATCAGTTATTACTAGACTTAACTGCCAAGAAACAAGGTAATAAAGACCTTGGAAGGGCCTGCTGCTAACTGCAGGACAGTTGACATTTTGACAGCAGTCAGAGAGGCAGTGGAAGAGCTACTGGACATCATCATCATCATCATCATCATCATCATCATCTTCATCATCATTATCATCATCATCATCATCATCATCATCATCATAGTGCAGCCAGTGGGTCATTAAAATATGACCTATGCATTTAAATCAACATTTAGAAACCATAGTTTTTGTACAACTGATGTTAAGAATACTGACCTTTTCCCATAGAGAGCGTCCTCTTCAGAACCAGTTGCATTGTGGATTGTACCTTGGCACAAACCAGCTGCAAAACAAAACTGATCACACTAATAAAACCTGACACAACATACATAGCATAAGATTAAGTACATATAATTATGTACGCATAGTAATCTGGCCATACAAATGAAGCATGTTGAAGGATGCCAACATATTTGGGGAATATTTGGCAGCAGCCATGTACTCGGTTTTGATGGCATATGTCAGATCTGTATTCTGTAACAAGTGCCCAAACATTGCCTTTTTCTGCTACACCAATAGTTTCAGTACCTCAAGATCACCGGGATGCTTGTCCTGCCATGCTATCCACAGAGCAGCAAATAAGTCTCCTGAGCCAACGAACACAGCATCCAGCTTATCTACCTCCATCTTCACACAAGTCTTCTTGCCATCTGTAGAGGGTACAACAATATATTGTGGAGTGTGGTGCCTTTTTGCAATATAAATTGCTGACAACAAAAATAACTGCAAATCTTTAAAATAATGTGTAAATGACACCTTCACTGATTCCCTATAACATCACTTGGAATGCATAGATTAATTTGTTAATGTGTCGTACAATTAATATTTGTAGTTTTATTTTATAAAGAAAACTAGTTAAATACCTACACTGTCCTATACATGGTCACTTTTGAATAATGAATTTTAACAGTGTATTAAGTTAAACATTGGGATTGTGCTTCTAAATTAGTAATATCGCTTTTGAGAAAGACATGGTTGTATTTGCTGCACCTTTCACACAACTCGCGTAGCCAGTGAGGACATTAGGGTCTGTGCTGAGGTTGGAACTGGTGAGGATAACAGTGTGAGGTCCTCGTTCGTGGAGCAGGTTGATTGTCTTGAGGACGTCTGACTCGGTCGTGATGGTCGTATCAGTGAGAAGTCTGAAGGACACAAGCACACATATCGCATCATGCACTGAACACTTCAAATACAAATAATACGCAAAGCCTCCCCAAAACACATGTTGGTGATCGAGTTGGTGTTCCATGACTGAAGACACTTACTCTGCCTCCCACTGGTTGGGCAGGATGATATCTGCCAAGGGAACTATTTTCTCTTTGTAGGCTGGCAACACTTCCTTCGGGACGTACTGTAACAACATTACACATTTGTCAGCATGAATATTACCACCGGATTCAGTTAAATTCAACTAGTACCCTTTTGATTCTCCTGTGGAGCTTTCAGTGTCCTCTCGACGCCTTCGTCAGGACTCAGCTACTCAGTTGTCATGTGACTCTGTTGTTGGTTGTCACATGACAGCAATTCCATGAAGATCGTCAGAAGGTTGCACCCAGAATCTTGGTTGATCGCTGGTCGTCTCTCTTTCTCTCCCCACCCCCACCTCTCTCTCTCTCTCTCTCTCTCTCTCTCTCTCGGAAGGCACCGTAGGAGAATCAAAAGGATCTGAAACTACACTTACATAAAATTATAACCAACTCGATTGTCAAGTAGAACGCCTAAGTCTCGAACAGTCGGCGACAGTGATACGGATTACCCACATATATAGATGGAGGGCAACGGAGAAGGCTAGTGGACGACGGAGGAACGAAAAAGGATTGCTTCAGTCTTCGTCTCGTTTAGGAACAGATGGTTGTCATCCAGCCACCGTCTAATATCGTTTACGCAATCTTCGATTTCCCGTTGTGCATCTGCGTGATTCGATTGCGGACACTCAGCGTACAATTGAGTGTCATCTGCGTATATGATAGCGGTGTCCGCAATGGGTAACAGGTAGATGTTAAGTAATAGTGGACCTAGGACCGATCCCTGTGGAACACCGTGTTGAATAATTACCGGAGCAGATGTCACATCACGTATCTTAATTGAGTTTGTGCGGCCAACTAAGTATGACATGAACCAAGCGAGGACTGTCTGGCATAGTCCTATTGCACGACGACGATGCAGGAGAGTGCTGTGGTCTAGGGTGTCAAATCTAACAGCACAAACAGTACGCCACGTGTCTCTGTGCCGTGTTTGGGCCGGTAAGCGCTCTGGAATGGGTCGTAACCGTTGATGTCAAGATAGTAGCGTAGTATCTTAGCGACGTACCGTTCCTGCGTTTTCGACAGAAAACTTAAGTTCGATATCGGCCGGTAATTTGCGAGACAGTTAACGTCGAGACCGCATTTTTTAAGGATCGATGTAACCATCGCGTGCTTCATGGTCGCAGGTACGACGCCAGACAGTGTTGATGATGTCTGTGAAAACCGATGCTATTATGTCGATGTTTTCTTTGAGCAGGTTTGTTGGAATCGGGTCAAGGGTGCATGATTTCACAGACGACTGCAAAACTATCCGTCTCATGTCTGCAGTAGTTGCCAGCGTAAATTCGGAGAGCTGCGCGGTTTGGTGGTA
The DNA here is from genome assembly GCA_964017155.1 of Oasisia sp. SBJ-2009. Classification (NCBI taxonomy): domain Eukaryota; kingdom Metazoa; phylum Annelida; class Polychaeta; order Sabellida; family Siboglinidae; genus Oasisia; species Oasisia sp. SBJ-2009. The sequence goes on along the minus strand of OZ024861.1, from coordinate 28,237,999 downwards.
ATCACACGACTGTTGATCAGGAGTAATGGTCGTCACGGCACGCGAATTGATTGCACGACGTAAGGTAGCAATTTTATCTACGAAAAACTTTTAGAAAGATTCACCAAGAGCGACGTCGTTGGATGACTCAAGCAACTGAGCTGGTGCAGATCGCCCCAGCAGTGCATTGGTGACGCCGAACATTGTTTTCATGTTGTGTCCAGCCTCACGTATAACGGTGCAGAAGTGACTGGCCTTCGTAACAGTTATTGGCGATATCCGTCAGGAAGCGTCGTGTAAATCTGTCTGTGGACAGTCAGTCGTGTCTTTCGCCATCGACGTTCGGCGCGACGGAGGTCACGTTTCGCACAAGACAATTCTTAACATAGATTCAAAGTGTAATTTGAGAAAGTGCCATTAATTTATTTGACATATCTTACCATGACGCCATCATCCCCCATCACTGGATCGCAAACTGAAACACAGTGTCGATAATTACAAATGCATTATTTTCAGTAACTGTAAAGATTAGCAGGAAGCTTACTGAATTATTTTGAACATCGGAACACTGTAAATGTATAGTACATCAAGGAATGTAAGCCCAACTGAATGTACAACATTGTAATCTGTACAATCTGAAAACCTCACAGTTAAAACATGCAAAATGTGAACAATATCTCAGGCTTATAATAACAATACTTATACAAACAACATCTATTTATTTTAACATTAAATGCACACTATTATATAAAAAGCATTGACAATGACACATTAAATTGTCAGAGAATTCACCCTGATTTAAGATCTCATTTCCATCCACATGAAGAAGTAATTAAAAAAATAGTCATAATAAATTTAATAAAACAAGTGTGCATATCCGGTATAAAGTAGTAACTTGCATATCTTACTGTATGTCATATGTGGGTTGACTTCTTTCAAATCTTTCACTATATCGCTGATCTTTGACAGGAATGACACAGAGCCTACGTAGCCTGGAAGCAAACAAACCACTTTATTGTACTATTTAAACGTTATTTATTCACAGCTTTCTGTTACAAAACATTCATATAATAATGTAGTAGATCTCTTGGTAGAACTGATTGAAAACTAAACGTTAGTGAGCAATATACCGTAAATCATAAGAAACGAGAACTGGACATTTTATTTAAAAGTCAAACACTGTCAAACCATCCAGTTTCCAAGTTAGTCTTCTGCATAGTCACTATATTACAAACCATTTAAGCCCAATTTTAACCATATTTTTAAATGTCAACTTCAGTGACATCTATAAAATTATTAACTAACCTTAAAAATAATTTACACTGATGAAAGTGTCAAATATGCCTTAAACTATGAAATTTTGTCCAGGTCCTGTGAACATAAAAAGAGTATTGAAAGCTATTAGCCTGTTACATAATTCTTACCTGTTAAGACATGTGTAATAATTATGTAACAGACTAACAGCTTTCAATACTGTTTTAATTTTATTTACTTTTTTATTTTTATTTGCCTGTTAGGATATGTGAAAAGAGGTGTAAGAATTATGTAACAGGCTAACAGCTTTCAATACTGTTTTTATTTGATTTATTTTTTATTGTTATTTACCTGTTAGGACATGAGTATAGTGGTGTAAATCATTGCGTACAAGGCCTTCATACAGCTCTCCAATGTCTGTTTCATCCAGTACCTGACCCTGGCAAACTTTGTACGCTGAAAGTAGCCAACCGGTGACACATGAAGTACCAGGTAGTATTGACAACAATAAAAAGTGGGCCATGTGGACTATATAGTGAGTTGGTAATTATGAATGAAATGTGTTTTGGTGAACCATAGTCACCGCCTAGTATCTTCACCGTAATCACATTCAGAACTGGCAATTGTTCTGGTAATTCATTTGAGATGCCCAGAAGCACAGCCAAATTGTGTGACAATAGCACACAACATCAATAAATTGTATAACTGTTCACTGTATGGACATTACTTGACTAGCATTGTCAATTGTCACTTACAGGTTAGAACATATCTTTAGCCAGTTCATAGTTAAGCTATGCTGTGTTAAACCTTTCATCATTGCCTTTGGTTGTGTGGCCCCTGACAAAACACAGTGGGGTAAACGACAACTCTATCTCTGCACTGTTTCCTCTGAGCAGCTATTTCGAAAGCTGTGAACTTAACAGCCAAGTGGTGTTTCCTCATTGTGTCAATAATGGCTTATCCAAGCTGTTTACAATCCTCTGGCTGTTATCAAGTGGAGAGTAAGAAACACATCAACGACTGGAATGGTTGCAAACAAAGTGGTTACTTATGTCACTTGGAATATCAGATTGGTCAATTTTTATATTTAACTCCTGAAAACCAGTTCTAAATAAATTCCACAATAGCTGTTGTGGAATTTATTTAGAATGAGATAGACCAAACTGATGACTCAAATAAGTCAAGTCATTTGTTTGGTGAATTGGTCTATCTCATTTCGATGTAATTGCTAAATAGTCTTGAAAGACAAGACATTTTAAACTGATTCTGTATATTCTATAAAAGCTGGATCCACTTCACCTTTGTCTACACAATCTATAGTCTACTCTTGAAAGTGCCTATAGTCCAAATCAGTTTGTTTGCAGACATATCACCTACAGATACTTACAAGTATGATTACAAAACTGGACTGAATTGATTGAATCCACTTCAAATCCTAGAATCTATGAAATAAACAGAAGTGACGAACAATACTAAAAGTTTAATACATTCAAAAACATGCAATTTGAAAACCACAGTAGTTAAAATGGGCAAACTGGATGTCACTCCATAGCAAGGATTTCCTACCCATTGAAGGATAACAAAAGGCAATAATTTAGGCCATGTATTACGAAGACCTAACCATTGGCAACAACAATTAACAATGTCATGCTACAAGTTAGTTTACTAGAACATCTTGCTAGACATTAACATTCAAGTTGCAATGATAGCACCATTTTCATGTAAAGCCCGACCAGTTCATCAAACTCGGAAAACAACGGCTTATATATATATATATATATATATATATATATATATATATATATATATATATATATATATATATATATATGTCAAACAAACCAAGGAACCTGGTGTGTCATAACTGATGTCACACCTTGACGTTCACCATGAATAATAATGTTAGCCTCCAGGATATCAATCATGTGAACCATAGTAAACTGTAGTATTCACTGTAGTAAACCAATCTTCCATTTTGACACTGTATACAGAGTTAACTACCAAAATGAATTTTTAGTTTAAGTATTAATTCGTATAGGAGTAGAACTTCGACAGCAATTCAGTTACGCTGTTAATCTAATTAGTGATGTGTTGGAACTTCCTACATTGCCACGCCACTTTGCTCTTGCTGCATGGTCAGTTTGGTCACACAATTATAATATTATGTTCTCATGCGAAACCAATAATTTGTGCATGGCCTAAACAGGCGAAAGGCTAAAATTCAACAAAATTTGCTATCACTTTTACACAATTCTGGACAACACCAGTTAACCTAAAAGAAAACAAAATTAAAGTTGCATTTCATTCTACTCTAGCTAGCTGTTTCTGGCTTGAGTGACGTTTAAACTTTGAAGTTGAATATCCTGGGCCGGGAGATGACCCGACCATTCATGAAACCGGTCTGCTACTTATATAAGTAGACCCAAGTGCACACTGTTACACAACACGCTTAGGCAATGGCTAAAAATACCTGATGTTATGGATGATGATACGATCTGACTCTTAGGTTGATTTGACGGTCTTCATCAACTCCCGAGTTTTGACCGCCCCTTTTTGCCACTTACCTGGAGCGGAAATACAGCACTTTTATTGCCGCAGTAACCGGAGACTACATGGCTTTGTATTGACAATACCCGAGGTGTCTGCTGCATGTTGGAGGAATGATAAGAACCGAAACGACAGCAGCTGGCGAAATACCTGCATCGACAACAGTGTCATCAACCATCAAGTGCCAGTGACCGTCGCTCGTCTCGCCGCTCGGGAATTTAGAAACATAAGTTATATCGGTCAGGGGCCGTTATGTTTCTAAATTCCCGAGCGGCCCACTGTCGCGCTTACATTTTTTAAAACTTGTTTGCCTCATGGTAATTTGCGACAAATAACTTCGCTGAGAGGTTATGTACATCCTAACGAACAACCCGTGGTATTTATGCCATAAATACTTTGTCCTTTCGCTGCACATTGATGATTTTACATTTATTGCGCATGCGCAGAAACGTCAATCGGAACGTCTATAACGCCGGAAAAATGTAAGCGCTACACCGCGTCGACAATTTTGATGATAGTCGTGTACACGTGCGTCTTCAGTCCGTGTATATACCGTCTTTTTGTGTTTTGGAATCTACGAACGAAAACGGAAAAGCAAACTGTGTTTGTTTTTCGTTATCATATATCAAGTAAGATAAACGAAAAACTGAATCGTTACATTCAGAAAGTTTCGGCTGCCCTCCCACACCGGCTAGGCGGCAAAAGGTGGTGGCTTCGGCGGGACAATTTGGTTGCATTGGCGGCGTTTTAAAAACAAACTCGCTGAAATTGCATCGCCGTCGAAGTGGTGTCGTTGCGACAACTACGGGTGCATATATTGGTCGTTTTGGTGCCGTTGTTTTACGAAAGATTCGACAATTCAATAAACTATACTCAGCTTTCCGTGGTAAATTACTTTATTAGTAACTATGTTCAACAGAAATGTGTAATTTAAAACTTATCTAGTATTGAACTATTACTTGAAGGTGTAGTGTATGTAGTTATTCTTAATTTGTTCTTTAAGGCAATACTTTGGGGGGAAATATGCTGTGCTCCATAATAACAAATAATGTCAACACTTCCAAATGGTACTAAAGAAAACAATTATGAATCGCATAAGAACGTGCAACATAGAGAAACTTCAGAATATGTAACTGCGTAAACTGCCGAGTGACAACTTAAATTACTGCTATGTCCTCCTTGTATCACTGTAGTCAGGAATGCGGTAACACGAGTGACGTCACATATTTGCGTCTTTGAACATTTCTGGAAAACATACTTTAATAAAATGTTGTTACATTTTAACCTTTGCTGCCATCACAACACTCACCCACGACATTCTGCCGAGAACAGACGTGTTGTCTACCAACCAAATCACACTGCATGTCCAGCAGTCATGTTGATAACAGTTGCTATCCTTCACCATAGCAGGTAACTACATAACTGAATTGCCGAGGCTAACCGTGATAGATTGAATTAACGTAATGTGTCCAACATGAACCAACCACCCATGCTATCATTATGTCACTGTCATTTGATTCAATGAAACGGTAATGCTGTAATACACCCTGTATACCCTAGTATTTATATTCATTG
>OZ024861.1:28130144-28227644 GCA_964017155.1 Oasisia sp. SBJ-2009 | reverse complement strand
CGCCATTTCATCCATCTCATATGCAGCGATTGCTCTTTCTAATTTTGTTGTGAAGGGTATGCACGTTGTTTTATCTGCTGTTTTGCATAACTCATGGCACTGCTGCTGTTCTTAGTTGGTGACTGATCCTGGTAGCCTTAATTTCGTCGTCAGTAACCCCCTCCCTCTGGCTGGGGAGCACTTCTGGTACACGTCAGCTTATCTGTTTATATTGCATGTTGCTCGTGGACTTTTTATGATGAACAGTTTCCTGTTCATTTTAAATGATCTTCCTTCACCACTGTCTTTGTGTGTGTGTGTGTGTGTGTGTGTGTGTGTGTGTGTGTGTGTGTGTGTGTGTGTGTGTGTTTGTGTGTGTGTTTGTGTGTATATGCGTGCGTGCGTGCGTGCGTGCGTGCGTGCGTGCGTGCGTGCGTGCGTGCGTGTGTGTGTGTGAGAGAATGTATGTTACAAAGTGAAAATAAATTAATGTTCAAACTACATTTTTTATTTCATGCCTAATAATTTGTTAGTCACATCATTAAAATTATTAGTTGCGAAATAAGAAATCATGTTTGAACATGTATTTAAGGTAGTTTATAATTACACTCATTATCATTTTCAATTTATATAGGTTGTAACGTGGCCTGGACCAGCTCGGTATATGAAGGATTTGAAGGTATAATTACTATACATAATGTTACTTAACTCATATAATGTTTACATTAAATGTTACATTTCTATTTCTAATAAGTATGATGTTTGATTAAATAATAATAATGAGGTTTTTCAAATATGTGCCTGTTGACAAATCATCATATATATATATATATATATATTACTCTTATATAATTATTACAATATACACGCACGCACGCACGCACGCACACACACACACACACGCATACACGATAATGTAAAAACAATAGACATTACAATGACGAATGTGTAACGTTTTTAATGGAATGTAATAAATGTTTTCTTTCTTTTAAAGGTATAATTGGATGCATATATGGCACCCATGTCAACATTCCAGCCCCAGATGTTGACGGAGCATCGTATTATAAACTCATTCTGTTCTTCTACAAGTTGTTTGTGACAGCAACCTGTCATTCACCCACATCATGGCAGGTTGGCTGGGTAGGGTCCATGACAGTCGGGTCCTGAGAAACTCAGACATATGGCACCAGTTAGGGCCATCCCTACCAGCGGGCTACCACCTACTGGGAGATGGCGCCTACCCATTAAAAACGTGGCTGCTGACTCCATACCGACACAATGGCCATTTGCCTCCTGAAAAATATGCTTTAATAAGAAATGATCAGCAAAGTGCCTGGTAATTGAAAGATCTTTGGGCAATTGAAGGGGCGTTTCCATCGATTACAGTTTTGCAGCTGCAGGAATAATGCAGAACGCTGTGTATGCTATAATCAGTGCATGTGTGTTGCACAATATAACACTGGTTGCTGATGAAGATATTTCCGAGTTCTTCGTTGATGACCAGAGTGGAAATGTGCCACCTAACCAGCAGGCAATACACACTACTGATGGTGCTGCACAGCGAAAATGTGCTGCAATAGCACACACCATTTTCCCATAAAAAAATCATCACAAAAACACCTTTTTTTATATATTTTGCATATTTCACTACAGTTTTGTAAATTATCCTCTCAGCATTTGTACATATCATTATTGTTCACAAATATGTTATTCTTTGTTTATTTCATTTACAATGTATCTTTCTTTATTGTTGAATGTGCTGTGACATGCATGCCTGTTTTCTTGGTCACACTAATTTCTTTTGTAATATTGTGCAATTTTGTACTTTTGTTTTATGCAACATTATCAACTGTTCAGTATGTTATAAACCAGTTTTGTATGTAACATTGTGGAATTTTTAAGTACCTCATTGTCATATTGCAGACATTGGCATGGTGTTTCAGTCCACATATACTTCTATGGAGCTTCAGGTTGCATATAAATAACTTTCTCTTTCATTGTATTCTTATTGTTATGCATACTGTTGCAATCGTGTAATAATGTGTGTCACTGATGTAGGTATGTAGGAATACATGTTCTTCTAACTTGTTCTTATCACTGTAAAGCACAAAACAGTTGCGTGAAGTGATAACTTTCATTACATAATTTGTTGTAATGTACTAAATGTTATGATAACAGGTTTTGTAAAAACATTAATGCACATGTATGGAAAACAACAGAAATGTTGAATATATTAACATGGTATGTATCATACATAGGCTATAGTAACACAAGCAATACAAAGATGTAACTATGCACAGTAATTATTGTCTGTCATTGTGTGATAAATTCCAAATTTATAATAATTTATCACACAGTGGCAGACAATAAGTGTTTAGTAGTCCACGGTCAGTTGACCGGAGTGTGGGGTGAGGCGCGGTTCGTATATTTGCTCCGAAACCTGCATTACAGATGGTGTGGTTCTTTCATATTCAATCGGCGTATCAGAACGGGGGGGGGGGAGAGGGGTAAACAGTAAGACTGAGAATGACAGACAGATGGTCAGATAGCCAGGGCCGCAAGGTGCATATTTGCTTACTCACAAGCTCGAGCACTGTTTATTGATGTATAAATATGTTAGGTCTATACATTTCTAAGTACTTCTCAGCGCCGGAGTTTTAAAGGACAAAAAAGTTAACTGTTTCGTGGCATACACCTAATAGAGTTAATATAAAGTAACAATTTCCACATATACTAAATTTTTTAACACCAGCGGTTTACCAGAAAAATATTTTTTAACACCCAGCCATCCAAATACTATGCGCTACCCCATTTTAGACGAAGAATGACGCCACGACGGTGATTGAGGCGCTCTCCACGTAGATTCCCTGCATGGGGTTTGGCTGTTGTCGTGAAATGGCTGCAACTCGGCAACGCGCGTAACATGCTGATGACGGTAAATATAAAGTTGTCTATTATTGTTATCGCTGAAATCATCCCATCAACTGATGATACATGTCTACATCAAAGCATTTCTCCTCAAAATGGACCGCGCAAAGTAAACTGTACTTGGACTTGAGGGATTCCAAACAGTACGCCCGCAAATCACCAACGTGAATCCATTGCTTCAATATTACCGGTTGTTTCAACTATTATTGCAACCGTATGCCGAACACGAAGGCATAATTACTAAAGTTTACCATAGATTTAACCGCAGATTTAGATATACGTCTATAAGCAGCTGCTAGATGTCACGCCAACTGAACGAACTGTCGAAGACTCGAAGTTGTTGACCCTTAACAACGTCGCCGGAAGCTGACAGAGATATAGAATGCCGCGCGCTGAATGGCCAAGTCAAGTTAACCCTTCACCTATGGCGGCGTCTAGACCATCGTGAATTTCGTCAGAATTTTAGACTTTAAAGTCACATTCTGAGTAAACCGCTGACGTTAAAAAATTGAGTATATGTGGAAATTGTTACTTTGTATAAACTCTATTAGGTGTATGACACGAAACCGTAGCCTTTTTTGTCCTTTAAGTATTACGGCGGAAGCACGGTCGAATAGCAATTTGTTATCCATGGATACGCGTTTTATCGGCATTGTGGAGAGGGGTTGCTTTTCTCGCGGCGCAAAACTGGTAAAATTAAACATGTCAGTGCATACGTCATCAAACGCATTCACGTTCTGATTCTCATGGACCAGTCCATTGATCACGAGAGGGAGTAACATTTCTCACGCAGGTTCAAGTAATCACAAGCTGAAATCCGCCTAAACTCTATGTTAACCTTATTCCAACTACAATGCAAACTTACTTAGAAACGACCAGTTATATAATATAACAAAACGTGTTGTTATAAATGCCGATGACGTGCGTGGCGAGAAATACACTGGCCACCCACTGTTTGGTATACGTCCACCGTTTTTTAAACGCATGCGCGTTCTGTCTCTTGGACCAGTTCATTGATCACATTATGGTGCAAAACCCTCACGCCGGTTGAACCAATCATAAGCGCAAAAATCGCTATGTTACCCATATTTCAACTACAAATCAAAATTGCTTAGAAACGACCAGTTTTATGTTGAAAATGTCGCGTTGTTATAAATGCCGATGACGTGTGTAGCGGGAAATAATCTGACCACCCACTGTTTAGGCTACGTCCACCATTTTTTTAAAACGATTGTTCTCATTGGTCCGTAGAACAGTTCTAGGATGTGGCGGGATTGTTTCTGATTGGCTAGAAAACATACTTCATGTTTAGCCAATGAAACCCTTCGACTGAGTAACGTTATCCGTTGGTTTGACTGTTGAAAAAAACAATGGAGCTCAGCATAACTTACCGAGCAAGACACACGCTCAGAAACAGTTCGGCAATATAGCTCAACTTGAGAAGCCAACATAAAAATGCTGCGAAAAAGCAAGATGAACGTCTTTACCGTCGGGCTGTGTCGCTACATCGCGTCGTTTGTCAACTGCCGGGCCAACTGCGGCATCAAGTTGATTAACCATCGTCTCGTCTCGACTACCACACCGGGCCTCTCTCGGCATTCGACTACCGAACCAATCACGCTCATGGCATCGCTCACAGCCATCGGGCAACTTCCCGGTCTATTGCGGCGTCGCCAGAGACTGCTATCGTCTCGTCTACCGAGCCTATCTTGGCATGGTAAAATATTAACTATCGTGCCGACCTTCGTGCCTCAAAGCACAACAATCTCATCGCGTCGAATTCGCTGCTACCGGCAACACTCGCTGCCACAATAGGGCACAGAGCACTGTTGATTTTCCCATTGGCGGCCATGTTAATTTTTGTAAACAATCACTAGAGTCATGTCACTGATGCATATGTGCTGATAAAATTTCGTCAAAAAGCATATCTCAGGCTCCCTTAAAATGCATGCATGTGTACTGCCCCTCAATATTTATCAAACTGAGCACGCTTTTCTGCATTCGCAGGGTCATGTAAAAAATGGCTAAAAATCACTACGCCAACTACACTCTGCCTAACATGTGTGATTGCACTGCAGATATATCATAAGCTTAGCACTGAACCTACTGGTATGCCTGTCCTTCTGTACTAATTTCACATAAAAAGAATTTATCAAAATCTCAAATGACACAAATATTAAGGTACCGGGAAGTCTAACTGTGCTCTGACCCCAATAGCGACCAGCAACATCGCTGCCACGAGGGCACAGAGCACTGTTGATTTTCCCATTGGTGGCCATGTTAACGTTTTGTCAGATTATAAGGAAACTGGACCTGAGAATTTTTTTAATTTTTAACACAATCACTGCAGTCATGTCACTGATATGCTGATCAAATTTCGTCAAAAAAGCATATCTCAGGCTCTCTTAAAATGCATGCATGTATTCTGCCCCTCAATAATGACCAAATTTAGCATGTTTTTCTGCATCCGCAGGGTCATGTAAGAAAAAATGGCTAAAAATCACTACGCCAACTACACTCTGCCTAACATGCGTCATTGCACTGCAGATACATCATAGCACTGAACCTACAAGTATGCCTGTCCTACTGTACTCATTTCACATAAAAAGAATTTTTATAAACCTCAAAGGACACAATTATTAAGGTACTACATTCGTATGGGTTACACCAGGAAGTCTAACTGTGCTCTGACCCCACGACTACTACCAGCAACGCGTCGCCGCCACCGTTTCTGGAAACGCCACGGCCGCTACCGGCAACGCTTCGCCGCCATCGCTTCTGGCAACGTCACGGCCGCTGTAGCGCTTGCGCATGCGCAGAAACGTCAATCGGAACGTGTTTAATTAACGACCGGAAAAATGTAAGCGCTACACCGCTACCGGCAACACATCTTCTGTCGCTGAAGTCTGGCATAGCTTCTTCTGTCCTGTCCGTGTCTAATCTCTTTCTCTGTGGGCCACTACGACGTGTCAACGCCCGATTATATGTTCAATGTTGTTAAGTTTTGTGACGAAGTGTTTGCTACAGGGGACTATTGCAATCGCCGGATGAGAAACGGGCCCAATCGACTCGCACTATTGATAGGATTCGCCTGTTGTGTATCCAGACCTGGTGCTTATAGTGGTTTGTGAACGGGACAAATGGTGTTTGTCTGTTTTCGACTTACGTGTCTGTTATGTGTATGTACTGTGTTTTGTTCGATATGCGGAGGTAGCTGAAAGTCACCAAATCATCCGAGAGAAAACTCCGAAGAGAGAAAGCGTAATTCGCAACCGAACTCTCGTTATTACGGACGAATATAAATAAAACATGGAACGATGATCTGTACTAATAATACAGCAGTGAACATATATCATGATTACGAATATTGTACAATGCTTCGTTCCATTCAATAAAACGGTGACAAACTATACAATAACGCTTATGTTGTATTTATAGTTACGTTTGTCTCGGTGAGCTCAATCGCGAGTTCCACACGTGGCCGAGTTCGTCGACTGTCCTCAGAAACATATATGCACCGTCACAACACTTGTACAGTGAATGACACACTCAAAACAGCGGCTTGTTTCATCTCCATAGTTCCCGAAGTCTTGGTTTGTGACGTCATAGTTTTACGTCTATTAACCACGTTATTTCTTAATTAATCAAGACATCACGTGATTATTAGACGGATGCCCGCGGGCGGGCGGGCGCGCACGCACGCACGCACGCACGCACCCACGCACGCACCCACGCACGCACGCACAGATATATATAGCCTGTATTGTAAACAACTTGCGCGCACGCGATGTTCAGTCAGTGCTTAGTCACGTATCGTATGAGGTTTTCGTTGATCGCCAATTTGCGCGGCTGCGCATGTGCCAAAAAGGAAGTGTGGTGAGCATTTCGTTCAAAATATCAACAGTGGAATGTATTGGGTAGCTTTAGACCAAAGCACTTCAGCCATTAGACTCACCATTCATCATCATGTTGTCAGTCGCGATGCGACAAAGACTGCTTCCATCACTTGACTATTGCTCTCCATTGATCTATTTGCTATGAGAGTGATGTCCATGAGTCGCTCTTTATGTCTCTCTGCTTCAGGTTTCTCTTGATGGTATCATTGAACCGGAGACGAGGGCGCCCTTTCCTTCTGTGACCAGAAGATTGTTGAGAGTAGAGAATCTGCGTTGGTAGCTTGTCTTGTGACATCCTCATGAGGTGTCCAGTCCACCGGAGATTGTTTCTGATCTTCCATAGATGGCAGCCCTGACGGTTCGAGTAGTTCCTTGTTTGTCACTATCAATCCAGGTTATCCTCATAATCGAGCGCACATGTCGCATCATGACGGCATGCAGCTTTTTCACCTGTCGTCTGTACACTGTCTAGGCTTCAGCTACGTATAGGAGGGTGGACAGTGGTTGTTCCAGAGTCCAGAGTTAGATGCACTAACATTGGCCATCCTCCTCTGTATTTCATCGTCAATGCATCCGTTACTTGATATAGTGCTTCCGAGGTAGGTGAATTCCAGAACAGAGTTCAGCTTGTTTCCATCAACCATGATACCCTCCTCTCGGGTTCTTGCAGAGTTGGGTTGGTACAGCACTTCGGTCTTCTTGATGTTAATCTTCAGGCCGAACTTCTTTGACGCATTGGAGAAAGCATCCATTATTTTCTGCTTCCCTTCAGCAGAGTGGGCAACCAGTGCACTGTCATCTGTGAATAGCAGCTCTCTCATCAGTATCCGAGTAGTCTTGCTCTTCGCTCTGAAGTGTGTGCTGATAGGAAGATGGAGAAGAGCGTGTGGCCTAGTAGACAACCTTGCTTGACCCCATTTGTAACATTGAACGATTCCGAGACTTCCCCTCCAACACTAACATTCGCCATAATTCTGGTATGTAGAGCCTCGATCATAGTTGTGAACTTCTCTGGGCATCCATACTTCCTCAGTAATTTCCACAGCCCGGTCCACCCAACTGTATCGAACACCTTACTGAAGTCAACAAATACCACGTACAGTGGTCGGTCCTGCTCAGTGCACTTTTCTTGTAGTTGTCGGAGACAAAATATCATATCCACGATGCTCCGGTTACCTCTGAAGCCACATTGTGTCTCCGGAACTACCTCTGGTGTTATATGGGTAGTTAGTCTATTGAGGATGATTCTGGCGAAGATCTTGACTGCTAGAGAAAGAATAGATTCCTCTATAGTTCCCACAGTCTGTTCGATCACCTTTCTTGTAGATGGTTAACATGCTGGCATCTTTCCATGCTTATGGTGCAGAACCCACCTCCCAGACATTGGTGATTAGGTGGTGCAGTCAGCTGAAACATATTTTCTCCTCCGTGCTTCCATACTTCAGCATCCCCATCTCCCCCAGGTGCTTTGCCATCTTTCAGGCTGGCGATTGCTCAAGCCATCTCAGCCATGGTTCGAATCTCACCGAGGCTTGTCTTGGTAATGCGCTGCCGGTTTAGTAGCTCTGGAAGTGTTCACTCTATCTTGCCACAACTCTGTTGCTATCAGAGAAGGTGTCCATTCCATCTGTTGATTTCAGATGAACACGTCCCTTCTTATTGGGTCCCCACACTTCCTTCAGTCCATTGTAGAAGCCCTTCATGTCATTTCTGTCTGCAGCTCTCTGCAACTCCACTGCCTTCCTTTCCCACCAGTCTGAATTCAGTGAACGAGTGTGTTTTGTAGCAGTCTGCAGGCATCTGTGTATGCTGCAGTGGTGGATCTAGTGCTCCTGGTTTGCAACACTCTCTGGGGTCGAACCAGTCCTGGTGTTTTCTGTCTGGCTTGCCAAGATATGTCTTGGCTGTGTTGTATACGACCTGCTGCAGAGCTGCCCATCCCTCGTCTGGTGTTGAGCTTTCCTTCCCCTCCCATTGGGCGAGACCACTGTCCATCATCTCCTGCTCAAAACTCTCCCTATGGCCGATGGTACTTACGTTTGGTGTGTTAAGCTTGGTCGGTTTACTTGTCCCTTGCTTGTTGTGCTTTTGTCATATTCTGAAAGCCACTTTTGACGTCAGCATCCAAGCAGTCTTGCGTTCATCCTTCTGCTTGAACATGGCGTTCGTCATATCAGTTCGAACTTAGAGCACAGAGCCAGTAGAATCTCGCCATTGGAGTTGCATTTCCCAATCCCATGTTTGCCCATGACCAAGGGCCACTTGTCATTGTCTCTTCCTATCCTCGCATTGAAGTCTCCTATCAGCAGTAGCTTTTCTGTACGAGGGATGCCTCTGAGCACACTTGCCAGCTGGCTGTAGAAGGCATCCTTGTTTTCATCTGGGTTTGTCATTGTTGGAGCGTACATGCTGATAATTGTAGCAGTTTTCCTTGCTTAGAGGTAGTCTCATTGTCATGATTCTGTCACTTACAGGCCGTGTCATTTTTGTCAGCTTTGTGACGATGTCCTTTTTGATAGCAAAGCCCACTCCGACCTCCATTCTTTCTCCTTCGGATTTGCCACTCCAGAAGAAAGTGTATTCCATGTCGTTGAGACTACCAGAATCTGAGAATCTTGTTTCACATAGGAAGGTGATGTCGATGTTGTATTTGGCAAGTTCCATTTGCTGCTAGTGCTGTACGTCTTTCTGGTCGGTGAGACATGAGACAATATACGCATAGAGGGTACCCTGGACCTGCTAATCATTTTGTCTTAGTGAATTATTTATTCAACATCATTTTAATGAATGATCCATCTCTCTGCTCTGTCATATTAGAAGTAGTCCCGCCATCTTCAGTATAGTTTGATGAACTTGCTGATATGTAGATATCGTCAAATCCAACCCTCTCGATATTCAGCTTTTTACAAGAATGTTTTGCAGGCCACGAGACGCAACTGTTCATACCAGTTTTAGTCAAGTCGTGGAAAACATGGAATTAAAGGATGACTGGCCTGAAAGATGAAACTGCTGAAATGTTTGTCTACTGCTGTAAAGAATTTATAGTCTCAAAAATTCCTTGAGAAATATCAGGAAAAGATTAGGACTAGCCCTTGAAGCGGAGTTAAGTAAAGTGCATACCCTGATCACAGAGCTGGAACCGTGGCAGGGCAATGTCAACTGCTGAAATTGAAACTTCAACGTGTCAGATCATCTCAACACTGTGTTTGGTGATGAAGAAATTGTGTAAGAAACCTTAGGCCAACTTGCATTTCTGTTATATTTACCATTTACTTCTCCGTTAATGTTAGATGCTGTAGTATTTATTAACCTGGTGATTACTGCTAAAGTCTGCATTGGACAACAAAAATGTTTAATGTTCGATTTTCTTTTAAGGCTCTAAGTTTTCAATAAATAAAATGTAAACACATAAGACTCTTACTTCTGCGACAATATAAGAGACAAGATGACAGCATTACATTTGCTTTATTGTTAAAAGGCACACCACCATGTTGTTCTCGTATACAAATATTCTCATATTTGTAATTAGAACTGGCATAAAGTATTACAAACATTAATAACCTTCTTAAGGCTGCCATTTCCATTGGTACACACGCATGTCGTTGCAAAATTCAGTGTTTCATTATACAGCAGTGTAGTACGAATATAGAACAATATATTTGTAATACAAAGGAAAACAAGTATACCAAACAGAGGGAAAGTAACTTGTTTGATAGATTGGAGTTGCTTTCGAAATATCTGCCCATATTGGTAATATAACTTGAAACATAAAACCTGGAATATTGTATTTTTGTTACTGGCATGAGATAAAGTGTCGCTCTCATATATAGTTTACATTTAATTTACCATGTTATTTAATTGCAAATATGGCAATATAGTAACTTTGCAAGTGGATTACTACTGATATACTATCCTTAAATGACATGCAATGTCATAGACTTACTTACACCTTTTCACTGTGATCCAACACCAATCAAATATATTACATCAGTCTTTAGCTGTTAAAATAATGAGTATAAAAATGCGTTAATTTATACAGAATTATTTTAGGGCATTGAAAAAAAGTTAATTTTCTACTTCAAATTTACTTAATTCTGTGTATACAGCGAGATATTTCTGTCATGTGAAAACACACAGGTCCACTCTTAGAATTTCCAATCTACCTTATTTTTATCAAAACTATACGGAAAAATGTGTAGCATACAAACATAGTGAATTATAATACATACGGAGAGATGTTAAAAACAATTATGTAACTCATTACTGCTGGTTTCATCTGTCACCTTTCCACTCAGCTGGTGAGTGAGAAAAATACAACACACAGGTGCAATAGCTTAATATGTGAGTCATTTCGTGAACTGATCAGGGACACTGATACAGTGAAGTCAAACATTTAAATAATTAAATGTAGTTTAAATATGTGAAAATATCATATGTGAATATAACAAATGTTCCTTGTTGGGTCACTAATTGTTTGGTGTATATATCATCAAGTCAAGTCAAGATTGAATTAGTTGAGGGGCGTAATCAAAATATAATTATGGGAGACAAGATCTTTTTCTTACAGGTTGAAAGAAACATTAGTGAATAACTATTTCTTGTACATGTAGTGGCTGCTGCCCGCAACAGCCACAAGTTCAGCTGGACATGTTGTCACCTGAACTATTTATACAACATGCCAGTAAATTCTGGTTATAATATGTGCTTTCGTACAAAACAAATAAAATAATAATGATAATATTACAAGATAAAACATAGAAACCATGAGTACATTGTTTAGGTATTCACTCAATTTCTGGTCACACCACGAGATTCACTCCATTTCTGGTCACACCACGAGATTCACTCCATTTCTGGTCACACCATGAGGACCTGTTAACTGATATTGTGGTGTACACATATCAGCACCTATCAAGATACTTATGCATGATGGGACGCATAGATCAGCCTCTCTGATGGAAATCATTCTGAGATTATAAAAAAATCAGGTTATAATATGTGCTTTAGTGCTTTTTTTACAAAACAAATAAAATAATAATATTACAACATAAAACCATGAGTACATTGTTTAGTCATTCACTCCATTTCTGGTGACCCCACGAGGACCTGTTAACTGATATTCTGGTGTACACATATCAGCACCTATCAAGATACTTATGCATGATGCGACGCATAGATCAGCCTCTCTGATGGAAATCGCTGGGATTATCACAAACGCCATCTTTAAGGCAGAACAGGTGAACAGGTCCATGTCAGTGATCACTCAACCGCGACAAAGCCGGCGGGAGTGGTACGAGGGGTGATGGGGGTGATGACCTCCTGCTTCGACTGAGGGCGATCGTACTCTTCCGTAGGGTAGTCAGGGAGAGGTTTGGGGGTTGGAGAGGCAGCACCATTCATATAGTCGCCGCGTTCATCACTCCAGTACACCCCAATAACAGCTTGTTTGGGGCTCATAGGTGGCTGCTGCCCACTGACGACATGCTGGGGGCTACTTGCCTTGTAGTCTTCGTTCGCTGTTGTTCCTGCAGTAGACAAAGTTTGGAGCCGTAAAGAAAATGTATACAGTTGACAGAACAAGTGGGATTTGTCCCAGTGAAACACAGTGAAACCCCCAAAGTGGGAAGAAGACACACGTGCATGCTTGAGAAATCCACTACTATGTAGCAGTGCCTTACCGTCACAATACTGAATAAATTAATTGCCCAAAAGTGAAAATTTTGACACAAAGTTGCTTGGTAATTTTAAGGTAACAGAATCCCATTAAAATGTGATTTTTCTGAATTTGTACATATTTTTTTAAGCACCTGTAGCTTAACTATTGCTAACCAAGCACAGTGTATAAGTATAACATGACAAAAACCCACCCACTGCACTAATTAAAAGAAAAAAACCTTAATTAATGAAGCCATAATATTATAGCACCATAAAAATGCAGTCCAAAACTGTTAACATATTTTAATCAACTATAATTTTTTCATTAATATGTTCTACCTTCAAACATTATTATCTCCAACACCATTAAAGATGTTGCTCTGATTTTTCAGCATTGTCTCTTATATAATTGGCTAAGGAATAAAGGAAATAACTTTTTGTTTAAATGGTGGAATGTGATTTTGCATTAAGCATGAATATTCTAGGTAATTGACCACATTAGGTGCTAGAATATAAGAACAAAATTGTATAAATGTAAAAATATTTGCATTTCGTTTCTGTAATATCTATGTATTATCTTTGACTGTTGTTAATTTCATATCCATGCGTATATCATGTTTGAAAATTGAGCCCCTTTCGGCTGTCGCGGCAGCCATATTGTCAGCTAATTAGCATAATTTATGCAAACAAAATTACGTCCTGCCAAATTTAAGCCAGTTGCTATAATAGGGTATATCAAGTTAATGACAATATTATATGGTGTCAAAAATTTTTCATTTGGGATCCTGCTAACGTAAAGCAACGCTCACAAATAGCACAGTGCCCTATAAATGTTTCCAAATTTTAATTACCCAGAATGGCCTAGCGTGGCTATGGTGAAAACTGGCAACTAGCCTGTGTTTAAGGAATGCTAGTTACCATGTTATCGAGTAAAATGCTGGACTTAAACTAACAAGTTAATGATTCAATTTGGAGGTAGTACTGAGAAAAAGATTACTCATCTATAGGGGCCATGTCATCTGCGTTTTTGACCAAGGTAAGTATTGGATTATTGCGCGGTATTTCGTGTGTATAAATTGAAAAAAGAACTGGAGAAAGAACATATCCTTGCATAATTCCTATATTTAGCATAATTTAATCTGACAGTAGAGGTTCTCTACATAGATGTGCATTACGTCTAATGCACAGTGGTCTGTTACATAGAAACTGCGTAATCCATAGAATAAGACAATTAATTTCAAGATTCAACAGCTTCTTTATCAGAACATGGGGCTGAATTTACCTTTGTTCAGAAATGGAATGTGTAAACAGAAAATCAGTAGCTCCAGAATTGGCTGTGAGAATCTCAACTTGACATTTACTGGTGGACCAGTAAGTTCTCAAATCTGCTGACATAGGCCACTGGATGAAATGTTTTATAGCCAGGCATATGTGATTGTCGTAATAATTGTTCTGTCTACAATAAAAATAACTAGGCCAAGCAATCACTGGCTGTTACAGGATGCACTCTACTCCAAATTATGGTAGCATTGCAATTACCTGAGCTTACTATTAACGTCTGCCTGTGTCACCTGCTGCTCTACGGTAGTCTTGTGACACAGCTCTAGATCTACAAGGTAAAGGCTGGTGCCTGGTATAGGTAGTGTTATATTGAGTGGCATATCCAGCTTCAGCAGCGAAAGACACGTGGTGTCTAGCTAGCAACAGACAGCAGCGTCAGTTAAGGCAGCAGTGGGTGAAGTGGTAAGTAGGGTATTGTGGTAGGCAGGGCAAAATGATAGGTAGGGCAAACAGGTAAGTAGGACAAAGTGACAGGTAGGGCAAAGTGGCAGGCAGGGCAAAGTGACAGGCAGGGCAAAGTGACAGACAGGGCAAAGTGACAGGCAGGGTAAAGTGACAGGCAGGGCAAAGTGACAGACAGGGTAAAGTGACAGGCAGGGTAAAGTGACAGGCAGGGTAAAGTGACAGGCAGGGTAAAGTGACAGGCAGGGTAAAGTGACAGGCAGGGTAAAGTGACAGGCAGGGTAAAGTGACAGGCAGGGTAAAGTGACAGGCAGGGTAAAGTGACAGGCAGGGTAAAGTGACAGGCAGGGTAAAGTGACAGGCAGGGTAAAGTGACAGGCAGGGTAAAGTGACAGGCAGGGTAAATTGACAGGCAGGGCAAAGTGACAGGCAGGGTAAAGTGACAGGCAGGGTAAAGTGACAGGCAGGGTAAAGTGACAGGCAGGGCAAAGTGACAGGCAGGGTAAAGTGACAGACAGGGTAAAGTGACAGGCAGGGTAAAGTGACAGGCAGGGTAAAGTGGCAGGCAGGGCAAAGTGTAAGTACATGTAGTGCAAAGTGCCAAGTAGGGTATGGCAAAGTGACAGGCAATTTAAAGTGACAGCCATAGTATAGTAGCAGGCATGGTAATAAACAGGCAGGGTAAATCAGCAGGCATGATAATGACAGGCAGGGTAAATTAGCAGGCATGATAATGACAGGCAGGGTAAATTAGCAGGCATGATAATGACAGGCAGGGTAAATTAGCAGGCATGATATTGACAGGCAGGGTAAATCAGCAGGCATGATAATGACAGGCAGGGTAAATTAGCAGGCATGATAATGACAGGCAGGGTAATTAGCAGGCATGATAATGACAGGCAGATTAATTAGCAGGCATGATAATAATAGGCAGAGTAATTAGCAGGCATGATAATGGCAGGCAGGGTAATTTAGCAGGCATGATAATGACCGGCAGAGTAATTTAGCAGGCATGGTGAAGTAGCAGGCACGGTAAAGAACAAGCATGGCTACTTTTGGCATGCAGGACGAAGGAGCAGATAAACACAGATGCACTTAGTATGAACACCATGGGAATTTTCGATAAAAAAAATTTGTATTGGTCATAAATGAAGCAGAACACAATCAACATGCAAGCGCACAGGAAGAAAAGCTTAGCATACATACACATAACAGGCAGCCTGATTATAGTTAGTTGCAGATGTTGAAAATATGACCATGAGATGTTTCCACAGTTGACAGTTTGATATTCAGTGTCTTGAGCTCTAGGTCAATGCTGTTATTAACATATATCTATCAACTCACCAACAGTCTTCCTCTCACTCTTCTTCTTAGCGAACATCAGCAGGATAACGATGAGGATGCACACGCCCAGAGCAGAGATCACACTGATGGCAATGATGGCTCCTGGTGGCAAGCCTGACTCCTGGAACACACCGGAGAACACACTGAGCTACAACTGAACAAACACATCAGAGAACATGGTGAGCATCAGTCAACAAACACACCAGTGTACCCACTGAGCTTTAGTCAACTAGCATGTCATTCACAGAACACACTGAGTAAGTGAGCATTAGTGTAACCTTTATTACTGATAGATTTTAGTAAGCCTAAAGGCAATTTGTGACACTGACTGTCTCCTGCAACAGAGTAAGAGGTTCTTGTATATACATTTTTACCGAGATGTTACCATTTCAGTATACCAATATGCAGATCACATGGCCATAGGTGATGTCTATAAAGTGCTAATAGGGTGTGTAAGTCTCGCGCGCGAAAACGAGGCTGGAGGCAGTTGGGGACAGGAGGTCCATATTCTCCATGTTAACGTATAGGACTTCGTTTTGTTTTTGGTTGTAATAATCGAACGGTTCCAGTCTAACTATTTCAGTTATACTGTCCGAAGGATTATTACAAGCAGAAGCAGTGGAACACTTTGCCGGTGACAATGATCGTGGAAATCATGAATTTTAATCGATTATAATGATGGTTGCCATGGCAATAGCAGCAAGTACTTGTGTTTGGCGATCTTGACTAATAATGAAAAGTGCCATTTTTCGCGTAGTACAACCTGTTTGGGGCAAACGTACACATGTGTTATGATTATGCGAATTTAGACAACTTGTCAGATATAAGTGCTTATCGAAACCACAATGTACAGCAATGTAAAATGCAAATCCCGTAAACTATTTTATTGTGTATTATTCTTGTGACCAGTCCCCAATTGTCTCGCTTAGACCCCAATGAGCTCCAATCGCGCAGATTCACGCCATTAATCATGACACACTTACGGGCCCTATATTTGATTGGGCTGGCATCCAACAATTACCTACTTATATTCTGGTAGTGTATATCATCTGTAACCTAACAATCCAGCCTAACAAAAATGTAATTAGTACTATGTGATTATTTGTGCTATGGATATTTGTGTATATCGTTCAGGGAATTGAATAAGTTAAGTGTTATGTTTAGCATATCTGCCATCTTAAACTTTCCATCAATTATTCTTGCTAAGCACCTAGGAAGGGCACAATGGCTCAGGGGTAGAGCTTTGGACTCTCGACTAAGAGAACCCTAGTTCGTATTCTGTGCTGCAGTGTTAAAACCTTGGGCAAGTTTTTTCACTCCACACTGCTCCATTTCAATCAGCTGTATAAACTGAGTAGCTGGCTATAGACAGTGGTGGATATGTGTACGAGCAGCCTTCGTGCATTAATTGCAGCTTATGGCTGGATGCTTCCCAGAGAAGTTGAGATGGTGTTTGATAGAAGAGGTTTGCCAGGGAAGTATAAAAGTGCTTTCAACGGTCCTGAGGACTGAATACTGTGCTATATAAGAACTTACCTTTTTGGAAAAGGTTGACAAGATTTATTCCAAAGGTACCCAATAGTTTTATCAATACACATTTTATGCGATGATGAACTGAGTAAATGTGAACAGAATTAGTATTAACATAATAAACATTACTATTAGAATGAACTTCTAGTAAACCATAACAATGAACAGCATAAGTACAAATAGCAGTCTATAATCATAATCTTACCAATCTCCTCTTCTTGGGAAAGTATAAAAATTTACGACGTACCTTGAACACAGAAAGGAAAACATTCAGCAGAAGGATGACATCTTGTCCAACAGACATAGGTCCAAAAGACAGGTCAAACAGACACAGGTCCAACAGACACAGGTCCAACAGCCACAGCTCTAAAAACAGGTCTAATAGAGATAGATCTGAGAGAAAGGTCTAATAGAGAAAGATCTGAGAGACAGGGCTAATAGAAACAGGTACAACTCAGGCATGTTCAATTGGTGTAACATAGGCAAGTCTAACAGATACAGACTCATACAGACAGACTCACAGTTATACAGAATAGTTGTATGTATCTATCAGTTTCATCATCCTGGGTACATTTGGCTATGCAGGCTTGACATTGCAAAACGTATCTTCACAGAAGATTTGTACAGCCAGTTATTGTGTCATCGTACATAGTGCTAGAGATAAGTGAACAGTCACTTACTGCCTTCTCCACGGCTCCGTATGACCTATGGTCGACCAACATACTGTTCTTCTCATACGGATAGTCTTTGCCCTCAAATTTGATGCTTTTCTGGTCTTTCACTTCAGCTGCCAGGGCATCCAGCATTGCATCCAGGGCAGAGTCTGAGGAGCTGGCCGCATCAAACGATGCCACGATGCTACCTGAAATGGCACAGTGACACATACAGTGGCACTGACTGTATTGATAGATGACAAGTCGCAAAAAGTACACATGACTGATTTGACAAAGCAGACGTAATTAACAATTACACTATGCATCTTGACATTTTAAACTGCAGCAGGTAAACAGATACACATTATTTTGGGACAAACTAACTGTAACTGTTTGCAGGGTGTACAGACTAACTGACACCAGCCACAGTATTGTGAAACTTAACGATAATCAAAAGACTGTAAAGCCCACGATGTACACAAGGAACCACCAAATGAAAAACTGCCGCTCCACGCCACGTACCTTGCTTGAAGTTGAAGTTGGAGAAGACCACTTGGCTGGTGGCATACAGCTTGTAGAAGTGGTTCTTGAGGGCAGCTTGGAACACCTGGTGCTTGCCAGTGATCAGCTCGTACTTGGCAGCAAACTTCAGCTGGACAAACTTCTTGACGACTATCTTCAAATCTGACACGTTCACTTGCAGCACGTAATGCTTCACGACAGAGTAGGAGCCGCTCGATGACTTCATGTACACCTTGACGGCATACGAGCCGGGCGAACTGGCGGTGACATTTCTGAATGTGGCGATGCCCGTAGTGACATCTACCTGCTCAGTGGCCTTGTCAGCTGTCAACGTGCCGGGAGCTTCAACGTCCAACACTAGCTTGCAGCTCCATGTTTCACCCTGTTGACAAATTATTATGGCGGCGTTCATAGATTAATCTTGCCATTTCAAAACAACATTGTTAACACCTGTTACACTTCTACAATAAGCAACTCGATGTCTTTATTGCTAAGTTTAAAAAACTTTGCAATAACTATAATAAACATATTCTATACATTTCAATTATAATACTTCTGATAATGAATCATGTTCTGTTCAGCAGAGCCAAATACGTTGTGTTAGCCTTTCTTAAAAATACACTTGGCATGTAAACTATGGGGTTATCTTCCATAAGCAGAAATTGAAAACACTAGTAAATAGGGTATTAGCCTAGGATTCCATGATGTATAAATTAAAATATTATTATTATTGCTATATTATCCTAGAATAGCCTTGAACTTGTCACAGCAAAGAACATGAATACAGAGCAATTGTCTACAAGGATTTCAAGAAGAAAAAAAAATTGAGTTTAATGAAATAGTTTGCTTTAAATTTGAAATGTTCACTAGTCATGTTCTGAATTATGCATACACTCTGTCCTTAAAACCACCAAATATGTAAATATTATAACAGCGTCATTTCTCTTACTATCAGACTATTATGAATCATCAAGCAATAGCTTCAATAGCTTAATTGATTATATCAAAAGCGAAACCCAAATTGTCACAAATACATCATAATTAGTAATGGCTAAGACAATTGTTTGGTGAAGTTAGCCTAAGACATTAATGATGCACCATTGATTTGAGCTGTTTTCACTATAATATAAACTGTTGAAAAATATATGTTCATTCTGTTTGAATGATTTCATACTTTTACAGTATACAGACAAGTTTTAGCCACTATTTTGCTGCACAGTTTTCAGTGTGTTTGCTGTAAGAAAGAGTTATCAACTGACCTGCCAGTCAAGGTTTGTGACAGTCTTCCAGCCACTGACGTCCTTCACTGTGACACTGAGACTGAATGGAATGTCAACAACTGCATTCAGTGGTGACATCTCCACTGTGATCTTTCTCTTCACCACAACCACCTCGGACACATTCACAGTGATGCGGACTGTCTCCGGTCGGACGACTTGGAACATGATGTCATAGGTCCCAGAGTGCGAGATGGCGAGAGTGTCAAAGGTTGCAATGCCTTTGACAACATCCATGGTGACACTGCCTAGCAATGTGCCTTTCTGGTCAGCTGTGCCAATTAGCGTGGCCTTGACCTGCCACGGGCCATCAGGAGTGACCAGGTCTTCTACCACTGTGTCCTGCAAGCATACAGTACATGTTCACACCATACAACATGTGTATTCTGTAAACACATAGCTCCAATTGAAATTTTTCAGCAACAATTCAAAGAGTTCTAGAGTCCACACTATGAAAGGAATGGGGACTAAAGGAATGTGACGAAACACAGATGAAACCACTAACAGAAATTAAATTTCTGCATGCCAATCAAACATATATCAAAACCTCGCAAATATAATACTTTGTGAATCCATTGACAAGACCACAATTATGCCTTGTCAACTAGTTCTTCTAAGCTTTCTCTTTCTTTGGTTTTTGTGGGCATAAATTTATGCTCTAGTCATTTTGTTGATCCTCAGTGCATAATTGCATTATTATGTAACCTTTAAATGCAACTAAGACAACATTTGAGCATGCTGTAGTATTTTCTATGAAGGGAATATTTTCTGTCCCATTGGCATTCACAAGGTCTCATTCAGGTAATAATTTGTAATGAAATCAAGAAGTATACTGTTACTGCTACAAGGCCAGGGCTGCCATTATAAAAACAAATTACAGTCATTAACTTTAATAGCAGAAATGGTTGTCCATTTCATAGGAAAATCGGTTATTCATACATGACAGTGATGAGATAATAATATTCACCAAATA
The DNA here is from genome assembly GCA_964017155.1 of Oasisia sp. SBJ-2009. Classification (NCBI taxonomy): domain Eukaryota; kingdom Metazoa; phylum Annelida; class Polychaeta; order Sabellida; family Siboglinidae; genus Oasisia; species Oasisia sp. SBJ-2009. The sequence continues at coordinate 28,207,144 of OZ024861.1, read as the reverse complement.
GAAAACAAACAAGTTGTATTGCTTTTGTACTGGCATGAGCGTTAACTGTAGGTATAAAAGTGTTGCTTCAGTGCCTAATTCATATTGCCAAGCAACCAACAGGTGGCCATTCCTCAAATTATTTGCCATGTATGTGTAGCTTCTTGTATAGGTTTATGTTATTAACAATGGGCTTACCTAATACATCAATATTAAAAAAATAAAGATATTATGTTTCATTGGTGGTGTAATAGATTAAACACTGAATACTTATAACCCAAAAAGAAAGCATTGCCCTGAACACATACATATTATCTGTCTAGTATCAAATATGTGTAAGTCCAAAACAGACGTTTCATGTAAATCAATAACAGATTAAATGACATGATATATATTAGATATAAACTTCTATTTGCATCTATTTGCTAGGTGACACAAAATATATCTTAACAACTTTACATACTTATCATATCATTATGTTGTAAATTATTATTTTACAATGATAATATTTGTTTAATTAAGGTAGGACACTGGTCGGGAAATGGATTTTGATGATATCTCAACAACCAGAGAAGCAATCTTTATAAAACTTTCAGGATGTGTTTCTGGTGGGAAAAGATGACCAATTGTATAATTTCATCTCATTTGCATAACCGTAACCATGGCAACCGGCTTTTCTGTGAAAATAGCTACACATGATTTTGCGGGAGGTCTTGCAGTAAAACTGTGCATATGTTTCTTTCTTTGTTGTCTGTTATGATCCACTGAAGTGTTGTAGAGTGCAATGATGCTGTTTTTGTTCAACTCCTTACAATATTTATTATAAAAAAGAAATTGCGAAGAATTTCTTCCGTTTTTCCAAATATTATAACAACTTCAGTCATCAATAATAATCTTTATATAAAAGCTATCATGTTTAAAAAGCATCATTGCACTCACTGTACCATAGGGAATACACGGTAAAAAAATCAGACTCCTAGGTTTTTTCGGGAGACCTCCCGCAAAATAGCAATATTGTCGAAAAGTCAGTTTTGAGAAAACGGCAAAAAACCAAATGAACATCAAATATTTTTAATAACACCAGTGTAAAGTCAGCATTATGACTGTTTTTCATACCAGCAACATGTGGTAGATATATAATGAAAGTGTGTGAACCATATTCAGTATATATATATGGGGAAAATATAGTTTACACAAGCGGCGGCGGCGGCGAAGAAATTCATCACTGGCCAAGCGTACTCATACATTGTATATGTATTATGTAATGTTGTCTTTTATGAAATAAAATTTGATATATATGTATATTATATATATATATATATATGTATATATATATATATATACACACACATATATGTATATATGTAGGACCTATATATATATATATAATATATATACACATATTTATATCATATATAATATATATATATATACACACACACACACAACACATACATCTATTACTAAATAATTGGTCAATTTCATGCACACATATAATAAATGATAAGCATACGCTACCACAATTAATGTTTAATTAATTATTTAATGTTAAATAAACTGTTTAAAAATTTAATTACCTAAAATACTTCTCATATTTGATAAGAACAAAATAATGCTAGAAAAGTAAATCCAACAACAGTACCACCTTTCGTTTTATATTAATTCCACATTGGGTTAATATGAATGAAACAAATTCAGTCAAATTATTTTCTGTAATAAATAAATAAATGTAACTTCCGACTGATAGAGCGACAAACTTCGGCGACGCCAGTGCCAGCGCCGCTGTCGGTGAGAGTCCGGGTCGAAGGCGGCCGGCAGCCGTAGCTGCGTAGCAAGGCCAGCCCGACGTCGCCGTCGGCATTTCTTTCCCCGTTCGCTGCCGCTTCCGCGGGTCCGTTGTGCGACTGAACAGCATCATGCATGCTGTTCATGCTACCTCCCGCGCATTCAGCTTATTTGCGTTTATTATATCATTTCTTTCTTTCAAATTGGTAAACCGTACGGATCTTTCGTCGATCGGACGCCATGACACATACAGGTCATTCATCTTGAAGCCGCACCGTGATTGGCTGGCGTCGTTGCATAAGGTCAATTTTAATTAGCTACGTGGCCGCGATCACCATATATGGTTCGCGTGAGGTCGGGCTGCCAAGCAACCGGCTGAGACAGTTTGTGATTGGATAGTTTCACGGCACTTTCGACGCTGATAACTAATTTATGTACGGATGTCGTCGACTTTTGACTTCGGCAGCGTACGGAAGGGATCATTTCCAACAAGACGATACGAAATATGGCCGCGTTGCAAGGAGCAATGTTTACGTTTGAGCGCGCTGAAAGTTGGGCCGTTTCCGTCGTTTTAAAAGTCGATCCGCCATAACGACGTTAGCAGCAAGTTGGGTAGCGACATATTTAATCGTTTTTTTGATACTTTAAGACGAATTCAGTGAAATAAAGTTAGCAACACGTGTGGAATACATGGTTTGTTCTGAAAATCCACTTTATTAAAAATCAACCATTTTATCATTTCCCGGCAATTCCCGACCCGCGGCATACGTTAAAAAAAAAAGCTGGACTTATGTGCAGCTTTGACTCTAGATAGACAACACTGTAGCTACTTCTGTAAGTAATAAAACATATTACATGTTTAGCTAACTGTTGAAATTTGCCCATCACGTATACACTTCAGATCACCACATAATAGTGTATGCAAAATCCGTGTAGTGAATTGCATAACATGGAGAACACTAAATACATAAATAATAGATACAAATAATAGCTACCTTATCATCCAGGAACTTGATGAGAACTTCAGTAGGGAAGGTGGCTCCCTCTTGCTGATGTGTCTTCTTCCACTCAGCTACGATCTGTGTTGGTTTACGCAGTCCCTCGCTGCTTTCAGTGCTGTTAGCTGCTGTCTCAAGAAACTCACTCCATGAACTGTCATTTACAGGGGGCACAGGGGCAGATACTTTCACATCTGTCATTTCAACCCCAAGGGCTTCTTCAAGTGCCCCTGTCTGGAATCCAGCCTTCAACGTGTCTGACACAGTGCTTAGGGCACTGTGGTCGAGTGTACTGTTGGAGTTCTCATCTCCAGCATGAGGGTTGGAATCTGGCTCATTACCTGAAGAATTAAGATACAGAACAGTGACAGCCAGACTGTTGGTGGATATACTACAGAACAGTGACAGTCAGACTGTTGGTGAATATACTACAGAACAGTGACAGTCAGACTGTTGGTGGATATACTACAGAACAGTGACAGTCAGACTGTTGGTGGATATACTACAGAACAGTGACAGTCAGACTGTTGGTGAATATACTACAGAACAGTGACAGTCAGACTGTTGGTGGATATACTACAGAACAGTGACAGTCAGACTGTTGGTGGATATACTACAGAACAGTGACAGTCAGACTGTTGGTGGATATACTACAGAACAGTGACAGCCAGACTGTTGGTGGATATACTACAGAACAGTGACAGTCAGACTGTTGGTGGATATACTACAGAACAGTGACAGTCAGACTGTTGGTGGATATACTACAGAACAGTGACAGCCAGACTGTTGGTGGATATACTACAGAACAGTGACAGTCAGACTGTTGGTGGATATACTACAGAACAGTGACAGCCAGACTGTTGGTGGATATACTACAGAACAGTGACAGTCAGACTGTTGGTGGACTATGCTACAGAACAGTGACAGCCAGACTGTTGGTGGATATACTACAGAACAGTGACAGTCAGACTGTTGGTGGATATACTACAGAACAGTGACAGTCAGACTGTTGGTGGATATACTACAGAACAGTGACAGTCAGACTGTTGGTGGATATACTACAGAACAGTGACAGCCAGACTGTTGGTGGATATACTACAGAACAGTGACAGTCAGACTGTTGGTGGATATACTACAGAACAGTGACAGTCAGACTGTTGGTGGATATACTACAGAACAGTGACAGCCAGACTGTTGGTGGATATACTACAGAACAGTGACAGTCAGACTGTTGGTGGATATACTACAGAACAGTGACAGTCAGACTGTTGGTGGATATACTACAGAACAGTGACAGCCAGACTGTTGGTGGATATACTACAGAACAGTGACAGTCAGACTGTTGGTGGATATACTACAGAACAGTGACAGTCAGACTGTTGGTGGATATACTACAGAACAGTGACAGCCAGACTGTTGGTGGATATACTACAGAACAGTGACAGTCAGACTGTTGGTGGATATACTACAGAACAGTGACAGTCAGACTGTTGGTGGATATACTACAGAACAGTGACAGCCAGACTGTTGGTGGATATACTACAGAACAGTGACAGTCAGACTGTTGGTGGATATACTACAGAACAGTGACAGTCAGACTGTTGGTGGATATACTACAGAACAGTGACAGCCAGACTGTTGGTGGATATACTACAGAACAGTGACAGTCAGACTGTTGGTGGATATACTACAGAACAGTGACAGTCAGACTGTTGGTGGATATACTACAGAACAGTGACAGCCAGACTGTTGGTGGATATACTACAGAACAGTGACAGTCAGACTGTTGGTGGATATACTACAGAACAGTGACAGTCAGACTGTTGGTGGATATACTACAGAACAGTGACAGCCAGACTGTTGGTGGATATACTACAGAACAGTGACAGTCAGACTGTTGGTGGACTATGCTACAGAACAGTGACAGCCAGACTGTTGGTGGATATACTACAGAACAGTGACAGCCAGACTGTTGGTGGATATACTACAGAACAGTGACAGTCAGGCTGTTGGTGGACTATGCTACAGAACAGTAACAGTCAGACTGTTGGTGGACTGCGCTTTAGAGCAGTGACTACCAGCCTGTTAGTGGGTGATAACTTTCTCACTATTCATCGTTCATGCAGCATATAAATTGTATACACTGAAAAACCATGCATGTTAACATGAATTGTGTGATTTGTGGATAACTCCTGTTTTGGGGAAAACAGTTTTCTCTGGCTCATGATACACACCACTGACAATCTGAAGTCTTGCGTGATCTTATAAAAAAAAATTACAACATACCTATTTCAATGATGACTTCAACACCAATTGTCTCTCTCTTCCGACGTCGACTTTGGCCGAGTCGTCTGACTCCAGCAATCCTCACCTTTGCTGGATCGACCTTCAGGAAGATGATGAGATTCTTCAGCAGATCTTTCCCAAAGAACTCTTCCTCTGTCATCTCAGGGAGACCAAATGCAAGAATGACAACAGGCCTCATCTTGATGTCAACCAATCCCGGTCCCTTCACCTGCACATACAGTGTCTTTGTGTCAATGTCAAAGTAGTTGGTGCCAGAAGGTGACTCTGCAGTGGGCAGGAACTCTCCTTCGGTCTTTGGACTCTTGAAGGAGACCTTGTTGTTGCTGTCAACTTCAGCATTGCTTGGCTGGAGGAAGACACTTTCGTGGTAGACATCGTAACGCTGCTGCAGGCCAAAGTAGATGGCGAGGCGGACAGGTTTGGTTGTGTCTTCAGCCAGGAAGTAGTGAAGTCTCAGGTGCTGTGGGGCCGTGCCACTGAAGTACAGGTCATAGTTGCTGCCTGAAACAGTCACACACCATACTGTCAAAACAGGTCTGCTAGACATGGCTTAGTGAACTATTTAAATCACCCATTACTTGTTTATAGTTGTACGTCATAGAAAGACTACTTTCCTTATAAGGTCACCATCAAGATTGGCCAGAGTAACAAGAATAGTGAGGTGACTGTGTTAGCGGGACTAACTGCCAATATTTTACTGTAGCAGAAATAATTATGGAGCTGTCCCAAGGTAACCATACTTGGAAGGTGACTGTGAAGCTAGGTTTGACTACATCCTTAAATTGGGTGGAAGTTAGGCGCATTGTGAGAATATTCTAACGACTGAACGGTTCAGATTAGGTAACTACCCACGCAGTTTTATGTTGAACTAAACTACAAACCGGCTGCGACTATTGTGTAGAACGTCTGCATGCGTTTGCGACACGTGTATCCCCCACATGTGCCTGTGTCATGAGGTCCATTGATGAGGTCAAGGTAGCCGTCTGCTCTCAAGGCCACGGGAGAGACACGGCGGTCCATGTTGTCAAAGTCCATGCTCTCAACAATCAACATCTGGTGGTCAATTTTGGACAGTGGACACAGGTAGCCCGGCCAATCAGGTTTGTGCTCACAGCCTGGCCTCTTGATGCCTGTAATACCGAGTTACTTGCAGTCAACAACACTTTTTGGTAATATTTATGCTTTTTCAGCTACAACCATTTCTAGCCGATTTAGTGGGATTGCATAGCTGGACAAGTCTTTAGCATGGCAACATAAAAACCATTAGATAAGCAAAGGTTCGAAATAACAGTTAGTAAAATGCCATTCTGCTGAAGTTGGGACTTTGTCCATGAATGTAGAGAACTTAAGGTTACCAATTAGCTAAATCTAAACAAGATTCCTGATAGGGCAAACACACTGTATAGACTCACCAGGATGTTTGCGAACTTCATCGATTGGCATTCTCGAGCCATTTCCAGGGAAACTCTGCATTGTCTTGGGTATGCGGTAGTCACCGAAGCCATGACGGCGATCTCCATTGTATTCATATTCCGACTCGGGAATGTAGTTTGATGGTGTGCCAAAGAATGACCCATCAAGGTCCTTGATGAGGAGTTTCTTCTTCGCGTCACAACTCATGTCAACACAGGCGCTCGCAGTCACAAACCTGCGATGGAAGGGAAGACAAGTACAGACATAGGCTACGTGTGAGATGGAGCCTACACACAGCAACTCTGTGTGTGATCATTATAACGAGCATGTCACTGAACATTACTCCAAACGAACGTTAATTGATGTGCCACAATCCCTGTGCCAACCAACGATGGGGTTCTCTTGTGGACATCTGTGATGGTCATTTTTTTGTAACAGCGAAACTAACAATTATTATTTGGAATGTTTCACTTTCCTTCACATTTTACACATGTGCAGCAAACTGCAGCTGATGCATACATATTAATATTATATAGATTAACATGTTGGGGGTACTCTGGCACTCCCAGGAGAACAGTTTACATGCCTCTGTCTGTGTTCGTTCTCATTCTAGAATTGATCTACCATTTACCAGGGGATATGAGCTAACTACTTATTTACCTACATCTTCTCAATAATTATTGTGTCTTGGCCTGTCTTAGTTCAGTGTGTGCACATTCAGTGGTGAGCAACTTTCAAGAGAGCACCACTGTGAAAGCATGGTGCCTTTGAAGTTACAAATAGTGTAAATATGATGACAGATGTTCTTACTTCGTTGCATCGTGGATGAACTAGCTCACACCCAGCCATGGTGCAACAAACCTAGAGCAGAAGTATTCTGATCTAAATCTCATTCCATGAACGCTTTCCCACCACAGTGACTGAATGACTGAATGACTGAATGACTGAATGACTGAATGACTGAATGACTGAATGAATGAATGAATGAATGAATGAATGAATGAATGAATGAATGAATGAATGAATGAATGAATGAATGAAAGGACAGATGATGGAAATGTGGAATTGGGTGTAGTTTCTAACTAACCAATATGTTCATTGGGAGCGTCACCTCTGTGACACAACTTACGTAAGTAGTGGGTGGTGTGCATATATTTTGCTCTTCTCTTCAACATCGATAAGCTGGATTCTTTTCATGTATATTGGGTGTTCTGCATCAGGTCCCGTTGGATTCGTCGAAATGATGCGATCAGTCATGCCGCACTTATTCTTGAAGTGGGCAAATGTCACACCTGAAAGAAAATGCCCAAGTTTAAACATGTTTTGGTATTACTATTTCTGTGTGCAAGTTTCCTCCCAGGAAATCCATATGATCTTAATTCCAACAAGAAAAGTTAACTTCACTCAGTAAACTAAAATTATGCCTTCCTCTAAGAATATCTCAGTTTGATATGATATATCCAGCAAATAAAATGTTATATTGGTACCATCGATGCGAAAGGTATAGCAGACCAAATTGTCTAAGATTTCTGATTTTGTCAGTTTTTAATGTTCCATTATCAACATTTGTTTTTTAAATATTAATTATGAAAATAGTTCAAATCAGATTATTCCCATACTACCTATATGCTGAAAAATGACAACTGGAAAATGGAGAGGATATAAAATTGTGAACAGTACGTTTTTGTGTAATGTATGTATGTGTTGTATATAAGAATAACTAATACATTAGTAATTAGTATTGTTCATTACTAATAAATACAGTTGTGGACTGGTTTTATTAGAGTTACACTTCATATATCAGTACCTTTAATCACAAATTCAATTATAAATGACAGAATAATTATTTCGATTGCCAAAACGGGTACCTCCAGATGGGAATGTTTTGCAAACCTTCAAAAATGATGTTTCCATAGAGGGCAGATGGTGTGTGAGGATCATTGAGGGGATGTTTCGGGGCAAGATTATTCCCACACGCAAACATGGGCCACCCAAGCGCAATGCGTCCAGCAACACGTTCAAAGGCCCAAGATCTCAGAGTGACTGATATCTTAATGTGCGGATGGTCATTTAATCTCATGATATCTGTTTCGCAGTCGTAAGTGTCACTGGCCCCCACAAACAGACTCTTGGAAATCTTGACGAACTTGCGGCTGAACCCATGCTCTCTTGCATCAGGCCTCATGATGTATGGGAAAACGGATATGCTATTGTCGACAAACTTTGAGTTCTGAATGACGATGCTACATATGCCGTTTGAGTAGAAGCCGTAGCTGAATGACTTGTAAATGTAGAACCCATTGAAGCGTGAACACTCCTCTTTTTGCAAGCAGTCCTCCTGCCACATCGTCAGCCCCAGCAGGGTCGAGTGGCCGGTGTTATTCGCCCACGTTGGTTCGCCCTCGGTGCATGATTCACCATTTAGCCTGTAGGCGGAGCGCTCCGAACCGGCAACCACATTGCCAACTAACTTTGTGTCTGTTGCCCCCTGGATCTCGACAGTGGCCATCACGTCTAGTGAGTCTGCTTCATATCGGTCCTGGTATGTAGCGGGGAATACTGTCAGGCTCATGAGATTATCACGCAGCGTGTTGTTCGCCCCTACTACAATTATGGCTGAAACAGACACATGTCAATGCAAATGAATGTACATCAAGTTTTCAGATATTATCTGCAACATTTTCTGTTTTTTTCTTATGTCTGCAAAATGATATTCTCTGCAGATGTGGATCAAAAGAAAATTACATCTACTGATTTCATCCCATCAAGGCTTCTCAAAAACATTTTTCTAAGCACCACTAATTAGTAAAGACATGGTAAATTGCAGTAGTTCTCAGCTACCATTGGTTAACATTTCAGTCAATTCTGAGGACCCAATGTTTTTGACATGACTCCCCATATGAAATTGAAAACATACAACAAAAAATGAAGCTGAAAGCAATAATAAAAACTGTATTTGCATAGCTTAATTAGTCCTCGAGATATATTTGTTCTAGAAACATATCTTTTAAGAAAATGGCCTTATATATGTATATAAGTTTGCTTAATGGATTTGATTATTCATCACTGACATGCTTGATCGATGAATATATGTGATTTAGAGGTTCTTACTTGAAATAAAAATTAACTTTGTTGAGAGAAAACATATAAAGCTGTCATAATCTGAAAGAAACATATGTGAGTATGTTATGATAAAGTAACCCTCTTCCCCTGGAGTGTGTGGTCTTAGATAGCATTAGCATACACACTCTTCCCCTGGAGTGTGTGGTCTTAGATAGCATTAGCATACACACTCTTCCCCTGGAGTGTGTGGTCTTAGATAGCATTAGCATACACACTCTTCCCCTGGAGTGTGTGGTCTTAGATAGCATTAGCATACACACTCTTCCCCTGGAGTGTGTGGTCTTAGATAGCATTAGCATACACACTCTTCCCCTGGAGTGTGTGGTCTTAGATAGCATTAGCATACACACTCTTCCCCTGGAGTGTGTGGTCTTAGATAGCATTAGCATACACACTCTTCCCCTGGAGTGTGTGGTCTTAGATAGCATTAGCATACACACTCTTCCCCTGGAGTGTGTGGTCTTAGATAGCATTAGCATACACACTCTTCCCCTGGAGTGTGTGGTCTTAGATAGCATTAGCATACACACTCTTCCCCTGGAGTGTGTGGTCTTAGATAGCATTAGCATACACACTCTTCCCCTGGAGTGTGTGGTCTTAGATAGCATTAGCATACACACTCTTCCCCTGGAGTGTGTGGTCTTAGATAGCATTAGCATACACACTCTTCCCCTGGAGTGTGTGGTCTTAGATAGCATTAGCATACACACTCTTCCCCTGGAGTGTGTGGTCTTAGATAGCATTAGCATACACACTCTTCCCCTGGAGTGTGTGGTCTTAGATAGCATTAGCATACACACTCTTCCCCTGGAGTGTGTGGTCTTAGATAGCATTAGCATACACACTCTTCCCCTGGAGTGTGTGGTCTTAGATAGCATTAGCATACACACTCTTCCCCTGGAGTGTGTGGTCTTAGATAGCATTAGCATACACACTCTTCCCCTGGAGTGTGTGGTCTTAGATAGCATTAGCATACACACTCTTCCCCTGGAGTGTGTGGTCTTAGATAGCATTAGCATACACACTCTTCCCCTGGAGTGTGTGGTCTTAGATAGCATTAGCATACACTCTTTGATGAAGATACACTCACCAGGACCGACAGTGTGATGGATGACGTTGTTGACAAGCTCCAGACCATGTGTTCCGATCACGCCAAAAGCCGGGGAGAATCCATTGTGGAATGTACACTTTGTCACATAGGATGGGCGGGTGGTGCTGATCTTGCCAATATCGTAAAATGTCACAGAGAATCGAGAATCATAGCTTGCGACAAAGCCCTCCTGCCCACTGTGGAAGAACTCAACGTTTGAGAGTCGTGCATACCCTGCCGCAGAGAACAACACATCAAAGTGTGTCGCAGAGAACAACACATCAAAGTGTGTCGCAGAGAACAACACATCAAAGTGTGTCGCAGAGAACAACACATCAAAGTGTGTCGCAGAGAACAACACATCAAAGTGTGTGTGTGGGTATATATATGTATGGCTACACACATATATATATATATAATGTATATATACATATATATAATATATATGTATATATTTATGCAACATTATGATGTAGATCAAATCACTTTGATGTAGCCACCACACCCGATTCCTAATTTCGAGTGTTTATGGTAAAGTAACTCACGTGACTATAGGGTATAAAAAGGCCTTGATGCCATTACATCTTCCCATTTCAAAATTTGCATGAGGAAAAGGAAGACCACTTGTCGCTTACATTATTGATCTGTTTTATGACTTGAAATATATGATATCCTGCTTTAATTGTGATTAGACTTTCCTAATCTTTTTACGTTATTTACTCGCCAAAATAGTGCTGTTTAGGTCAGACAATTATGTTAGACGTAAATGTTTTCCGCCATTCGTTCGGTTGTTCGATGTTTGGCCCACTACGCGGTAGAGCATAGGTCTTTAGATTTCGACCTAGACACTGAGAGGTTTAATGTAACATAGCGATAACACTTAATTTAATCATGTAAATAAACTAGGTATAATTTCAACATTTCATGACAGCCTCGTGGCAATAGTCATTGTGTTTTACTGATGATAAACCAGTAAACAAAGATAAAGAGAATTGATATGCTCATTTAAACATAACTGATATAATCCTGAAATGAACATTTCTTGAGCATGTGTCATTTCATGGTGCATGCTCAAGAAATGTTCATTTTAGGATTATATCACACAGTTACAACAAGACCAATAACTACCTACAATCAGATATATAAACCTCTTTACTGTAACATTTACCAACAAACCTCTTTGGAATATTTACCTATATGTGGTATTGGGTCTCCGTTTTCACTGAGTTCCGTCTGTATTCCAACAATCACACGAGCCCCAAAAGACTCAGAGAACATGTCACTGTAGTCGGCCCCAATGATGCGGATATTTCGAGAGAGAAGTCCTACTTCGGCCTTGATCTCATACGACAGGCCTCCCACACTCTCCTCAAAGGCTGTGAAGGAAAAGTCATAACCGTTGCAGTGCACTCAATATTCTACAATTACACTTTTCAACACGTCCATTAAACATTTAGTATGTTTCACCAATTTTCTTTTTGTATCAAATATTGAGTGTTATGCTTAATTGTAGCCACTTTCTTAGGTAGACCACAACATAAATCTGTTATCCCATTATTAATTTGATCTTATGTAAGCATGCAAAACGTTCTGTGATGCATGTTGTTAATCCAGCAGTGTGTTCCCCAACTTACAGAGATGCTTGTACTGTAGACTGGCATTCAGAGTGAGAGTCTTCATGTCTTCTGACACTGACGCAATCTTGAATGTTTCTGTCTCCCATGGGTTGAAGCTAGTCGTTGTCATGACGATCTCATCACCTACGTTCCAGTCAACTGCTGTCTCCAAGGTGATTGTGTTTGACCCACTGTCGGCTGTTCTCGCCAGGTGGGTCCAGGTGATGGTGCGAGGTGCCCCAAACAGGTCAAGGCCACCGAACACAGCTGAAATACGCACAGAGACACACAGTGAACTTTCGTTGTAAGGCAGGAAATTTATCAGCATTTTGACAACATTGAATAGGATTATATAATAATGCTATTCATGTGAGAAAAGCTAGAAGACAAGAATTATTTCTTATTAGTATAAATTGTGCCCAGTGAGTGTCTGATAAGTGGCGGCTATGAACTGGAGTCTAAAGTGAACTAACCATTTTGGTGCCATTTTGACTGCACGACTAATCAGAGATTTTGGAGCCAATGTAACTGAACATTTTGGAGCCAACTTACCAATCGCTTTGGAGCCAATGTTAGGTCCATCATCGTCATTATTTAGTTTGAAGTCAGGCGTACGATGGTTGCCATTGAGGAGAATGTCGAGCTTCCCAGTGAAGGGAGAATCCTCCCACCCTGCCAGGAGCCGTCCCCCGCGGATGTAGACGTAGGTGGCTTCAAGGACAAACTCACGAACACGTCCTGTGGCTGGGTCCTTCTGATCATCAATCTCAAGTGTGCCGTAAATGATCAACTTCTTCATCTTGGGAAGTACCATGTCCGCCACCACCCAGTCTCCCTCTGTTGGCATGTAACAGAATCGATTAGTAGCGACACATACTACATGTATGTCAAATAACATCTGTGATCTGTCACAGAAACCGGTATAACATTGCTCGTGTAGGTTTATTTTGGATGTGAACCAACAATAGCTATTTAAGTCATGTCACAGACCAAGTTTTTAGTTTGGCAGTAATGTATAATTTCATCTTTTAAAATCCTGTTTATTTTCCTTGAGAAACAATTCAAAAACGTCCTATTGGCATTTTCTTCACATAATCCAAATTGTAAACTATGTGATCTCAAAACCTCTCTTTTTAAAAGGTTTTTACTTCATTTGTAGAAATAAATGATAAATTAGTAGATTTTTTAACAAATAATAATTTTGAGCAAATAATATGTGACTCATCTTAACCCTTTTTATACCAAATACGCACCGATGCGTAGTTGCCGCATCTTACCAAATACGCATCGGTGCGTATTTACCAACGTGTCCGCCCATGTGGCCATGTTGTGGCCATATTGAATAAATTAAAATCCCCCACTTCCGTCGTACGAAGAGAACGAGGCTACACCACACTTCCTGCAAGGCAGACGCCATTTTATTGCGACAATTTCAGTGGTTTTAAACGTGTTTTTGGAAAGTTTTGTTTTGTGTTGTTCGTCGCGGCATTTAAAAATGGCGGAGGATGGTGCTTCAGACAGCGAAGGCAGTGATATTTCGGGAGTTGACAAGTTTATAAACGAGGATTTTGAAGGAGAATTAGCGGCAGAGAATGTCGACCCACTGCCCTGGATCGAGTGCAGGATGGCGGCGACGAAACCAGACCGCAGTGGATTGACAATTTGTTTCACGAATCCAACGAGTCTGGGGATGATTTATAGGGTTTCCACCCCGACTGGGTGACTGATCATCGCCGCTTTCGCCCTGTCAGTGCGCCAGATTGCTCCCTGGATGGCACAGGCCACGAACTATGGTTGTAGTGAGTGCTCTGTGCCTCTGCACCAGAAATGCCTGAGGGCACACATCAACCAGTCGAACATTGGCAGACAGGGTTGTCAAAACTTGTCATGTAAATCGATGGATCGTTCTGTAGTTCTAGTTGTCGTTTTGTAATAAATTTATTGTTTACACATAGCATACATATTTCTGGAACTCATTTTGTCAGTAGGAGAGATAGTATTGACTGCTGGAAGGAAATAATATGACAATATCCATTGTTGTTACTTGTCATCTTACAAAACTAATATTTTCGGACTGACATACCTGATGAATATTGCTCATAACATTCCTTCTAGCCGTCACACAGGTATATTAGCAAAATGTAGCTATTGAATTTTTCTACAACTCTTGTAATTGAAGTTGCTTTCTATTCATGCAAAAAACAGTAGCAGAGTTATTATTGACTGCTGGAAGGAAATAATATGATAATATCCATACTTGTTACTTGTCATCTTACAAAACTAATATTTTCGGACTGACATACCTGATGAATATTGCTCATAACATTCCTTCTACCCGTCACACAGGAATAATTCTTATAGCAAAATGTAGCTATTGAATTTTTCTATAACTCTTGTAATTGAAGTTGCTTTCTATTCATGCAAGAAACAGTCGAAAAGTTGTGCTGAAGTTCAGTCATGCATTTTGTAAAAAAAATCAAAAAACTTTCCTCTGATTTCAACTTATAATATCATAGTTGAATAAACAGTTCTATTTATATGAGGCACATCAATGGAAAGCTGCATTTCGTAGCTTTCATTTGATATACAACACTTGTATATATGTTATGTAGTTGCTGAGAAAATCAAATTTGACACACACCATGTAAATTTTTTTTCCATATCCGTTTTTTCTCCCAAATGTGCTGGTAACATGGGTATAATTTCTGGGCGGACGTCTGGTATAAAAAGGGTTAACAAAAGCGGTCGAATGTCGGTAATTTTCAAAATTGAGTGATTAGTACCACTGGAAAGAGCATAATATCTGCTTTCATACGATATATCATGCTAGAAGAGATCTCGATTCTAGCCGAAGCTATAGCTTGACAAACATGTGTGGGGTAGAAACCTTCAAATTAAGAAAATGGCCTTCAAAGTTGATGCAAAATATTTGTTACGTTTCATGGAATGTACCTTAGTTACCATGGACCGATCTTTTTGAAACTTGGCATGTTGGAAGATAATGTCATTCTTAAGATATCGTGTTAATATGAACACAAAATGTTTATTAGAAAAACAATTGCAGATTAATTAATATTTTATGCAATTACCTCCGTTGTTAAGAAAAGCGAACAAACTCTGCTGCTGTTATGCCTTGGTTAGGATGGACATATCTGGCTGAAATTTGGACAACTCAAAGATAGTATCATTTTTATGATATTGCATTTGCTTTTCCCAATTCCTCATCCGGAGAATCTGACACTGTCTCTACGGATCGGTCAGCGCGACTTGCGTAGCCATGCCGTGTCGTAATCATTCTCACGAAAGTCGAATTCAATATTCGTCTTCGTCAGTGATGTAGTTCGCAAAATTGTCATCCTCGTCATCGTCCGCCACGCTTTCATCAGTCACTTCCTCCAAAAAGTACTCCGGTCGCCTCAGTCAAACTATCTATTTGTGCCCGATCACTTGCATCAGAGTTTAACAACTTCGCCACACTGAACGCCATTTTTCGCTTCGCCTTCGTCTTCGCTCGCTAACTAGGTCAGCAGTGACGCATGCGGATATGCAAATGTTCCACGCTGGACCAATGAGAACGGTTGCAGGAGCTGTTGCTACCATGTGACCACGGTTTGTTTACCCCGTTTAGCGGACAGGGGGTCTATTCCAAGCTTTCTGAAGGCCGGATAATGCATACATTAGCATAGATATGACCATATATGGACAGATGACGCGTTAAGCTACGCGGTGATACCCGTTATGATAGGGATCGTCCCAAAATTAGCGGCAAAGAAAGCGCGCAATTACTGGCATTTTCGGCTTTGTTTTATGGAAACGGAGCGGAACACTTAGCACAGCTCTACGCAAATGTCTTTAAAATACACGAAACAGAGTTAGTTAGATAATAACAAGTGTGGCAATCGAAAAAACGAATACTAAAAAATCATTTTCAGGGAAAATCTCAAAATTGACGAATGCCCGATTTTTTCACAAAATCGGCATTTACGGAAAATCTGATTTACCGACATCCGACCGCTTTTGTTAAGATGAGTCACATATGTGGAATTCAAAGATACAAAACTCTATTTTACATTTTCAAATACTTAATTGCCTGTTTGTTGTGGCTGGCCACATTGTTAGAAGGATTCATAATAAATATTATTTATGATTTCAAATTAACTAAATGTCGTAATAGTAGTGGTGATGTGATTGTATTGTTATTGTGATTAGGACATCAATACAACAATGTAAGTCACGTTGTCATGGCAACAGAATACAAATATAACTAAGTGACTGGTAACTTAATTATTTCCTACCTTTAATTGTGACATCCGTGTCACTGGCTGGCAGACCATTCTCCCACGTAGCAGGGTGTGACCACATCTTGGCGTCCTTTGGCCGTCGAGTAGCGACGGGAGGGCCATCCCCACCATCCGGGCGTTTACAGCCATGATAAATGCACTTGATGGCTTTCAAAGCTATTGGCCGGTTCAGACGGGCTGATGTGATGGTGGGCTTGTCCGAAACTAAACAGCAGAAATGGAAACCAAGTCCGTATATATGACTGATAGTTATTATAACTACAGATCAGGATACCAAATACACTATTAGAGAAAATATTAAGAAAGGTTCTGAAATAAGTGCGTTCGGAAATAAGTGCGTGCACTTTTTGTGTTATCCGAATATTTAAATGTACCTTGTATTTATATATTAAGCATGTGTACAATGTTTTACATTTTATATTAAATAAATCAATCAATCAAAAAATCTTATTTCAAACCAGTTAGACGACCATTTAACTGCAAATGTATTTTCAGGTCCAGGTGTAAAGACACATGCTGGTGCAATATGCCCAATAATGACCATTTACATATTTTATATTTTGTGTAGAATTTGAAAATTTTGCAAAGGCAGCATTCTAACTATCTACACAGTTTCAAGTTTACTAAACCCAATTATGTGGATTTTAGAAATGCCAAAACAGTAGATTTATACGTAAAGGGTTTAAAACAATCAGGCTCTATACGTAAATCAGAGGGTCTTGGAAAATCGAGCTTTGATACATAAATTGTTTTTCAACCATAAATGTGAATAATCACTGTATTACAAAAACGGAATATATTAACACAAATTTATATTATCACTAACAGTTCACCAGTCATAATACACCAAACATAATTTCAAAAATAATTCCCTGTTAATCTTATATAAAATAATGTGTTGCTGTTTAGCTCTCGTAAGAATAAAATTACAATGTTCAGCAATTCACTTGTGTTCTAGTCATCATTAGCATGTTTGCTCAACTTCTGATATGCATCATATGTTGCAAAGAATCCCTTGCATGGCAAAGCAGCAGTATATACATGATATTTTATTACACAACTAACTTCACCTTTACATTTTGTAAGCCAGCCTGAGCCATGACGACAGAGGCATGATGTCTTATAAGCTTTTGGATACCTATTATTTTACATGTCCAAATATATGCAGCGCATCTCAGCATGACTAATCATTTGTCGACAGCAACTCATTATTTTTGTGCATTACACTTTTTTGGAGCTGAGAATTTAATTATTTTTAGGCATTCAAATACATAATGTTACTCACTCATATAGGTCAGCACTTTGGCTTCACTTGTGAAGTACGTGTCACCATTGAGGCTGTTCTCATATGTCAAGGGCTCTGTCTTGGTGTAGTTTCTTGATGAATCAAGCTTCTCCTCCACAAGAAACTGGTCATATATTTCTTGCATCACTGGATGTTGTACAATCACGTATGCCCCATTCTATGAGAAAACACACAGAGTTAAAATTGTGTAAAACATCGCTGTAATAAAATGTCATTTAGTCATGATAACTGTATTTAAAGATTTGATATTTATCACCTTAGCAGACCCATTTCTCTGGGTTGCAGAACACTTGCCTGGAAAGTTGTCAGTCAAATACGCAATTGTACATTTAACATTTCACATAGGGACATTGATTTTTGAGTAGATTGGAAAGAAATTGTCAAAACATTGCACAGAGGCAGCAACAGGACAATAACCTCAGGACCACATCATTACTGGTTTTCTATCAGTGTCATTTTCCTGAGATTAGTACCATTAGCCCCCACTAGCCCCCAGGGGCTGCTGGGATTAACGGGGCTAGTGGCACTACTTATCTTTTTACCAACACTACCTGTTCCATTCATTGTTCTGCTCCATCTTAATTTTAGGTACCCGATCTTAAATAAGAAAATAGTCATATGTCTGATGTACGTTCAAGGAATGTTGTAGGTTCAAGGAAGGTTATTCACTTAAAAGTGAGGGAAGTTGACTTTCAAAAGCTTATACCTTAGTCAGGATAATTAACTTTCATGTCTGATGTGCAAGTTAAATTGGGTTTTGTGCATCTCAAACAGTTTTATGTACAGCATTTACTTTAACTCTTAGAACAGTGAGCTTTCCACACAACACATTTGATATGTGAAAGTGACATGGAGCTATAAATGATTACGTCCACCTACAATAAGATGGATCTACAAAGAGAGTGTGTGTGAACACTGAATTGGGATCTACTGGTACTCAATTATCACACTTCGGGGGCTACTGGGACAGGGGCTAGAAACATGGGGGGGGGCTATTGGGATATGGTAGCATTCCTGACTAGACATTAAAATTCTAGTTCTATCCTACTTGGATACTACATGCCTACCTCAAGCCCATAGAATGCACCATGATAGGAGATGTTGGTGAGGTGTTCCTCGTCGATGAAGGTGATGTTGTGAGGTATTCCAGACACCAGCTGCAGCATCCAACCAAACTCATATGTATTGCCCTTTTTACGGAATTGGGTCACACTCGTTCCATATTTGTTCTGCACCCGTACGTTCTTGGTCAGTAATGACTTTGGTTCTGGTTCATTGAAGCTCATGCGGATGAAATCAACAGACTGATCACCACCCGGGCAGATCATACCTTCAAAGTTGGGACTCCACTCCTCATCATCAACGCACTGGGAAGGGAAGAGATTGCTCTTTGCCATGGCACGTGCACCGGCACCACGGCCAGTGAGAGTGCCGTCCAAGTCCTCAAGTTCTGCCTGATGCTCCCATTCCCAGTAGGCTTTCTTGTCGGAGTTGATCCATTTGATGTTCTTGAACTTGTAGTTGAACCCGGCACACAAGTTTGAACATACGCAGACAATCTTCACTGTTCCAATGGCCGAACAAGTATGATTTTCGTTCTTCTCACCATCGAAGTTGACAAATGTGATTCCATTGAAGAGAAGTCCACTATTTAGTGGCAGCACTATGCCACGCTTCGTGCATGGTGGGTGATTTGGGGAGTTGAGGTGCCCAATGATAACAGTGTCTTTCACCATAGCTCCATCCTCAGAGTATTGTGGGGCATTGCCTCTGTTAAAGTAGTGCTCTGTGCCTGCCATGAAGTTGTTGGCCAGTACAAAGCCATGGAACTGCATGGGATACGCCTCGACCCATTCAGCACCACGGAAACTGTTCCAGGTTGTCAGATTCCTGAAGACGGCTGGGACTGGGACACCATTTTTAGATTTACCACCATCAACCTTTGGGGTGTAATACTCAAACACCCACAAGCCATACCAGCCTACAGAGTGCACTGTGTTGTTGTAGAACTCTCCGAGTGGGACATTCTGTGGCCAGATGTCAGGGGTATAGGATGGACCCTGGGGGTGGTCCAGCATGCGATACCAGAAGCCAAAGTGTGTGCCTCCTGCAACGTGGTTGTGTCGAACGATGTTGTCTGGGTGGGTGATCCAGAACCCAGCTGGTGTGATGTCATCATTGAGCAGACTTGAGCTCGAGCGCACAAATATGGCAAGGTTGTACTGGAAGATGTTGCCAACTTCAATGCTGTCTTCGAGGAAAAGGGCACCACCCATCACATCATACACGACGTTGTTCTCAACCAAGATGTTGTCTGTATGGTGAATGTTGACGGCTCGGTTAAATGTGTGATGTATTCCACAGCCTCGCACATATGATCCATTCATGTCCCCGTTGATGTGGAAATGGATGGGGTAGCGACCGAGACGGAACGCTTGTCCTGCGTATGTGATCTCAATGTGTTCAATGTGGCCAACCACTTCCCCTGCATTCAACTCCTGCTGGTGGAACATAATCTGTGACCCGAACTGGTCACTACCAATCTCCTCTCCAAAGCGACCCTGGAAGCATGTGTGGGTTGCAAACTCACCTACAAGAAATCATTACAATTCACTGATAGAGTATACAATGGTACCATGGAATAAACACATTATCATGGTCAACTATTTGGTTGAGAAAAAGAAAAATGTCAGAAAACAGGAATAAATGTATTATGATTTTTAAATTAAATAAATTAAAATTTTGCAAAGACTTGGTTTTTGACAATTGTAGCAAAATAGTTACATAATTGTAAATGAAATATGTGGCCTTAATAACATTACCTATAGAATGCAAACACAGTACATTTTAAATGGGAAATTTGTCATTGTATATACAAGTATATTCCAAAGACAACGTGCGAAATGCTGATTGATTAATGGTTCTAAAAGAAACTTATACTTTTCGATAAAATTCATAAAATGTATCTTGGTTATCATCTCATAATTTAATCATCTCCACTTCAACCAGACATATATCTTAACCATAAACATATTTGCTGTTAACCAAACATCTTATATTATTCAAACTGTTTTTGCAAAAATTGTATACTAAAAACACTGCAGTTTACCTGGATCAAAGCCATCTGGACAGGCCTCGATCTTGTCATTCCAATCCTTCAGATTAGAACCTCGCACAACCACATTGTGTGTGAGCAGTCCGACCTCTGCCCTGGTCTCCAAGGTGATGCCCCCCTCAAAAGTCTGTGTCTCACCAAGATGGTCATACTCAAGTGCCTTGGTCAATGTCAAGGTCATCTGGTCACTGGATACAGATGCAATGGTGCATTTTTCATTCTCCTTCTGGCTAGCATGTCCACCAGTTGACGCAATGACGATCTCATCACCCACTGACCAGGTCACTGGGATTTGCAGTTTGATCTCTGTGGCTCCGGTTTTAACGGTCTGTGCTAACACCGTCCAGGTGACAGGTGTCGGTTTACCTGTGAATTTACATCAGTTTTATTCATACAGGTAGATCCATTTCATCTGTTCGATAACTATTAAACTAGGAACTGCTTCTAGGTTATGACTGATTAAATTATATTCATACTGGTAGATCCATTTCATCTGTTAAATAACCATTAAACTAGGAACTGCTTCTAGGTTATGACTGATTAAATAAAAATACATTTATACCGTAACAAGTTGCAAGATTTATTGGCTTGTGAAAACCAAAGATAAAAACCACACCCATGTTTTATATTTATATTGTAATTGCATTCATTTGCCTATGTATTGGAAGAAGGTTTGAAACCTTAATACACTTCAATACTTGTTGTAAATATTATGCCAACAGCATCAATCAGCCAAAGAGAAACTGCAAACCTCCAACTGAATCTAGCATGCCTACCATGCAGTTCTAGTGTTCCGTGGCGAACAGCAAGTGTCTTGGCACCATACACAGGCAGTTCCTTTGAACGTACTTGTCCATACATGGTGATGATTCCTTTGTGCTGGAAAGGTTCCTCCTCAGTGCCAATCTGTCACATGGAAATGCAGCCAGGGTATGTTATGTAAACGCAGTGAGAACTGGTTGAAAATGTTATCCGAAAAAAAAACGCATGCTGAAGTTGACCAAACTAAGATGTCCATCACATTTTGTAAATGTCACAACTGATGCAGTGGGATGTATGTTTACGTCAGCAGCTGATATTCACAAAACGTCATACATTTCCACATTTGTGCATCGTTTACTGTAATGAAAATATTTTATTTTCAATAGCAATTGCTTATGGATTTGGATTAATTTTGGATCAGCAGTAATTAAGGAATCTGAATAGTCTGCTAATGTAAGAAAACAAATTATACCAAAGGTTCAGTCATGCTTTATTCAGACTGTCTACAGTAAGTTACTGTTGTATTTACCTGTAGAATGCCGCCTCCTACAATCAGGATGTTCTCTGTCTTCAGCTCAACATCCTTCTCCTCAAACAACACTTTCCCACCTGAATACAAAACCACTTGACTAGTCACATGCAAACACAACAGAACCCATTTAACTGATCATTCTGTTTTTGTTCTAGTCTTAGAGGCATTCAAATGAGCTAAATTTGCATGTATACCATACCATTATCTATATTATGAAACATGTTTCTCTGAAGGTTTATTTGTTTGGTTGTTTGTGGACCCACATATCCATCAGCTTTGCATTATTTCAAAGATTAAGACATCTAAAAAAAATTCTGGGAGGAATGGAGAACTTGGGGATCAATATTTCAAAATGCTGGTCCTGGAGTACCGGGTAGGCATTGACATTTTGTTGCACCATGACATAAACACACAACCTATTTCTACTCAAACAATGTAATGTATTTTTCAAATGGTTTAGCACGGGAGACTACTTTCTTTCCAGAAGCGAGATTACTGAAGTGCTCATTAAGAGTTTAACTTTATTAGCATATTAATCCAGGGTAGTGTGGATATGATGTCGTGAGATCACAGATTAAAAAAGGTTAATTGGTATTTTTTGCCAAGCATTGATGGGTAACTGAACTAGTAGGAACAGGCAAAACCAAGTCAAAATAAGTAAACTGAGAGGCAGAGTGATGAGACTAGTGTCCTCTAGACCTAACTTACTTGTGACATGACACTGATTCTTAAATTACCTTGTATAAGCAGCATCTTCAGGACAGGTGTGTCAACATCCAACATGACAGTTTTTCCAGCAGGAATGACCACAAGTGACCCCTCCTCAGGTGGGTCCAGTCCTCCCCAAGTGCCTTTCAATGACCAGACGTCAAGGTATTCAAACTTGGCTGCTTCCTGTCATCACAATAAATTACTTTCAACTCACAGATGAATGGTTTTCTTGTATGGTTTTCTCACTAAGAAGCATTGTTGACAAGATATTCTTGCTCATAGTTACTGACTTCGAAGTTAATCTGGCAACACGTACTGGCCAAAACAAACAAATCCATTAATGAATGCAGAACAAAGAAATTGAGCAGTCAACCTACATTTGGAAAACTCTCTCTAAGAACATTATCATGTAACCTACATAACTTTAGAAATAATGACACAAATATGCTGGAACTTTACAGTCTGCTAACAAATATTTAAAGTTACTTGTAGCTCAGAGTGTGGAACTGTGCTGCCCTATATGGAGAAGTCAGCTAATGTAAGTTTGTCTCTTTCTATCTGCACAGTTGGTTTGTTCTGTGTTCACATTTCCCCAAGTCCCACTTACATTCTTAGCCTTGCCGCTGCTTGCAACAAACACATCAACCAGGGCCTGTAGACTGGTCAGATGCTTCCCAGTTGTACACTCAATCGAAGTATCACTGACTGTTGAGACAACACATGTGGCGCCATCTATGATGACAGTGACGGCGGCTATGTCCATGCTGCAATTAAATGTTTGCATTATTATATCATGTCAGTTGTTTAAACACCGCGCATTTTCCAACACATCCTGCATCTACAAAACTAAAATGGGTTATTTAATCATTGATAGGGACTCATTTTATTATTGCAACAAAAGTCACTTAGAGGTATGTAATTGTTATAAAAGTGAACTTTATTGATAGAAGACAAAAAGTATTAGAAAACGTCAAAACACGTTTTTGATATTATATTTCAAAAAACATAATTTGAGCCTTAAGGACAGACACGGTAGCTCAAATGACGTTTTTCGACAAAAATATCAAAAACGTGTTTTTGCCATTTTCTAATACTTGTGCATGTCATCTATCAATAAAGTTCACTTTTCTAACAATTACATACCTCTAAATGATCTTTTTGCGATAATAAAATGATCCCCTAACAATTATTAAATCCGTTTGATTTTTGAAGACGCAGGATCTGTTGACAAATACGCGATGTTTAGACCTTAGTAACGCCACCGTACATTCACCGTTCGCCATGTTGTTTGGTACGAATAGAACCGCCAATCTGTCCTCTAACTGATTGCGTAGACGGCATCCCCGCCCTTTGACCTGTATTTACGGGAAATCCTAATAAACGCAAGCTCAATTCGACCGACTATTTCCTTATTTGGCGTTCGCCGTTGTGACACGTCAGCAAAACTCAGCATCGGCAAGTTCCGCTGTGTGCGTGACCTGCGGTGACCTGGATAATTCCATATAAGGCGTGGCCCGTATCCCATGATTCACCATGTTGCCATTTCCGAATATAAACAAGATGGCGCCTAACTACAGTTTCGATGACGTTTGTGTGGATCCTTTCGCTGCCAAACGTTATAAATTTGCCTGAATTTAGTCAGAGAAAGAAATGGAAAGCCGCACAAGTGCGGGATCCGTGTGCGAAATAGGATTTTTCGATGGCAAAACGGCGTGTTTCGATGGAAATGCAGCCGTACGTAATCACCGTAGACGACAGCTTGGCGTCGACGGCGACGATGCCGACGGCGGTGCCCGAGGGCGGCGGGGAAGACGGATATCGAACAGTGTTAGATAGCATTGCCTGCAGCACGCAGCCATGCATAGGAGTATACGTTGCAGGCGACAGCTTGGCGCCGACGGCCGGAGGTAGAACGGAAAGACGGGGATCGTTGGTGGTGTTTGCAGCATGGGCCATGGCCAAACTCGGTCACAATTTGAGTGTTGTTTTACTTATTGGAATGGATCAGAGTATTTGCAGAATTGTCAGTTGCAGCTGTTGATATATTTGGCTGGTGTTTTTTCAGTCAGTGTATATATCTTTAGGTTTTATCTTTTGGAGTAAACAAGTTAGAAAATTCAGCTACATGACTATGTTTTATGTGAGTTATTACTTAGCTGTTAGACTTCAGCCTCACAGTTATGGTCTATGAATTTTTCAATATAATTAAATTAGTAATAAATACAATTATTTATTACTAAATGGTACCTCATAATCATATGCTAATTATATTGTTTTACACGCACGCATGCACGCACGCATGCATGCATAGTACAATTTTACATTCCATTAGACAAATTCTTTTTATTGATACATGATATATTTCGCTTCGGTTTCATCTCCTCAGTGGTGCTTGACCCTTCTTCAGACGGTGGATTATCCCCATTGCCAAGTTGCTGCATTTGAGTTCTTGCAGGGATGATTGCAGAGGTTTTGCTTTGTTACTGCAGTTGATGTCCTAGAAATATTATGCAGAAATTGGTGACACAAACTCATCACCAACCCTTGAGACTGCCATGACTTCTCGCAATCAATGACACTCTGGAGCTGTTCTTCAGTGGAAACTTGCTCCTGTCAGCTCAGTGTCTGATCCTAACAGTCATGCAGTTGTTAGTGCAATTGACTGTGTTCCTGTTTGGTAATGTTTTAACTGTTCCTGAGACTATAACAAACATAGATAATACATTTTGAGACCTTGGTGAACAACGTCAGGTTGCTGAAATAGCATACATAATACGACATGACTATAGGCACAAACTGCATATGACTTGAGAGCAAGTTAATAATTTTGAAACAACTTTCTACTTGCTCTATCCATCCTCACTGATGATACCACATGTATAACAGAACATTTAAACTTACAATATTATTAGTAACAAAATATTTTCTGAAGCCATTGCCAAATTGTTACTCAAACTTTGGCGGCTTTTGCACAAAATGCATTTTTCCGGATTTAGACTCGATGCATCTCTGGAAGTATACTAGCTATGCTAATGATGTTTATATTATTGGATTTTAATATGAATGGGGAGGGAAAACATGATACAATTGTCATTTTAATGGACAAAAGAATGTATATGTATTAATAAAGACTGTTATTAGTTGATGGTAACTGGCTGGCGTCATATTTTTTGTACGTGGATGCACACGGACTACAACATCTAGCGATACTTAGGTAAAATAACCATCTGAACAGGATTCTTTACATGATAACCTATCTATATTGCATTCAGTGTGACTATTTGATTTAGGTATCCTGATACAACCTATTTAGTGTGTATTCTAAGTGAAAACTGGCTAAAATAGTGCATCGGCTATGATTTCTTGCATTACAGATTATGGGGGAAGGGGTAAACAATAACATAATTATGTCGCTAATGATTAACAATTACTGTTACAAACATATAGATATTGTGTATAAATGGTAAGGCTATAATGTGGATGCTTATTTGTAAGATCTGATGTTTGCAACATATTAAAATGTCTCAGTTCATACTTTAAGTGCTGTTTTCTCAGTTATCACTTTTTTCAGGTAAAAGTGAATAGAACTCAAAAACTAACCAAGTAATGCATACCAACTTTACATATAGCAACAGTACCATAAATATCTACATTCCTGTGCATTGACATTATGACCAGTCATGTGAGTCACATAATAGGGGGGTTTGAATATTAAAAAATTTGAAGATAAAAATTAAATATTTATAAAAAAATCGTAAAAACAAAAATAAGTAACATAGACAAATGGCCATTCACAGAAAGTTAGAATGGTACATTACCTACATAGAAACACTTGAATAATGTAAATGACAATAGTGGTTTCAGTGTTCTATTCATTTAAACTTATGCTATTTTTCGACTTTTTTGTTCGATTATTACCCCCTCCCGCACCAAAATATTTGAAAATAAAAAAATTAAAGATGCCATCTTCTTAGTTTCAATGTAGTGACTCCCTGAAAACAAGTCTTGGAGAGATTTATAAGTGTTTTTCAAAAAAAAATTGGTCGTGTCCCGTAACTCCTTAAATACAGACATATTAAAACTAAGTTTGGCTACATTGAACAAGGTATTAGAATTAACAAATATTTTAGCCCAACATTACTGACCAATTGCTAGCTCGATCTGAGGTTTGATGTCACCAATTCCAAAAACTATTGCTGTTATGATAGGCAGTAAACCTGGACCAACCAAAATATTCGCACATTTGCTTGTAACATGCAACGCCAATAGTGTGAGACCCCTGCTATTTAAAAGAAAACTTCTGACACTCACCCGAAGTCTGTTCCCGTGATGGTCAGACGGGTTTCACCAGATGTCACTCCGACCTTTGGTGTCACCGATGTTACAGTTGGTGTCTTTGCGTCACTGTAGGTGTAGCCACCAGTAAGGGTGATGGGGGCGAGGGTTCCATATGAGACAACCACATCACAAGCCTGTGTGCCTGTCCCTGGAATATAAACACACATCCAGTGGGTGTGACTTTCTAGTGTGTGTAATTGCAAACTTACATGTAACCTGCTAAAACACATATATTAGTTAGATTTGTGGCACATATTCCAGCTGCTCTCATTAACACAATCATTATGTAAGTTGTGCCATTCATTTACCATCCTCTTTGACAATTAATACTTTTCATACACAACCAGCCAATATTTTGGAAACAAAATTTATTAACACAGTACTCCTACTGCTTTACAGCTGCTTCTTTGTATTCTATGTTTTTGGGTTGAATTTGTTATTTACGAAAGAATATTTCAAGTCTACAATATAAAAAACATACTTACAGGCTTTCTGACAATAGATAAAATGTGGGAATCACAACATATAGTCAATTTTTTATGTCATTGCAAATTCACCTGAATGTGCAGGTGTGTCACACACAAGTGACGATGTGTCAGGGCTGCTGCTGACAGCGCAAGCCTCGTCACATACAGTGACGTTGACATCTTCATAGAGACCAGTTCCAGTCACAGTGATTCTCTGACCACCAGAAAAGCTTCCTGAAATAGATTGTAACGCAAACCATACAGTAGGTTGATAATCTAAGCAAGAATTAACAAGAGATGTTTCAACACATGTAAGTTCTTAACATTAGTGATAAATGGGCCCTATCCATAATTGTGCTCATCAAGTTGGTCATATTAGAATGGAGTTTTAAATTAATTTGTTTTTAGACAATTAAGTAGGAAGCTACTGACTAACTGATTAAAGGCATGTGACATTTCATGCCAACTCTTCATATACTATAGTACTTCTATGGCATTATTAGACTAGTCATATCATAGACATTTATTGAAATAAGTCCCCAAATGAAGACCGAGTGTGTTGTCCAAATTATAAAAAAAAGTGTTGTCCAAATCATACAAATGACAACCATTAGCCATTCACAATTTCCAATCTGCGTTTAACAAAAAAGCAAATAATAATCACTAATGGTTTTCAAAAGAATTCGCGCAGGACATTTAACTAGTGACGATGATTCAACCAAACAACCGAATATATCATTTTGCAATGCTGTACGGCACAATCATTCTAGCAAGTAAAATAAACATTTCCAACTCATCAGTAAGCAGTTTATAAACATCTGGGCAAAATGTATATATACAAGATCGTGAACAATTGTTTAACGTCCAGGACAACATCATCAATAACTTACAGAGAATATTGAAAAGATAGTTTCTCTTATTTGAACACACATGCAATCACTCAGAACCCATTTACTCACCCTCAGTAGGACTGATGCTGGTCGCTGTCATCTTGTATGTGAACTGTGAGGTGCTAGAAGCTGCCCCCTTGACCGGCACCATGACAGCAACACCATACTGACCAGCCAGCTGTTTGCCCACTTTGCACTGGATCTCTGTTGGAGAAACTGATGAGACCACACAAGCCACACCGCCCATGGTCACCACATTGTCACTGTCACTGAAGTCAGACCCTGTGATTGTTATAGTGTAATCAACGTAACCTTCAGTTGGGGTGATGCCAGTGACTTTTGGGGTGGCTGCTTCAGTGTAGCTGAATGACTTGCTGGGATAATCCTTGGAGTTTGACGTCACAATGATATTGACATCACCAGCAGCATGAGGTGGAATTTCACAGGTCAGTGATGATAGGCTCACTGTCTTCACCACACAATCCTTCCCGTCAATCTTCACCAAGGTGTCACCAGTCACAAACCCATTACCCTCGATTGTCACCATCGTCTTGCCAGCCAAACTACCCTCAGTGGGGGAAACACTCGAGATGACTGCACTGCCTGTGACCTTGAATTCTTCGACCGGAAAACCTCGTCCTAGCAGGGTCACATGCAGGGTGTTGTCACCAACGGGGATGTGACCAACAGTGCCCAAGATCTTTGTGTCGGTCGTAGATTGCACAACAAGGTCAATGTCACCAATGGAAATGACAGCTGTCTTGTCCCCAAAGTTTGACCCTGTGATGGTGATTGTTGTGTCACCTGCCACCTCTGTTGGCTGGACGGCGGTGACATGAGGTGTCTTTCCTTCACTGTACTCAAACAAACAGTCATTGGATGGACATTCTGCAGCCATGCTCTTGACAGTGACACTGATGTTGTATGGACCACCAGCTACGTGACGGGCCGTCACACACCTGAGCTGTATATAATCCATACTTTTGATTTCACACACTGCCCCGTCAATGACCACCTGTGTGTCACTCTCAATGAACCCGCCCCCGATTATCTGCAGCTCAGTGCCGCCAGCGACAGACCCACTGGACAGACTGACAGACGAGACATGGGGAAGTAGTGCAAACCTTCGCTGCAACTCATCAGGGATGACAGGCAGGGAGAAGCCATTGCTCTTGATGTTCACTGTTACCTCGTATCTGAAGCCAATCTCTAGTTCTGCCGTGTTGTTAATCTTACATTCAATGCTTGTCTTTGAGACACTGGAGATGAGGCAAGGTTTGCCACCAACCAACACTTCTGTACAGTCTTGACTTGCTTCAAAGCCAGAGCCAGTGATGGTGATTGTGTCGAGAGCAGTGCCTTGGTGCGGGGAGATAGATGTCATCTCAGACGCGAGACATGTCAAGAATGACACCTGGAAGTCACTTGGATCTGCCTCGGTGCATTCTGTGACAGGGATGACAGCACACCCATCAACTGATCTCTTTCTCCTTCCAGCAGCTGCAACATACAGCACATGTGTTTGTTTAGTTATTCTCAACTGCCACATTAAACACAAGGTAGTACGGTTTTTACACAATCACACTTCTATGATGGTACTTCACAACCACACTTTCATGAGAGTGCTATGAAACACGTTAATGACAATACTATACAATCACATTTCCACGATAGTGCTACACAACCACACTTTCATGACAGTATACTGTCTTCACGAAACTAATTTCATATACTTTTCACTGCAATTAATAATGTTTGAACTATGCTAGTGATACCTATGGTGGTGGCTGTATTACCAATGTGAATGTAAAACAAGGTTCTACTGTACATGTGGGAAAGGTTGACTTAGTAAAAGCTTTATTTCTTGATGGTAACCATGTCACGTGGTATATCGTGATTTTCAATGGGCCATCTTAGCAGATTCCTGCAGCTTTTAATAATGTAATACATATATTACCACTATCAACATTGCTGGCGAAGGCAAAGCTTGGAGATCACATAGATAAATTTGGTTGTACCATATGAAAATAACGACATAACAGACTGTCAGTAATAAAGACCAGGTATCTGCAAGTAAAATAGCAGTCTTGAAAGAGTGAAAGTCTCCATTCATTGAAAACATTCCAACTCACCAGCTGCCTCATACTTCGGCTCGACTGTGCCAACTTTGTAGGTGAGTGACTCCATGTAGGACCTCTTCTTCACCACATGTACCACACCTCTCATTGTCAAGTTGTGGGTATTGATGTGACCACTCCAGTAGTAGAAGGAGCCCAACTCAACAAACCTGTACCTGTAGCTGCCTGCAACACACAAACACAGGCACTGCACCAAGTGTAGGAACCAGGCACTGCACCAAGTGTAGGAACCAGTCACTGCACCAAGTGTAGGAACCAGTCACTGCACCAAGTGTAGGAACCAGTCACTGCACCAAGTGTAGGAACCAGTCACTGTATCAAGTGTAGGAACCAGTCACTGTATCAAGTGTAGGAACCAGTCACTGCACCAAGTGTAGGAACCAGTCACTGCACCAAGTGTAGGAACCAGTCACTGTATCAAGTGTGGGAACCAGTCACTGCACCAAGTGCAGGAACCAGTCACTGCACCAAGTGCAGGAACCAGGCACTGCACCAAGTGTAGGAACCAGTCACTGCACCAAGTGTAGGAACCGGTCACTGGATCAAGTGTAGGAACCAGTCACTGCACCAAGTGTAGGAACCAGTCACTGTATCAAGTGTAGGAACCAGTCACTGCACCAAGTGTAGGAACCAGTCACTGCACCAAGTGCAGGAACCAGGCATTGCACCAAGTGTAGGAACCAGTCACTGTATCAAGTGTAGGAACCAGTCACTGCACCAAGTGTAGGAACCAGTCACTGTATCAAGTCTAGGAACCAGTCACTGCACCAAGTGCAGGAACCAGTCACTGCACCAAGTGTAGGAACCAGTCACTGCACCAAGTGCAGGAACCAGGCATTGCACCAAGTGTAGGAACCAGTCACTGTATCAAGTGTAGGAACCAGTCACTGCACCAAGTGTAGGAACCAGTCACTGCACCAAGTGTAGGAACCAGTCACTGCACCAAGTGTAGGAACCAGTCACTGCACCAAGTGCAGGAACCAGTCACTGCACCAAGTGCAGGAACCAGTCACTGCACCAAGTGTAGGAACCAGTCACTGCACCAAGTGCAGGAACCAGTCACTGTATCAAGTCTAGGAACCAGTCACTGCACCAAGTGTAGGAACCAGTCACTGCACCAAGTGTAGGAACCAGTCACTGTATCAAGTCTAGGAACCAGTCACTGCACCAGGTGTAGGAACCAGTCACTGCACCAAGTGTAGGAACCAGTCACTGCACCAAGTGCAGGAACCAGGCATTGCACCAAGTGTAGGAACCAGTCACTGTATCAAGTGTAGGAACCAGTCACTGCACCAAGTGTAGGAACCAGTCACTGCACCAAGTGTAGGAACCAGTCACTGCACCAAGTGTAGGAACCAGTCACTGCACCAAGTGCAGGAACCAGTCACTGCACCAAGTGCAGGAACCAGTCACTGCACCAAGTGCAGGAACCAGTCC
Source organism: Oasisia sp. SBJ-2009 (assembly GCA_964017155.1). Taxonomy (NCBI): domain Eukaryota; kingdom Metazoa; phylum Annelida; class Polychaeta; order Sabellida; family Siboglinidae; genus Oasisia; species Oasisia sp. SBJ-2009. The sequence goes on along the minus strand of OZ024861.1, from coordinate 28,174,836 downwards.
CACCTGGCTGAAGGGTTCAAATAAACGTTTATTGCAGTGAAAGCCCAAGTATACATATATTGGAGTGATACCTCAAGTTGTCGGAGTAATTGCCTAACTACCTATCTGTTGGGTGATAACCCAATATCCATCTGTTGGGGTGACAGCCTGAGAACCCACCTGTTGGAGTAATAACCCAAGTACCCACCTGTTGGAGTAATAACCCAAGTTCCCACCTGTTGGAGTAATAACCCAAGTACCCACCTGTTGGAGTAATAACCCAAGTACCCACCTGTTGGAGTAATAACCCAAGTACCCACCTGTTGGAGTAATAACCCAAGTTCCCACCTGTTGGAGTAATAACCCAAGTACCCACCTGTTGGAGTAATAACCCAAGTACCCACCTGTTGGAGTAATAACCCAAGTACCCACCTGTTGGAGTAATAACCCAAGTTCCCACCTGTTGAGGTGACAGCCTAAATACCTATCTGTTGGGTAATAACCCAATATCCATCTGTTGGGGTGACAGCTCAAGTACCCACCTGTTAGAGTAATAACCCAAGTACCCACCTGTTGTGGTGATAGCCTAAATACCTATCTGTTGGGTGATAACCCAATATCTATCTGTTGGGGTGACAGCCCAATAACCCACCTGTTGGGGTAATAGCCCAAGTACCCACCTGTTGGAGTAATAGCCCAAGTACCCACCTGTTGGGGTGATAGCCCAAGTACCCACCTGTTGGAGTAATTAACCCAGTACCCACCTGTTGGGGTAATAGCCCAAGTACCCACCTGTTGGAGTAATAGCCCAAGTACCCACCTGTTGGAGTAATAGCCCAATAACCCACCTGTTGGGGTAATAGCCCAAGTACCCACCTGTTGGAGTAATAGCCCAAGTACCCACCTGTTGGGGTAATAGCCCAAGTACCCACCTGTTGGGGTAATAGCCCAAGTACCCACCTGTTGGGGTAATAGCCCAAGTACCCACCTGTTGGAGTAATAGCCCAAGTACCCACCTGTTGGAGTAATAGCCCAATAACCCACCTGTTGGGGTAATAGCCCAAGTACCCACCTGTTGGAGTAATAGCCCAAGTACCCACCTGTTGGGGTAATAGCCCAAGTACCCACCTGTTGGGGTAATAGCCCAAGTACCCACCTGTTGGAGTGCTGACTTCGCCACTACGGAAGCCACTGCCATCATAGGCAGAGGCAGTTGCATTGGCTGTCTGCTCCACACGGTAGCTGACTCCAGAGATGTACTCCGGGGGTTCCCAGCTCCAGTCAACGTCATCGCCCTGTTCCACTGTCAGTATGGGCAGGTTCCACAGGTATCTCTCCCCATGCACTGTAGGTAAATGTTTCTATCACAGTCAGATGACATACTGGCACAATTCAATGCATGAATTCTTTCTAGCAGTAGTGTAATGGTGATGTGACCCATACCAGGTTGTACAGTAATGTATATTACAAAATAGTGTCTGTTTGTAGGTCTGGTCTGGTCTGGTCTGGTCTGGTGTGGTGTGGTGTGGTGTGGTGTGGTGTGGTGTGGTGTGGTGTGGTGTGGTGTGGTGTGGTGTGGTGTGGTGTGGTGTGGTCTGGTGTGGTGTGGTGTGGTCTGGTGTGGTCTGGTGTGGTCTGGTGTGGTCTGGTGTGGTCTGGTGTGGCCTGGCCTGGCCTGGCCTGGCCTGGCCTGGCCTGGCCTGGCCTGGTCGGTCTGTAGACCCACATCTCCATCACATTTGCATATATCAGGCTGGAATTTTACAATGTGGTGTAGCGGGCCTATGAGGATTGATTCAAAGATTTAGATTCCTCCAGGGGGTGGAGAACATGGAAGGGTTAATATTTCACATGGCTATGCCTTGATTCTGGCAAATGTTAAAACTGTGTTGCCTCACGACGTAACCGCATCATGTAATACTGGCACACACTAAAACAATGTGACATTGACAAACATTTTGACACGGGAGAGTGCCTTTTTCCAGAAGCAAGCTGTAATTCTGCTAGCATATTTAATCAGAGCAATGGGAATATGACTTTGGGATCAAAATGTTCAAGTTTTTTACCAAAGCATCGCTGGGTTACTCGGCCAGTACCCAAATACAAGGCTGTGTCCCCTCCACAGGAAACACACGGACATCTACAGGTGAGAAAGAGGATGCAAACAGTGACTCACCTGGATGGATGCCAGAGTTGTCGACAAACCACACCTTTCTGGCAATGTCAATCTGACACTGCACCTGAGTGCTAGAGAGTGAGGTGATCTTGCAGGGTGCACGGCCAAAGCTGATCTGAGTGATATCCTTGTTTTCAGGGAAGCCGCTGCCAGTGATGGTGACATAGCATCCTCCATAGACAGAGCACTTTGTAGTTGACACGCCTGTCACTTTGAAGTCAACCGAAATGCTAGGCAGAGAGCCGCTGTAGAAAAGAGGAGATATAAAATGTAAAAATGCCATTACATGTATGACATATACAGAATAAAGTTCAACATTATCGTACTTAATGAATAACATCATGATTTGCCATTTTTCTGCATAATCTCCAACGTTTACACCTGGTTATTACACATATTCACACCTGTAGTATTTATATAAATAGTAACTACTGTGAAACATGGTATAAGGACACATCTGAATGAAAACAAAATTAAGGAGATGGAACAAATGCATGGCTACCATGGTGCCAGTACTTACGTGTCAGTGACAAGGTAACCTTTGCCATTGACATTCAAGTAGATCTGATGGACACCGTCACCAAGTGGCGGCAGTAGAATGGTGACAGAGTTGGTGTCTTGTGTGACAATTGGAGCCGATGTGTTACCAACCAAGACACTGGAGACAGTGCCAAGGTTAGTGATGTCAATGCGCACCAACTGACCCCCTGAAGCAGACAGCAATCTCTCTGTCAGGTGAAGTCTGTAGAAGTTGGTGCTGGGTTTAAGGAGAAGTATGTAGTAGTTGGTGCTGGGTTTAAGGAGAAGTATGTAGGAGTTGGTGCTGGGTTTAAGGAGAAGTATGTAGGAGTTGGTGCTGGGTTTAAGGAGAAGTATGTAGGAGTTGATGCTGGGTTTAAGGAGAAGTATGTAGGAGTTGGTGCTGGGTTTAAGGAGAGGCGTGTAAGAGTTGGTGCTGGGTTTAAGGAGAGGCGTGTAAGAGTTGGTGCTGGGTTTAAGGAGAGGCGTGTAAGAGTTGGTGCTGGGTTTAAGGAGAGGCGTGTAAGAGTTGGTGCTGGGTTTAAGGAGAGGCGTGTAAGAGTTGGTGCTGGGTTTAAGGAGAGGCGTGTAGGAGTTGATGCTGGGTTTAAGGAGAAGTATGTAGGAGTTGGTGCTGGGTTTAAGGAGAGGCGTGTAAGAGTTGGTGCTGGGTTTAAGGAGAGGTGTATAGGAGTTGGTGCTGGGTTTAAGGAGAAGTATGTAGGAGTTGGTGCTGGGTTTAAGGAGAGGCGTGTAGGAGTTGATGCTGGGTTTAAGGAGAGGTGTGTAGGAGTTGATGCTGGGTTTAAGGAGAGGTGTGTAGGAGTTGATGCTGGGTTTAAGGAGAGGTATGTAGGAGTTGATGCTGGGTTTAAGGAGAGGTGTGTAGGAGTTGATGCTGGGTTTAAGGAGAGGTGTGTAGGAGTTGATGCTGGGTTTAAGGAGAGGTATGTAGGAGTTGATGCTGGGTTTAAGGAGAGGTGTGTAGGAGTTGATGCTGGGTTTAAGGAGAGGTATGTAGGAGTTGATGCTGGGTTTAAGGAGAGGTGTGTAGGAGTTGGTGCTGGGTTTAAGGAGAAGTATGTAGGAGTTGGTGCTGGGTTTAAGGAGAGGCGTGTAGGAGTTGATGCTGGGTTTAAGGAGAGGTGTGTAGGAGTTGATGCTGGGTTTAAGGACAGGCGTGTAGGAGTTGATGCTGGGTTTAAGGAGAGGCGTGTAAGAGTTGGTGCTGGGTTTAAGGAGAGGCGTGTAGGAGTTGATGCTGGGTTTAAGGAGAGGTGTGTAGGAGTTGGTGCTGGGTTTAAGGAGAGGTATGTAGGAGTTGATGCCAGAGAAGATCTAACAGAGAAGGGTCACTTCGTAATTTATAATGGGCCGCCATTTTAGCGCGTGGAGCGCAGCGTCCCAAGCGGACGAATGTGCCGCTTCATTTGCCTGACATTAGACAATGGCAACACCACCGCCAAGTACATCGAAAAGTCGATCAACCGGCTCATTTTGCGCGACCTACGGGTGCAACGAGTAAGTTGAAGATAAAAGCACATAGTTATGAACTTTTAATTATTTTATACTACCAGGAAATAATCATCATTAAATACAAATGTTTTGTTAAAATGCTCAAACCGATATTATGTTATTGCCAGTAAAACTATCAGTAATCATTATCCATGAACACTGTTTGATTATTTTTCTAATATGCAAGAATTTGAATATACATGTATACAATAATTATATATATATATACATAATTACATATATATATATATAGTAATGTATACATGTATATTAAAATTGATATATATTACATATTAAATTATATATATGTATATATATATTATATTATAATTATTATTTTTAATATGTATAATATTATATATTAAATTATGTATTTTATATATTGCAAAAACACAATAACTATATACTTATATATACTTATATGTATATATATATATATATATATAAAAGTATATAATCATTGTGTTTTTGCAATATATATATATATATATATATATATATATATATATATATATATATATATAATATACAATATATATAATTTAATCCTTTAACATATAATATACATATTATAAATAATAATGATAATGTAATTTATATATATATATATATGATTTTATATTATTTAATATACATTTAATATGTAATATATATGTGTATACAATAATTATAAACTTATATATATATATGTATATATAGTATATATATATAATATATACATAATAAGTATATAATTATTACATACACATATATTAAATAATATATATATATATATATATATATATATTAAATATATATCAATAATCTATATATATGTAAATTATCATTACCATTTAAAATATGTAAATATATTATATATATAATTGTATATATATATATATATATATATAAATATATATATATGTATATATTATATTGCATAAATAAACAACATTTCTTACAAATGCACTATATATACACACATGTATTATGTATAATATATTATATAAATATGTATATATATATATATATATTATATATATAAGTTTAATATTATTATATACTTTAATATATTTCATATTATGTGATATATATTAAAATATATATTAAATATATATATATATTATATATATATATATATATATATATATATATATATATATATATATATACATATTATCATTAAAAACAAACACAACAATATAAAAACCCAAACAAGTGACGTGGGTATAGGAAATGGGGGGCTGGGGAGAGTGCATGATACCGGCCAACATCAGCCACAGGTGTGCAAGCAAGTAAATAACACGCTATAATATGATGTAAAAAAATGTACTAATAGGCCTATCTAGTGTCTGGATAGTGGGAAAAGATGTTGCTACGTGCACTAATGCAAGTTTACGTGCTTCAGTGTTTATGAAGTGCTTCAAGTGCAATTTCAATAACGTATGAATAATTGAACATATAATTTGTACTGCAGTTTCATCTGGCAGTCTGCTAACACGGCACATTCGTCCGCTAGAAGCGCTACGGTCTCAAAATTCAAAATGGAACTGCCGAAGTGACCCTTCTCTGTTAGATCTTCTCTGTTGATGCTGGGTTTAAGGAGAAGTACGTAGTAGTTGGTGCTGGGTTTAAGGAGAGGTATGTAGGAGTTGGTGCTGGGTTTAAGGAGAGGCGTGTAGGAGTTGGTGCTAGGCTTAAGGAGAAGTATGTAGTAGTTGGTGCTGGGTTTAAGGAGAGGCGTGTAGGAGTTGGTGCTGGGTTTAAAGGACAAAAAATGGCAAAAGTTTCTTGTCATACACCTAATAGAGTTTATACAAAGTAACAATTTCCACATATACTCAATTTTTTAACGTCAGCGGTTTACTCAGAATGTGACCTTAAAGTCTCAAATTCTACCGAAATCCACTATGGCCTAGACGCCGCCATCGGTGACGGGTTAACTTGGCTTGGCCAATAAGGGCGCGGCATTCCAGCTTCCTGCGACGTCGTTAAGGGTCAACAACTTCAAGTCTTCGTTCAGTTGGCGTGACATGTAGCAGCTGCTTAGACGTGTATCTAAATCTGTGGTCAAATCTATGGTATAAACTTTAGCAATTATGCCTTACTGTTCGGCATACGGTTGCAGTACTAGTTCCGTGAGAAATTTTGATCTATCTTTTTTTTCTTTCCCGTTGAAACAACCGGTAGTATTGAACATTGGATTAACAATTGCGGGTACTTTTGCAGTTTAGGCCCGCACCTCGAAAAAACCATCAAAATGATCACCTACGATGACCAAACTTCGCAGGGCGTATCTACTACACCTGTACTATGCGTATGCACTTGTCACGTGATCCAAAACAATTATTAATGCCTGAAATCGATCAAAATGTGTAAATAAATAACGCCTCGCCGAGTCGCTACTGCAACAGTAAACTCGGTCAGGTGGCGCCACCATCTTGCTGCGTTAAACCGTGGGGTCAGATCGTATTGACTTACACATTTTGATCGATTTCAGGCATTAATTATTATTTTTTTGATCACGTAACAAGTGCATACGCGTAGTTCAGGTGTAGTAGATACGCCCTGCGAAGTTTGGTCATCGTAGGTGATCATTTTGATGTTTTTTTCGAGGTGCGGGCCTACACTGCGCACGCACAGCGCCTCTAGACGGATTTATAAATAACTAATATGCAGGGAATCTGTCGAGAGCGCCGAAGCTTTGTGACGTCATTCTTCGTCTAACATGGCGTAGCTGATAGTATTCTGATGGCTTGGTGTTCAAAAATATTTTTCTGGTAAACCGCTGGCGTTAAAAAATTCAGTATATGTGGAAATTGTTACTTTATATTAACTCTATTAGGTGTATGCCAAGAAACCGTTGCCATTAAATGACAACGGTTTCTTGGCATACATACATTGTCCTTTAAGGAGAGGTATGTAGGAGTTGGTGCTGGGTTTAAGGAGAGGTATGTAGGAGTTGGTGCTGGGTTTAAGGAGAGGTATGTAGGAGTTGGTGCTGGGTTTAAGGAGAGGTATGTAGGAATTGGTGCTGGGTTTAAGGGGATACGCGCTGCAGGATTTTTGATTTTTTGCGAATTTTCCAATTGGTGATGATTTTCTGTTTTCAGCGTATTTTACTAATATAACATCTTAAGGAGACCAGCGGGTCGAGAAATAAAAAAAATACGGTTTTCAGATAATGTAATTTTTAGATGCATTGGTATCTTATACAGCTCTGTGCAAGAGCATATTTCAATATTTCAAGAATGAATACCAATAAAAACATCATTTATAACATGCCCGTCGTTCTTCAAGAAGCAAAATCCACTGTGGTAGCCATTTTTAAATGTCCGGGAATGACTAAAAAGAACGTTCGAGTCCAGAGACAAGCCGCCTAGTAAATCCGCCATGTTTGTAACCGTCTTGTCCGGAAGTTTACACATAACCGGATGTGGTGTTCTGGGAGTTCTAGAATATAATTATATGCATCTATTTGGGGAAAATGTATGCGACCTCTACTGCCATATAAGGATTTGTTACGCGATCCATGGCTCATTATAATATCGCGTAAATATCTAATCCAATGAACGCGCCCGGCGCACCAATGATCGCATCATCGCCCAATCAGCGCCGTTTCCGGCAGCTGCAGGATGAGAAAGCAAATGGCGTCGACCGGCAAAACGTTAACAATTCGTCACGCATTTTGGGTCAAAAACACACTTATAAATAAGGTTGGCACAATAATAAAATGTTGTTCCTATATGAATCTGATGCCTGGTAGTCATGTTCATTATGCAGACACTTATAAATGATTTAGTCAATGGTTATTAGTGGTTTCTAGGTGTGCTGTCAATATTATATGACATGCTGTCATTTTTGTCATTTTCTCAAAATCACGTTTTTGCACATTTGTGAAATTTCGAATAATTATTCCCAAAAAACTATGAAAGATAGACATCTGAATTTTGTTCCATCTGTTCACATGTTAGTGACACACACAATAAGACTCATTTGACTATGGCAGCTGACTACTTGGAGTTGTCAGATATGAAACACTACAGTTGACCAACGTCCAAAAAACGTTATTTCTGAAAAATCATTTTACAAGCATAGAACACATTAGATCTTTCAAGCTCAAACCACCTTATTGTATGAAGGGACATTCTAGCTAATGAATTTGAGCAGTTTCATGAATCCACATGAAACCATTGACTCAGAATAATTTTTTTTAATTCACCCCTCTGTAATTTTTAAATGTCGGTTGCTATGGTAACACATATGCAAATGAGTTCAAATTTTACACACTAAGTGCTGTTCGGCATTTGGTTGAGATATATTGAGTATTAACATAAATATGGCACATAGCTGTTCTCGAGTAGTTGGTACCCTTAATTTCAACTTCTAATTCACAAATGTTCATATTTATGTGTCTGTATGTGAAATAAATGCTTTATTTGATCACCACTGTTGATTAGAGTTCCTTTGTCTTACTAACAAAACCATAAATTATGCGTATTTCACGCCTTAGTTGCCGGTAGCTTGCCGCAACGGAGGCTGCCATGTTGGATACCTATTTTTAGGTCGTCTACAAGGCAGGCTTATCCCTGGCAGGAAATAATAATTAGTATGCAGCCAATCAGTGTTAAACACGAGACCCCTCTCTGTACGGAAATTTCCTAATGTGGTTTTATGCTCCAGGCGTCAGCACGTTCGCGATTCTGATTGGCCAACACTGGCCTTTGAACATTTCCGGTAACGTTCGGCCGGTCTTCGGCATAACAATGAGGCGAGTCAATATGGCGACGGTTGTTCTTCGTTTGTGATTAGAGTTGTATTATACGCGCTTTATTTATAAATATGCCAACGGTTCGTGAGGAAACGCAGTGAGTTCCGACAGGTTATGGGACAAGGAAGCGGTTCCGGTTAGCTCAGCTGAAATATGCGCGTGAGCAGCGACGTAAATCGACCGACATCGCCGGAGGTGGTGATAGTGCCGTGGCTAGCGGGAGCGGCGTGGCCGCCTCGCGGGCAAGTGGAAGCATGGCCGTCGCGGAATCTGAAGATGTGGATGTTTGCGCTGGATCTGGTGATACGCATTCCGTCAGCGTCGTCTTCACAGTCAGACCAGCCAGATGTCGATGATGACGGCGAAGTTAGACCTCCCGTGACAGACGACAGCTGTCTCTTCGTGCAAGTGGCGAGTCTGAAGAATGTCGCCAAGAATATCCCGTGTCCAATTTGTCAGGGAGACTTGACAGTTGTTGTCGTCGACAAGAAGAAGGGCCCTGTCGTTGGGTTACGGACTGAGTGCACCTCCTGCGGTCACGTCTTCAGTGAGACGCTGTCTTCAGGCAAGATTGGTGATCGTGGCAGTCAGTCTCCATTTGCCACAACAAGGAGGTTGGTGGCAGGCACCATGGACTGTGGAGATGGCTTTTCCTGACTTAGACGGATTTGTTGGTGGCTGGATTCCCCCTGCATCCACCAGAAGACCTACGTCAGACACCAGAAGGAGGTAGGTGTTGCAGTAGACGGCACTGTGACAACTTGCCTCAACGACGCTGCTGCTTGCGTGAGGCAGGCCTACTCTGAGCTGTCAGGTGATGCGCCAGAAGACGTGAGAGACATCGATGTGTCATACGATACAAACTGGATGACACGAGGGCACCAGTCACTCTACGGAATCGGCAGTGTCATCGACTTGCTCACCTGCCTTGTGATCGACTATGCAGTACTGAGCCTGTACTGCCATGGCTGTTCCACTGTGGGTGATCACATGGCCAAGGACAGTGATGAGTACCGGGAGTGGAAGAGGGCACATGAGTGCAACAAGAACTTTCATGGCACTCCAGATGCAATGGATGCTGCAATTGCAGAGATCCTGTGGCGTCGCTCTGAACAGAGACATGGTTTCCGCTATGTCACAGTCTTGTCAGACGGTGATGCGAAGACGTATAACTACCTCGTCGACCTCAATATTTACGGAAACAACTGCCCAGTGACGAAGGAAGAATGTGTGAACCACGTCAGAAAGAGGCTTGGCACAGCTTTGAGGAAGGTGGCAGGTGAGGGCCGCCAGGAAGGTGTTGTCACTGGTGGAAAGGGGCACAGCAAGTTGACAGGGGCCACAATCACGAAGCTGGAGAAATACTACATCAAAGTGATACGCAGCCACCCGAACGATTTGGAAGGGATGAGGAATGCAGTGTTTGCCTCATTCCTTCATGCGTTGTCGACTGATGAAGATCCACATCATGATCGCTGCCCAGCTGGAGTTTCAAGCTGGTGTTTCTTCCGTCGTGCGGTTGCGAAGGGTGAGCGACCGGGGCCACACAAGGACAATGTTCACACGCCATTGACACGTGAAGTTGGTCGCTTTGTGAAGCCAGTGTACGTGCGACTGGGTGACGAGAGCCTCCTCCACCACTGCCTTCGTGGGAAGACACAGAACCCCAATGAGAGTCTGCACTCAGTCATCTGGAGGAAGTGCCTCAAGACAGACTTTCTTGGGAAGCTGCGTGTCGAGGCTGGCGCCACCATTGCTGTCAGCGAGTTCAACCAGGGGACGGAGAAGAGTGTGTCAGAGACAACAATTGCCCTCGGGTTTCAACTTGGCGAAGCCCAGGTGAAACTGACACGGTCAAAGGACAATGAGAGGATCGCGATGAGGGAGAGGAAGAGTGATGCGCAAGAGAAGAAGAACCGCGAACGTCGACGTCTTCACCGGATTCGCCAGCAAGATCTGTTGACTGAAGCTGAAGGCAGACCGTCCTATGCCTCCGGAGAGTTCTAGGGACTCGTGAAGAAAACAAACGGCTCTTTTCAGAGCCAACAAAACAAACGGCTCTTTTCAGAGCCAACCACTCTTGGAGAAGAGTTTGCTATACCATCATATTCGCGTTGTACATTTTACCCACAAACTGTATTTCACTATTTCACAAATGAATAGTCAGTCAAAGTATTATAACATATATTTCAATAGTCATAAGCCATTTGAAAGGTAAAAAAATATTAAAATAAACACATACGTTTCTTTTCCCGTTTTCTCAGAATTCCGTTTTTAGTCAATGTGTAAATTTCTGCAAGATCCTGAGAAAAAACTGTCAGGCAGATCAACTCCAAATTTGGAGGACATGTACTTCATAACATGCACTACAAATTGTCTAGAGGGATTTTATATATGCTGCTAAGTTTCCATTTTATAGTCATGCATCCAATCAAAAAAATACCAAACTTTATCTACCGTTTTCAAAAAAAATATATATATATTCTATGTATAATAAAAATTCCTCTTGACAATTTGTATATACATCAATGTACATTACATGTAGCCTATTTAGCATGTTGTAGCACAAAGCATTGTTTTTGAATTTGTGCACGAAAAAGGTTCCCCAAAAAGTTTCTAACTCCCATTTCCAGGGACATATATGTCCAAAATAAAAACTGCCACTTGTTATGTGTGTTTTAACCCACAGTGATCATTTCCACCAAGTTTTAGTTCTCCGCAGCAATTATCCCCTTAAGGAGAGGCGTGTAGGAGTTGGTGCTGGGTTTAAGGAGAGGTATGTAGGAGTTGGTGCTGGGTTTAAGGAGAGGTATGTAGGAATTAGTGAACAGTTAGAGTTGACAGTGGGTTTGAGAGGCTTGTTGGAATTAGTGCTGCGTTTAAGGACAGGTGTGTAGGAGTTGGTGCTGGGTTTAAGGAGAGGTATGTAGGAATTAGTGAACAGTTAGAGTTGACAGTGGGTTTGAGAGGCTTGTTGGAATTAGTGCTGGGTTTAAGGAGAGGTGTGTAGGAGTTGGTCCTTGGTTTAAGATGTCAGTTAGAGATGACTGTGGGAGTTGATGCTAGATTTAAGGACAGATATGTAGGAGTTAGTGCTGAGTTTCAGGAGTGGTTTGTAGTAGATGTTGCTGGGTTTAAGATGTTTGTAAGTATGCCTATAACAGAGTATAAAAGTATAAAAGAGGAGTCAACTTGCTAATTCACCAAATGCCACTAAACCTAATCGGGTAATATGGTAGAAGTTACCTTGAGGATTGGCAGTGGTCAGATACTGGTTTGTCACTGTTGGAGTGAGTGCATCCTGATAGGTGAACTCCACAGAGTTATCATTGCCCGCAATCACATTGCCGTATTTGACAAGGGTCACTGCTGCTGCTCCTGGTGCATGCTGAAATATGTGGAACATGTTACTCTGTAGTCACTTCATGCACTGTCACCAACCTGTCACGTCTACAGCTGTAACACATCGCATTCACTGCAATTTATGAGACCACGATAGTGTCTCCTAATGTATCTTTAATTATTTTATTATTCTTTTTCCATTAGAATATGAAAGTGTCATACTGAATGCTTGCTAGTTACTGAAATGGGAAATTGTTTATTAAAATTAATAAATGTTTATATACTTTAATGTCATTGTTATTTTCATTTAAATGTAGACCTGACATCTAATATATATATTATATATTTATAATGTTATCATATATAAATTCAATTAATTATTTTCAATATTATTTTTATTATATATATATATATATATATATATATATATATATATATATATCGTATACATTTTAGTAATTATATTTTTATTACTAATTTCTTATATTTATTATTATTTATATTGGTATTGTTGTGAACTAAATATTTTATTGTATGTATATATGTAAGAGTGTGTGGGTGATGATGGCTTATTAAAATTCACGATATACCACGTGAGATGGTTAGCAGCATGAAATAAAGCGTTTACTACTACTACTATGAGCTATCCGTCTAACCAGCTACATACCTAACAAGCTATCCACCTAGCTTGCTACACACCTAACAAGCTACCAATCTAGCTAGCTACTCAACTAATAACTTACCCACCTAACCAACTACACACCTAGCCAGCTAGTCACCTAACAAAACTACCCAACTAGCCAGCTACACACTTGACAAACTACACAGACACACAGCTACCAGTTTACCCATCAACCCATCCACGTTGTCTCCCAGTCACAAGTGCCCAGACCAGTTCTACAGCTAACACTCACCGCTGGCAGTACACAGATGATGTTACTCAGGCTGACAGACTGGGTCTCACAAATGTTACTTCCGTCCAACTTCACCAGATGTGAACTGTCAAAGCCAGCACCAGTCACCGTCACAGCTATCCCACCTACAACCACAATCATCAGTTTTATTATTTGTATTTATTATTCCTAATCCACCCACAATCATATAAACAGGTCCTAGTGACTTATCAAACTGACAGGAAAACATTCACGCACCAACCACAGTTTTCTCCCATGGTTGTGAAATAAAGATATAGGTGATGTTGCATTGTTTTAGTGCTACAAATATTATCCATATCTATTTCTAAGAAACTTAATGTTTGCTACAAGATAATGGTGGAATGCTACTAATGCATAACAATATTTAATTTATTAATACTGTTTACATTTCAGCAGCTTAATTATTTAGATTTCTTTTTATAAGTACACATCAGTCATTGTATTTTATTACATTGATCACTTATATGATCACAAATAAAATACGATCGCAATAAATTACTTTGGTGTCTTGTTTCATCCATATTGCACAGCTAGCTAATTTGAGTGATTATACAGATATTTCAGTACTAAAATGTCCTAGAAATTTGCAGAATCATACATCAATTGATGGAGGACTTTTTATCAACAGTACATACCTCCAGTTCCTCCAGCGGTGGGAGAAATGGCCGTCAGAGCTGCAGTGTACTCAAAGTACATATACACACCTGTGTGTAGAAACATGACGTGATCTCACTTGATTGGTCCATTCTTATGTATGATTACAAGGATAAAAAGAATGAAAATTAATATAAAAAGAATATTCTATTTAAACTGATCAGATTGGACAAAATACAAATAGTCTAATAATATTGTTTTACCATTATTACTTTGATTCATCGTGACCAAACTAAATGCAGTATAGCATAATAATAAAATTTATATTTTATTCACCATGACATAACAAATAAAAACGCTTTACACAAACTGCTCAGATGGAAAAATAAGAAAGTTGTTTACTTATTCAAACTGATTGTATGAAATGCAAGACATAGTGAGGGAGCATCTGCAACAACACTGATGCCCATGGGAATTTCATGCCGAAAGCCAACACTTTAGTTATCTTAAGAGAACCCCAAAAAATGACAAAACATGTCAGCTGTCTAGGAAACTGTTTAAAGACAACTTACTGTCGTCCACCTTGGCAGCTCCCTTGCCAACGACAGACACCCAGACAGTGCGTGGACCGGCGGGACCCATTCCTGCAGTGCACTTGATCTCTGTATCTGTGGCACTCAACACAGCACATGTGATGGTGCCTATTTTCACAACATTGTTCTCCTTTGTGGTGCCATCAAACCCTGTTCCTGTCACTGTCACTTCATCACCAGAGGCACCTGACGGGAACATCCAGGAACAGATAATGAACAATTTGTCCTTGGTTTATTGAAAAACAGACATAAAAATTGTATAACATCTAGTAAAACAATTCCAAATTATAGATGTATTTTTTGGGAGTCTAACTAAACAACATCTAAATCAGGCCAATTTCTGGAAAGCTGCATTGCTAAAAAGGAGGTGTGGTGATTCATTAGAGCACAGTGCTCATCCTTGGACCTAGACGTACTGGGTTTGAAACTTGGGTTATGTTCCTACTAATTCATGTCATTAAAAATGATACAATCTGACAATGTGATGAAGACGTTACAAGAAAGTGCCTGTTATATGAGTGATTGTTCTATTTACTGATATAAACATATTTGCTGGTATATGCCTTTGCTTGGATAATAAAAATGACTAGTGTTAATGTACACTCCTTTTAATTCTCTGAGTTTATAAAAAACCATATTACAGCTGGCAATATTGCTATGTTTGTCCATGACAGTTATATCTGTCAACAGTTACAAAGACACCTTGTCAACCTTCTTGGTATGCAGACATCCACTTACCTGATATTGGTGACACGGCTGATACTGTTGGTGTCTTGCTCTCATCCCAACTGTAGGAGCAGCTGCCACTACACTTGACGGGAATGTCATTTACTGTGACAGTCACCTGTGAATGATACATCCAGTTACAACCAAGAAACACGTTCATGTACTATGACAGTCACCCGTGAATGATACAACCAGTTACAACCAAGATACACATGTCATTTACCATGACAATCGCCTGTGTATGATACATCCAGTTACAACCAAGATATCTGTGAATGATACATCCAGTTACAACCAAGATATCTGTGTATGATACATACAGTTACAACCAAGAGACACATGTCATTTACTGTGAGTCATCTGTGAATGATATATCCAGTTACAACCAAGATACACGTCATTTACTGTGACAGTAACCGTGAATGATACATCCAGTTACAACCAAGATACATGTAATTTACTGTGACAGTAACCGTGAATGATACATCCAGTTACAACCAATATACACGTCATTCACTGTGACAGTCAACTGTGAATGATGCATCCAGTTATAACCAAGAGACATGTCATTTACTGTGACAGTCACTTGTGAATGATAGATCCAATTACACCCGAGAAACACACGTATGTCATTTGCAGAGACAGTCACCAATGAGAGACACATCCTGTTACACGCAAGATGGACATGCCTTTTACAGAGACTGTCACCAATGAGAGACACATCCTGTTACACGCAAGATGGACATGCCTTTTACAGAGACTGTCACCTTGAGAGACACATCCTGTTACACGCAAGATGGACATGCCTTTTACAGAGACTGTCACCAATGAGAGACACATCCTGTTACACGCAAGATGGACATGCCTTTTACAGAGACTGTCACCTTGAGAGACACATCCTGTTACACGCAAGATGGACATGCCTTTTACAGAGACTGTCACCTTGAGAGACACATCCTGTTACAGGCAAGATGGACATGCCTTTTACAGAGACTGTCACCAATGAGAGACACATCCTGTTACAGGCAAGATGGACATGCCTTTTACAGAGACTGTCACCTTGAGAGACACGTCTACTTACAACCAATCTACACCCAACTCAAATACGTCATATACTCAAACAGTGTCACCTATTAGTGTTGCATTAGTGCACACATTTTTCAAGGATACATATCCCAACATCAAAGGGTGGCCATGACCCTTTGCACCATCTTAAACGGTCATCTTTCTGGCAGCTCATCATCCAATTCAAACATTATCGGTGACACTATTCAAGTGTCTACACACATCGTCTATCCACACCAACACAGGTCAGACCATCACCTACCACCTTCTATAGGAATAAGTGACACACATTGATATCTACCTGAGGAGTTGTATGATGAGTCCGGAGCAGGTGGCCGGGCAGAGGGTTGTAGAACACACCCCCAGCAGTCTCTTCCTTCACGGCTACTTTCACATTTGGCCCATGCAACTCGGTGGTTGATTTTACCTACAATGTGAATCAGGCCTGTCAATGTATTGACATCCATTGGCAACACAATTGATTGTGTTGTGGCTTTCTCTGTGATCTATATGCTTAAGCAATGTTACAACTGAAGAAAATGTTACAATGATGTATATCCACAGTGCTTGAATAGGATAGAGTAGATTGTGCCAAGGATAGAATAGATTGTGCAAGGAACTGGAGTTTAGTACAAATGGCTTACTATAACAACAAGTATCTTGTGGCATAATTGGCTATGTGCTCATTACAAACAATATAACACCAAGGATGAAACTACTGTCGTAGTCACAAAATGTCACCATCACAAAGAGATACACTGTCCACTGTAGCTGTAAACGTGGCATTATAACATAGACCGGCTACTAAGAGACTTACTTCTATGAGTGGCAGCTGCCCAGGTATTGTCAACCATGTGATACTCCATTCAGGTTCAGCACAGTCCCTAGTGCGAGTGCGGTCAACGTTGATGACACCCATGCCAGGGATGTTGGTCTGCAGTAACGCCTGCATCTCCTCAGCATTCACATTCCCAGGCACGTCTGTGACACATTGACAAAGTGTACAACGAAGCAAGGATCAGGGATAAATCACTTGCGCAAAAATGTAACGTTTAACATGGTTACGATCGACAACATTTGCACATAATATTTGCAAAGTTGAATGTCAAGAATTGTCTATCTAACCAACGTTACATTATACAAAAAAGGAGTTTCTCCTACATACTATGCAACCAATAGTGTTAATCTGCTCTGTCCCTAAATATGGCAAAATAATTAAAACCATTGTCATTGTACAAGCAACAAAAACACAATCAAGACAGTATGCATCACCATTAATAATATTTTGTGAGTATTGTTCACAACTGATAGCTTATCAATCATCAAAGTGTCGTCGCCTACCAACTGGGTCACTTCCATTCCAGGAGAGGGAGAAATGCCCACTGACTCCTTCAGATGCTCCCTGGACCCTGGTCACTGCCACATCCCCATCCTGCAATGGAACAATGCAGGGGGTTGTCAGAGGTAAAAGACTACACTAAATGTAGCAGGCAATGTAGAGTGAAAAACAAAAACAGTGGCAGAATAATTATCAAAAGGACATAGACTCTACATTTTAGTTTAGCTGTATACTTCAATTAATTTAGGTGTTTTATCTCGGTGACTGTTTTTGGAAACCTGAAACATTTTGTAATATTTGTGACACATTTTCATTATTTTGCCACCTTTCAGTGTGAAGTCTTATATAAAACTTTGTAAAAGTTGGTTCATGGAAGAGTTACATTTTCTACATGACTATATATTTCCCATTTGTATTAGCCTATGATGCATGCCATTGTTATACGTATATCACATTATCTGCATTTCATCTTTTTTCTAAAAGTCTGGTATGTCATGTACATACCTTCGTATTCCAGCCAGAGAACTTGTCTGGCAGATGGCAGTCTCGTGGCTGCATCTCCAGTTGGTAGACATTATCACTGGTACTTGTCACAGAGAGACTCTTCACACGGAAGGGAGGCATCTGTCTTTGTTTCAGCAACGCTGCAACACAAGTAACATTGGTGTGTTTTTTCACTACAAAACAGAACTGAGAGGTTCTCATGTGTAGTCTTTCAGTTATTGTTGCTGAAGAAAACTAACCAATAGTAATAATGAAACTTTGATAGCACATCAAGGATTTGGACTTAGATCGCAAACAAATTAAAATCATGGAGCATGCTACCAGAGATATGGCATAAACACTACGTATACTACGTATATATAATATATAAGAAATATATAAACAGAGCAGGGTACTACTGCAAAGTTTTATTATATATATATGAATGTATATATATATATATATATATTATATCAAATATAAATATGCTGCGGTACCCCACTGTTTATGTGTATATATATATATATTATATGTATATATATATATATAACATATTTATATATAAACATGTATATAGCAGGGTACCATCGCATATTTATATTATTCAGGAAATGCATTTATAAAACTTCTTCAGATTTGTGCAGAAAGCAGCTAGATTCAGATGATTTTATCAGGTGACAGGCCGGGGTGCTTTTTTGGGTGGAACAACAGATAAAGTGTGTATCACAATTTAAGCATATACATGTTTAAAGCTAGTAAGAAAACTAACCAATGAAACTGAAAAATGACCTATGATTGATGACACAGAAACTGAATTAATGCATCAGGGAAAATCAATATAAAACAATGGCCATGTAAATCCAAAGTTCTTGTCTACCTTCAGGGTCCTCAGTGGTTGGCACACGACCAAAATAGAGCGCATCAACAAAGATTTTCTGAGAGAGTGGATGTTTGGGTAGCTCTAGCTTTAGGTGTTTCAATAGGACAGTGCTGGCATCCTTGTGACGCGCTCGGATCAAATCGAGGACATTGATGCAAGAGTAGCTCCATCTGATGAAATAAAAATTATCACTGTTAATTAAAAGAACTCAAACTCACACCAATTCCACTGAAACAATCACACAATCTGGGAAGACAAACTAAGTTACCATCAAATAGCATACTTTATTTTAGTATTATTTTAGTAAAATATATAAAATTTATGTTGTCACTCTTTGAAATGTTATGTGCTATACAATGCTTTGTGAGAATTTTTTAGACAACAGTCAGTAAGTAATCATTGTTCAACAAATGGATACAACATAATTCATATTTGTAGTAACTTTGATAAAAGATTAGTATGGCAGTAATAATATTGTTTATTTATGCTTTATATGTTGGAAATTGTGTTGTATTATGTAATGGTAGAAATGGTGCCACTGGAAATAAATCATAGATTGTCCGTGTCATGATATAGCAAACCATCTGACAACTACTATGATAGCTTTAATATGTTCACACTTACTGTGAGCCTTGCTTCATCTGTGCAGTCATATCAAACCAATCCCAATCTTTCACGTGTTTCACGTTACCAATGTAGTACAAGTAATTCATCAAAAGATTCATGTAGCCTCTGTGTGCCAGGCACATCTACAGCAGAGAATGTATTGTGTATCTAGAGAACCTCGGAAGAAATCCTCTTGCTAAAGAGGGTTTCTGCCATGTTACTTTTCCAAATCAACTCACTTGGCATTACGGTGGACATCTATCATCAAAACATCTCCAGGCAAATTAATTTGAAATACACACATCAAACAAATATTTGTATATGCTGCTTGATTACAACAGAGTATATGAATTAATCAAAAGCTGGAACATTAAAGCAAAAAGGTAGTAAGGATTGATAACCACACACACTGTATCATTACATTAACTATGGACTTGTATCTAGTCTAGTATCTTGAAGAAGAAAAGAAACTATTTGGATGGCTGGATGTAAGAATCACAAAGTACCCAAGGGTTGCTGTTAAGTCTGATTAGCTTGTTTTTCTTGTCATATTGGCTGAGCAGGGTTAAGCCATTGACGTCGCTGTGCAGTGACGTCTGACCACAGAATGGCTCCTCGATCTTCACACGCTTCCCATTCTCCCATTGGCCAGATGGAAGTTTGTCCTCATAATCACGCAGGAGATAAGTGGTGCCTGTTGGTGGCTTGATGATACTGTCTGGGCACCTGATGCTCAGGAGCTCATTGACGGCAGATTCCATCTTAAACACATCAGCACACAGCAACGTTTACGTCAAACCTAATGTGACATAGCATTGGACCCATAAAGACAGACAAATGTGTGTTCTGAAGACCATTGACCTTTTATATATTTCTTCACCAAATACTGCTAAAATTATAAACATGCTTGATTTGAATGTTAAATTACATCAGATTTTACACAAAACCAATGTGTCATTATAAGGAGTGGATCTTACAGATCCACATGCAATATGTATCCTGAAAACCATTAACCCATTAAAAGTCAATCAAACACTAATACTGTTTTGAATCTAAATATTTATGTTGGAAGGGGCCAATATTATACACTGTATATGGTATATGAAGGGTACATGTGCATGTGTTATTGAGTGGGCAAGCCTCAAGATAAATAAGTAGCTGAAATCAGTTTCAGCATGAACTTACGACTCATTTATTTTATTCATGTCTACCATTGTCCTTACAAAATATTGGTCGGTGAGTATTGTATTGCAATGATGTTGTATGAAGTTTGAAATGTTTCAGTTGTGTGCTACAGTTATTTACTCTTTGGGGCTAGAAAAGAATGTTTCTGCGATGGATATAATCGGCAGGTACTATTCTCAATGTGTTTTACAACTGAGCATTACATTTATAGTTCTTCCAATCCGGAAGTATTTCATCCATCTGAATGTCATGCCAGCTGGACCATAATGGCAACTAACGGATGATATCAACACCTTGATGAAATTCAATATAGCCATGCTTAACTGGGTTCCAGAGTTGAAAAAAGAAGAGGTCATGCATGGTGGTTAGAAGTGTTTGGAGCCAAAAAATAGGCGTATTCTTATTAGAGTGCCTATTCAGATATAGCTTGGTGTCTGTAGTATTTGTTCAGCACACCGTACAGTTAATAGAGCAAATACCATGCCTACTTCTACAGAGAACACACCAGTAATACTACATTCTTGAATGCTGACACCCTTTACACAAGAAAGTATGTCTCTGTATAAACAGCTATAATTTTGGCTGTACTGCTGTAGTGAGTGATGTGAGTTTTTACCTCTGTAGCTTTCGCATTAGCACGGACTGGAGAGGCCCTCACATCATTGTAAGAGAGTGTGATTGTTTTGTACGAAGGCACACCCTTGACATCTTGCGTCACTTTTGCATTCAAGCCAGCGTCTTCACTCGACATAATGTCAAATCGAGGCCATGAACCTATAAACAGACGTTTCAAGAATTTTCTAAAGTATTTTTTTTATTCAGTAGTTAGATCACACCAGTATTGAGTTCACCTCACTAATACACAGCTTCAATTTGTCAGGGGTGTAATGTCATGGTGTATAAACTATGAATTTACTTCACAATATAAAGCTAGATTTATACAGCTTATTAAATTAGAGTGTTAATATATAAAACATATGCAAATGATTTTTTCTCAATAATATAAAATAGTCTTGTACACTCCCAAGGTTGCAAACTGAAAGTGACTGTAATAACTTTTTTGCTGAGCCTCAGAAGTGACAAAGTGACAACCTACCTCTGTCTGATTTGAACGTGACAACAAACTTGTATGTGTCTCCATTCTGTTCTTTCTTGACCGACACAGTGTCCGGCTGGATGGTCACCAAACTGGACATCTCTTTGGCCAGATCCTTCGCACTCACTGATACGGTCACCCAATCTAACATTGCAAAAGTAATAAAACTAATTAATACTCACTGAAAGCACCAAATTTATAATTTCTCAAAATGCACATGGTCTCATGAAACATTTAGTAATCTGTCTTAGCCGCATACTGGGATTTCATCATAGAAATGTCCATCCACAATAAAGATCTGGTGAGTTTACCAAAAAATAATTATTTTAATGTAGAGTCTGTAATTACAATATCTTATTTAATTATTATTATTATTATTCCCATTCTTTATTACTGTCTTCAGTATTCGGTCAAACAGCAACCAAATCACACATCGTCAAACAAATTGTCATCGTAACTTTAGCTTTATAGCCATTCCATGTTCGTTGAACTCACTTGTGTAGACTCCACTGAGGCCGACCCTGAAGCGAGATTCAGTATCCTTAGTATCAATGGAGATGGTCTGCACCTCCTGTGTACTTGACTGTGTCTTAGGCCACCCACTCAAGTCTATTTCCTACAACATACAGTGACAAGGGTGAAGCATCTGGTGTGTCAATGGAGATAGTCTGCACCTCCTGTGTACTTGGCTGTGTCTCAGGCCACCCACTCAAGTCTATTTCCTACAAAACCACAGTGTTGAGATTAGAGGTACTAAAAAAGGTCATTTCAAGATTTCAACGTATGACCAAGACACTGGAAAACTTGTCCTATTGTTGTTTTTTGCCCACAGCCTTCATACGTTCCATTTGGCAACAAAAAGTGGCATATCTTTAAAACTATTGATGATTGTTTAAAAACATTGAATAGTTGTACAGAGAAGATGATGCTCAGTGCCACTTTCAGAATATTAATTGACAAGCATAATTACTCCATTTTCCGCTATGCCCATAATTATTTAAAAATGTTTTTGGGAAATTGCATAACTTGATGTCGACATGCTTGGTTCATGAATAAATCACTTAGAACTTTGTAACTGTTATAAAATAGAATTTCATTGATAGCAAAAATACAATAATAAAACAATTTTGGGCATTTAAAACCAAATTCATCTGGGGTGAATACATACCTGTATCTCAGGCTGAATGTTAGTGGATATGGAGATCGTCTGTTTCTCATCTCTTCCCCAGGCGGTCTGTGCTGCATTGTATGGGGCGTTGGGGCGGTGAACGCCCACCTCGACAGAGCTCACATTCTTGACACCAGCCACAAGGATCTCCGCAAAATACCTGTCACATCCAGCAATGTAATGAAGCTTCCACAAGGTACACAATCAAATATTTCATCTTGCCATCTTGACTATCATTTGACATTTATTCTGACAATAATTATTCTGGCAGTGCCTGGTGTGTCATGGTGAGATTGAAAATAAAGTTCTATGAAAACCCGTGGAGGAGACCATCCTAACATGACACTTAGGGAAACCATTCATGGGGACATTGTCTCAGTGGGACTTGTCTTGCTGATGCAAACTCAGGCACGCTACACGTCATTACATAGAGGACATGAGTAATGTGTGGAAATAAACATTCTGAATGCTGTGATGCTACTCCAGGCCCCAGTGCCAAGGTTTATGGTGCAGAGAAATACTGTTATATTATTTAACATTATCGTAACATTGAGGGGCACGTCACATTGTAATATTTAGGTTGACACCTGCTGTAAACAGGATTCAAACGTTTGGTTTTCACATAAAATGGCAACACAATGCAGGTCTCGTGTTTATGTTGTGCTTCACTAGTAAATGTGTCACAAGATTTCACCTGTGTCATGATCACACTTAGCACTCTGACTTGAGATGAAAACAAGTGTTCTACCATATATACCATTGTTTTATATATCAACTTACCTACTACCCTTGTCCAATGTGAATGGCAGTCCTGCTTGCCATTCAATTGTGCTACCTGTGAAGCTAGCAACCTCAGTCTGAAAGCAACACCAGTGGTAAGTACTATGTAGTGTTCATCAGAGGTTTTCGGATTGAAAGCGTATTGGACAATCTGTTGAACTGTGGCAGTTTATTTTGCATGACAAGAGTAGTCTTTGAAATTATATTGCCATTATAAATAGTTATATTCTCACAATGTAAAGTGGTGGTATGTTATTTCTACATCAATATTGATAACCTGTTTTTTATCATTAAATAGGCATAGCAAACATCACTGCATAGTATATGGCAAACTAATGGGTAACAAAGCTTGGCAACTTTGGCATCCCTTTTCCCAAAATCCTGTGTAGTGTGAAATAAAATTTAAATACAGTTTAAAATTTGTATCTGCCTTTACCACTTCATTTTACCTATTATGTAATGAAATATAATACAGCCTATTCACCAGTCTGACTATACGTACCCTGGTGCCTTTAATCGTGAGGTACATCTTGCCGAAGCGCCTACCCCTTATGGAGAAGGTAAACTTCCCACTATCAGGGGCGACAAAATAGCCAGACACCCTGGCAACATGTTTCCTGACATCATAGGAATATTTAGCTTCCTCAACGTACGATACACCGTAGCCATCCAACGTCTCATCCATATCCAAAATCCTATTAAGATCTCCAAATTTTGTGAGGACATCCGACTTCCAGGTTTCCAGCCGCCATCCTCGGTTACCTGGCATGTAGTATATTTATGAGAGAGTTATATGATGGAATTGTACAATAACGTTATACTCTCACTTCTAGTTGACCCAATTTATACACCACACTTTATATTAGTCTTATACTACTACCTTAGTACCTAAGCTTATACCATACAAGGTTCCACTGAATCATTCACATTGGTTTATTTAAATCAGTGTTTTTTCTTCTTCCTATTCAACATATAAGAATAGGGAACACATAATTTATTATTTTCCACGGAGTCTTCCACCCAATTAAGCTCAATGTAAAATTATTACTAACTTTAAAAATTCACTTCTCTGATTTTACTTTACATATCTCAATCAGAACATTCTACAGTCAACAACAACTGGAAGCATCCAATTATGTATCTAATAGATAATGTAAAAATATACCTTCAAATACAGTTTTGCTTGAGGCCAGAGGCTTTGGTGTGAGACATATAATCTCGTCTGTCGTCACTGACTGAATGTCACAAACGGCACCTGCAAAATGAAAGTTGTCAGCTTCGTATCAAAGATCATAATATATATGTATATGTATATGTATATATATATATACTTGATGGTGTATCAAAATAAATACTATACAATTTAAAAGTTAAAGTATGTAACAATGTAACAATATACTCCTACACTTAATGCCTGCTTTGGATTTTAGTTTTAGTAGTATTTGTGCTTCTATCAGTATATCTGTAGATCTCAAAACAAAATCGTTTGCTGGTGTGTAACAGACCACAAACTACATGAGTGCAGGTATGTGTAAAGGTTCTTTTAGGAATTGTTATCATGAACCCACGTATGTGCTAAATAAAAGAGGTGTAATCTTTCACATGGAACCAATATGTTAGAGACTGGTCGAGCATTGCATTGAGTTTGCTGGTGATCCATAATATGACTGATTTATGCTTCCCCAAGTCTGAAAATTAGGAATATTTAATTGAGATCCTATTACTATACTACTGCAATATGTATTACTATGACATTGAATTTTTTGATGACATACAAAATATGTAGTCAGATTCCAAAGGAAATATAATGCTATAAATGACACCATGTGATGGAATCAAACTATTACTTCTAGACAATTAATTATGTTTACAAAACTGCCCACACACCTCCAACTAGCACTTGTGTTGGTGCGTCAGTCGTGTCGTCCAATCCAGTGCCGTGGATGTGGAGGAAGGTGCCACCCTCTGTCCCCCCAGACGATGGCGTCACTTGTGTCACCTCTGTGTCACACAAGGTACACAGTCAGAGCACAGGAAGGGGTTACATCTCAGCAATGGACAATAGGATGATAGTCAAATACCACAGAAAATATACGAGTGTCTTGTGTGTGTGTTAAACAGTATAAGCATGTTGAATGTATGTATCTGTAATCAGAATCTTTAAAAAACCAACTTGTTAAGAATGCATAATGTCATTTTACAATTATCTAAAAAAATATTAACTATTTCCTTAACAATGTCACAAAGTTTGAATGGAATTAGTCTGTTCCTAGTTCAGGATTAAATTACTGAATTGAGTGGAAACACAACTGTATTGTGCTGCCGCCGATCATGCCGACAAACTGGTTAAATGACTGCATCTGACTATTTGGGAGAATCGTCAATGCCAACTGACTCAACCAGATGGAATTAATTTATAGCCAAGATAATTGGTTCATCAGTTATCGCCCAGTGATAAGACTGATAGTTACTGCTGTAACAGCCAACATCATGGCGTCTGTTATATGCATCAAATACTTAGGTGACTTTTCTGTTATTCATGTATTAACAATTCTAAGTGCCATCCCAAATGCCACCCTCAATATATCTCCATAATGAAGTCGGTATCTCTGCTGTGTAATACGTCTTGAATCCTGATTTGTTGTATGCATACTTCATGTGACATACATTATTGATACTGTCAACACCATGTCGCTGTGTGGTTGGTATCTGACATGACATAACATACACAATTGATCGCTGTCCATACCTCTCCAGTAGAATGGCATTTTGTATATATATATATATATATATATATTACTAACTGGCCAATCTGTATTTGTTACATTTACCATATTTATTGTATATTATTAAAGGGGATTTAACTGAATTCTCCTTCCTGTATAAACATTCTTTTGATTAAATTTTAACCACCCTGACAGTAAAAGTTAAATATGGCACTACTTACCAGGAAATGACTCAAACATACATATCTTGTCACGACTCAGCACTCGTAACAACTCTAGAGCTGGCATGGATCTGTAAAAATGTATATGTTTAATAAACAAATAATCTACACCACACCAATCTCTTCAACATTTCTATTTATGAAAATTTGAATTGCAGTTTAAGCTGGGTTAACAGGTTTACATATTGCTCTAAAATACGGGAAGTAATTAACTATAGCCATTGATAAACCAGACACTATGTTACATATTATGTACTGATACTTGCTGTTTTAACATGAATCTGCGGACATCTATAGTAATTTCCCAATTTCCGTTATATTTTATCATATGTAAGAAATTACTGACTGGATAATAAGGGTAAAATTCACCTACCTGCCATATTCATTTTCTATGATGAAGCTCATGTTCATGCCACCTGTAAGTTGAAAAGACATTCATAACAGTAACATTGTTATAGTAAGATAAACTGTATTATGATTGTATTTGTTTGTATGTCAGCATCTGCCAGTTACAACTATTCATCAGGCTTGGGCTGTTGTATTAATTTTAATGCCAGACACTCCAGGGGAAATACTATTTTTTGACAAAAAATACCCAAAATGGTTTTATGCCAGATTGTAGTAGCTTCGTATGTTTATTATCAATTAAGTTTACTTTTATGACAATTACACACCTCTATAGCTGTCATTTAGTCATGGATTAAACATGGCAATATCAACTAATCACATCCATTATGTAATTTCTGAGACCATTTTATCAATATTGTTTTCAGAAAATTCAGCATTTGAGAAAAGGATATATCTGGGAGTAATTATGCTATACAAATCAGGTTTTGAACGATGTGTTCATCAAAAAGGCAGACATTTTGTTTGTTACCATGGAAATGGAGGGTCTGGGTAAAAAAAGTTCAAAAGATTTTTTACTCAGTTAACCATTTCAGTGCTACAGCCCTCAGATGCTGTGATCACTGAATACTGCATTTCCAGTGACTTGACATTAAAATCAACTCCATCACTTCAACTCAAGATTTTGGTGGCAATAATGCATTTATCAATAGGAACATCATTACATATTCTGAAAGTTGAATAAGTTAGTGTATATATATATATATATATATATATATATATATATATATATATATATATATATATATATATATATATATATATATGTGTGTATATATATATATATACATATATATATATATACACACATATATATACACATACATATGCCTCCACATAGCGGATAATGGTGCATAAAAATTATTTGAATAGCAGACATTGTCAATGCCGCAATAGGGGCCTGTTTATTCAAGTGTTACATACTGTGCAGCCACTGAATGGGATTATCACACTGTAATTGTTAAGACCCATCCAAAAAATTAGACTATTTCCATAAATAAAAATTAATCTTATCCACTTGCCATGTCTAACTTCAGGAATGTGATGTCATGAAGCAGATTTTGAATAAGAAACAAATGTACTGCTACACTTAAGCACAACATTAACTATTGTAGCTCACCTATATATTTTGAATCAATGGAGCACTGGAAGTGGCCTGTGGTCTTTTCTCCAGTGTCTCCATCCAAAACCAGTTCTTTGCTGTAATATATTATATGAAAAGCATTTACTAATATTCCTTAACTGTACTGATGTGATACGTTAATTTCTCCATACGCATGCAGAATTGTGTATGATACAAAATGGAATATTACAACAAATACAATTATTACAATATGAAATGGGAGCAAGAGTGGGAGTATGCATTATTCAAGGTGAAGTACATTTAATCATGGTAGAACCGCATATCATTCTCCTACCAATGCTGCAGAACAATTACTTACACCCTAACATATACATAAACATAAATTACAAGATTGTTAAGATGCCAGAACATGAAATAAAAACCTTGCTGGTTTGCTACTGTATTTCAGAAATATCAGAAATATACATACATGTTGCCCAGCTCATCAAGCAGTTCACAGTTGATGCCACCCATGTAGGCCCTGAAAGGCAAGTGAAACTTAAACATCAAGCTCCAATCGATATAAAAGGTAAAGTAAAGTTTGATAGTCATCATCCAGTCCATTGTATTTTCAATTTCACTCTTTGACAGAGCTCTTAAGTTGAACATCTTCTCAACTTCTCTGGGAATAATATGTTACTGTCATATTGCATTACTGACTACAGACTATTCACATATGACTACTACCTTTAATTCTCAATACCCAGCTATTTACTCATCCAAATATTTAATCAACAGCAACATGGTATGAATGTCCACAGTTCAAACAGATCTCCAACCACGGGTTTTAAGGCAGCATCTGACAACTGGGTGAGATGCTATAAATATACCATCCTACAGAATTCCATATAATCTCTGAAACATATGGGATGCATAAAAAGTACTTTAGTGAAGCAGTTACCTAGCCAATACATGACACAGGTTTTTGTAATTCATCTTTTATATTACAGTTAGTAATATCAGCCATATCCTTTTTATATATACTTATTTGCAGCTGATTGGAGGATATGATTTATTTGTCATGCTATTCAAGTAGATACAGCTCAGTGTTTATCTCACCGAAGAAACTTGGCAATGACTGTATTGGTGCTGTTTGCCGTCATGATGTTACTGCCATAGAATGCTGTAACGATCTTCCCCGAAACAGTCACAGTTGTCCCTGCAAAGTAGAATAAAATTCAGTTCTATATTTCATATTATTAGCAGCATAAAATGTAATGTAATAAACAAAAGAACAAAAATAAATAATAAAGAAATCAAGAATGATTCATCCCTCCCTAATAATTATGTTTCTCCTTATGATCCCATGTATAAAATGAAAGCTCTCAACAATAAGATAGATTTGCCATTAAGTGATTCTTAATTAATGAAAGCTAATTAAGGGGGATTGCTAATTAATTAATGAAAGCTAATTAGAGGAAACAAAAACAATACTGGACAAATTAAATTTAGTTATATCCTTGATAGTACAATTACAAATGATGGAATTGCAATAATCAAGTTTGAAATTAAACATAGAAATGAATTATTCTGCCTATAGAAAACTGCAATATACTGGATGGCGGGGTTAGGGAAAGTCACAGAATCCAGAACAGACAGCTTAGATCTGGTAGATTTGACATTTTGGCATTATCCCTACTTCTCAAGGAAGCATTCAGCCATGCTACTCAATAATACAGCTAAGTGAATAGGAGCAAAATAGAGTGACTGGAAAAACACGTTTCAAAATCATAGCTGGGCAATTTTAACCAGAATACTCGGCTGAGACTATAATTAACATTCTAATTAACCACGTTGCTAGGTATCCCACCCAGTGACAACTGAAAGTCAAACTACACATCACAGCCAAACGATTGTATTACAATAGACAAACTCAAAATACCTGGGGTTCCTGAATGTGGAGTGAGTTCCCGGATGTCTGGTGTATTCTTCGGCCGCACCTGTTTAAGATAAACAGGAAGACGAGTGTTGACAGAAATAAAATACAATCTGAATTTGGTAATAATTTATTTCCGAGTCAAAGATGTCAACATGATAAATTAACCTTTATAAATTACCAATTATCCTATGCTGTGTGTTAAATATTATCTTACTGTTTGTATCCTACAGTGTATGTTATTTAAATATCTTACTACTTGAGTTATCTATTCAATTGAACTTTCCCCTGTTGGTTTGCAGTATTACACAATTATTTTTGTTTAGCTACAGTGAAATTCCTGTCTTAAAGTTTTGCATTGACAAACAAAGACATTTTGACCGCATCATTATTTAAAACAAATAATAAAAGTATAAAGATTAAAGAGAACAATCAAACAATAAAAACATAGCTAATACGAGAGCCACTTTTAATAATAAAAATTGAACACATTGATATATATTAACTACTGCAAACAATTACACATTATGTAAATAATGAAGGTAAGGTTTTTATATTTAGAAAGTCAGTACACATCAATACAACCACATTAAACAACCCTACTGTGCAAAAAAGGAGTAAATACTGGGCATTATAATCATTGTATAAGTGAACAACTTACTGTAAATGAGCAAGAATCACCAGAGGGATTGTTTTTACAGTAGTCAGCCATCGCCAGTTGTGCACCATTGACCGAGACACGCACATGGTAGGTGTCTTCCTTCATTGGCCTGACATCAAACATAACTTAATCAGCACTAGTTAACTTCCAATGGAGACACACATAATACAGTATTATTCACATGCATACGTATACCGAAATGGTTGTTTTATTTAAATAATTTGTTATAAATTATAATTATTCACAAAACATTTAGTTTTTATACCACAACAATATAAAATCTTTAGATAAGTGTGTTCCAGTTTCAAAAACTGTCATGCTTACCTGGTGTAACATGTGATCTGTTTCTCATGTGTGCCATCCTTGTGGATGTCACACAGGTATGACCTGGAGATCGACACTAGGGTCACATTGTTGCCAATGTTCTCCTGACCTTCGCCGTAGTTGAACTGGTTTCTCGAAAATCCTATTAAAGTATACATTTTATCAGAGGACAAGTTATTTGTTAGAGAAACATTTTTAATATGGTTTTCAGGCAAATCTGTTTAATCAACAATGTAACTATTATTATAAAAAACAGTCCCATACATTATCTTTGTAACTGTTAAAGGGGAAGTGAAACACAGCTGTAACATTCCATATACCTAAATGTACACTATATAAGTATACATTAATGGTGGCAGAAGCACATTCACTTATCAGACAAACTGGAAAAAAAATATTTTTCAATGCCTAAATCGTCGTCATAGAACACTGCGTAGCGCCATCTTTATTCCAAGCCGAGTGGTTTGATTACCTCCTATCTAGCCCATGTAAAATTTTGGTTTTTTCCGGTTTTCTTCATAATTAGACATTTCTACGCAAAAACAAAAATATGGTGCCTTATTGTACACGATAGGTGTCCTATGTATCCACAAATAATATTTATTTGCATTCGAAATAAAAAGGTGAAATTAAATACCGACGATTTTGAACCAATGAAACATTTTCATTTTTACGCTCTCTGTGTTGACAGCCTTCAAGGGGCGGGGCTTACGACCGGAAGGTCTATCGGGACTATTTCTTATTTTGTTTACACAGATATCGGAAGTGTTTTGCGTTAGACTTAGCCTTAGAAGAGTCAAGAGGCGCTAGTTGTTAGTGGTTTTGGATAAATCACAATAGAAAATGGATCCGACAGAGGAATAATTTGTAGCACAAGTGAGAGAAGCATCTGTTGCACAAGTGACACACGTAAAGCCATTTTTGCTTCACCCAGCGTGCGAGCCGAGGTGTGAGATGGCGAGAGAAGATCGCCATGTGATGTGGCATGTTTATGGTCATCTTTGATTTTGGGATCAACGTGCTATAAAACAATGTGAATGTTGCATGGTGTTTGTGTGGATACTGCGTCCCGATGTCGACGCACATCGTTGTATGTTGTCTGGAGATAGCTGACGACCGAGCCAGACCGGGCTGACAGATGCCTGCATGAACCATGACTGACCACGATCGAGTGGCACGACAGCTGTCAGTGACAATGTTGGGAGTATCGGTCTGTTGTCTAAGTGCGATTTGCGTGCAGACTCGTTCGTTCGACCAATAGCTACCCTCGGGGTAGTAGGTAAGTAATACGTAGTTCAACAGGTATCGAAAAGTAATTTAGCACTTCAAACCTAAACAAAACAATTATACTTGTATGGCCACACAATGTCAATGACATATGTATAATTTAAATAATAAAGTCATTCTATCTTCGAATTCGTAACGTAAATCTATTACAAACTTACTTTTTATTTCTGACAAGATGTTATATGATGTGTGCATCCTTTTAATATAATTAATTAATTTAAAATGCTAATACAATTTGTTTAATTTATGTAAATAATGTTATTTACATATGCATGCTGCCATGCAATTTATAATAGTCTGAATAATAAATATATGTGTAATAAGGACATTGTGCAATTCACATGGGAATATTGAAGTGGAGTTTTAATGTATTGTGTACTATGTATTGTATATGTGCGTGTGTGTATGTTATCAAGACCACATCATGACAATGAATCATAAATTCATGTGTTTGCAAAATGCTGTAACAATTTTACATACAAATCATTTGTTTGTAAAATACTGTGATAATTTTATTAAAGTATTTCACAAACAAATCAACCAATGCGCTGACTTTGTGATGTGATATTGATAAATTACACAGTTTTGCCAATTACTAATACATGGTGTAATTATAAGATAATGATTGTTTACTATAAATCAAATGTCAGAATGTATCGGTTAGCTGCATATCATCACTGCACATGTTCAATGGGATGCTTCCATGCAGGCAGCAGGCATGTTATAACAACCAGGGTGTTTTGCAGGTGCAGAAAAGAGAAATACATTTTTTCTCATTAGTGGCAGAACTGCTTCAGTCATCATCAGTGATATTGCTGTCATCCGCTAACACATATTCTGCATAACTCTTTTCAGTGTTTTCCATCTGTCTGTTCCAGACAGAATGATCTGAAGATGGCGACAGTGAGACTGGGACATCCAAGGTGTCATCCACATTGACATGACTGCCATGGTCAGTCGAAGAAGGCATGCAGGACTGCGACGACAACTTCGCATACCCATGGTCATGATGAATATTCAATGGAACAACAATATTATCTGTAATAATTGCTGCATCGATAAAGTATCGCATTGGCGACATGATCACTGGCTCTGTTTGAGTTTGACACTACGAGTTAATGGCGTTGCAATGTGACACCCGTACTGCCATGAGGGACAATATCATCTGGTGCACTGGATCCTTTGAAAGTTGTGTTCAGTATTTGTGAATCCTTCATCTGAAAGAATGATACATATGTATGAGAGTATGTATCTTCTGTGATATACATATAAATAACAATGTTTTGACATCTTTTGTTTTCTCATTGCAGTACCTATACATCATAACAATTAAAACTGATTAAATCAACTTATAATTAGCATTTCGGAAAGTGTTCAGGATCTAATTTTGTGTAGATGCATAGATCTGTGGATATTGTAACTATGCATGAGAAATCTAAATTTGATTGAATTATTTTGCAGGCCCCATATGGTCCTCCATGGTCCCCCAGACTATTTTTCCACAATTGTTAAACAAATCTACTTTTGCATGGTTGTTGCATGTGGTGGTGCTGATATACACAAAAAATCTGTATTTTATTACATCATTCTATGGGCCTCAAAACACAAAGTAATGCTGGTGATTTGGTTTTTGAGAAGGTCCCTTGAAATGACCCCCAGATCAGTTTGATGTATTAGGTATCTGCTTTCTGGCTTGTCTGCTGCTGCTAGCCAAGTTCATTGGTCAGCTCTTGTCTCAATGAAACTAGTAGACAGTGGGCTGAGCAAGGTGTTGTGTTTCAATCAGGGAACATTCATGCAATAAATAGAACATTACCTTTTCAATGGTGCATTCTGTGTAGATTCCATTATATTATGACTAACCTTCCTGGCATATTTTAATATGTGTGTATCCCGAGTCATTCAGACATCATTACAAACAAGCAAACCCACTCCTACATAAGCAACACATAAATTACATGGTAAGCCAATTATACAAGCCTACTTGCACATATAAGAAAATAAAATGTTTAAGTTAGTTACGTGCAATCAGTGTCCTCCTTGGTCCAATCAGAGACAACTACTTGGCCATAGTCAAAGTCATACTTGTATTTTCAAAAAGTACAAATGTCAATTTAAGACTAAATTTGTTTACATTGGGTTTTATACGTAAGTTTCATTTGTGGGTGGGGTTTTGTCCAACCGAGTCTTTTTCGAGATATGTAAGTTTTTTTTATTGCAATGTATAAGGTTTTCTAAATAGACTTCTTAGCCATTTTCCTAATAAATAATTTTGGGAAGTGATTATGGACACCTTACAGTTATCAAACAGTAACTGCAC
The DNA here is from genome assembly GCA_964017155.1 of Oasisia sp. SBJ-2009. NCBI lineage: Eukaryota > Metazoa > Annelida > Polychaeta > Sabellida > Siboglinidae > Oasisia > Oasisia sp. SBJ-2009. The sequence goes on along the minus strand of OZ024861.1, from coordinate 28,140,162 downwards.
AAACTGCAACTAACTGAACAATGCTGATGTCTGCGGTACTATTGAAAGCAAAATACATGCCTTATCAAAATATAATTTTCGTACTTTATATTCTTATTTTAGTCTTATTTTGTTATACGCAATAATACTATTCATTTCAGATTCAATATACTAGTCGTGTTAGTCGATAATCATTCTACAACAGCCATGAACCCCAAACATTTTGAAGTTTTATTTAAACACTCAATTTAAAGCTGACCTCTGTTGCACTGGTTTGTCTTTTCATCATGCTCTAGCACATGACTGTGAACTGGTAAGAAATGCAAGTGCACTAGAGAGATAGTGGGGCTTTGTCCAGGCAGTGATGTTTGTATTGGGTATGGGTAGTCTTTTCACTCTTGCTGGGAAACACAGGACACTGGTAAGATTGTGATTTTATTGCCTAATTTGCACTAGGCTATTAATGGCAATTAGTAACAGCAGTCCTCTGTTGTACTTTGATCATGATGTTTGCAACCCTTTCCAGTAACAATGGAGGCTATGGGCTAATGTAAGGTTCCAAATGTTTTTTCACCCATGTAACTATTAATTTTAGTCATGGGATCAGTGATCTTACTACCTGCTGTCAGGAGACTATTCAGATCCCCACCTAAAAAATGTGTGCTTGTTTATCACTTGGAAAGCAAAACTGCAGATTCTTAAAGGTGAGATCCACATTTGGGTGCATAATGTTTTGGGCGATAAACAAAACTGTTGTCTTAGATTATTTAGAAATGTATTAATCTGTCAGTGTTTAAATATCGGATACTACCCCTGGAGGGTAGTGACTTATTATGTATGTCAAAACAGTTGCTTAAAAAAATTGAAATAAGTTCCATGTGTTTTGTGTATTTTGACCACAGTCATGCATTCTACAGCAATAACAGAATGTGCATACATGAAATTATAAAATATTCTACGGATATTTTATGAATTAAAATATTAAATGTGTTCCCAGGTAATATTGCCAACTGACTTGGGTTATGATGGGTAGTGTCATTGGATAGACACATTAACATACTTAATAGTGACACTATGTTAAGTGTGATTGATTCTGTAGCATGTTTTATTGTTGTTATACTAATTATTTTATAGAAAGTTGTGCGATGCACACATGTACATATGTTACCAGAAACAAATACAATGATACCATAATCATAATGATAATAATATTTTACTGACCTGCATGGCTGCCGCTCACCGTTTCCTACTTGTCGTTCTGGTATCTTGCTTTGATGATATAATGCATATAAACAGTACATCCTCAGCTTGCATAATGTCAAAAACAGTGTCCTCGTGTAATGGCCAAGATTAAATTGTACGCAAACTAGTGATCAACAGACAGTATTCATAAGTCAACAGCTATGTCTGCAATTCTTTGCTGTGATGTTAAAAGCTTGAGGATTTTTTTTCACTCTACATTTTTCCAGTTCACTCAGCTGTATAAATGAGTACCTGCATGGCTATAGACAGTGGTGGATATGTGTATGAGTAGCTTTTGCGAATTAATTGTAGCATATTGCTGGATGCTTCCCAGAGAAGTTGAGATGGTATATGATTGAACAGGTCTGTCAGGGAAATAAAGTGTAAAGCGCTTTCAGCAATCCTGAGGATTGGTTACTACGCTCTTTAAGATCTTACCTTTATAAATCAGCAATTAATAAAAAAAAAGTCTTTAGTGATTTTAATCAGTTGATTTATGGGGTCAAATATTTTTTATACACACTAGTGTTTTATTGAATGCAGTTAACAGTCTAATTTAAATAATAACATAAATTAGTATTTTGCTGTTTCTGTTAATTCATTATAAATAATGCCTGTTATATATCTGTGTCTGTGATTCGTGACTGTTCAACAGTTGTTGACTAATTAGCGAGTCACCCTAATTTAAGTAATTAGCATATGACGACGCTAACAAACACGTCATACGCCTGATACGGTCGTAGCTGGCATTTCTTTTTATGTCACTATCTTGAAGAAAATTATTCCACCACTGTCTATGTCAAAAACATTTTTTTACTTGTACCTAGAAACTCGAGCTGGTTCTAGCAACCAACGCACCGCTAGATCTGGCGATCTGTTGACCTAAACAAATTCAGTGGATTTTAAACATTTTTATTTCAAATTAAATACTTGTATCTACACATAGATTTATTTTATTACATTCACATTTCTTACTACATTTAAACTTTTCTTAGGTCACATTCGTGTATTATGCAGACAGTGAAATACAACTGTGGGATTAAATTGTAGTCGTAACGATACATGACGGAACTCGTGAGTGCCGAGTCGCCGGCTTGTCACTTCCTACGCGCCGAATCACATTCCAAATAAGGAAATCATGTCCGGTTTTCCTGTCGAGTTCGACGAACTTTACTTCGTCGCTGCGTACTTATATGCAAGCCAATCAATCAAACACGGACCTGTAGCTCTGGTCGAAGCTTATGTTTTGAGGTTCAGCGCCTCGTTGTGCTCGTCACATTCGAAATTAGGCTTACAATCGGCGTTCGAAAGTGACCACCGCCGACTCCGCTGAACTCGCCGCAGGCGGACACGCAAACTTCATCATCTCAAACCTGCTTTTTCTACAGGAATCCTTTGTGGAAGTATGTTAAATAATGCTTACTAACAATTATGGTATATCTATTAGGCATACAGTGCATTAATGTGTTTAATTATATTTGGTTTGAGTGCGTTTCGTCCGTTTTTGCGAGAGCTATGCTGCGCCGCCTGTCGACACGTGCTTCCGGTGATTGTAAACAAACCCGAGTACAACCAGCAATATGGCCAGGCGGAATGGCGGCGCCCTGTGTCGAAAGTAGCTCACTTTGAAAATTTATTAAAAATATACCGTGACACTGGGCTTGTCAAATTATGGTCACTAGTGCTGTAAATTATATGTTCTTATGTTTGGGCTGTGGTTGTTCGGCCGCTTCAGTCCCCCTTTAAGTAGATTAAATAGAAAAAACAAAAACTAAAATGTCATCACTTGATACCAGTTTCATTACTGTTGATCAATAGCCATGAGTGTACCTACCATTTCCTGCAATAGTGATCCGAGTTCCACCATTCAGACTGCCGTAGCGTGGTGATACATTAGTGACTTGTGAGGCATCTGGAATTCATATAATTTACATTCAGAAACTGATAATGCAGCACATATCTCTTGAGATATATTGCAACAAAACCAACTGATCCTTGGCATAACTTCTTAACACAGACATCGACGATGTCGACAGCGATCAAGACAAAGTTCATTGACATTAATTTATGGCCATGGATATTGTATTGACAGTCGGTTTGGACCAAACCATTATTCCAAAATAGGGATGTGAGGTTGTCGCCTCTGCGTGGCCGTAGCAAATGCAGCCCGACCTGACTTGTATTTAAAAGTATTACCCTGACCCTGACCCTAAGCCTGACACTAACACTAAACCTGACCCTAACCCTAAACCTAATCCAAACTCACACCCCAATTTTGGAATAGTGGCTCGGTCAAAATCTGCCATGGCCCCATGCACCGTCAAAAACTGCCAGTAGGGGAAGTAGGGGCATGTCCGCACACTTAAGGTGAAACAAGCTATAGATAATGCACTGTGCGTGCTAAGAGGGTGATATTTAGTATTCAGAATGAGCAATCATATTACTTTGTTGTTAGTTAGTTAAGAGAAATCTTAAGTTAAGAGAAATCCCATCAGATATTTAAATATTTGGTCAAATGTAGAGGCATATCTTTGTGCGGACATGCCCCAAGGTACGGGGCATAGCCGCACACTGTGTGTGGTTATGCCCCAGGAATGGCGAAACAACAGCTGGTCTCACAGAGATGACCATTAATGGCAATAATAATATGTATTGGTATGTGTACACTACTGACACGTGCATTACTAAAAAACACAAGAGAACACAAATCAACGGTTTCAAGTTTTCATATATACGTAAAGTTTAGAAAATACAGTGGCCTTGAATCATAGTCCACGTTTATTCCTCCATGAGAGTCACAGCAAATAACAGCATGATTTTGTAACGGGGAAAGTCAAAGTTTGCAACGCAACTTGTCTGAAGCCTTCTAGGTAAAACAGCATAATCTCGTAAAGCACAAAGTCAAACTAAAAACTCAGTTTGTTGGCTGTGTGAGCATGGCTTTGTATGGACTAACGTATACGGGCAAAGTTCTATATTATAGATTATACATCATTTGTCACCTTGGTTATTTTAGTCTATGAGCAATGATCAATTAAGCTTTATTTCTTTAACGGACCTAATGATACACATGGAAAATGTGACGTCAACGCGATATAGCCTATTACACATTGACGAAGCGATGTATGATATAATAAGTTTGATAATATTAAATAATTATATAATAATAATCATATACTATCTCACATCAAAGTTTTCTATAATATTTCTGGTAAGCAACTGAAATATCTAAATATGTATCTAAGTAGACTATATAATATTATAAGCAACGATGCACGAAATACGTCTGCACAGCGGGTGGGGCATGACCGCACAAGCCTGTGCGAACATGCCCCAAGCATCCAACACGTGAATTATTCTGAATTGCGCGAAAATGCTACTTATGAAAGTATCCATTATTTCACACATCAAAAAACATTAAAATGCAATTTGGAATTATGAACAAAAATGTATCTGCACGTCGTACAGTAAAAGTAATACACATAACAGCATATGAGTAAAATTACATTGATCAGTGTTTATGAAAATAACATTTTATGTCATAACTTTTTACTTATTCACTTCTATCAAAAAGTATATGCAAGTGGTTGATTTGGGGGTTAGACGATGCCGATTAGCATGATTCCACTAACCAGATGTTACGGGATGCGCAAATAATAGGGTGTGCGGACATGCTTCAGTGTGCGGATATGCCCCTACTTCCCCTACTTTTGACGGTGCATGGCAGTACTATCTTTTGACGCTTTTTCAACAGTGTTTGGCATCGTTTTCTTTGCCGTGTTCTAAGTTCAGGCGTCTCTCGTATAAAACTGACGATGCGGTTGTTGCTCAAACAAATATAGCACATTCTGTAATTCGCCAAAGCTAGGTATATCAACATCCGCTAGATGGCAGCATCGCTCAGTGTCCGCGTAACGCGTCCCAGAACTGGCGCAGGTTTTTTGCCGCCGACGCGACTGGCTGGATCACATGGTCTCGGAAAACGGCGTGTTTCTCGCTATGCATACTAATTTTGTTTACTGTTGGCATTGATATCGACCAATGAATGCCTTCGGAAGATGATCAGCGGGAAAAATATGTTACATTGCATTCGGCCGTTGATGATTAAGGTTGGTGAACGTTGCGTGGCGTTTATTTATAACATTCTGATAAAGATTTGCGTGTAACTGAAAATGTGATAGTTGTAACCAATTCTACGGCATCTTAGCTTTCATATGGTATAAATATGAACTGTGTAGGAATTCGCAGGGCGCGAGGAAACCCCGCAGACAGCGGACAATCTGCCTGTCTGGAGCCTGTCTGGAGCGTTTTTCATGTCGCGGCCTGCGCTGTTCATAATTTATGCGTTCAGGCGCCATTAACATTGCGTGGCATTTGCAACGGCCAACGTACGCGCAATCGATATTATTGTAATCTATTAGTTAATTATTAGAAAGTTATTATTAAATATGTGTTGCATATGTGCAAGTCAATGTTTTAAGGAAAACAAACGAAATTTCAAAACAGTTAAATTTAAGGCATTAGCCATCAGGGCAGTTCATCACGATTACGTGTGACTGCGTCTGCGACCTACTTCCATTTTAATCACTACAGGAAAACATTTTTAATCTGATCAATCCACATCTTAAACAGTTGAATTTTAGTCAATCGTGTAAACAGAACTTAATACATGTATATTATTAGTGTGTCAGTATTACTATTTTATTATAGAAAGTAAAGACAGTTAATATTTCACACTTTAATATACACCACCCAATACCTGTAATTCACATTTTACCATTTAGTTTACAGGTATGTGGAATATTTATTTTGTTGATGTTAATAATATTTACCATTTTTGTATAGTATTTTATGTGAAATATTTTCGTTATTTGAATTTCATGTAGACACTCAGGAAGTGTGGTTGTGAAGAATATGGATAAGTTACGATATCAAAGTTAAGTTATATACACTTAAGTTTAATATTACATTTGTTAGTTAAAAACCCATTTCCTGTTTAATTGTTTTTTTCCCCATAGAGTTAAGTGCTGTAATTAAATTTTCTGTAATGTTGTATGCAGCATTGACTGTAATATATTTAATTGTAGGCACTGCTCCTGACAAGGGTCGACTCATCAGCAACTTGGAGAGGTTCCCCATGGACTAAAACAGATAAATTATGAACTTCAATACATATCGCATGGACTTATGCACATTAGTGAAACCTGTGTGAATGTCAATGATGGCAATGCTCGCATGGGTCAACTTCTCAAGAACTGACAACACACTTTAATCTCGAGAGAAGTGTCTGGCATCGCAGTCTCTTCACATTCGTTGCTCAACTCGTATTTATTTGCAATAACAGTGTATACACTTGAAGAACATAGCAGTATGGTCTTGGGAATTGTAGATACTGCTACTACAATGTTTCCATTCTTCAATAAATGGCAGAACTGTGACATCAGCAGAAATCGATGGTGTGACTAGTTATACATAGTCTACACCTGTTGCTCAACTGGAAGTTACGTGCAGTGAAATGTACTCATCAATAAAAAGTTAATATAAATGCAGTGGGCCAAATATAGAAAAACATGGGAATGTAGGTCAACTGTGAAGGTCATGTCAAGGTCACACAAAAAATCACATGTCAAAGGGTTTATCAAGATTCATGATGAATTTATGAATTAATTATGCATTAAATTCCAGTGTATAGGTCAGATGTGAAATATAGGTCAAATAATTAGGTCAAGTTCTAATAACCGTTTAAAGTGTTCATAAAGTTGCTATAATGATAGTTTTGATATTTAAATGTAAACAATGTTCATTTCTTAAACAATTTCACCCAATTTATACCATTAATATGTATTAATACCATACTGTGGGTCAAATCTAGGTCAGATATAAAATCTAGGTCAACTTTGAAGGTCAAATCAAGGTCATAAAAAAATTTCCTAAAGGGTTGACCCATTTTTGGTTTCACTTGCGTAAGTTAAATGGTTCCAATGTTATTACTGGTTTCCAACCTATTTTATGCAGTCATTTTGCAGCCTGTGCACAAGAAATGGAACAAAATCCTATAGACAAAAATGCAACAATTTTAAGGTTTAAAAATTGAATTTCTCCGTAAATATTGAAGATTTCAAAATAATTCAAAAAGTGTTATTAACTACATACTAGTATCTATCACATGGCACCATTTAAATGATGATATAACATATTCTAATTTTTTGTTGATGTACCTACCAAAGCCAAAGGTTCTAACAGATGCGCCGACTCTAACGGGACTAAGAGTAAGACTAAACACGTTATCTGTCAGCAGCAACGACAGCATGCGCATTCCCATGCTGTAATGCACATACGTAGAAAAACTGTCGGTGCAATAGTCCCACAACTATTCTATTGTACCGACTTTAGTTTAGCCTACTTTAGGTGCAATATTATGAATATACACTTCGTTAATTTATGATTATCTGATTATGTTACGGACTACGGACCTGTTGATTGAAATCGCTGCCATTGATTTGTTGTTTTTGAGAACGCGAATTTTCGTCATAAAAAGAAATACCTACCGCAGGTCAATCGCCGTTTCGATAGAAGTCAGAAGACAGAAGCCAGTCATGGTGAGAGCGAGGGATTGATCCCACTGATCTGACTGATAGCCCTGGTTAGTGGCTAGTGCCTAGCCTAGCCGCTACTCGCTAGCGTTGGCAGCAACTGAGCAAGTGTGTGGTTGAGTCAATATAACCATGTACCAGCACTATGGCGACAACGATTTAAAGTAAGATGTCTAAGTCGTGACGATCATGAATACTGCTTAACTTTCACACATATTCCAATAACGTATGTTGAACGATATTCCTGCTGGTGTTCAAATAGTCAGACAAAACGCCAACAGTCCTGTAAGACGCTACCACACCGCCATCTTCCGTTGTTCAAATCATTGATCGCCAGATGGCGGTAGTGTTACGGATGTCTCAGAGCCTTTTATATATATATAGGGGAAGTAGGGGCATATCCGCATACTGAGGCATGTCCGCACACCCTATTATTTGCGCATCGCGTAACATCTGGTTAGTAGAATTATGCTAAGCGGCATCGTCTAACCCCCAAATCAACCACTTGCATATACTTTTTGATAGAAGTGAATAATTAAAAAGTTATGACATAAAATGTTATTTTCGTAAACACTGATGTAATTTTACTCATATGCTGTTATGCGTATTACTTTTAACTGTAAGACGTGCATATACATTTTCTTTCATAATTCCAAATTGCATTTTAATGTTTTATGATGTGTGAAATAAAGGATACTTTCATAAGTAGCATTTTCGCGCAATTCAGAATTATTCACGTGTTGGATGCTTGGGGCATGTTCGCACAAGCCTGTGCGGTCATGCCCCAGCCGCTGTGCAGACGTATTTCGTGCATCGGTGCTTATAATATTATGTAGTCTACTTAGATACATATTTAGATACTTAAGCTGCTTACCACAAATATTATAGGAAACTTTGATGTGAGATAGTATATGATGATTATTATATAATTATTTAATATTATCAAACTTATTATACCATTCATCGCTTCGTCAATGTGTAAATAGGCTATATATCGTTTCGAAGTCGCATTTTCCATGTTGTGTATCATTATCATTAAGTCCGTTAAAGAAATAAAGCTTAATTGATCATTGCTCATAGACTAAAATAACCAAGATGACAAATTATGTATAATATATAATATAGAACTTTGCCCGTATACGTTAGTCCATACAAAGCCATGCTCGCACGGCCGACAAACTGAGTTTTTAGTTTGACTTTGCGCTTTACGAGACTATGCTGTTTTAGCTAGAAGGTTTCAGACAAGCTGGGTTGCAAACTTTGACTTTCCCCGTTACAAAATCATGTTGTTGTTTGCTTTGACTCTCAAGGAGGAATAAACGTGGACTATGGTTCAAGGCCACTGTATTTTCTAAACTTTACGTATATATGAAAACTTGAAACCGTTGATTTGTGTTCTCTGGTTTTTTTTTATAGTAATGCACGTGTCAGTAGTGTACACATACCAAAACATATTATTATTGCAGTTTATGGTCAGCTCTGTGAGACCAGCTGTTGTTTCGCCATTCCTGGGGCATAACCGCACACAGTGTGCGGCTATGCCCCGTACCTTGGGGCATGTCCGCACAAAGCTATGCCTCTACATTTGACCAAATATTTAAATATCTGATGGGATATGCGATTTCTTAACTAACTAACAACAAAGTAATGTGATTGCTCATTCTGAATACTAAATATTACCCTCTTAGCACACGCAGTACATTATCTATAGTTTGTTTCACCTTAAGTGTGCGGACATGCCCCTACTTCCCCTACCTATCTAAGGCTCTGGGATGTTTCCAACAACTCCTCCGCTCGAGGTCTCATGAATTAGGTTTTTTTTGGGGAGCTTCGAGGGGGCACCCAATTGATAGCTGTGGCGCGTGGTTGGAGGTCTCAAATGGATGGGGGTGCAGCTAGGAAGCTACGAGGTGTTGCAGTTTTGGGAGTCTCATGAAGTGGTTTGTGGGAGTTCGATAACAGGGCCGGTGCAGTATGATTTTGGCATAGCCTCAGGCTGGCTCAGGCGGTACAACTGAATGTCTCACTGTCTCAGTCACTCAATAGGATGCAGCTGAATGGCTGGGAGCTTTAATTTCAAACATTGTATATGCTGATTTGTAGTATTGCAATTACATTTGCTTGTTTGTCATGTGTTTATTGTCGACAGTGTTCTGTCCCCCTTCCTCCCCACCCGCCTCGTCTGTCCCCCTTCCTCCCCACCC
>OZ024861.1:28122644-28125144 GCA_964017155.1 Oasisia sp. SBJ-2009 | reverse complement strand
GAAGAGGAGGAAGAAGAGGAAGAAACATAAACATTTAATCAAGGAACGAAACCGAGGCCTGTGCCGTACCTGACAACAGGGATTCGGCAAAAAGACCAACGACTTCTCAACGTTGACCTATGTTAAGGACAACTATGTAGCGGTAAATTTAAAGAGCACAGACCCGACAGTCGTCAGCTGTTTAGGCTTACTGGCCTACAAGTACATGATAAGCATATAAATTCCTCACGAAATTAAAAGCGCACTTTCTCCACTAATTCCATTTGAAGGTGTGGGTCTTCGATTTCGAATTATTTAAAGGCCATGCATTTATTGGCATTAGGATTTGAACTATCTAGAATACAAGACATGCTTTGGTTATTAGCGCAACAGGATTGACTGGTATGTACGGCATTAGCCGAGTGAGTGGCAGGGCTGGTATATAATGATATAGTATCTCGCCACTAACATGTCTACCCAGTAATAATACAGTACGTACCACGTTATTAACATATCCTATTCACTAATGATACAGTACCTTGCTATTAACATGTCACGCGCGTACTGGTGTGTATGTGCATATACCTTTACATTCCACGAAGCATGTGCGGGCGGGCACGCGTACGTGAATTTGTGTATAATAATGTTTTTGAAAGAAAGATAAAAATAATTATTGTACTCATCGTTTGGGGTGGTAAAATAATTAAATTAACGCCCTCCCATTTCGCTACTGGGTATCGTCGTGCGATATTAGAACGTAAACCGAATGACAAGCATCGTTGCAGTTAATTATTCATAAGCACTTTACCTGTTCTAGAAGTGACAGTTCCCAGGACGACAACGAAAACGACGACAACTGTGACGAAGGCAGGTCTTCTGCCCCCTCCGTCATCGAGATGACCAACTTTGCCCATGGCTGAGCAGCGCACTGAACTGATCGGCGCTGCTGGCCTTTTTATCAGTCGCGCGTAGCTGTGATCACGTCAACAAATAAACAGTGGAGCGTAACAATGGAATATGTCACGCGACGCGGCCTGTTGGAGACCACACCGACGTGTCCTTGACGAACCCTGTGCTCCGACGCCCACGCCTGAACAACGCCTGCCTCTGCTGCACACGGTAACACACGGCGAGGTGGAATCATATGTTATGTTATGTAATGTGTAAAATACAGCATCGCTCGGTCGGTGTCACAATAACAATGTCGCACACGCACGCACGCACGCACGCACGCACGCACGCACGCACGCACGCACGCACAGAGAAGTACAAACACGCACGCACGTGCACACACAGAGACATGCACACTCACACTCACACACACACACACACACACACACACACACACACACACACACACACACACACACAAACACACACACTCGCACGCACGCACACGCACACGCACACGCACACGCACACGCACACACACACACACACACACACACACACACACACACACACACACACACACACACACACACACACACACATACACTGCTTCACTTAGAACACACACACAAAATCACACAGAACACAGAAAAATATATTGTTATGATATAAACTAAGATTAAAACATAGGGCACTATCTTGTGGTTACTTTTGGTGTACTATGCCTATACAAAATTGATATGTATAATTTTAAACCTTAGATAGGCATAAAGTTACGCCGCTATCGAGTCTATTAGCCATGTACAGTAAACAGCAAAATCTTTCGTCACATATGAGAATATATATATATATATATATATATATATATATATATATTATATATATATGAGAATATTATATACTATACTATATGTATATATACTATATATATATATATATATATATATATATAAATAAAGTCGAACAGTATATAAAAACGCTGCAATTGTTTTCAAAGATTGTTGCAATGTATAGGTCCTGCATGTGAAAGATCTCAACTGGTCGGTGAGCGATTTACAACTTTACGTAAGACGCAACAATACAAAAATACGCGCGCAAGTTTGCGAACACTCGTCTGACGTCCCATTTACTGGTAACATATAAAAAAAATAGTTACCGCAAGCGTTTGATTTATTCCGATTATTATTAACCCTTAAAAATAACTTCGCACTCGCCATGCTACGCGTCTAGCCCTAAGAGGAAAAGCATATCATAAATGCAAACATACCGTGCATCCGCGAGTTAGGAGAGTACAGGATGCGTTCAGCAAGCGCTGTCTAGCGTCGAGGCACAACGACCAAGCCACACTAGATCGCGACGTTATTCGCGTGGCGGTTTCAAACGCGCTGTAGTTGCGTGATAGCAACCGACGCTTTGGCGGACCAAATCATGGAGACTGTAGAACGCAAGTCGATGTCAGCATTCGTGACATCTGATAATATTCTCGCGGCCTCATTCGGTAACAACGTCCAGGAGCAGGCTAATGACAGTACCTTGAGCGTTTTGACCATGATGTGAATGTACGGATTAGCAGGCCTACTCAAGACTACGAGTATGATATCGGATGAAAGCCGAGATCAACATGAATTTG
>OZ024861.1:28042559-28122444 GCA_964017155.1 Oasisia sp. SBJ-2009 | reverse complement strand
CATACATAAATATAGTTTTAACGGCTAACTCGATGTGGGTTCAAATTCGACAAAAGCGCAAACCTAGTCTTGCTCTAGCTGTGTTTTGGAAATATTCAGTCCACAAAATATATGTTCGGCTATTTTCGTGGGCCTCTGTCCTTCGTGGGCAAATGCGTGCAGGGCCTATTGGTTATAGGGTTAGTCCGCCACTGTCTTTACGTGGCTGAGTCGTGTGTACGTCTTCTGTCCAGGAGGTTGTCGTGATCGTATTCAGATTTCTTAGTTAGTCATCAAATGACAAGCTCTACCCTTTTGGTCTTGGCGTCGTGATATTATTTACAAAGAATGGGGACGCTATGTAATAAGTCGTACTGGTGTTATATGTGAAATTATTATGTAGGCCCTAAAACATTGTTACAAAAACAGTGCCAAGTAGTCTAATTGAATTCGCAGATATGTGCAGCAATTATAACAACTCGTGGTAAGTGAACTCGGTGTACGATATTTCCTTTGAACTGGTCGCCCATTTGAGGTCAGACGTTTACAATTAGCCGAGTACTTTGACTCTAGAACTAACAGTTATTTATATAATTGTATTTACATTGTCTACATAAGTTCGCATATTGCCATTGAACCGCGTTAAACTGTTGACTTAGTGCAACCTCGCGAAATACGTCACCCACTGTAGATCTAGGTCACGTACAACACAGCTAGCTAGTGTGTGTGTGTGTGTGTGTGTGTGTGTGTGTGTGTGTGTGTGTGTGTGTGTGTGTGTGTGTGTGTGTGAGTGTGTGTGTGCGTGTGCGTGTGCTGTATGTTTGCGTGTGAGTGTATGTATGTACGTGTGTGTGCGCATGTGTGCGTGCGTGTGAGTGTGTGTATGTGAGTGTGCGTATGTGTATGTACGTGTGTGTGTACGCGTACGAAATTGCATGCGTAAGCACGTGCGCGAGTTTCAGTTCAAACATATGCGCCGGATGCAGGAGCTGCCGCAATGCACACTGCCGCACGTACAACCGCATGCACACCGGCGTGCACATACGTCCGTACACTCACCACACGCACACATACAAACACAGTTAACACACACACACACAAACACACACACACACACACACACACACACACACACATACATACATACACACACTGCATATAGTCATATACACACATATGTACACGCACACACAAACATAAATATATATATACTCATATGTACACACCATACACTGCACATAGACACATACGCACATACATACACATACAATACACATACATACAAAATCAAATCCGCGGCTAATGTCCCGTTCACGGATATTTAAAAACAATACCACAATCTAAAACATAATTATGAATGCACAGATAGATAACTAAATAAATTACCATTAACAAGTTAAGGACAGCCGGAGTTTCTATATTTGTTGTATAACAAACACACACACCACACACACACACACACACACACACACACACACACACACACACACACACACACACACACACACACACACACACACACACACACACACACACACACACACACACACACACACACACACACACACACACACACACACACACACACACACACACACACACACACACACACACACATACACAAAGGCGCGCGCGTGTGCACAGGTACGCAAAAACACTCACCAAAACACTATCAAATATAGGCCTGTTACCCGTTCACCGGTGTTTGCAACGTTGCTGCAATCTAAAACACAAAATCACATATAGCTGACCTTTACATATATGTTGTATAACACACAGACCCGCACTCACGCACGCACGCGTTCTTACACAAGACCACGCACACACAAAAGACACGAGGCACACGGCTACTTATTCAATAGCATGGGTCATGTAGGATGGATCAAAATATTGTCAGCCCATTGTTCGTTGGCGCTCTGTGTCGATCGGTGTGCTGATATGCTTATATAAGCATGCAATTGACACTGCGTACTCATATCGACACTGAGTTGTAAATGGGCATAAAATGTTCCGTGTTAAAAAATCGCTAAATCACTGCAATGTCAGTATTTCAAAATGAAATTCTCGATACCAAAGTAAATCTGACAGCGTTAGGCTTCTTCTTTATTTTCAGATAGATAGGGAGTCATTTTGATGTCAAAATATGGTGTGTTAAGCAACAAACCTCACGTTTGAATATATGGCATTAGATATATTACTGTTTATTCAAAGTACATCACACTACTACAACTTCCTGAGTTATTGATTGTCTAGTTATGTAACACACAATAATAGTTAGTATCATTTGTAGAGATAAAAATATTATATCATGTTTAATGGTCAATTTAATAGTAGTATCTCAGTTCTAACTTTGTTTCAGGTGTTTACTGGTATACTTAATATTAGTAATACTACCGAGAAAAATATACACAGATTAAACATTTATTTCTTACATATTACTTTGCCATAACCATTACCGTAAACCTTTCGCGAGATTGGCCCATATATACATTTATCGCCCCAAACCTGTGTTATCGTCAGACAAATATTAAAACTTGGACGACGAGGTTTTCCTCACCCAAATCGACACGGCAAACCTTGACCTAGTAAAAACACAGGGCTGACGTGAATCTGATTGTTAATGGAACTATGGATGAAATGAATGAAACCAATCATCCGTGAAGCTGTGTAGCAACACTACAGCACTGTGGAAGAATCACCTGACAAATAGTAAATATTTATATAAATTGGCACACCACGTCAATGGGAACAAACAAACAGCTGGCGTCGTAGGTGAAGATAACATCAAGCAGACTGGATATCAGTTGTAAGCGTAGCGTTTGTTTCTTGCAACAAAGCTTTTTTTTGACACGGATTATGTCGTACACTCTAGTACAACCTAAGCAGTGTCAGCAACACGGCATGATACGTGAAGCACGTACACACGCATGCATACAGATCAACACGCATGCGCGCGCACGCACGCATGCGCGCGCACGCACGCACAAGCTTAGACGCGCGCGCACTGACAGTGGGCAACGCACATTGTCACCGATTCTTGAATGTTCAATAACTATAAAGCCCCAGTCAGTGCTGACGACAACAACGTTGAACAAGCAGATAAAGATGACAGAATTTAAATCGGATCGCAAACATATTACTGGCCAATACAAAACTAGGTTTATGTGTTTCCAGCAAATTGCTTCTTATAATAAAATTACAATTGCAAAAATATAGACAGGTATCAACAAGAACGCCTAAAACTTTAATAATGTCCGCAATTCCCCGCCCTGTCCATGCACTACATGACCCGTGACACACACTTCACACACACTTCAGTGTGTCCAGTAAAACGTCCCTACAACAGTAATTGTAATGCCATAATGAGTAAACAAATATGAAGATCTATTTTAATATTTAAACAGACATACACACAGCCTATTTGCTTTAATTTACGAGCCATTAGCAGTATTGGTTCTATGGTCTATTTAGTAACAGTTCTTTTGATCGTGATGTCTGTCATAGTTTCCATGTTCAATGTGTTTGACGGTGTGAGTGCTTGCATGACGTATAAACAGTCCCGAATCTGTGCTATCAACAAACCCTTCTTCTATCGATCCGGTCAGAAAACAAACTCGACGGTACGACGGAACAATTACCTTTACTCTTGTATCACTAATATGTCACCTGGCTAGGCTGGCTTGGAAATCGCTGTCCTCTATCACACTCTTTATTATTTCATATTCATTATTATCATCATCAGCAACAACAACATAAACATCATCATCATCTATGGAACTGTAGGCATATTGTTGTCCCGGTCAAAACTACTGCATTGGGTAACCGAATCTTGTTTACAGCCTTGTTTTGTTGTGTTGACATATTATCTAGTTTACGACAGGATACTATTCTATACTATTGGACACCGAACTCGCGCTGCGTTTGTTGGCCTACATTTCGTAGTAACATGTGGCCCCATAAGTGATTCTTCATTACAGAAAAGTATTCTGCAAAATTACAGCATACATTAAGTAATGTCTTGTTTGTGACATGCTGTGCAGCAGAAATATAAATCATGCGCACGACGCATACACGCACACGCGCACGCGCACGCGCACTCGCACACGCGCACTCGCACACGCACACGCACACGCACACGCACACGCACACGCACACGCACACGCACACGCACACGCACACGCACACGCACACGCACACGCACACGCACACGCACACGCACCGCACCGCACCGCACCGCACCGCACCGCACCGCACCGCACCGCACCGCACCGCACCGCACCGCACCGCACCGCACCGCACCACTCCACCCCACACAACACAACACCACTCCACCCCCCCACCCCACCCCACCCCACCCCACCCCACCCCACCCACCCCACCCCACCCCACCCCACCCCACCCCACCCCACCCCACCCCACCCCACCACACCCCACCACACCACACCACACCACACCACACCACACCACACCACATCACACCACACCACGCCAGTGAACATTTTGTATGCGGACGGCGGACGGATGAAAGTGATATAAAGTCATCCGAAATAGACATGAAGACGTGCGACCTGACGTGGGAAACATTCCACACATATTGCTGGCTGACTAACTGCAGTGGCGCTCTCTTGTGGACGCTTTATGCTGTACAATACTAGTGGCGCAGTGGCTCACATTGACTAAGACTCCGTGGTCGACCAGTTCGTTCATTCTGCATGGCTCCAGTTCACTCAGCTGAATAAGTATTAGGGTAAAGACAATGGTGGGCATTTGTGTACAAATAGTCTTCGCGCATTAATTGCAGCATAGCTGGATGTTTCCCAGAGAAGTCGAGATTGTGTTCGATTGAACGGGTAAAGTGTAAAATGCTTTTCTCAATCCCAACGGTTGGATATTGAGGTAGGGGAGCATGACCAATATTGGACCACCTAAGCATCTTGGTCAATTGCACCATAGCGCATTGATAGATTTAGATGGAAACTATTCTCACACAAAGGTAACCACGTAGGGTATCCACACGTCACACCATAGTGATCTATTGTTGCGCGTTTCTTGTCAGAAAAAAAGAAACAAGTAAATGTCACACCGTTCCAATATAAGTCACAGTTCTATATATTGGACCACCCCGGGATCAATATTGGACCGCTAGTCATTGCATTACAAATTATAGCATATACCAGGATGCACTGTTTAGACTTACACAAATATGTCACGTAGGGCCTACACTGATAACTAGTCCATTTTTTATGGACTGGACACGCTACAAGTGTTAACTGACGGATTGTCTGTGATTAGCTTACATACTGCAATACAGCCCAGCCGATATGTGAATGAATTGTGCGTTTTCTACGATACAAGCATGAAATTTGGCATAAATGTAGAGCACATAATGACAAAAATATTTGGATATAGGGCTATCTCAGATTTCGCCTTGGAAGGCATTGGCGGCCATTTTCCAAGATGGCCGCAGTAAACCTATTTTCTCATATCTTAACAACTGCTTCAAATAAATCAGTAGTTTTGGTATCTAATATAGGTTTTCGGGAACCACCATTTCAAATATATAACTTTTGACCTTCTCCGAAATTCACATCCGCCATTTTTAAAGATGGCGGCCGCCAAGACTAATGATCTTATATCTCATGTCCTGCGCCATCTAGAGCAGTAATTGTGTTGTCAACATATAGGTATGAGGACAGCCGAATTAAGTGTTGCTGCCATTAGCATATTTGTTCCCGCTGTCAAGATGCTTTTTGAGTGTCGCCTTCGGAACCCCGTAAGTCTTGGCGATGGCATTTAAGCCTGCGTCTCCGTTTCGAAGAGCAGTCAAGGCGCGGTCCAAGTCTTCTTCAGTCCGTCTGCCATATGTGTCCATAATGAACAAAAGATTTTGTCTAGCATTCTCTCCCTGAGCAGACAAACGGAGGGACCGGGCGCGATTGTGGGCGTGCGGGAGTGAATATTGACAAAAAAATGAAGTTACATCGTGTAGAATGGTAAATCGGAAGTACAATTAGATAAGGTTACATTAACATTTAAAACATATATTGAAATAATTTGATATTGATTTAACAACTTTCCTTTACATAAGCGTCGGAATCTATATCGGACCGCCTGAGATATATATTGAGCCACCGGTCCAATATATGTCCCTTCTGCTGGTCCAATATCGGACAGTGGAACAGGTTGCAATTATTTAAACTAGATTCGCAGGGGGGATTCACAGAGAAGCCAAATACTGGAGGCACAGATAAGGACAGCATAGATAAAACGGCAAAGAACAGTTTGGAAAACTCTACAACATTTGGTTATAAATGTGTGTGCTTAAATGCAAGCAGCATAGTAAACAAAAGAAATGAGCTAAACATTATGGTAGAAGATAATGACCCTCACATAATAGGTATAACTGAATCTTGGGCCACCCCCGACATATCAGATGCCGAATTAGGAATGACAGGATATGTCATGTTTAGGAAAGATAGAATAGGGAGAAGGGGAGGTGGCGTTATTTTATATATTAAAGAATCCATTCAGGCTTACGAAATAAAATTAGAAAAAGAAGCAGAATGTGAAGAAGCTGTGTGGTGTAACTTAGTTACAGGAAACTCAACATTACCTGTTGGGTTAGTTTATCGTAGTCCAAACATAAGCAAAGATGAGAATGAGAAAATACAAAACGCTATAAAGGAAGTCAGTAAACGGGACTGTATAATTATGGGGGATTTTAACAGTGGAAATCTCTACAGAGTACTGGGAGTGAAGATCAATTTTTTTTTTATTTAGTACAAGACAGTTTCCTTACTCAACATGTGTTAGAACCAACCAGGGGTGAGAACGTATTGGACATAATTTTGAGCTCACAGAAGGAATTTATTGATAATGTCAGGATATGTGAGCCACTGGGGTGTAGTGATCACAACCAGATATATTTTATCATCAAAGTAAAAGGAGAACAGAATCGTAAAATACGGTACAGGAAAAAAATTCACAAAGGAAGATATAAGGACATGAGGAAACATTTAGCAAAGATAGACTGGAATAACGCACTGGTGAATAAGACAGCAACAGAATGTTGGAATATCTTAAAGAGGGAAATTGACGGCATTGTCGAACAATTTGTCCCCTTGAAAAACAGGGGAAACGGTCAAAAAAGAAACACTTATCAAAAGAAGCCATTAGAAAAATCAAATACAAGCAAACGATGTGGAAGACATATAGACATAATGGAAGTGAAGAAGACTATATGCCATTTATAAAGAAGCACTTAATCAAGCTACAGCTGAAATTAGAAATTCAAAGAGAAGCTATGAACAAAAATTAGCTTTTAATATAAAACATGACAGCAAGAGTTTTTATGCGTATGTTCGAAATAAACAGAAAGTTCAGGATAAGATAGGACCTCTAGAAGGTAGTGATGGAAACATAATAACAGAGGGATTCTTAATGGCAGAAAACCTAAATGAATACTTTAGTTCGGTGTTCACCAGGGAAGATACTAGTGCATTACGAGTACCAGAGACTAAATTTGAAGGGACAGAGTCAGACTATTTAGGACAACTAATTGTAACACCAAAAATGGTAGCTAAGAAAATAAGGGATATGAAGGAAAATAAGTCACCTGGAGTGGATGGGATTCCTCCCAAATTACTACTGGAAATTGTAGAACAAATCAGCATACCACTTGCAACAGTGTTCAATTTGTCAATAGAGGAAGAAGTAGTTCCATTAGAATGGAAAGGAGCAAACATCATACCATTATTTAAAAAAGGATCAAGAAGCAAGTCAGAGAACAATAGACCAGTTAGAAGATGTCACAAAGTGGGTAGACGAGTGAGTAGATATAATATAATTAGATTTTTAAAAAGCCTTTGACAAAGTGCCACATCAAAGATTACTACTTAAACTAATGGCCCATGGCATAGGCAATGGTATGATTAACTGGATAGAAAAATGGCTCATTGATAAAAGACAAAGAGTGGTAGTTGATGGGGAGGTTTCAAACTGGAAATCGGTTTTGAGTGGAGTACCGCAGGGATCAGTATTGGGACCTATTTTGTTCTTAATATATATCAATGGTTTGGATGATGATATAACAAGCAAGGTGTTGAAGTTTGCGGACGATACAAAAGTGTTTAGAAAAATTGAAAGTGATGCAGATAGACTGCAATTACAAGATGATCTAAATAAGTTGAACGAATGGTCTGAGAAGTGGCAAATGCTGTTTAATTATGGGAAGTGTAAGTGCCTCCACACAGGACATGGGAATGAAAATGCACAATATACAATGGGTGATACTGTACTAAATACTACCGTAAAGGAAAAGGACTTAGGGTTAACTATTAGTGCTAATATGAAGGTATCAGAACAGTGTGCACTTGCAGCAGCAAAGAGAAACCAAATTCTTGGATTAATTAGACGATATATAGTGTACAAGGAAAAAGAACTAATAATACCGCTCTACAAAACAATAGTTAGGCCTCACTTAGAATATTGCACACAGGCATGGAGGCCATATCGCAAGAAGGATATTGATATACTAGAAAGAGTACAAAGAAGAGCAACCAAAATGATACAAAAACTCATGGATATTAGTTATGAAATGCGTCTAAAAGAATGTGGATTAACAACACTAGAAACCAGGAGATTGAGAGGAGATCAGATAGAAGGTTTTAAAATATTGAATGGGTATGAAAATATTGACAGAAATTTTTTTTTCTCTATTAAGGAAGAGAGAAGGACTAGAGGACATGGAATTACATTAGCAAAGAAGCAGTGTAGACTAGATATTAGAAAAAAAATTTCTTCACAAAGAACAGTAAATGAATGGAACAGATTATCGGCTGATTGTGTAGGCGCTAGTAGTGTTAATATGTTAAAAAATATAATTGACGTGTACCTAAGAAGGGCTGGGTACATTTAGTTAGATAGGTTGGACTCTCGATAAGCCAAAGGGCTTCCTTGTCCACCTGCCATCTAGAATTGATTCTCTAGGTGGCAATCTTGTTAAATCTTGTTAAATCTTGTTAATACGACACTACCGGTTTTCGGATGTAGTCCTCTTGAGTTATTTGGAGTGATACTTTCTGAGCTTAACTGTGATTATAAAAGACCCTCAAACACCCGACAAGCAAATCCCATTTATGGAGCAGCATCAATAGATACAGAGAGGCACACGCTTGAAATTGCGATACAATTACAACAACAGGAAGAAACATAAAGAAATCCACACCGTTTTTTTTTTGCGCGCGCTTTTCGCCACTTTGAATCAGCCAATCGATAACTTGCTTTGCCGTTAATACCCTATTCGGCGCCACAAGTTGCTGTATTGTCGTAAAGCTGAGAAATCGCCGTGGTCCAATATATATACTGGTCCAATATGGGTCACCCTCCCCAATATAAGCACTATATTTACTTTACTTTTTATAACTGCATTATTGGTGGGGCTAAAGTTAGCAGTACCCCCGATGCTTACTGAAAGGATGCACATTTGGGTGCACATCGAATTTGTTTAGAGTCAGAATGGAGACGGGGGACCAAAGTTTGAACATCGCGGAAGTCTTCAAAAACATACAGCGCGCGCGGTCCGATGTCATGACCGAAATTAGAGAAGTGCCGAGTGTAAGGCGAGGAAACAATGTTGAATGTCACGTCGAACAGTTCGGAAGCACGGAGGAGGTGCTTCGGATTAGTTGCCCCTACCCATATATTAATTCCGTTCCAAAGCCAGTGATCTTATCTACAGTGTTGACAAAGCAAAGACTGACGAAGGTGAAGCACATCGTTCTGATCTTATTACGTCACATGTGCGGGCAGTTGAAGGATAACGTATAAATGTAGATAAAGGTTATATTTGAATTAGATTAGTATTGTGACATGACACACCTCACACTCACGCCCGCACGCACGCACACACGAATACGCGCACACGCACGCACGCACGCATACACACACATACACGCGCACGCACACGCGCACGCGCACGCACACGCACACGCACACGCACACGCACACGCACACGCACACGCACACGCACACACACACACACACACACACACACACACACACACACACACACACACATTATATTATAAGTGTTGCCTTATATTTTTATAGGGCAGGAATGACAACAACACATAGAGCGGATTGAATTAACGCATCAATCAATGTTTAATGCTTTGGCGGAGGTTTTGCTGTGACCAAGTAGCGCGATGGACAGTTCAGTCTTCCTTTTATCCTAAACTACTCATGGACTCTTGCTATAAGGACACATCAGTAATCTCCGCCACGTTGCCACTTTCACCTTCCCTTCACTACATCCTCCACCACCACCTCTACACTCAGAGCCACCACCGCATCACCTCTACATACAGAGCCACCACCACCGCCGCCGCCACCGCCGCCGCCGCCGCCGCCGCCGCCGCCGCCGCCGCCGCCGCCGCCGCCGCCGCCGCCGCCGCCGCCGCCGCCGCCGCCGCCGCCGCCGCCGCCGCCGCCGCCGCCGCCGCCGCCGCCGCCGCCGCCGCCGCCGCCGCCGCCGCCGCCGCCGCCGCCGCCGCCGCCGCCGCCGCCGCCATCACCTCTACCCCAGAGTCACCGCCTGTACCATCATATCACCTCTATCTCCAGAGCCATCACCTCCACCAACACCGCCATCACGTCTACACCCAGAGACACCGCCACCACTACCGCCTCTAGCTCTTGCAACATATTCATGTAAGTGGTCGTGTTAAGCAATATCTAGGTCTACTACAATTCACCGCACCTTTAAGAAAAAGGCAGCCGCGAAAGTCGTTTTGACCAGATATCAACAACTTCAGGAGATGCCAAATCACGTCTAAAAATGCGTCTGTTAGTATAGCAAGGAAACAATGCATTGTGGTTCAAGTATTGCATTGTTTCCTTGACGGGTGTTTATTTGACAAAACAGACATCCGCGACTTTACCACGCACCCACAGAACAATTTCACCTCAAAACAAAAAGGTTTTAGCTTAAAGTACCGCGACAGGCGATGATGATACGTCATGACAACAAACATAAGGTAAGACAGAGAGCAGCGACAACACGTGTCCAGGGGATGTCCGGTCTGTGGCCGCCGCTCTCGCTGCAACTGCGCCGCCGGTCGAGGAACCGGACGAGTGTTCCCGGGAAGTCGGTGAACAGTCCGTCGATGCGCAGGACGTCGATGAAGTAGCTCAACTCGACGTAGGGATCATGCTGGAAGTTCCACGGCAACGTCTCGTCGTTGCGGAACGTGTAGGCGTGAACGACAATATGGTAGGCATGCACTCTCGCCACGACGCCCGTCTCGTTCACGACGCGACCGTCGGCGTCTTCTGTCATCAGCAGATACTTGTTGATGCCGACGCCGTGTACCAGCCCTGCCCAGTCCCGCAGTTGACGCGGCGTCGGCCCCGCCACGTAGACCAGTTTGATGAGACGGACACGAGTGAGGCGAGAAGCTTGACGCAGACTGGACGTACTGAACGACTGCAGCAGACAGGCGTCGCGTGGCTCTGTGTAGCCGTGCCGGGTGA
Source organism: Oasisia sp. SBJ-2009 (assembly GCA_964017155.1). NCBI lineage: Eukaryota > Metazoa > Annelida > Polychaeta > Sabellida > Siboglinidae > Oasisia > Oasisia sp. SBJ-2009. Next base: position 28,110,933 of record OZ024861.1, on the reverse strand, counting down.
GAGAGGCCGTGATCAGCTCCTCTAGAGTCGTTTTGGCGGCCAACATCACCTCCAATCCGTTCACCAGGGCCGGTTCCTTAATCTCGGGATAGATGCCGACGGTTCTGTTGGCAGACTTGGCGAGCGCCACGAACTCGTCGAACGTGGGGATCTTGAAACGGCCGTTGTACGCGGGGTCGCGGTTGTTGGACAGGCGCTGGCGGAGTCTCAACCGACGGAGCTCCTGCAGCGTGAAGTCGAAGCTGAAGTGGTCGGTGACGTTCATGTCGTACGAAGGGACGTAGAGCGTCGGTTTCGGTCGGTCGACGAACACCCGCTCCGAGTCGGTGACAGCGCCCAGCCAGCTCTCGTGCAGACAGATCAACTTCAGGTCTTTCGTGACGCTGATGTCGCACTCGATGTAGTCGGCGCCCTGCTCGATGGCGAGGCGGTAGGCGCCCAGGGAGTGCTCCGGCAACAGGCCGCTGCTGCCGCGGTGACCGATCACCAGCGGCCGCCTCTTGTAGCCGGGCGGTACACTCGGCCAAATGGCCTCGCCAGTCACCACCGACATAAACACACACACCACAAGTAGGGAAACTCTTCCCACACGTGGCCAACCACGCTCCCTGTCCACACGTGGAACCATGTCGACAAGGCTCTGTGGCGAACGTCCTACGTATTAAAAAGGTGGCTGAGTTAGACATCTAAGACATGACGGACGTCTACACATTTGAAGAATTAAAATTAATGTTGAATTTGGAGACGAAATGTTAGGAGAATTGCTCTTTGCTGTGAAAACAATAAATGCATATCACTTGTATATTGGCATATAAGGTTAAGATTATAAATAGCGGCATTAGGGACATGTGAAGAGATTTGAGGAAAAGAAACTTTGATTGCATACCGGAATTCCTTTTGGCTCGGAATTATAGGTGATATGTTGAATATTTATAAACGTGTGTGTGTGTGTGTGTGTGTGTGTGCGTGTGCGTGCGTGCGTGCGTGTGTGTGTGTGTGTGTGTGTGTGTCTCTGTGTGTGTGTGTGTGTGTGTGTGTGTGTGTGTGTGTGTGTGTGTGTGTGTGTGTGTGTGTGTGTGTGTCTGTGTCTGTGTGTCTGTGTGTGTGTGTGTGTGTGTGTGTGTGTGTGTGTGTGTGTGTCTGTGTGTGCGTGTGCGTGTGCGTGTGCGTGTGCGTGTGCGTGTGCGTGTGCGTGTGCGTGTGTGTGTGATCTCCTAGCTGAACTGAGTGATATCAGGTAACTCGTCAGGAGGGGCATAGCGGTCTCTCGCTTTCCACAGCATGGCCTACAGATTGACCTGCAGTATATAGAGGAACAGGTTGGTTGATGTTAGATCAGGGCTTTGACTTTGGGACTTTTCTTCTTATTGATGACAAGTGTGAAGCGGACAGACTCCGTGGATGTCCCCAGTGGCTGGCCATAAAGTGCGATTAAAAAGGTGTTTGCCTGCGTTGCGCCTATATCCCCCAGTTCATTATCCTGGGAAATCTTCAGTGAACGAAGTGTTTAGTAGCGCATTGATCTTGGCTTTGGCGTATGAATACGAGGTCGTGTCTCAATTGGTGCGGGCATACATGCCATGTTACTGCAGACACTGTGGCCCAGCATTGACATATCCCACCGCTCCATCTACATCTCGCACTCCATCTCCTCCCGATAACCCAACATACCAGTAAGACAAACACATTTGTGTCTTCAGTAAGTACACGGATCATGATTATACCAGAGTTGGCCACATCAATGAGATCGTGGTGAACTCGTATCCAAAATGCTCCATCGTCACGAGTCTCCTTCGTCAAGATCTCTCCTGCATTGAACGTAGACAGTCACTAGACACACATGTGCCAGGTTCTGCTTATTGTTCTTGCTCTTCGTGATATACGTATTGTGTGTATGTTTCTCTTATTACAAATGTTCTGCCCGGAAATTTCAAATGTACATATATTTCACTAAAAAGGTCTATTTGAGCTAATGTTTTTATTAGGGGTGATACTTGTCTTCTTGTTACGTCACAGTAATAATTTTAATAGGTTCATTCCTCGTAACATATCTATAATTACTTTCATACATAATTACTTAATTCAAGAAATTCCCTCAAAGGGATCTATAAATGCCAATGTTATTAATAATAATTTAATAATAATGGTAACACTTTTATAGCGCCTAAATCCTTACAAATATTCAAGTTCAGAAACGCAACAAACAAAATAATTTAGGACAGGGGGGACAGGCAAAAATCGTCATTGGAGCATGGAACCGCCGAAATTATATACATTACGTGTAACATATGTGACTATGGGTTTCAAATAATTTAAGCTATGACGGAATACTCTTTTCTCATGAGCAAATGTGTCACATATTGTAAGATTATCTATTTATATACATGAATAAACAAATATATAATTTCATAGAAGTTTCCATCTGTTGTCCACCGAGTGGTCACCCTGACCTTCAATATCTAATATTGACCTTGAATTGAAAATGTAACATCCCAAAAATGGATTCTACATACCCGAATATCCCTAAAAAGAAGTAGTACATATAATTCTAAGACAAGTGGTTCTAAAGTATTTTTTAAAGGTCTGACCAGTGGCCATCTTGGATTTATGCAAATTACCGGTGTTACTCATAGTTGCTATTTGAGCAGTCAAGATGAGTCAAAATCAACCAAAACGTTCATAGGATAGACGTTATTTATAAGTTCACCATTGAACACCTGTCAAATGGACACGTTCTTAAATGTTTCACTATGCGATACAGTTTGGGTGCGTTGAGACGTCTGTTCCTCTCAATGCATTTCTCTGAAATTTTAACACAGTTGTTTTCTCACCCAACGTCATCTTTTTAGAGGGTGTGCGTTGTTGATTTTTGAATTGTTTTTGGCCACCGTAGTGCGTAAGAGTTACATTATCCGTTATAAATTTAACGTGACGTTCGACGTCTCATTGTCAAATGCGAGAATTAACTGCGAATGGTAAAAGCAACACAAACCTCAGAGGTTTTACCCACCAGAATCCGTCTTTTCCTTCCTAGTTTTAAACCGGTCTGGTTATAATACAAACAGCTCAGCTGAATGTTAGGTTTTTATGTAACTGCATGCACCTATACTCTTGCGAATGTGAATTCTAGCGTTGAAAATATAGCTAACTGGGTAACCTATAGGATCACTAGACGGCGCTGATACGCAACTCGGGCGTAAGACGTAATAGTGTTCTTTATGCGCGCGGGCTGCGAATATTTTTTTCCTAGGATACTTGGTACACAGTATACATATATCAACCAATAAGAGATGGGCGACAATATGACATAATGCTTAGGGTTAGGGTTTTATGGTTGGGGTTAGGGTTACGGTTAGGGCACGGGCTGTGCATTTATAATGTTGCCACCCCCCCGGAATTCCCGGGAGTCTCACGGATTTTACATCTTATGCTTCTTGAACTCCCGACTCCCGGGACGTTCCTAGAACCTCACGGAATGTCATAAAATAAAAAAGTTACACGGTTTACACGGTTTAAACACGAAAATATGCAACCGGTGCTCTCTTTCTCCTCTCATCAATGTCACCTGATTTGTGATTCGTCGAATTATCGGCGGAAGTTTGCGTACATCCAATCACAATTGACGTTACACAAATCCAAACGGTACATTTGAACAAAACCCGCGAGTCTACTCTAGCGTCTATCTGTGACTGTGTAGTTTCGCTTCGATATTGAATGATCAGATGATCGAAAATGGGAAGATCCAAGCGAAAGGCTGGTTCAGATGATCGTGATGCACAAAATAAGATAACAACGCAGAAATATGCGGCACATTATCAAGCAGCGTGGACGACTGATCCGGATTTCACAACGTTGATCAGACCAGTGGCAGTGGCAACTGCATGAACGTTCATAATGATGTCATATTGTGTCGTATAGATCTATTCAGTGTGGCTACTGACAAATCAAGTTGTTATGAGTCTGTTGAAATTACCTTGTAAACAAGAAAAAACAGTGTATTTAAATGTTGTCTGATTTGTTTGGGTATGAAAACATTCATAATGCCACGCCCACGGGCTATTTATTTAATGTTTTGTCTCATTATTCGAAATGTTCTGTGCCTGTGGTCTCTTGCATTGGCTCCTTAGAACATTTATTAAACAATATTTATGGCATTTCAATTAGGCAAATGAGTTCTGACAAGATGATGTATTTTGGGGGTCTAAATTTGCTGTAAATACATTTTTACCTGCAAAAAAGCAGTAGCAAATAATAAAAACTGCAATAATTCCCAATTTTAAGTTTAAAATGCCCCCAAAAGCCACCATTTTATGTCCTATTTTCCCAACGTTTCTTGCTCCCAAATTGCCAAAACAAAAGTATCATTTTGACGTGTGTGTGTGTGTGTGGTGTGCGTGTGTGTGTTATTTTTTGCCGCAGCAATCACGATTACCCATCACGAATATATCGGCAAGTGCTCTGGGGTAGCTTTTTTATAATAAAATTGTCTTTCTTAATAATTTTAAAATATAGAAGGTAATTAATTTGCAGCTATCTTTGCAGCTTCCGGAAATTGTACTGTTGCCATCATCTGCAAACAAAACTGAATATAACATTTTAAAATCGGTTGGAGGAAAACCACTTTTATATCTCTCACACACGCAAACTCATATCATAAAAAAATTAACCTAGACGCAGATGGGCGGTTTCCGAAGTCATCCCGTTTAGACAGTTTGTTTCTTGTTTGTTTGCATAACATTGAACTTTCAAAACCCGATGCCTCACTTGAACCAAGAGAGAATATGTGCTAAGTCGTGTGTATTAGTTGAACAAACCTTGTTTAGAGTGGACGGAACGATAAGCCATTGGGACAACAAAAATAACAAGGTAGTATAGGGGTTTAGATGCATAGAAGAAAATCCCTCAAAACATGTCACTAATATTCAGTGTAAACAGTATTTATCCTCTGTGAAATCACGAGAAACAACATGTGTTGTAGATTATTAAGTATCATCACACGCGCGCATGCATACGCACACACATACGCGCGCGCACTCAAACACACACACACACACACTTGCGTCTTCAAATTGTACATTTATTACGCTCCTAACTCCTCAAATGTATAGATTTTAGCACGATATTAGGGGTAGACTACATCGTGCCTAAGGTGTCTATCTCAGCCATCTCTCTAATACGTAGTCGCCATTGTTTACTGTCTGATCACTGATAAGGCCGACTGGTAAATCACCTTTGACCGTTGGTTGTATCGACGTATGTTCTACACTGTTGATCCTAACATACGTGAATACGACAGTCGGCTGTGAGGGCGGTCTGTCGACATGGTTCGACGGGTGGACAGGGAGCGTGGTTGGCGACATACGGGAAGAGGTTTCCTGCTTGTATTGTGTGTGTTTATGTCGGTGGTGACTGCCGAGGCCATTCGGCCGGGAGTGCCGGCCGGCGACAAGCGGCGGCCGCTGGTGATCGGTCACCGCGGCAGCAGCGGCCTGTTGCCGGAGCACTCGCTGCCCGCCTACCGCCTCGCCATCGAGCAGGGCGCCGACTACATCGAGTGCGACATCTGCGTCACGAAAGACCTGCAGTTGGTCTGTCTGCACGAGAGCTGGCTCGGCTCGGTCACCGACTCGGAGCGGGTGTTCGTCGACCGACCGAAACCGACGCACTACGTCCCGCTGCACGATATCAACGTCACCGACCACTTCAGCTTCGACTTCACGCTGCAGGAGCTCCGGCGGTTGAGACTCCACCAGCGCCGGTCCTACCGCGACCCCGCGTACAACGGCCGCTTCAAGATCCCCACGTTCGACGAATTCGTGTCGCTCGCCAAGTCGGCCAACAGAACCGTCGGCATTTACCCAGAACTGAAGGACCCGCACTTGGTGAACGGCCAGGACGTGATGCGGGCCGCCAACACGACTCTAGAGGAGCTGGTCGCGGCCTCTCTCACCCGGCACGGCTACACACAGCCCCACGACGCCTGTCTGCTGCAGTCGTTCTGGATATCCAGTCTCCGTCGAGTTTCTCGCCTCACTCGTGTCCGCCTCATCAAACTGGTCAAACTGGGCGAGCCGACGTCGCGTGAACTGCGGGACTGGGCACGGCTGGTACACGGCATCGGCATCTGGAAAGATCTGCTGACGACAACAGACGCCGACGGTCGCGTCGTGAACGAGACGGGCGTCGTGGCGAGAGTGCACACCGCCGGTCTCGCCGTTCACGTCTTCACGTTCCGCAACGACGAGACGTTGCCGTGGAACTTCCAGCAGGATCCCTACGTCGAGTTGAGCTACTTCATCGACGTCCTGCGCATCGACGGACTGTTCACCGACTTCCCGGCCACACTCGTCCGGTTCCTCGACCGGCGGCGCAGTTGCAGCGAGAGCGGCGGACACAGACCGGACATCCCCTGGACACGTGTCGTCGCTGCTCTCTGTCTGACCCTATGTTTGTTGTCATGACGTATCGTGTCGTATTACTGTCGTATTACTGTCGCAGTAATTTCAACTAAAACATGGTGTGTATTGTGTCGTCCGGGAACTGGGCAAAGGTGAACCGAATGGCGAAGTGACCGTATTAGCGAGACTAGTTTCCTTTGCTTTACTGTTTTATATAAAGCGTGATTAATTTCCTTTTCTGTATTGCTGTTCAAATACTACTGTACAGTCGAAGGGCGACCTTTATTACCGAGGTGACTGAAAAGTGTAAACCGAAGTTCGAATGTACATTACCCATCCGTATATGTAAGTGTACGTTACTCATCCATGTACGTCAGTGTACGTTGCTCGCCCGTACGTTAGTGTACGTTACTCATCCGCATAGATCAGTGTATTACTATCCGTGTACGTCAGTGTACAATACCACTTCACTGTGTTATCTACGTACGAGTCGTTTCCTCTAATGTCCCATAAATAAAATTAAACCAATAAAGCTGTGTTTGACACTTCCCTTATCTTGTTCTTTACTACGCAAAACACGTGGCAACGTCTCGACTAAAAGCGTATTGGTCGTTAACGAGACTAGCACGATGGTCGCTGTAGTCAACATTACGCAAAGGTCTCTCTAGCGAGATTGGCGCATTGGTCGGTCTGACGAGCATAATACAACGGTTAATTTAGCAAACCGTGTTTGACGATGGCTCTAGTGAAACTAGTGCAATAATCTCCGGTGTCTTAGTAAGAATACAACCTGTTATGTTCAACTTCGAATTGCATAAAACAAAGTCAAATACATTTGATGGTACGTTATAAATCATCGTGACATCCTTAGGGATTATTCCTATATGTTTTGACGCGTTTGGAATTGTTCTGTGGGTGCATGACACTATGTAAACTCGTGAGTGTCTGTTCTATCAAACAACAAAACTTGGCACCTCCTACAATTTCTGATATATTATCAAAAACGTCTTTCACGGCTGCCTTTCTTTCAAAGGTCTGGTGAGTTGTTGTAAATATCGCTCAACATGGCCACTGTCATCATCATCATGCTGTCTCCATATATCTCTCTGCTGTGAGAGTGATGTCTATGAGTTGGTCTTTATGTCTCTCAGCTTCATGTTTCTCTTGATGGTTTCCTTGAACCGGAGACGAGGGCGCCCTCTCTTTCTGTGACCAGAAGACAGTTTGGAGTAGAGAACCTGCATTGGTATGCTGTTTGGTGACATCCTCATGAGGTGTCCAGTCCACCGGAGATTCTTTCTGATCAGAAGATTTTCCATAGATGGAAGCCCTCTCCGTTCGAGTATGTCCTTGTTTGTCACTTTGTCCATCCAGGTCGCATCATGAAGGCTTGCAGCTTTTTTACCTGTCGTTTGTACACTGTCCAGGCCTCTGCTCCGTAAAAGAGGGTTGACAGCATGATTGCACGGTATATGTTGCCTTTGACCCGCATGGACACATGGTGGTTGTTCCAGAGTCTCTGGCGTAGTCGGCCGAAAGATGCACTAGCCTTGGTCATCCTCCTCTGTATTTCATCGTCAATGCATCCATTACTTGATATAGTGCTTCCGATGTACGTTAATTCCAGAACAGATTTCAGTTTGTTTCCATCAACCATGATATCCTCATCTCGGGTTCTTGTAGAGTTGGGTTGGTACAGCATGCACCTCGGTCTTCTTGATGTAAATCGTAGGCCGAACTTCTTTGACGCATCGGAGAAAGCATCCACTATTTCTGCACCTCTTCAGCAGAGTGTGCAACCAGTGCACTGTCATCTGCGAATAGCAGCTCTCTCATCAGTATCCGAGTAGTCTTGGTCTTCCCTCTGAAGTGTGTGACGTTGAATAGGTCAGCGCTCTGTCTGGACTGTATGTAGACGCCATCCCACATGGCTCGGAAAGCCTCGTCGAGCATTGCTGATATGAAGATGGACAAGAGCGTGGGGGCCAGTATACAACTTTGCTTGACCCCATTTGTAATGTTCACTGAACGATTCCGAGACTTCCCCTCCAAAACTAACATTCGCCGTCATTCCCGTATGTAGAGCCTCGATCACAGTTGTGAACTTCTCTGGGCATCCATGCTTCCTCAGTAGGTGGCATAGACCGGTCCTCCCAACTGTATCGAACGCTTTACAAAAGTCAACAAATACCGTGTACAGTGGTTGGTCCTGCTCAATGCACTTTTCTTGTAGCTGTCGGAGGCAAAATATCATATCAACGGTGCTCCGGTCACCACTCAAGCCACATTGTGTCTCCGGAACTACCTTGTAGATAGTCTGTTGAGGAGGATCCTGGCGAAGATCTTGCCTGCTATGGAAAGAAGAGACGTATAGCCGACAACTCGTTGGTATGACAACGTTTCATGACGTCATCGACTCTTGTAACGGAATAAGTTGTGCCTTGAGCTGAAGTTCCGGTCGCAGTATTGGCACTGAAACGCAGGCCTGCGTCTATAAAAGTGCCGATTATGGCCTTTCGTTTTGCACTTCGACTGTCCTCAAGTTTACACCACTGCACAAGCTTGCACGCTAATACCATTATCAATGGTATTAGTGTTCCAGCAAGTGTCCTAGCGACATTTTGAGGGCACATCATTAAAATACGTTTTTTAAGTTAGCTCTGGTATCTAGTTAATTTTGTGTCTCACAAATTATGCCCACTGTGGGTGAAAACCTAACCCACCCCCTAAATCACAGAAATTTTAATTATCGCATGTTGTATCTTCTAAAGCTATCTTTATTGTACTGACTATAATCATGATCTAAATGTCGATTTAATGTTTTTTTATTTTTTCCAGTTTGATTGTACTGAAGGTCAAGGTCAAAGATAAAAGTCAAGGTCAATGCGTGTTATCCCGCGCATTGAGCGGTCGGGAAAATCAAACCAGGCTTGACAATGTGGCATGTAGTATATAATTTTGAAGCTCTGCATCTCCAGGTGTCGAATCTTGAACTTTCTTTCCTGGTATAATTATGCCCGCTGCGGCTGAAAACCCTAACGCGCCCCCTAAATCACAGAAATTCTTTTTATAGAATGTCCAGTCTTCTAATGCGCTACTATCTTTAGTGCATCGACACTAATTCCTCAGTTTGAAAACAACATTGATAATATTAATTTAGCAATGTTTACTCAATTACATATGAACATTTACCCATATTATTACTAAAAACAATTGGGAATTATTCAATAGACTATTATTTATCAAATATGCTGTATAAATAGCAAACATCACTGTTTATTATAGTATAGACATACCTTCTATTACATCCTTAATATTTTAGCCCTTATTTTATGTGAGCAGTTCTTTAACATTTCCCAGATGTAGATCATGTACAAAAACAGTTTCCCCATATCTAGTACAAGTGGATTACATAGACATTGACCTTCCAGTACTTCCAGAAATGCAGCCGAATCCATTGCTACAATTTAAACTATCTCATCCAGTCAACAACATCAACTTATTTCAGAGCCAATAGCACACTGCATCTAGGGTGGTCTTAGGGTGCCTAGTTTACAGACATTGTCCCACAAAGAAATGTTTGAAGTGGTTACTTGGATACCTATCGCACTTGCCTGTCTCGTGTTTCTTTAGAACCCACCTCTGTCTGACACATTACAAGAGATACCACAAGTAAGATGGCAGCGTAGTGTCTAAGGTTGCTTTATTACTTTAAAACACATACAAACCATAGAATTCTTGTGTACAAAACATCTCATATTTATATCTCCTACTGGCCTAGACTGTTACAAAACGGCCTTCGTTTGATTGGAAGTTTGGATTTCCTGTGTTATTTCTACACATGCATATACAGGTCTGTGTAGATTCAGTGTTCAATCACAACTAATTATTACAACAGCAAGGAACACAATGTCCAAGTGCAAGAACATGACACCAGTTATACAGGTGAAAGTGTCACTTGGAATATGCCCGTGCATATACCAGTCTACCAGGATAGCTATTGACTACCCCGGTACTGATTGATACACCATGTATAAGGTAGCAACTGAGTAAATTTGTGCTATGATATACCTGGTTGTATATTGCCTTTCCAACACGGTATCAATGCAATAGCATTTATACAAACTGTATAAACTTGTAATGTAAGGTCACTGATTCACCAACACCTTTATCACATTGATTCAAACCAACAAAATATTACCTCAGTGTTTCAAAAAGTACGTGTAGATGTAAAAAAGTGCTTGTGGGATATGTCTATCAACAATTCTCTACCTGAATAAGAATAAAGCCCTTTCCTACATTGTAAGAGATATACACCATAATAGAAACACACCGGTCTACTCTTAACATTTCCAGTTCGTCTTTGATTTTATTAACTGGAGCTTACAATTGTAAAATTGCTAGCAAACAAACATTGTGCATGCTATTATGTAACACACTGAGAAACGTATACAAATTCATACGTGTCCATTTTCCATATTGTGGATTACTAGGAAAAATACAACACACACATGCGATAGCAAATATATGTATATAATAAAGTAATGTATTTAAAATATATACTCAATTCCATATATTGATCAAAATGCCAGGTTTGTAGTGATGTCAAATATATATTTATTTATATATCACAAGTAGTGTCTTTTCAAATATCTGGAAATATGATGGATGAGTGAATATACCAAATGCTCCAACTTAGTTTATTAAAGGACTGGAACATTTATGTTGATCTAGTTAAAGTTTAATTTGCTTGGCAGGTACAACAGTGACAGCTTTTTCATATGAACTGAAATGATTGTTCATGAATAAACATGTCTTGTACGTGTAGTGGCTGCTGCCCGCAACAGCCACAACTTCAGCTGGACATGTTGTCACCTGAACAATTTATGCAACATGCCAGTAAATAGTGGATATAAAACTGCTGTTAATGCATTAAAAATATATACAATAATAGTATATAAAGCACACAAATCAAAGTGTAAAACTAACTGAGTACATTGTCTAGGCATTCATCCTTTCTTGTGTCATACCATGAGGACCTGTTAACATATCAATTATTCTGGTGGCAACATGTCGGTGCCTATCTCTATGCAACTATGAAAATGTATGATTTTCTAGATGACCAGCTTAAATCATTCTCTCTATTTGAGATGAACTTGGATAGTAGATGTACCAAACGGTGGAAACTTGGCTGATGCAGATGTACAGTATCAATAGGGCAGGAAAGGTGAACAGGTCCATGACAGGTGAATAGGGGCCCATTTCACTAACATTTTAAAGAGTTCATAAGGCTGAATTTCCTCTTTAGTATCGATTTGGCTCCTTAACTGTGATGTTGTATACCGAAGTCTCAACACCACAGGACATATCACTGGAACACTTTCACAAGTGTGTCACAGAAATAGTCTCCTCAGTGATGCACTGGTAGCTTTGTTGCATGTTTATAATGCCCCTTGACTTTTACAACAGACAGCTTAATGATGGATTTCCCTCTTTATCGTAGTGAAATGGTCCCCAGGTCCATGAGTGATCACTCAACGATGACAAAGCCACCGGTTGATTCAGTGGCAGGAGGGGTTATGGAGGTAGTGACGTCCTGCTTCGAGTGAGGGTGGCTGTACGTGTCCGTAGGGCTGCCAGGGAGAAGTGTGGGAGTGCCAGTGGCGCCACCATTCTTGTGCTCATCACTCCAGTACAACCCAGAGACGCCATGTTGGGGACTCATTTGTGGGTGCTTGGCACCAACATCGTGGGAGCTCTCTGACAGGTAGGTGTTCTCCATCGACCCTAAAGGAGGCAATATTTGGAGCCTTTAAGATCAGGTCTAGGGTTAGCAAACACACTGGGAGAAGCCCCAAAGTGTATCCATTTGGCTAACTGGGAAAAGAAATACAAGCATGTATATTGTTATTATTGGTGCCTTGTGGTCATAACCACGAGAAACATACCCTACAGTAAAAATGTATGTTAGACAATGCTACAGCAGCGATCATGCTGGTAATTACTAAATGCTTTGTTTTATGTTAATGGGAACGCACTTGTTAATAATACCTCTGTCTATTTAGAATCCACATTGTTTAAAAACTCAGTTTGTCAAATGGTTTGCATTACAACATTTATTTCAATGTTGTTATCCAAATAAAAGACAATTTGCCATACCCTTACACAATTAAGAATAGTGTGGAGCAAACACATTACAGTACACCCCACTGATCTCAGCTTTAGCTACTTTGATCCAAGGATCAATGTACCAGCCAGACATGCCAAACTAATTCGGTTATGTTTGATTTTGCAGCCAAGATACCAACAACCTGAGGGGATGCCCACCAGGGGGGTGTAGCAGGGCTCTCAAAACTGAGGGGATGCCCACCAGGGGGGTGTAGCAGGGCTCTCAAAACTAAGGGGATGCCCACCAGGGGGGTGTAGCAGGGTTCTCAAAACTGAGGGGATGCCCACCAGGGGGGTGTAGCAGGGCTCTCAAAACTAAGGGGATGCCCACCAGGGGGGTGTAGCAGGGTTCTCAAAACTAAGGGGATGCCCACCAGGGGGTGTAGCAGATCATGTGGCAAATGTTCGCCAATGGAACTTTCTGTCAAGCATTATGGTGGGATGAAGTTGGGCTTTTTAGTGAGTCTGAAATGGTAGTGGATTTTCAAACTGAAAAGTTGGCAGGCATAAGTGACTGATGCACAAAGCAGCCGACAGATAATTATTCAAGCCCTTGATATATTGCTTTTGGGGTGATATTTATACACATCTTAGCAATAAAGTGGTGCTGCAATTAACATCTCATAGTTGAGACATCGACTCACCAACACTCTTCATGGACATCTTCTTGTTGGCAAACCAAACCAGTACAATGATGAGGCACAAGACCAGAGCAGACATCACACTGATGGCAATGATGGCTCCTGTTGGCAACCCTGACTCCTGGAACACACCAGAGAACACCAATGAACAAACACACATGAGAACACACTTCACACCAATGAACAAACACACCAGAGAACACACTTCACACCAATAAACAAACACACCAGATAACACACTTCACACCAATGAACAAACACACCAGATAACACACTGCGCACCAATAAACAAACACACCAGAGAACACACTGCGCACCAATAAACAAACACACCAGAGAACACACTGCACACCAATAAACAAACACACCAGAGAACACACTGCGCACCAATAAACAAACACACCAGAGAACACACTGAGCACCAATAAACAAACACACCAGAGAACACACTGCACACCAATAAACAAACACACCAGAGAACACACTGCGCACCAATAAACAAACACACCAGAGAACACACTGCACACCAATAAACAAACACACCAGAGAACACACTGCACACCAATAAACAAACACACCAGAGAACACACTGCACACCAATAAACAAACACACCAGAGAACACACTGCACACCAATAAACAAACACACCAGAGAACACACTGAGCACCAATAAACAAACACACCAGAGAACACACTGCACACCAATAAACAAACACACCAGAGAACACACTGAGCACCAATAAACAAACACACCAGAGAACACACTGAGCACCAATAAACAAACACACCAGAGAACACACTGCGCACCAATAAACAAACACACCAGAGAACACACTGAGCAAACACACCAGAGAACACACTGCACACGTTATGCAGGCTACAAATGCTTCAGAGAACACACTGGACATCAGTTAACAGATGCATCCGAGTACAAAATAGGTATCAGTCAGTACTTTCACCAAAGGACACACGCACGCACGCACGTGCGCGCACACACACACACCTTCCAGGAACAATTCCCATCCAAGATGGACTCAGCTATTCAATTATAACTCATTGCTAGTGAATGTCAAGGAAATTAACTGTAGTCCACCTCATTCATATTGCAGATGTTCATTGATTATACTTGTGAGAAATAAGTGAATTTTGATAAGATTCTAAACGTTCCAAACAGTTTCATTAATGGCAGTTTTGTGTGATACAGAACTGAACGGTAGAAGTATGAACAGAATTAATGTGAACAAACTAAACATTGCCACAGGTCTACCATGAACAAAATAAATGTTAGTATAAATCTGAACATCTGGTAAGTTTAAGTATGAACGAAATACATTTAAATGCAAATGGCAGTCTACAATCAGTCTTACCGGTCTGTTCTTCTTAGGTAAGAACTTAAATTGAGGAGTTACCTTGAAGACAGAATGAAAAAGATAGAAGTACAGCATGGATATGTTGGTGAGACATGTCTAGCACGGCTACAGCAGTCAGGTTCAACAAAAACAGGTCTCAGAGAAATGGATCTAAAAGAAACAGAGCCAACTGACACATGTACGTCTCACAATGACAGGTCTCAGAGAAACAGGTGTAACACAGACCAATTTAACACACACAGGTTTAATGCAGAGACAGCTTTAACAAAGTCATGTCCAACAGACTAGCCTAAGTGAGGCATATCTAACAGAACAGATCTAACAGTGACAGGTCCAATTGAGACAGGTCTAACAGAAATAAGTCGACCAGAGACAGGTACAACTGAGAAGGTCCAACCAAGAGTGGTCTCACAGTGACGAGGCTAAGAGACAGGCCTTATAGACAGGTCCAACACAGACAGGTCCAACCGAGACCAGTTGAACAGAGACAGGTCAAACAATGACAGGCAGACATTTGCTTCAATCATTACCTGGTGAGCAGGCAAGTTTCCTTCTCTATTCTGTTTCATCTTCGACATGCTAACGTAACTAAGTTAGAGAGTGGAATTTAGGGTTGATATATAATAAGCATTATTAAGTGAATAAATAAGAACATACATTTTAAACGCATTGACAACATAACATAGCTTACGATTAAAGAGTTATGGATACTTTTACTCTTCCTGGCAGACACTGCTTCATGATATAATAGAACTTTTGTTACAGTGCTGAGGCCTAGATCAACTTCACTTACCGCTTCCTCCACGCTGCCATATGGTTCCTTATCAACCAACATGCTCTTCTCATATGTGAAGTCGTTACCATCAAATACAATGGTTTTCTTATCTGTCACTTCAGCAGCAATGGCATCCAACATAGCAACCAGAGCTGTTTCTGAGGAACTTGCTGCATCGAATGATGTCACAATGCTGCCTGGAACAGTATGGTGACAGAGACTACATATCAGTGACTATCCTGATTAGTGGCACATTACAAATGACCTTACAATACAAACCTACTTAATTACAATTAATTTTCTGTTGTAAAATGGGCTGTGTGAAAAAATACACAAATTAAATCATCAGTCATAATCACTAAGTTGGGACGAATGACAGGCTCAGTTAGAATTAACCATTATTATTTAAAGTGTAGTGCTCATGGCTCACACATTAACATAAATCACCAATAAAACTGTGAAATTACTTTAAAAGATTGACAGCACAACAAGACAAGACACTGCTACTTCTTCATGCCACATACCTTGTCTGAAGTCAAAGTTCGAGAAGATCACCTCACTGGTGGAATAGATTTTGTAGAAGTGGTTCTCAAGAGTTCCTTGGAAGAACTCGTGCTTGCCACTGATAAGTCCAAAGCTGGCTGCAAACTTCAGCTGGACAGATTGCTTGACCACTTCCGTCACTGGAGACGCGATCACACGCAGCACGGAACGTTTCATTACAGAGTAAGAGCCACTTGAAGACTTGATGTACACCTTGACGGCATACGATCCAGGCTTACTGGCTGTGACACTTGTGAATGTGGCCTTGCCCGTAGTGACATCTACCTGCTCAGTTGCCTTGTCAGCTGACAACGTGCCGGGAGCTTCAACGATAGGGTCCAACAGCAGCGAGCAGTCCCACGTGTCACTCTATTGAATAATCAAATGAAAACATATTTATACACCAACCTAACAGATTTCAAAACATGTTTTTGAAAGCAAAATATTCATAAGACTGATTTTATATCTAGTCAGATTCTTCATGAAGTGTGAAATTAGTTAAGAGGAGAACCTATTCACATGTGTATATTATTTCTGACTAGGCCTAGTCAATATTTCATGTAATTGCTTTGCTTCTGTATATCTTGGGATCATCACAAGAATCACTTATTGGGGAACCAGCAAAACAGTGACAAACTTTACATCATAATATACTGAGGCAGCACCACTTTTGCCCTTTGTGATAGAATTTAAGGTCGACAAATACAAAATATTGCAAAACATTTTTATTGTTCACAAACAATCTAACATGTCATCATAAATGAAATTGATGAATCTATAATATTACAGTTTTCCTGTGCAACAATGCAAATTGTGTGTGTACCCATCAAGGTTTGCGTCATCACCAACAATGGTGATAATGCTTATTAATACAATTAAGACAATTACATTACTATTGTGGCATGACACTGGCTAGATGAAACATTAATTCTCACATAAAATCACTTTTTTCTATGTATTGTTTTGTCACAGAGAAAGACTTTTGGGCCAGAATTTCAAATTGAATGTCCACGCACTCCACTATTCGCCAGGCTTTTGTTGATGGCTTAATGACCATTTGCGACAGGTCAATTGATGGATAAGTCAAGGTCAACTGAGAATACCCTGAAGCCAACTTTCACTATATAAACTGCTGAAACATGCATGTCCATTAATTTTGATAAGGAAAAACTACTAGTCTTATTTTCTGTCTATAGTTTGTCCAAGCTCAAGTTTCAGTCACAATTGCCTTGCACAGTTCACATTTTCTTGTCAACTCACCTGCCAGTCAAGGTTTGTGACAGTCTTCCCACCAATGACATCCTTCACAATGACACTGAGACTGAATGGGGCGCCAGCTGTTGCATTCAGTGGTGTCATCTCTGCTGTCATCTGTCTCTTGACAACCTTAACCTGTGACACCTTGACAGTGATGATGAACCGTTCAGGTCGGACGACTTGGAACACGATGTCGTAGGTGCCAGTGTGTGAAATGGCGAGAGTGTCAAAGGTTGCAATACCTTTGACAACATCCACAGTGACACTGCCTAGCAATGTGCCCTTCTGGTCAGTGGCCCCAGTCAGTGTGGCCTTGACCTGCCACGGGCCTTCACCTGTGACGAGGTCTTCCACCACAGTGTCCTAGAAACACACAGTATTCCACATCACAGGAACCATTATTTACCAGCACACAGCAGTAGACTGAACACATGTTTCATAGCATTACGTAACACCACACAATGCATGCATAATGACCATTTATCGTGGTTTAATACAACTTTTCACTAACTAGTAGAGGTCTGTTTCCAGTTTATTTATGACTGCATGCTGTCAAGTCTGTACTACTAAAAACCTGTGTACTTAAGTTACAAAACAAGAAATATAAATTAACTATCAAGATGGTAACATGTTGATAACATTTTACAGGTGAGAGGAATTAGCTGTACATATTGAATGCAAACAACAGTGCCAAAGGAATGATAGACAAGGTTAACAGCCCCAGTATGGAAGAAGACGGGGATGGGCAAGACCCAGGGAAGTACTGAGTAATGATGCTTCTAATCCACATGATGAGTCTGTTAGATGATCCTGGAGGGGGGATTCAAACAAGTGTTGAGAAAGAATTGGGCACAGAACAAAAATGGCTATGGGGTGACTGCTGGATATTTGCGTAAAGACAACTAGTAAAGAGGTTGGAGATGCAACTGAAAATGGCATTGGGTTTTGTGGACCTGGAGCAGGTCTGTCTGAACTGAGAGAGATGGTGGGGGCAATGGTGGCAGGGCTGGGAGTGCCAGAAACAATGTCTGAGAAAAATGGGAAAGGTTGTGGGTGGATCCAGGATATCTGAAGAGTTTTGAACATAGAGAATACAACTCTAAATGTGTATACAAATATATTATTTTACTGCTGGCCACATTGCAACTAGAACAGCTCAATCTTTGGGTGGATGTGTCAGCTAGTAAAGCAGATGTCAAGCTGTTGTTGTTTACAGCAATATCAGAAACAAGCACAAACCTTTTCATCCAGGAACTTGATGAGAACTTCAGTAGGGAAGGTGGCTCCCTCTTGCTGCTGTGTCTTCTTCCACTCAGCTACGATCTGTGTTGGTTTACGCAGTCCCTCGCTGCTTTCAGTGCTGTTAGCTGCCGTCTCAAGAAACTCACTCCATGCACTGTCATTTACAGGGGGCACAGGGGCAGATACTTTCACATCTGTCATTTCCACCCCAAGGACTTCTTCAAGTGCCCCTGTTTGGAATCCACCCTTCAGTGTGTCAGACACAGTTAGTAGGTCGCTGTGGTCGAGTGTAGTGTTGGAGTTCTCAACTCCACCATCAGAGTTGGTGCCTGGTTCATTACCTGAAGTAATAAGATACAGAACAGTGACAGCCAGACTGTTGGTGGATATGCTACAGAACAGTGACAGCCAGACTGTTGGTGGATATTCTACAGAACAGTGACAGCCAGACTGTTGGTGGATATTCTACAGAACAGTGACAGCCAGACTGTTGGTGGATATTCTACAGAACCGTGACAGCCAGACTGTTGGTGGATATGCTACAGAACAGTGACAGCCAGACTGTTGGTGGATATTCTACAGAACAGTGACAGCCAGATTGTTGGTGGATATTCTACAGAACAGTGACAGCCAGACTGTTGGTGGATATTCTACAGAACAGTGACAGCCAGACCGTTGGTGGATATTCTACAGAACCGTGACAGCCAGACTGTTGGTGGATATACTACAGAACAGTGACAGCCAGACTGTTGGTGGATATACTACAGAACAGTGACAGCCAGACTGTTGGTGGACTATACTACAGAACAGTGACAGCCAGACTGTTGGTGGATATACTACAGAACAGTGACAGCCAGACTGTTGGTGGATATACTACAGAACCGTGACAGCCAGACTGTTGGTGGATATTCTACAGAACAGTGACAGCCAGACTGTTGGTGGATATACTACAGAACAGTGACAGCCAGACTGTTGGACAATGGAATCTCCAACTTACCTATTTCAATGGTGACTTCGACACCAATTGTATCTCTCTTCCGACGCCGACTTTGGCCGATCCTTCTAACTCCAGCAATCCTCACTTTCGCAGGGTCCACCTTGAGGAAGATGATGAGATTCTTCAACAGATCCTTCCCAAAGAACTCGTCCTCAGTGATAGCAGGGAGACCAAATGCAAGAATGACAACAGGTCTCATCCTTATGTCGATCAGTCCTTGTCCCTTCACCTGCACATACAGTGTCTTTGTGTCAATGTCAAAGTAGTTGGTGCCAGAAGGTGACTCTGCAGTGGGCAGGAACTCTGCTTTGGTCTTTGGACTCTTGTAGGTGATCTTGTTGTTATTATCAACTTCAGCATTGCTTGCCTGGAGGAAGACACTTTCGTGGTAGACATCGTAACGCTGCTGCAGGCCAAAGTAGATGGCGAGGCGGACAGGTTTGGTTGTGTCTTCAGCCAGGAAGTAGTGAAGTCTCAGGTGCTGTGGGGCCGTGCCACTGAAGTACAGGTCATAGTTGCTGCCTGAAACAGTCACACACACCCGCCTCTGTCAGTATTGGTCTACTACTGTTGGCTTGGGGGGGGGGGGGGGGGATGGGGGGGGGGGGGGGGCAGTCACACCTGTAACCAACTGTTAGAATTAACATGAATGATTTTTTTCAAATACATTTTTACATGCTACATACCAGAGGGTAGTCATGCCTGTCTGATTGAGGTTGTTAGACATTTAACATCTCAGCTGGGGTCCTGATGGCATAGGAATTATGGCAAGCTCAACACAATTCATTGTTTTAGCCAGGGGTATATGAATTTTAGCAGGAGAAACATTTACTCTTTTTTTTAAACAATTCTTAAACTATGGAGTTTGTATGTAAGTTCAACATGTTGGCGAGTGTGGCGGCAGCACAAGTTACTGCTACCCTGCCCAACAATAACACAAGGAAGGAACCAAAACTGATTACAATGTGGTAGTATATATCAGTACAGTAATTAACAAGGCTGGGGGAGGTATCATCATTCGCAAGGAGAGGACTGGGTTAATCAGGAGTGGAGACAGTAGAATTCTGCTACAAACCAGCTGCGACTATTGTATAGAACGTCTGCATGCGTTTGCGACACGTGTATCCGCCACATGTGCCTGTGTCGTGAGGTCCATTGATGAGGTCGAGGTAGCCGTCTGCTCTCAAGGCCACGGGAGAGACACGGCGGTCCATGTTGTCCCAGTCCATGCTCTCAACAATCAACATCTGGTGGTCAATTTTGGCCAGTGGACACAGGTAGCCCGGCCAATCAGGTTTGTGCACACAGTCTGACCGCTTGATGCCTGTAACAAAGAGTTACATTCAAACATTCAACAAACTAAGAAATGTGAAAACCAGGTAGGCATGTGTTTGTATCAGAACATTACATTTACATATCATTTCGTGATAGAACTGTAAAAGAACTGTATTTACAAGACAGGATACAACTGCTATACTCACAGTGGAACGACAATACAAAACATTGCAAAAACATTTGTTTGGAAACAAAATTAGATATTTAAAAGTTGTGTTATGTTGACAGTGGAATTTTGCTCCTGAATGATGAAAATAATTATTTATAGTAAACGTATAAACAGGATTCCCAACAAAACAAACACAATCTATCAACTCACCAGGATTTGTGAGAATGTCAGCGATTGGGATTCTCGAGCCATTTCCAGGGAAACTCTGCATTGTCTTGGGTATGCGGTAGTCACCGAAGCCATGACGGCGATCTCCATTGTATTCATATTCCGACTCGGGAATGTAGTTTGATGGTGTGCCAAAGAATGACCCATCAAGGTCCTTGATGAGGAGTTTCTTCTTCCCGTCACAACTCATGTCAACACAGGTGTCCGCAGTCACAAACCTGCAACAGTGACACATAATGTAATGAAAATTTACATACTTCTTTTGTGAATCTATAACAACTTCCTATGTTGACCTTTCTAATCCTGGGCAGGGAAAATGTTAAGGCAACTACACAGTACATGAAAACTCATTGCACATTTTGATAGTGGGAACTGTGTTATGGCAGTGACTGTCACAGAGGCTGCCAGTGCCGGTGAATATGTTTCATTAGTAGCAGCAACTTATTAATGTATTTATCCAAATAAATATATGAACTTATGATGACAACGTAATATAATTTTCTTACATCTTCTTACTTACATTATCTGTGGGTGGTGTGCAAAAATCTTGCTCTTCTCTTCAACATCAATCAGTTGAATCTGTTTCATATAGATCGGGTGTTCCACATCAGGACCAGTTGGATTTGTTGAAAAGATGCGATCAGTCATGCCACACTTTGTCTTGAAGTGGGCAAATGTCACACCTACAAGAACAGCCTCAAATTATACAATGTCATTATGCAGTAACTTTTGCAGTGTCTACATAATGCCAACTGCATGAACACAGTTGTTAAATGCAACCAAAGCTGCGATAGGTAAACATTGAACAAGAGGACATGTCATATAACCAAAATTAATTAAGAATTTTGTAGCATGACAGATGTAATCATTATGAAGTCTTAGGGGGAAAAAAATGTCTTTGGGTAAAAAGCACACAAAAATGTTGGCTCTTGCTATTAATCAAGATCAAGGATATGATAAATTATCATGTAAATGTTTTCATTTATAATGACAATGCACTGAAATGTATTTTTGTCAAACAAAAACGGAATTATTGTGTTTTGCCCTGAATCTGATGTCAATATATATATATATATATATATATATATATATATATATATATATATATATATATATATATACACACACACACATATATATATATATATATCATAGCTGACAATAATTAAATATTTCTGCTTTTCAAATACACAGCATCAATTCGTTTTTATTTGTTTAGTCGACATTATTATTTGCAGATGCACACATGTTAGAATGCTGAATGTGTCATACAAACATATTACCTTGGAAAGTGATGTGTCCGTACAGGGCTGGTGGCTCGTGAGGATTATTGAGGGGCAGTATCGGTGCGAGGTTGTCTCCAGATGCAAACATGGGCCAGCCAAGGGCAACACGCCCCACAGTCTTACTGTAGGCCCATGATATAGCTGTCTGTGACAGAATGATGTTTTTATGTTCTGATTTCTTCATGACATCAGTTTCGCAGTCATATGAAGCACTGGCACCCACAAATAAACTGTCATAGACCTTGAGAAACTTGCGTTTGAATGCGTGCTCCTGCGCAGGTGGCTCCTTGATGTAGGGGAAGATGGACATGCCATTGTCCACAAACTTTGAGTTCTCAATGATAACACTGCATATGCCGTTTGAGTAGAAGCCATAGCTGAATGACTTGTACACATAGAATCCATTGAAGCGAGAACACAGCTCAAGTTTCAAGCAGTCTGGCTGCCACATCGTCAGCCCCATAACCGTAGAGTGAGCTGTGTTGTTCGCCCAAGTTGCTTCGCCCTCAGTGCATGATTCACCATTAAGCCTGTAGGCGGCGCGTTCTGACCCGGCAACCACATTGCCAACAAGGCTTGTGTTTGTTGCATTCTGGATCTCGATGCTGGCCATCCAGTCTAGTGTATGTTCTTCAAATCGGTCCTGGTACGAGCCGGGGAACACAGACAGTGTCACGAGGTTATCACGCAGTGTGTTGTTGTTTCCGACCACGACTATGGCTGAAAAAACATTTGTTGATTAAGACAGACATTCCCCACATTCCAGGAAGTTTTGGGTCAAACCAATAAATTCCATCCTATAACGCTATACAACTGTTGTTGCTTTTTCACCTTTCCACCACTTACAAGACATGTTTCCTGGCGCTGACATGTATCACTTAAATTCAGTCAAAATCAAAATGTTTTGTATGCATCTGACTTCAAAATAATCAATAATACATATATCATTAACTGAACTTAATATAACGTTTAATACAAATTTACATAATTATTGCAATGCTAACTGTATTCAATACAGGAATTCCTTCTGCACAAAGTTACTAAACAATTCAAGCAGAGCAGGGCAGGGCAGGGCAGGGCAGGGCAGGGCAGGGCAGGGCAGGGCAGGGCAGGGCAGGGCAGGGCAGGGCAGGGCAGGGCAGGGCAGGGCAGGGCAGGGCAGGGCAGGGCAGAGCGGAATATTTGTGGTTTTGTCTGAGTACATTTCTTTTGATAGAGGGTCTTAAAGGGGACTGAAACACTTGAACTAAACATAAACACATAACTTTTACAGGATATGTGACCATGATTAGATGACTACGGAGCCATGGTATATTTTAAATTATATTTTCAAACACACACCCACATACACCCACCCACCCACACCCACCCACATATACACACGCTTTTATAACATATTCCTCACCAGGACCAACAGTGTGATGGATGACGTTGTTGACAAGTTCCAGATCATGTGTTCCAACCACGCCAAAAGACGGAGAGAATCCATTATGGAATGCACACTTTGTCACATAGGATGGGCGGGTGATGCTGATCTTGCCAATATCGAAGAATGTCACAGAGTATCGGGCATCGAAGCTTGAAACAAAGCCCTCCTGCCCACTGTGTAAGAACTCAACGTTTGAGAGTCGTGCATATCCTGATGGAGAGATCAAGACAAAAATTGTAGGTGTAGTCAGCATCAACATATAAACATGTTTCATACTTGCATGCATGCATTTATGGCTGCATATGTTTATGCAATACAACACATGCAACATCAACCGAAGTAAATGGAGCAATGAACCTATCCACTGTGTCATGTTGCCTTTAAAATGGATGCCAAATATATAAAACATTTGGACACCCTGTGATTTTATTTTGTTGAAATGCTCTCCTCGGGTGTATTACTTTATGACAAATATATTAGGCGAAATTGTTCAAGTAAGAACTGTGTTGTAAAGGTCAGTGTGTAAAGTATCATTACATGCACACATGTAACATAATATGTCCACATTATTTATTTACAAATTGTGGCAAAGCTTGACAGCGATTGACAGAGATGATGTTCATAGTTTTGATTGTGACACAGCAGTGTACTAGATCCAGCAATCCTCTGTGAAACAGCCACCTCTCCACAGGAGCCACTTCCCCTATGAGCCACCTCTCCACACGAGCCAGCTTTTTCGCCATATTTGCAAACCCCTTTACTCGAATTACTGCAACCTCTTATTTTGAAAATCAAACTGTGATACTTACCTACATGGGGTTTAGGTTCTCCATTCTCATCAATTTCAGTCTGCATTCCAACAATCACACGAGCCCCAAAAGACTCAGAGAACATGTCACTGTAGTCGGCCCCAATGATGCGGATATTTCGAGAGAGAAGTCCTACTTCGGCCTTGATCTCATACGACAGGCCTCCCACACTCTCCGCAAAGGCTGCATGTGGAAACTGGTACTGGTCAGACTGCCCTGATGTTGTGTTAGCTTACACTACAAGGTTACCCACTCAAGAAATAGTTGACATGTATTGTCTTTTATGCAAAATTTTACCTGTTTTCTTGGTAAACTCTCACTAAGTATATGCCCCACTTTGCAGAAATTTCAAATTGTTTTGTTGATAACCAACACCTTATACTAGATTCTGTGACATATATAAGACTGATCATTTTGTATTTAAACATTATTTCATGTTATTTCAGATTTCTGGTAAATATACTACAACAATAAACATTAATACACTAAGAAAAACATTATTGACATAGTTGAATTCTGAGGTAGAAAAGAGAAAGTTGAGGCATTATAATATTGAAAATCTCCATGAGCTATATATCACGTAACAAAGTAAATCATTAAACACATTGTTAAAAACCAGAATGTGAACAATTAATTATACATCAAACCCCATTTTCCAGGACATTGCTACCTAGTTAGTTTGTTTTCACATATCTTTTTCCCAGTCAGCAGTGTGTTCCCCAACTTACAGAGATGCTTGTACTGTAGACTGGCATTCAGAGTGAGAGTCTTCATGTCTCCCGACACTGACGCAATCTTGAATGTTTCCGTCTCCCATGGGTTGAAGCTAGTCGTTGTCATGACGATCTCATCACCTACGTTCCAGTCAACTGCTGTCTCCAAGGTGATTGTGTTTGATCCACTGTCGGCTGTTCTCGCCAGGTGGGTCCAGGTGATGGTGCGAGGTGCCCCAAACAGGTCAAGGCCCCCGAAGACAGCTGTAATGTGCACAGAAATACACATTGAACTCTTGCTCAGGAGATTGAGAGGAGATCAGATAGAAGTGTTTAAAATATTGAATGGGTATGAAAATATTGACAGAAATATGTTTTTCTCGGGTAAGGAAGAGAGAAGGACTAGAGCACATGGATTTACATTAGCAAAGAAAAAGTGTAGACTAGATATTACAAAATTTTCCTTTTCACAAAGAACAGTAAATGAATGGAACAGATTATCAGCTGATTGTGTAGGTGCTAGTAGTGTTAACATGTTTAAAAATAAAATCGACATATACCTAAGAAGGGCAGGGTACATTTAGATAGATGGATGGACTATCGATAAGCCAAATGGCTTCCTTGTCCACCTGCCATCTAGAGTTGATTATCTGGGTGGCAATCTTGCTAAATGTTGTTAAATCTATATAGTATAATATTCAACAGATGTTAATATTGAAAATAACTGAATGGGGGGATATGAGTCTTTAACCTTCGCTTCACATGGCACATGGGCTAGGAATACACAAATACTGTTCAGCTAGCTATGTATGGAATGTTTCCATCTCTCATGAGTTGAAGCTAATTGTTGTCATGACAGTACACTACACAGTCAGCAGAGAATCTTTCAGTTTCTACCACTAATCATCCTTAACTACACCACTAACTACTTTTCTATACCATCTACTCTACCCTTCTACTCAGTGCTCTCTGGTTCTACTTGTGTAGGCATAAAATGAAATATGTTATTAATAAAACAATCTGTAAAGCATTTCCTATGATCTCTTCATAATGCCCTGTCTTTTATTTACCGAACAGACACTTCAGGTTACATACTTTGACCAGAAATTGATTGAGTCATATATGACATTATACATTTTCAGATAGTTTTCCATTTGGTAGAATCAGTCTTTTCGAAGTGTTACTTGGCATACAGTTATGTGAGTGTGATGTGTAGGAAGTCTATACATTGAACAAACACATAGCTGTAGAAGACATAGCTGTAGTTTACTGAACAAATTAATTTACCAACCACTTTGAAGTTGATCTAACTCCAGAACCACAACAATTTAAATCCCAATACAACTCCATAAAACATAAATCAATTTGGAGCCGATTTATTTATACAATTGATAAATTTTGTTCGAAGGGCAAATGCAGTTATGCAACCTACCGATCACTTTGGAGCCAATGACAGGCCCATCCTCCCTGGGGTAGTTGAGAGTACGATGGTTGCCATTGAGGAGAATGTCGAGCTTCCCAGTGAAGGGAGAATCCTCCCACCCTGCCAGGAGCCGTCCCCCGCGGATGTAGACGTAGGTGGCTTCAAGGACAAACTCACGAACAAGTCCTGTGGCTGGGTCCTTCTGATCATCAATCTCAAGTGTGCCGTAAATGATCAACTTCTTCATCTTGGGAAGTACCATGTCCGCCACCACCCAGTCTCCCTCTGTTGGCAAACACAGGAACTGATTAGTAAAACCAACACTATAAATTACGAAACAAAGCAAATATGTCTTCCTGTATTAAGCTTAGTTCTAAATGAACTTGGGTATAGTTGGTGCCATTATCTACCTACTAGGCCATGTGTCTTCAAAATGATGCTGATGAGTCACCTACTTGATATTTGTGGCCAAAAGTTGCACTATCTTAGTATTTGAATGAGTGTGATCTCATTGATTGTTGCCAGAATTAGTGTTTAATGTTTCTCCCACTTCCCTTTGATCCATTGCGGGGTGGGTGCTATGCCACATTTCTTGTCCCCTCTGCTTCCCTTGTAAATTCCTTTTATGCTCCCCCCTTCTGCGAAGATCATTGATTCATGGCTGTTCAGGCCCCCCCTCGTCAGACGTCTTTTCCCATCTCAGGTCCAATTAAAACATTATGGGAAACAAACTCTCATTAAACACAAATGCAAACTCTTTCCGAAGATGGCAAAAGTTTATACTTGAAAACTGTGTAGCTGCGATAACCACTTTCAAAATATTAGCTAAAGTAAAAGTAGGATCTGTTTTTGGGAAAATAGAAGGGGTAACAGCCATAAGGTTTTCACGGTAGTCTCAGATAATCTTCACAAAGAAAGGGGTGGGTGGGATCTTATGATTTATGCAGTCTGCAGCGTTTTCTTCTATTTCATATTACTTACACAAGTTCTGCCTTTTAATTGTTAGATTGGTCAATAAACCATTGTAACTAAGAAATGACAGCTTACCTTTGATTGTAACATCTGTGTCATCAGTTGGTAGACCATTCTCCCATGTAGCAGGGTCTGACCACATCTTGGCATCATCCGGTCGTTTAGTTGCGACAGGAGGGCTGTCTGGCACCTCAGGGCGCACACAGCCACGGTAGAAGCACTTGACGGCTTTCAAGACGATTGGGCGGTTCCGACGGACACCGTTGATTGTTGGCTTGTCCGAGACTGAACAGCAGATACAACAACATCAACAGTTATATGATCTGGTCAGAACACAACATCCTACAAACAAGTAAGTGAAAAACACACAGAGCCACAAACGTAAAATTATTAAGACGCCACATCCACTCTACCTGAAGCGGAACTGTCTGTGACCTGTAACAGTCAATGGAACCTCACCCTTGGCACTGGGCATGTCACCTCACTAGTGAGGTGACCCTATTTGCAGAACTGATTTCCTGTATAATTTAGTGTTTGTGGAACAAACTTCAATCTATTTTATGGTGACCTTAATTGTGAGGTAATATTTTAATAAAAATAACCTAACAAAAAATAATACCTGGTATAAATGACTAAATGAAAACATTGAAATAGGCTCTTAAGCATTTGCAATTATATTCAAACATATTTCCATCTTGATTATGACTTGTCAAAGACCACTCAAGTTACTTAGCCTGAATGAACTAGTTTGGAACAACTTAGTATAAATACAGTTAGAGAATGGTTCCAAAAACACCTTTGCAGTTTTGAATATACACAATACACATGAGAAGACCAGAGCAACTAGAACCAATATAGTTACACTACTTACTCATGTAAGTGAGCACTTTTGTTTCATTTGTGAAGTACGTGTCACCATTAAGGCTGTTTTCATATGTCAAGGGTTCTGTCTGGGAGTAGTTTCTTGATGGATCAAGATTCTTCTCCACAACAAACTGGTCGTATATGTCTTGCACAACTGGATGTTGTACAATAACATGTGCTCCATCCTGTGACAACAAACACAAACATTGCATCACACAATACACATTTGTGCTAAGACCACTGCCACAATTGTGCTAACACCACTGTATTTGTAAAAAGCCATTTATTTGCAGATGCTAGCTAATGTTCAGATGTGACTTGGAAACTAATGAACTATCAAGAAAGAATTCAGCCATATCGACAATAGTTCACAGACCATTTCTCACATATACTCCTTTTTATCTTACAGTGAATTAAGGGATATGTCCCAATTGGAAGCAGGAACCGAAGAAATCAGCACACAACTGTTGTCCACCAGTTCTACAATCCTAATGAAACACACCTACTTCTGTAGCCTGTCTGGATATAACATGCCTACCTCGAGCCCATAGAATCCTCCAGGATATGAGATGTTGGTGATGTGCTCCATGTTGATGAAGGTGATGTTGTGAGGTAGTTTAGACACCAGCAGCAGCATCCAGCCAGATGGAAACGTGTTGCCCTTTGCTCGGAACTTTGTGATGCTTGTGCCGTACTCGTTCTGAACCCGTAAGTCCTTGAACATCAACGAGGCAGGCTTTGCCTCATTGAAGCTCATGCGGATAACATCAACAGACTTATCACCACCAGGGCAGATCATTCCTCCAAAGTTGGGACTCCACTCCTCATCATCAAAGCACTGGGAAGGGAAGAGATTGCTCTTTGACATGGCACGTGCACCGGCACCATGGCCAGTGAGAGTGCCGTCCAAGTCCTCAAGTTCTGCCTGATGCTCCCATTCCCAGTAGGCTTTCTTGTTGGAGTTGATCCATTTGATGTTCTTGAACTTGTAGTTGAACCCGGCACACAAGACTTGACATATGCAGACAATCTTCACTGTTCCAATGCCCGAACATGTATGGTCTCCATTTTTCTCCCCATCAAAGTTCACAAATGTGATTCCATTGAGGAGAAGTCCATCTTCAAGTGGCAGCACTATGCCACGCTTCGTGCATGGCGGGTGATTTGCCGAGTTGAGGTGACCAATAATAACAGTGTCTTTCACCGTAGCTCCATCCTCTGTGTACTGTGGGGCAGAGCCCCTGTTAAAGTAGTGCTCTGTGCCTGCCATGAAGTTGTTCGCCAGTACAAACCCTTCGAACTGCATGGGATACGCCTCGACCCACTCAGCACCACGGAAACTGTTCCAGGTTGTCAGATTCCTGAAGACGGCTGGGGCTGGGACAGTAGCGCCACACTTACCCCCAACCTTTGGGGTGTAATACTCAAACACCCACAAGCCATACCAGCCTACAGAGTGCACTGTGTTGTTGTAGAACTCTCCGAGAGGGACATTCTGTGGGCAGATGTCAGGGGTATAGGACGGACCCTGGGGGTGTTCCAGCATGCGATACCAGAAGCCAAAGTGTGTGCCTCCTGCAACGTGGTTGTGTCGAACGATGTTGTCTGGGTGCGTGATCCAGAACCCAGCTGGTGTGATGTCATCATTGAGCAGACTTGAGCTCGAGCGCACAAATATGGCAAGGTTGTACTGGAAGATGTTGCCAACTTCAATGCAGTCTTCAAGGAAGAGGGCACCACCCATCACATCATACACGACATTGTTCTCAACCAAGATGTTGTCTGTATGGTGAATGTTGACGGCTCGGTTAAATGTGTGATGTATTCCACAGCCTCGCACATACGATCCATTCATGTCCCCGTTGATGTGGAAATGGATGGGGTAGCGACCGAGACGGAACGCTTGTCCTGCGTATGTGATCTCAATGTGTTCAATGTGGCCAACCACTTCCCCTGCATTCAACTCCTGCTGGTGGAACATAATCTGTGACCCGAACTGGTCACTACCAATCTCCTCTCCAAAGCGACCCTGGAAGCATGTGTGGGTCGCAAACTCACCTACAAGAAATAAGTAGTTTACTGACAGATGATTCTGAATTTTATTTACATCATTACACAAACATACAGCAATACTGTCATTATTGTTTAAACTTACTGACTTGCGATAGTTTATAATGAGTCTCTGAGAGTACCAACTAGTTTGACTAGATAAACTAGTTTTAATCACAGCAAATGAAATTACTCTACATCCTTGCATGCCAGGAATCACTGCTGCTGATTACATCAATACCAAGCAGCGGCACTGGCTGAACCCTTTGCCATACTCTCAATAGAAGCTCAGCCAATGAAACTGCTCACAAGAAATGTAGTTGGTCTCCGCATTATGTGATATAATTTTGGATGATTTCAGCCACATATGCTGTGCATGTTACATGCAATGTTTGGTATGTAGAAGCAAACAAATATTATACATGCAAATATTTACAATTAAGTTATACTGATATTATCCATATTTGTTAGTAAGACTACGGAGTATATTGCAACTTACCCGGATCAAAGCCATCTGGACAGGCCTCGATCTTGTCATTCCAGTCCTTCAGATTAGAACCTCGCACAACCACATTGTGTGTGAGCAGTCCGACCTCTGCCCTGGTCTCCAAGGTGATGCCCCCCTCAAAGGTCTGTGTCTCACCAAGATGGTCATACTCAAGTGGCTTGGTCAATGTCAAGGTCATCTGGTCACTAGATACAGATGCGATGGTGCATTTTTCGTTCTCCTTCTGGCTTATATGTCCACCAGTCGAGGCAATGACGATCTCATCACCAACTGACCAGGTGACTGGGATCTGGAGTTTGATCTGTGTGGCTCCAGGTGCTACTGTGTCCGCTAACACTGTCCAGGTGACAGGTGTTGGTATACCTGTCATCACACAGACACATTGGCTTCAGTTGTTTTTTGTCACGAATACATCTTGAGATACACTATTACTCTAACTAGTGTATGGTTGTTATGATAATAATAATAAGAAGAACATTTATAAAGCGCCATAAATCTAGAAATATCCATTCGGAGGCGCTGTATACGAGTAAGTATACATGTGTCGTAGAATTATAATAATAAGTTTGTTAAGGTAAATAAAATACATAAAATATATATAAAATAGTAATAGTAATAAATAATAAAATAAATAAGTTAGCTAAAGATAATTATTGAAATAAATGGTATATTGATAATAAAATAATGAGTATGACATTTTGTAAAATAAAAATTGATGTAAAACATGTACAAGATAATAAATAGGTAAAAGAAAATACAAATTAAATAAACTGACAGATGTCTCCACTTCATACACAGCACGGAATAGGTGAGTTTTCAATAGTCTTTTAAAAGTCACGAGGCAACTGGTTTTCGTCATCTGATGGAAACTGATTCTCAATGCACTCAAATTCTAAGGACAAGCATGTCATGAGTCACTTATCAGAACAATTGTGTACTTGAATTAATAAGAAAATAGAGATCTACAATCTCATTTTGCAAAAGCACATTATTGTTTACTGAAAGAAGCCATGAAAGCCTAATATGGTTCACAAGGTACATAATTTGGCATGTTCAATAAGGAAACTAGAGAGGTTAGTTGAGAAATGTGGATGTTCTTATAGACAATACATAGCACAAATTGTCACTAACGTGTCAAAATGAAAATCAAGTTTCATGTAGGTCACAGTGGTTTGTTAGAACTCTAAGTGGACCATGTTACCATGCCTACCATGCAGTTCTAGTGTTCCGTGGCGAACAGCAAGTGTCTTGGCACCATACACAGGCAGTTCCTTTGAACGTACTTGTCCATACATGGTGA
Source organism: Oasisia sp. SBJ-2009 (assembly GCA_964017155.1). NCBI lineage: Eukaryota > Metazoa > Annelida > Polychaeta > Sabellida > Siboglinidae > Oasisia > Oasisia sp. SBJ-2009. The sequence goes on along the minus strand of OZ024861.1, from coordinate 28,078,517 downwards.
TGATTCCTTTGTGCTGGAAAGGTTCCTCCTCAGTGCCAACCTGTAAACAGAGGAATGCTGTCAGAGCATCAACAGTAACAATACTGAGAATGTCACTTTAAATACCATCTTGTGGTTGCTTAGGTCACAACTGATGCATAATGGGAAATAATGTTTGCATGTGCTGGAGTTCATAACATTTCAACTTGCTTCATTTCTACGTAGCAGTTCATCAAAGGAAACTGTACGTAATTAGAAATACTTATTCTAAGTTTCCTTAACAAAGCTCATAATCAGTTTGTCAATATATGAAAACAAATGATCTGTATTGCTGTCTGTTCAGCCTTGCCCTATTCACATATCACCTCGCTACTAGACACTGACTGTTGTCTTTACCTGTAGAATGCCCCCTCCTACTATTAGGATGTTCTCTGTCTTCAGTTCAATATCCTTCTCATCAAACAGAACTTTACCACCTGAAAACAAAAGAACAACATCACTTGACGTGTCATGTACACACATAGCACAACTAGATTAACTGCTTTCTGGTTTCAGTTGTGACAAGGTCAAGTCCAATTTGCATCTTTTCATATCATTGTAGTCTATAAAAATATTTGGCCATTTTGTGGTTAATGAGTTATTATTAATTTAATTTTAAACAAACAATTTCTTCTCATAATACTCCATAGACTGAGAATAAATAATCTTCCTATATAGCTTCTTAACTTGGTTTAAGGGACACACAGAGTGAGAACAGGTTTTCTACTTCCAACACTGCACATTCACAGAGCCTCTACCTTGTATGAGCAGCATCTTCAGGACAGGTGTGTCAACATCTAACATGACAGTTTTTCCAGCAGGAATGACCACAAGTGACCCCTCCTCAGGTGGGTCCAGTCCACCCCAAGTGTCTTTAGATGACCAGACGTCAAGGTATTCAAACTTGGCTGCTTCCTGCCATCACAGTAATTAACGTTCAACTCAGTTTTGTCTGAGGCTGCCAAGCAGCATATTTAACAAGACAGAACACTTACAAATAACAGTCAAAGTTGGTAACATTTATTAAAACAAACATGTTTACTAATGAATGTAGGCAAACATTTATGTTCTATTCCAACCAATACTTGAAGATTTCTTTCTCATACAGTCAACTCATGGTATAAAAACCTATCTGGTTAACGCTGCCTATCCTTGTTAGCTTCCCAACACCTTCATCCTTCCGTCAATGACTCGTGCATTGTTTACGATTACGAAATTGCTTAATCCATTCGTTTTGTTGCACCACTGAGCTTGATCTTCGAGGATATTGGCGCATAAGAAGTCATTAATATTATTTCTTCATAAATAATTATTTTATTACGGCAGAAACTTTGACAAATCTGCATTGCAAATGTTATGTTGTTTGCTGCTCAGAATGAGGGACTGACATATTGAGATGTTACTTTGACTCTTCTGTGTGCACATTTCCACAAGTCCCACTTACATTCTTAGCCTTGCCACTGCTGGCAACAAACACATCAACCAGGGCCTGTAGACTGGTCAGATGCTTCCCAGTTGTACACTCAATCGAAGTATCACTGACTGTTGAGACAACACATGTGGCGCCATCTATGATGACAGAGATGGCGGTCGTGTCCGTGCTGAAATAAAGGTTGAGTTGTTGTCAGCAGTGCAACTACAGTGAATACTAAGGACAAATATCAAGGCCAACCTCACAACTGAACTGAAGGGAGAGAGAAGAGAACACCAACACCAACACCAACACCAACACCAACACCAACACCAACACCAACACCAATACCAACACCAACAACTGTTATGTGATTTCTTTACATTTACTGTAAGAATCGAACATATCAACTTATTAGTTGATATAACATCAAAACACTCAGTCTGATGACAACACAAAATATGGACAATATATTGTTAATTCCATGGCCAAACAGAGTGGAGTCCACATCACTATCAGTTCAACATTAAACTGGATGCTTTCATTGAAAACTTCAAGAACTTTTATAGTTAAATACAAATTTTGCCAACTTCATTCACAAATTTTGACCTCTGTATGAACTTCCCAATATAATTTAAACTACTCAAAACAGATATTCCTTCAAGATTCCTATGATACATTAAGATATTTATATGAAACTACTAATGGGGGAGATTTTTCTTTTTCTTATGAAAACCTCTGACACTCACCCGAAGTCTGTTCCCATGATGGTCAGACTGTCTCCACCAGATGTCACTCCGACCTTTGGTGTCACCGATGTTACAGTTGGTGTCTTCGCCTCACTGTAGGTGTAGCCACCAGCACCAGTAAGGGTGATGGGGGCGAGGGTTCCGTATGTGACAACCACATCACAAGCCTGTGTGCCTGTCCCTGGAACAAGAAACACGTACAGTGGGATAACCTTCATTATACATGACCAAATATTGGTGTATGTTGGTTCACTAAGTCCAAATATGTTTCATTTATGTAGCAGACACTGAAATCAACGAAGTCAGTGCATAATGTATTTAATTTATCACCATGTGACTATATGAAAACATATACACCCAGCTGTTTTCACCAATGCCAGTGATCGTGACCAGTGACAATCTTAAATGCAGGATCACAAGTGAATGACTGTCACTATGTTAGCATGTCACAACTGCATAATTACATATTATATATGACTTCCATCAAATGCTGATCTAAAATGTTTTGATATGTAAAATATATTACAAAGGTGACAAAACATCTTACTACATGAACCTTATGCTCATTTTTATTATAAAGAAATTGTTTGGCAAATTCTGAAGGTTTGTTATTGGCAGACCCTCTTGCTAGACAAGTCACATAATCTACTGGTATATAATTCCTCAACGTAAGTAAATCCCATGATGGTCACATTACATTTACAGAATAAAAGAACAACGACCTAATTAATTATATATAACAACACCTCCAAAATATGAGGGGTTTTGCTCCAGAAGGGCATTAATTAAATACACAGCAACTTAAGATACTCTAAAACAATTCATAAAGCAACACAGCAATCTAGATGATAATTTTTTTAGCATTTTTTCAATCACAGCAAAAATACTTTCACAAATTCACAGCCGAATTCTCCCACTGCAACAACAACTCCAACAACAAACACCAACACCAACACCAAACACCAACTCCAACACCAACTCCAACACCAACACCAACTCCAACACCAACTCCAACACCAACTCCAACTCCAACACCAACTCCAACACCAACACCAACACCAACACCAACACCAACTCCAGCACCAACACCAACTCCAACACCAACACCAACTCCAAAATCAACACCAACTCCAACACCAACACCAACTCCAGCACCAACACCAACTCCAACACCAACACCAACACCAACTCCAACACCAACTCCAACACCAACTCCAACTCCAACTCCAACATCAACTCCAACACCAACACCAACACCAACACCAACACCAACACCAACACCAACACCAACACCAACACCACCAACCACAACAACGTTTCAACAAAGAAGTGTCTCTCTGATCAATATTTCAACTGTCATGATATATACCTGAATGTGCAGGTGTGTCACACACAAGTGACGATGTGTCAGGGCTGCTGCTGACAGCGCAAGCCTCGTCACATACAGTGACGTTGACATCTTCATAGAGACCAGTTCCACTCACAGTGATTCTCTGACCACCAGAAAAGCTTCCTGAAAAAGATCATGTGGCAAACCACATCAGTAAGTTGAGAATCACTCAGGCCTTAACCTGACTGAAGCCCTGAGTTTCTGGAAGCCTCAACACTATGACTAGACATGGGTTCACATAATGAACAATTGTCTTTAAAAAAATCATCATAATTATATAAAAGTATACATTCTCTGAACCAAAAAGGAATTATCCCTATTTTTCTATTGGTGTACAAATCATGACTAATTGAAACTAATTAGTATATAATTTACATATGTCAAAAATCCAAGATGCCAAACAATAAATACTGCTTTATGATTCCTTCACAATTATGAACAATTATCTTATCAGTTATTATATCATTATATGACATAAGGTATCTTCTATGCATAACACAAAAATTACATTCATAAATCAATTGGATCACTTAGGAATTTTGTCCTGTCTTTTTCAAATCAGCATTGAAATAGTACATATAACAATGTCATTGCCATCACAAATAGTATGAATCAGAATAAATGTGCCTATGCTGAGGCATCAAAATTACTGTCATTTTAGTACAAAAATATTGAAAATTATCAGAATATCATTTTATGTCAAAGATCTAGTAAAGAAACAAGATGGCCAACAAGGAACATGAAAATCATTTTTATTTTGTGTCTAATGCACAATTATTTAGCAGTTCAGAGCATACAGAAGTATTGCCGATGTCAATCATGGCTGTCAACATCGCTGCTGTTTTTCACATTTTTATCTCAATTATTGGACATACCGGGGTAGTAACAAAACAAGTGCAGTTCTTGCTCATGACCACTGATACCACGAATAGGGAAACATCTATGATCTATTGTTGATTTTGCTAGAAAGTACCGTTAGTCTCGATCCACATATGTAAACTTAATTGGTGTCAAACTGTTGGCATATCCTATGCCTACATATAATTTGATGGAGTTACTTCGAAAAACTAGTGACATCTAGCGATTATTGTACACACTAGTATAAAACCTTGAAAGATCGGGGTTCATAATCTGAGGTTAACAAGAAATGTGCATACATATGATGGGTAAAGAAAAGTACTTTACCTAGATGCAGGGAACTGCTAGATATGTTTGACTAGATGTATTGGTGATAATTATAATTGATAACGCACAGCTCAATTACAGATAAGTCACTTTTTCCCAAATAAACTATTGCCAAGATCCTGGTAATATTTTTGCCAAAAATTAATATTAATAATTATTTATGCTCAAGTTTCAATAATGAAAATGTCTAAAATTGTTAAAGCTGAACCCAATTAAAAATTTAACTATACTGACTGTTGGGCATGAATATAATTAGATCAAGGAAATTGTCGTAAATAATTATTAAAATCTAGAATAAAGTGATCACAATTATGATTACTGGTATCAACAATATTTTGATGGTCAGCTTGACCTGATTTACTCACCCTCAGTAGGACTGATGCTGGTCGCTGTCATCTTGTATGTGAACTGTGAGGTGCTAGAAGCTGCCCCCTTGACCGGTACCATGACAACAACATCATACTGACCAGCCAGCTGTTTGCCTACAACGCACTTGATCTCTGTTGTAGAACTTGATGAGACATTACATGCCACACCGCCCACGGTCACCACATTGTCACTGTCACTGAAGCCAGACCCTGTGATTGTTATAGTGTCATCAACGTAACCTTCAGTTGGGGTGATGCCAGTGACTTTTGGGGTGGCTGCTTCAGTGTAGCTGAATGACTTGCTGGGATAATCCTTGGAGTTTGACGTCACAATGATATTGACATCACCAGCAGCATGAGGTGGAATTTCACAGGTCAGTGATGATAGGCTCACTGTCTTCACCACACAATCCTTCCCGTCAATCTTCACCAAGGTGTCACCAGTCACAAACCCATTACCCTCGATTGTCACCATCGTCTTGCCAGCCAAACTACCCTCAGTGGGGGAAACACTCGAGATGACTGCACTGCCAGTGACCTTGAATTCTTCGACCGGAAAACCTCGTTCTGGCAGGGACACATACAGGGTGTTGTCACCAACGGGGATGATACCAACAGCGGCCACGATTTCTGTGTTGGTCGTAGATTGGACAACAAGGTCAATGTCACCAACGGAAACAACAGCTGTCTCGTCACCAAAGTTTGACCCTGTGATGGTGATTGTTGTGTCACCTGCCACCTCTGTTGGCTTGACGGCGGTGACATGAGGTGTCTTGTCTTCGCTGTACTCAAACAAACAGTCATTGGATGGACATTCTGCAGCCATGCTCTTGACAGTGACACTGATGTTGTATGGACCACCAGCTACGTGACGGGCCGTCACACACCTGAGCTGTATATAATCCAAACTTTTGATTTCACACACTGCCCCGTCAATGACCACCTGTGTGTCACTGTCAATGAACCCGCCCCCGATTATCTGGAGTTCAGTGCCGCCAGCGACAGACCCACTGGACAGACTGACATACGAGACATGGGGAAGTAGTGCAAACCTTCGCTGCAACTCATCAGGGATGACAGGCAGAGAGAAGCCATTGCTCTTGATGTTCACTGTCACCTCGTATCTGAAGCCAATCTCTAGTTCTGCCGTGTTGTCAATCTTACATTCAATGCTTGTTTTCGAGACACTGTAGACAAGGCAAGGTTTGCCACCAACCAACACTTCTGTACAGTCTAGTTCTGCTTCAAAGCCAGAGCCAGTGATGGTGATTATGTCGAGAGCAGTGCCTTGGTGCGGGGAGACAGATGTCATCTCAGACGCGAGACATGTCAAGAATGACACCTGGAAGTCACTTGGGTCTGCCTCGATGCATTCTGTGACAGGGATGACAGCACACTGATCAGTTGATCTCTTTCTCCTTCCAGATGCTGCAACAAATGCCACATGTGTTTGTTTAGTTATTCTCAACTGCTACATTATGGTGATGATATCAATCAAGGGGTCCGTGTATTTAACAAATCAGTCATGACACAATGAAGTGATAACTTCATGAAATGATCTCCAGAACAATTATGTATATAAACAGAAACATAAAGAAATTGAAAAAAGGATTGCTGTTTTACTTAATTTTCTGTATCCGTTTTATTCACAAGACATGCGTCAATGTAAAGGTTTCCAAAAGAACACGACAGATTCCATGTATACACACTTCCAACTCTCCTTGCATCACTCAGTTTGACTGACCAACTGTAGACATTTGTCCCGTTTAGATCTAATTTATCTGGTCTTGCACTGCCAGATTCGTCTCTTCTATTGGGAGTCCCACGTTTGATGGAGAGCATCTGAGTCTAAGATTGTTGCCATTTAGCCCTTTGGGGTTGGTTTCATTAAGTGTTGGTATAATCTCCTCCTAAATATCCTAAGACATCAATCATATCAGCATTAAGAATGTTCATAGCTAGTTAATGAAACTGTAACTTGCCCAGACCGTATGTGTTATGCTGTGTTCCTTATCTGGAGGGTTACCTTAGACTTCCTCTCATTCAAACCCCAGTACTTGCAAGCCAATGAATTAGATGACAGTCAGTGTTGAGAATATTCAACTCACCAGATGGCTCATATTTGGGCTCGACTGTGCCGACTTTGTAGGTGAGTGACTCCATGTAGGACCTCTTCTTCACCACATGTACCACACCTCTCATTGTCATGTTATAGGAATTTATATGACCACTCCAGTAGTAGAAGGAGCCCATCTCAACAAACCTGTACCTGTAGCTGCCTGCAACACACAAACACAGGCACTGCACCAAGTGTAGGAACCAGTCACTGCACCAAGTGTAGGAACCAGGCACTGCACCAAGTGTAGGAACCAGTCACTGCACCAAGTGTAGGAACCAGGCACTGCACCAAGTGTAGGAACCAGGCACTGCACCAAGTGTAGGAACCAGTCACTGCACCAAGTGTAGGAACCAGGCATTGCACCAAGTGTAGGAACCAGTCACTGCACCAAGTGTAGGAACCAGTCACTGCACCAAGTGTAGGAACCAGGCACTGCACCAAGTGTAGGAACCAGTCACTGCACCAAGTGTAGGAACCAGGCACTGCACCAAGTGTAGGAACCAGGCACTGCACCAAGTGTAGGAACCAGGCACTGCACCAAGTGTAGGAACCAGTCACTGCACCAAGTGTACGAACCAGTCACTGCACCAAGTGTAGGAACCAGTCACTGCACCAAGTGTAGGAACCAGTCACTGCACCAAGTGTAGGAACCAGTCCCACCTGGCTGAAGGGTTCTTTATTGCAGGATGTCTCTTTACTTAGCTTTACACACATCTTGTACTTTTCTGTCACAAAAAAGACAATATCCAGTCCTTAGGACAGCATTTTACACTTCACTCCCTAGGAAACCTGTTCAATCGAACACTGTCTTGACTTCCCTAGGAAGCATTCAGCCATGCTGTAATTAATGCTAGTTACTGATTCATATGGCTGAGTGAACTGGTGTGACATAGAATTACTAAAGATGCCCAAGGCTTGACCACGGCAGCACAGGACTGAAACACATTTAATTGAGATCCCAGTGCTCTGGTCACTGTGCTCCGGGTAGCACTACTGTGAAACAGAACTTTTTTTAAACACTTTTGTACTCTTTGTCAATGTGATGTTGTATTGCTGGATTATAAATGCAATATAAATGACAGGAGTCAGCCCAAGTACCCACCTGTTGGGGTGTTTATTTTGCCACTGCGGAAGCCACTGCCATCGTAGGCGGAGGCAGTTGCATTGGCTGTCTGCTCCACGCGGTAGCTAAGGTCAGTGACAAACTCCGGGGGTTCCCAGCTCCAGTCAACGTCATCGCCCTGTTCCACTGTCAGTATGGGCAGGTTCCACAGGTATCTCTCCCCATGCACTGTAGGTAAATGTTTGTATCACAGTCAGCCAAAACAGTTAATATACATAGCATGGTAAGTAATGGACACCAGATTTATATGAAAGAAAGGTAACCTACATTTTAGTGAAATTCAAGTAATACACATCACACTTAGGTGAACGTTTTGAAACATGTTATTTGCCATGTGAATTTAATATGCAATAATGCAGACCACCCAGCCCTTTACCATTCATTTTTTCATGCAACCCTTAGACAAACAGCTCCCGACAAGCCCATCAGCCATCACATGTCCAGAGGCTTTCAGAACTGGCATTCGGACCTTAACATCTGCTTTAATTTCTTCATAAAACTATGTACATCATAATAATAATGATTTATTTTATTTTTAAATCACCAGAGGTTCATAGAATAACTTTATTAACGTTTTAATATCAATTCTGTTTTTATAGTAACTGTTTTAAAAGAGCACACACCACCCCCACCCGTAAGCGCACAAGCTTCGATTGGACTTTTAATGCCCGGAAAGGGCCCAGTCCAGTATATGGAAGAAGAAGAATAATCAAGTAGATGATAATTCATATAAGTTGTCAGAAAAGAGCAGGGTGGATGGTGGAGCTGTGTCACTGCAGTGATAACAGTGAATGTGTTCCCTACAGAACTCACAATGCAGACACAGAAAGAAATGAGTCAACTTCAACCCACCTGGATGGATGCCAGAGTTGTCGACAAACCACACCTTTCTGGCGATGTCAATCTGACACTGCACCTGAGTGCTAGAGAGTGAGTTGATCTTGCAGGGTGCACGGCCAAAGCTGATCTGGGTGATGTCCTTGTTTTCAGGGAAGCCACTGCCAGTGATGCTGACATAGCATCCTCCATAGACAGAGCACTTTGTAGTTGACACGCCTGTCACTTTGAAGTCAACCGAAATGCTAGGCAGAGAGCCGCTGTTCAAACGATAACACAGTTTTGGGGATCTACATGTTTCATTGATGAAATGTAGACTAAGACATCTTCGTACAGTACTAATGAAAAATGTTACAATACAGTGGACCCTATATTCAAAATTTGTCCCAGCACATATTAATTTAGCTGGAAGATATTTTGCCTCTGGCATTTCCATAACAAATGTTAGCCATCCAGAAATACCATCCTTTTAAAACCTGCTCTTCAAAGTTAAAATTACCAACCAAATTCATTTCTAATACAGTAGATAAATATAATTTGTAAATGGTCTCCTTCCATGTCGATTTCATGATATATATATATACCTTTCGCTGAGCCTCTGATGAGATGTTTATGGCGGATTCATGCCAACAGATGTGACACAGATGTTAACATAAGGGAAAATACACTGTGATAGGTAATGTCATTTCTAGATAACTAACACATAATCTTCGGCAGAAGTTTTAATAAGATGGTCACATCAAGCAGCTACAAGTTAATGTTTTACACACATTCACATGGTTACCATTGACATAGTCAGCGGATAATTAGAAATATGACTAAATGAAAATCCAAGAAACTGTCTGAGACCAAATAAATGCATGACAACCATGGTGCCAGTACTTACGTGTCAGTGACAAGGTAACCTTTGCCAGTGACATTCAAGTAGATCTGGTGGACACCGTCACCAAGTGGCGGCAGTAGAATGGTGACAGAGTTTGTGTCTTGTGTGACAATTGGAGCCGATGTGTTACCAACCAAGACACTGGAGACAGTGCCAAGGTTAGTGATGTCAATGCGCACCACCTGACCCCCTGAAGCAGACAGCAATCTCTCTGTCAGTTGTGAAGACAGTAGGGTTGATGATGTGTTTTAGGAAAGGTCTGTAGGGGCCGATATCAGGATTAAGGAGAGGTCAGTTACTGATGCTGGGATTAAGGAGAGGTCAGTAGGAGCTGATGCTGGGATTAAGGAGAGGTCAGTTACTGATGCTGGGATTAAGGAGAGGTCAGTAGGAGCTGATGCTGGGATTAAGGAGAGGTATGTAGGAGCTGAAGCTGGGATTAAGGAGAGGTCAGTAGGAGCTGATGCTGGGATTAAGGAGGTGTCAGTAGGAGCTGATGCTGGGATTAAGGATAGGTCTGTAGGAGCTGATGCTGGGATTAAGGAGGTCAGTAGGAGCTGATGCTGGGATTAAAGAGAGGTCAGTAGGAGCTGATGCTGGGATTAAGGAGGTCAGTAGGAGCTGATGCTGGGATTAGGGTGAAGTCTGTATAAGATGTTGCTGAGGTTATATAGGAGCTGATGCTAAGTTTATGGAGCGGTGTTAGATGTCACCTTGAGGAGTGGCTGTGGTTGCATTTTGACTTGTCAATCTTGGAGTGATTTCGTTCTGGTAGTCAAACGTCACATCACTGCTCACAACTGCAGTGTCATTGTGATCAATGGTCACTGCTACTGCTCCCGCAGAATGCTGAAACACCACACAATGACCAATCACTTAGTCACTTTAGCCAAACTGTCAGGTCTACACCTCTAACATATCACATTCACTGTGATAACTGTCATGAAGAAAATCTCATACCCAGACAGCTATTGTTCAGGCTATCCTTCGCAACTTGTTTTTACCTGAACAAGCTTACTCACTCTGCCAATTATACTTATACATATATCCACATATTTATTATTTATATGTCTTATTCACCAACCTATCAGTACATCTGGCCAAAGCCACTGTGTCAATACTCACTGCCGGCATTACACAGATGATGTTAGTCAGGCTGACAGACTGCGTCTTACAAATGTCACTTCCATTCAACTTCACCACATGTGAACTGTCAAAGCCAGCACCAGTCACCGTCACAGCTATCCCACCTATAATCAAATTAGCTTATTATTCATAAGTAGTATTCCTAATTCATCCACAATAAAACCAATATCCTAAGTAAATGCAACAAGCCTGCAGTAAAATATTGGCAACACTCATATGGTTGTGTAATAATCAAAGAAACAGATGCTGTTTTGTTAGTTTGATGATAACATTTTATCAACATTTATTCTCCAGCAACATATCCTGTTTGCAAAAATGGTGACAGGCCACAATTACTGAGTAACTGATTACCATTACTGACAGGATATTAATGTTAGATCAGTCATGCTTTCAAACTCACTAAATATACGTTAAAACACTAACATCATTTGACCTAAGGAAACACTAGTACGATTATTCTTCATTCTGTTTCCACTGTATTGTATGGTTGGCTATCATAAGACATTTGAGAGATTTTAGTACTACTAAATATCCCAGGAATAAGTATATGCAATGCTGAATTATATAGCAATTAATTATGCACAGTATGTACCTCCAATTCCTCCAGCGGTGGGAGAAATGGCCGTCAGAGCTGCAGTGTACTCAAAGTCCATAGACACACCTGTGTGTAGAAACATGACATGATCTCACTTGTTAGGTGTGTTACCATGTTAGGTCACAGAGACTAAACCCTCTGAATAGTAAATCAGTATCTTTAACAAGCTATTTGATTGGATCAAATAAAATGTGCTTCAATAAGAAGGTTCTACTCCGTGCATGCATATAACTAATATCCCCCAAATCAATAGTACACAACTACTCAACGGTTCGGCAGTTATTAACTTGTTTACAATTTCATGCCACAGACAGCTGTATGACAAGTGAAGCAATGTCAAAACGTCTACAAATTGGATAAAATAAGACATTGTTCATCGTGACCAAATATACTGAATTATAAAAGAAAACATTATACGTTAACATACCAAATAGGATCAAATAAAAAAGATTATACAGTTTTATTCATGGAAGAAATAATGTTCATAGTTATCCTAACTGCTCAGCAGACAAGATCCAATGTATAATTAATTTGCTGACAATCACTGTACACATAGTGAAGAAAGAAACAAAAACAAATATAAGCTGTCTTGTTGAAAAGGTGACCTACTGTCGTCCACCTTGGCAGCTCCCTTGCCAATGACAGACACCCAGACAGTGCGTGGACCGGCGGGACCCATTCCTGCAGTGCACTTGATCTCTGTGTCTGTGGCACTCAACACAGCACATGTGATGGTGCCTATTTTCACAACATTGTTCTCCTTTGTGGTGCCGTCAAACCCTGTTCCTGTCACTGTCACTTCATCACCAGAGGCACCTGATGGGAACATCCAGGAATAAATAATAAACATTTTCCTGAAATTAGGCTTCAAAATTAACAATATGGGATCCACACCATTGTACGTACAGCCTAGGCTTGGCACACACTCCTCAACTATACATTAAACGTATCAACAGGGCTGGCATTAATCAATGGATCAGCTAAAAGGGGCATGTGTGGTAATTTATGAAAGTAGTCATTGACTTCGATGTAGGGGTTTTAAGTTTGGGCCACTGGTTAATAAAAGTAATTTCATAAGGTAGGGCTTCCTGGTTTGCATATGAAAAATTATTTGGAAAAAGTACCCTTTGGGAGAAAAAACAACATCCTGAATGATTTCTGTACATCTGGGATTACAGGCAGTGTAAATCTAACTGTTGTAGATTCTCGGAGTTGGTGCAAAACATGCTAATTGTATTTCTGTATCTGTCCTTACCAACCCTATATGGTTTACTGTCACACAGATACTGACAACTTAGCTACTACATAGACACCCACTTACCTGACGTTGGTGACATGGCTGACACTGTTGGTGTCTTGCTCTCGTCCCAACTGTAGGAGCAGCTGCCACTACACTTGACGGGAATGTCATTTACTGTGACAGTCACCTGTCAATGATACATCCAGTTACAACCAAGATACACGTTCATGTACTATGACAGTCACCCGTGAATGATACAACCAGTTACAACCAAGATACACTTGTCATATATTATGACAGTCACCTGTAAATGATACATCCACTTACAACCAAGAGACACACCAGTTACTGTGACAGTCACTTGTGAGAGACATATCCAGTTACAACAAGAGACATGTCATTTATAGACATCGTCACCAGTGAAAGACATTTCCAGTAATAGCTGTTATGTCCTACTAGGAAACTGATTTGTGTCTACAAATGTAAATTAAATATATGATGTCATGAATTGTTATTTTGCAAACTGCACTAACACATGTTTAACAGTCATTGAAAAATAAACAAAGATATGTCCCAGTGTGCAGAGTACACAATATTTACAAAACAAAGTAGTGTATTGTATAACCCTTGCTGAATAGAATCAGCAACTCACCAAAAACTGAACTTTGGAATATTTTATTTCAAAATTGTAACATTTTACAAAACGTTCAATCATATTTTGCTTAATTTATATACTTACACATTTTATTTGCATTTACAGGTACATAATAAGACATAGCATAGATAACATTTATAATTTTTGTGTCTAAACATGTGGTATTTTTACTGCAAATTCAAAGATTATTGATCCCCCACAAAAAACACAGGTCAGACCATCACCTACAACCTTCTGTAGGGATAAGTGGCACACTGAGATTTACCTGAGGTGTTTTATGCTGTGTCCGCAGCAGGTGGCCAGGCAGAGGGTTGTAGAACACACCCCCAGCAGTCTCTTCCTTCACGGCCACTGTCACATTCGACCCATGCAACTCTGCAGTTGACGTCACCTATAATGTACACCAGCCTTGTCAACACAGTGACATGTAGCAACAAAACAAATAGCTGTGTTGCAGCTTCTCCAACAATGTGTCAGTTTGGTTGTAATTTTATGCTGGAGCTTGTTTCCGCTCAACACAACTTCTGGGAGCAGAATTTGTTCTTAACTTGATTTTCTCGAGCAGTATTTCAGTTCAACACAACATTCTCAGGTAAAAATGAAGTCACTATGCCAGACAGTAGCAGGTACGTGTGCACCAGAAGAGTCAAGTATAGTGTGATGCTTTTGATACAGCAACAAAAAGCCACTTTTGGACTTTTGTGGTACCATTGTCAACTTGACCAAACGTTACTTGCATAGGTTTAGGAAATACATATTTAAAATGCTTGTCATAATGTGGAATAGTGCACTACTTGACACCAAGACAGGGGAGTTACCAGGACACCAGGGCTTTATGCAGGATAAAATTATTGCCAGTCACATGTTTTGGTGGACACATGGTTGTTAACTGTTAAGCCAGTTTACAAACTTTCAAATGTGCCTGATGGCCTGGAATGGTCTACAAACACACAAATGTCACCATTTACACTCACTTTCAAGGCATAACTAACAATATCTATGGTTTTGAAAAACTTTTTTTGCTCCTTAATTTTTTTACCCGTTTTTCTACCCGTCCATATTCGTTTTACCCGTTCAAATGACGGGTTGACGGATCTGTACATAAAGCTATGCAGGACACTGACCTCAATGAGTGGCAGCTCCCCGGGCACTGTCAACCATGTGATTGTCCACTCGGGTCCAGAGCAGTCCCCAGTGTGGTCAACGTTGATGACACCCATGCCAGGGATGTTGGTCTGCAGTAACGCCTGCATGTCCTCAGCACTCACATCCGCAGGCACGTCTGTAACATGGTGACAACCCATAGTCAGAGGGATTAGTAGTATTTGGGGACATCAACCAATGCTGTATGTAGAAACAGCAGGACATTGTTACAATAAGACAGGCTGAACAGATATTGCACAATGAACACATTCTGATGTAGCAGAGATTAGGTCAATAACTGCGTGATCATGTCAATGGGTAGTAGATATAATGAGGAGGCAACAATAAGGCATCACATTTTACCAAAACTTTCAATGTTGACGATTCAAGTTTGAAGGGTGACAATTGCATAACATTCTTGGCAGTCAGATGCTAAAATATCTATAACAAGCGCAACGAATGTTCCAATGTAGTAAATAATATTTAATAAAAATTGCATCTTGTATTCCTGTAAAGCAGTCATGTCATGTGCTGAGACAGACACTCATCTGCTTTGTTGTTCAATCTGACAATAAGATAAAAATCATTGTAATGTATTAACATCTTAAACATTTAATTCCTGCAAACACAATAAAATAGTATTAGCAATTGCTTAGTATGTGCTGATCACAAGTGAGTTTTATAAACATGGGAATATTATCTCTTACCGATTGGGTCACTGCCCTTCCAGGAGATGGAGAAATGCCCATTAGCTCCTTCAGATGCTCCCTGGACCCTGGTGACTGCCATATCTGTGTCCTGTAGTGGAAGAATGGAAGGAGTTGTCAGGGCATTTCAAAATAGAAAACAGAACATGACAGGCAATACAGAGTGAGAGACAAATTCATGCAGTGGAAGATGCTCATCAAACACAGATTGGTTATATCTCCTGTTCAGATTAATGTAATATTTACCTAGTAGTGGTTATTAACTTTATATATCACATTTTCTTTAACACTGGTGACCATGAATATCATCATGTTCAGTTATCATTATATCACAAACAACTTTCTTTTACAAAGATATAATAGTCTGATAACTGGTCTCCAGTATGAATAATAATTTCTTAACGTTATGACTCTTAATAAACATGTGACATTTGACCTGGCATGTGGCCCTTAACATGTTTCATATATGTTTAAATAACATTTACTGAAAAATAAGTATCTTTATTTGTTGAGTGCAGTGGCTCAGGGGTGGTTGGACTCTCGACTCAAATCCTGTGCTGTGGTATCAGACCTGGAGTAAATTTGTTCACTCTAGACTGCTGCATGAATGAGTATCTACTGGTGGATATTTGTATAAGCAGCCTTTGCATATGGCTGGGTGCTTCCCAGAGAAACTGACATGGTGTCTGATTGAACAGGTCTGTCAGGGAGTGAAGTGTAAAGCACTTTGCATAGAGACTGGTTACCGCACTACATAAGAACTTAACTTTTTTTCACCTATTATATCAATTTGCTTTGTTAATTACTACTGATATTATGAGAATGTACCTTTGTGTTCCACACAGAGAACATGTCTGGCTGATGACACTCTTTGGGTTGAATCTCCAGTCGGTAGGTCATATTGGCCAACTTTGTCACAGAGAGACTCTTCACACGGAACGGAGGCAACTGTCTCTGTTTTAGCAACGCTGCAACACAAGTATCAATGCACTGGCTGATCACACAGAAACCTGTACGTTTTGAAACTTCTGATGTGTGAAGTGTTCTACTTATACCATTCAGACCAAAATCAGTGACAGATAATCCAAGTGCATACCAAATAAAAAATTGCAACACGGTATGCTAGTTATTCATTTCAGGACATTTGATAAGACACTTTCGAACTCAGTAATATAATACATATAAAAAGTCTGATCAGCAAAACTAGTTCCACCATTATGTCATCACAATGTACATGAAATTTACGCAGGTATAATGTATGGCTGATAAGGCAGAAACTTAAAAAAAGCAATGTTTCTGAACTATTCAATGGCATTCCATACTACACAAAATTAACTAAATAAGTCCACTACCTTCGGGGTCATCAGTAGTTTGCACACGACCAACGTAGAGTGCATCAACATAGATATCCTCATAGGACAAATCTTTGTTTCTGATCAACTTCAGGACTTTCAGGATGACACTGTTGGCATCTGCGTGACGTTCTCGGATCATGTCAAGGATATTGATACAAGAGTAACTCCATCTGATAGAATAAAACTTATTACTAGTAAATGAGCACACACAATACCTCTGAAACTTGTGGAATAGTCACACACATAACAGAAAATAACCTGAAAAATATATATTCCATAGTAGAAATCTTGCCAAATGCTACATCAGATAGGGCATTTCTTCACTTCTGTTTGTGTACATTATTATGTGATGACAGCAATTTTAGTCCAGTTACAAACATATTGAAATAACATTGATTATTGTCACTCTTTATATTACTATCAGAGTAAATTGCGTTTATAACGGATTTAAAAATGCAGTTCGTCACTGTAATCATATAGCACCTGATCAAAGCATTCAATTTTGGAATGAAAAAAATTTTGTTCCAAAATACTAATGTCTTTTGGAATAACCGATCCAGCTACCTCTTTGATGCACACGTACACACCCACCCTCCCACCCACCCACCCACCCACCCACCCACACACACACACACACACACACACACACACACACACACACACACACACGTACAAACACACTTACTCTTGGCCTTGTTTCATCAAATACTGCACATCAAACAGCTTCCAATCTTTTGAGACCTTTACGTCACCGATGTAGTAAATGTAACTCATCAAAAATTGCTTGATGTAGCCTCTGTGTGCCAAACACATCTATAGCAGAAAAGGCAGTGTACATTAGGAACTTTGTCCTTGCCAGCTGAACTACACAGTGAGTAAACCTTTACACTTAGTCTGGGTATGCCAGATATACCTACTGCAAAACATTACATCATGCTTTCTCATGGGTTAAATGTGTTCGGTTCATAATGAAATTATTAAAACAATATAAATACATTTTTAATGCTCTCCACAATAGGATGTATGCTGGACATGGATTTGAAACAAATGTAGTTACCATATTCATTATATTAACAACTGATGTCCTAATGTTTAGCGTGTAATTCCAATTTTAGCGGCATCTGACTCAGTGATGACAAAAGAATATAGTTACACCTAAATTACAGTGCCCTGGTTCCCTTTTGCCCATATGTGCATAAATCACTAAGTAGTTACCTGGTTATAATAATAATTTGCTGCTTTGGTTTGTTTCTAAGAGAGTTTGTATAAAACAGTCGTCGCATTAATAACAGACATATTTCCTTGTGATGTAACACTTGGCCACCTGAATGAAAGGAAGAAAATGTATCCAGAGAAAAATGCTAGGCTATAACCAGAGGTATCTACTCACCCAAGGGTTGCTGTTCAGTATGATTGGCTTGAAGTTATGCGGATAGAAGAGGTACATATCTGTGCTGGTGTGCAGTGATGACTGACCACAGAATGGTTCTTCTAACTTCACACGGTCACCATGCTCATAGTATTGGTCCACAAATGCGTCCTCATAATCACGCAGGAGATAAGTGGTGTCTGTTGGTGGCTTGATGATGCTGTCTGGGCACCTGACACCAAGCAGCTCACTAATGACGGATTCAACCTGAAATACAACAGCACAGTTTATAATCTCTTGTCACCTTTGGTATGCATGGAGAAGAACAAACATATTTTCGTGGATTTACTAAACAGTTCAATTTGTTCTGCCAACAGAATAGAATGAGTGTCAGGTAGAAGAGACCGACGTACAGTGTCCCAGTTTCAAATTCCTTCCCATATATGCCTTACATATGGGTCAGTCAGTTTTATTTGCTCTTGTTGAAATGAGTGGTGTGTCACCAGACAGTCTGGAGTCTAACTCACCAGGCAACCACCAAACATCACATCACAGGTGCCTATTATCATTATCAAAATCACATTTTACATTACAAACCTTCAACAAATATCTCTGATTTTATATCACTCTTTGGTTTCGGATTCTTAATACATCCCAACATTATGTGTCCATTTAACCTACGAGGACAAAACACTAAAGCAAGTATCCTTTAAAAAAGGATATCATTTGTTTATTGCATCTATGCCCTGAAACTCTTCAGTTGTAATACCAGTCTTAACCCTTGGAACATTTTACAGAAGAATGTATGTCTCAGCTCAGAGTAAGAAGCTATGTATTTACCTCAGTAGCGTTTGCTTCAACATGGACTGGAGCAGTCTTCATGCCATTGTAAGTGAGTGTGACTGTCTCGTAGGACGGAACACCTTCAATAGTTTGCTCCACGTTTACATTCAAGTTAGTGTCTTCACTAGATGTAACGCTCAGCAGAGGCCATGTGCCTACAAACAGAAATGCTTATCACAAACAGAACCTACGGACAGAAGTGCTTATCACAAACAGAACCTACAGACAGAAGTGCTTATCACAAACAGAACCTACAGACAGAAGTGCTTATCACAAACAGAACCTACAGACAGAAGTGCTTATCACAAACAGAACCTACAGACAGCAAACAGAAGTGTTTATCACAAACAGAGGTATTTATCACATGACATAAAGTACAGTTCTAAAAATGCTACAATGGTAGGCTTAAAGTACAAAAAAATTCAACAGATTTTAAAGAAATACAAATTTCATAACTTATAGACTACATAGTCATGCTGGAATAACAATGTCACGTCTCACCTCTGTCTGATTTGAATGTGACAATTAAATTGTACACGTTTCCATTCTGTTCTTTCTTGACTGACACAGTGTCCGGCTGGATGGTCACCAAACTGGACAACTCTTTGGCCAGACCCTCCTCACTCACTGCCACGGTCAGCCAATCTGACAACATCACAACAGTAATTACGTTTTATTTCTATCAATATTACACTGTAAGGAGTATGTTTGTTTTCAGAGACAATTTGGACGGCAATCCACCAACAACAAATGTTACAATTTTTCACTAGCAATTTCACTACCAGAACTAATGCTCAAGGTAATTTGGGATGGTTATACTGGAACCCACATTTACCATTTAAATTGATAACTGACATGCATTAGGCAGCTGATGGGCAGAACAATATACATTGTGTAAAATTACATTGACAGTAGTTTGTTTATTCTCTCACATGCTATAACAAATATAATTAAATGTGATACGATATACAGACCAGGTAGCACAACATGAATAAATCTCTTTTCTAGCCGAAACGATTGAGATGTATATGAAGAAATGAACATAAAGTTGGAATGAAACTTTAAAATGCTGATGTCATCAAAACTCTCAATAATTTATTAAGTACTAAATGTTAACTGACTTGTGTAGACTCCACTGAGGCCGACCCTGAAGCGAGATGTAGCATCTGGTGTGTCAATGGAGATAGTCTGCACCTCCTGTGTACTTGGCTGTGTCTCAGGCCACCCACTCAGGTCTATTTCCTACAACACACAGTGACAAGGGTGACACTTTGATGACAGAAAATGTATCTACTGATGAAACAAGTGTATTAATGTCCCACAACACACAGTAGTGAAGTGTTGTTTACCATGTAGCAGTATGTACTATGTACACATTAGAACCAATGTCACACCCACAGGACTGTCTATAGAAAACATTTACAGTATTGTAAACATACTGAAGTATGAATTTAGGACCTGTATAATGTTTAACGTTATTACAAATAATATTATTATTACATTTATAATTTGTTGGCACTTGTAGGTCAACTGTACCTGTGTCTCAGACTGGACAATGGTAGAAACAGAGACTGTCTGTTTCTCATCTCTTCCCCAGGCCGTCTGAGCTGCGTTATACGGGGAGATGGAGCGATGAACTCCAACCTCAACCTCACTCTCACTGTCGCTGATACTACTCACAAAGATCTCCACAAAATAGCTGCAACAACCAGAAAAATACGAAATCTTCCAAACCGAACTGTCAAATAGCTGATCTCATATGCAGCAATCTGAAGCTCGTTACAACATAAATATACCCATTGTCAGTGGATAATTACCATTAGCTGACGTTTCGTTTTTGATAAACAACAAAATGCTCTATACATAACAATGTTTTTTGTAATTTCTACAAAAAGCTAACACATGGTCATTTTGAATTTAAACCTTTTGGAATAACCCAGCTTGACAGAAATATGTGTTACTGTGATTTCTGATCAAATAACATACGTTTTGCTTCACACATGTGAAGCTAAAAATTGACGTTGTAAAATTTGAACAAACTGTTTATGATCCATAGATGTGCTTTTGCAAAGATGCATATTAATCACAAGTTACTAGTACTGACTTTCATTGGTGGAAAGAATCTTAAATGGAAATGTTATGGACTTTCAGCTAGCACGAAATGCTAATTAATTTGATGTTTAATTGATATGTTTTATTGTTTATGGTATAGACAGGTGTTAAGCAAAAGGTATCTAATGTATAATTCTAGCTGCACAGGTGTCCTAATGGATAGGTAACTAGTGATCTCTGTGTGATCTTAACACAGTTTTACAAAACGTTTGTCAACATTTAATACTGAACTTCAATATCAAGATCTACATTCCTTCCCAACTTCATTGACATAATGTCATAATGACATAAAAGATGCACATATTTTACCACCTTACCTACTACCCTTGTCCAAAGTGACTGGCTTGGCTGGTTGCCATTGTGTCTTTCTGCTCGTAAAGCTGGCAATCTGGGTCTGTAGGCAAAATAATTGGTATGTATTTAGTGTTTATCAGAGGCTTTTCCTTTGAAATTCTAACATAAAAGGTGTTTTCTAATCATATATAGTACTCTTTATGATAAGAATATTCTGCAAGCATCTTTATTTTTTATTATTGTTACACGCACACACAAACAAGCGTGCGTACACACACCCAATTTTTTAGGCTGCAAATATGAGTATAATTAAAGAGAAACGCTAATAATTGTGTGTGTGTGTGCATGTGTGTGATTGTAAAATTCATACCCCTAGATAGGATGTCATTGGGATGAAATTATTTGTGTTCATATTGCATCATATTGCTGCGATCAATTATTCATTTAATTTTTAATGCTACTGTTAAGTACACTTCATCAACGATATAACAAAATTAACACCACAATGTATGTATACGTACCCTGTTGTCCTGAACTGTGAGGTACATCTTGACAGCATGTTTGCCCTTTATGTAGAAGGTAAACTTCCCACCCTCAGGAGCAACAAAGTAGCCAGAAAGCCGGGCGACATGTTTCTGGGATTCGTAGGCATACATGTACTTAGTATCTTCAACATACGCCACTTCGTATCCATCCATTGTCTCATTCATCTCAGCAATTTCATCAATGTCATCGAAATCTAATTTTTCTGTCACATTCCAGGTCTCCAGGTGCCAGCCACGGTTTCCTGAGAGCCAACACATCATACCTATTATATATTTTGTGACTACACATCAAGATAGACATCAACATTACACAGACACATATAAGTGATTCCAAACATCTTGTATACATTTTTGTATTAAGCTGCAAATGGACTAATTTATTCTTTCGAAGGTTCATCATAAATCTTACACTGAGATCATTGTCATTTTTATGAAGTGAGACAAACAATTAGAAAATTAAAAGGATTATGGCAGTTTTAACATACTGTAAAAACTTACCTTTGAAAGAATTTCTGCTGGCATCCAGAGGCTTTGGAGTAAGACACACAATCGTATCGGATGTCACTGACTGTATTTCACAAACAGCACCTACAAAGTGACAGTTTTATTAGAGTTCTTGACTTAAGCTAAAAAAAGTCCTGTAGAAAGTATCCTAATAAAATATTTTATAGAATTTGTTTTGCCATGAGAATATTTTTTAATCTAGTTGCTACAGTAATTGACAATGACAATGAGATGGTTGAATGAGTCGGTTTTTTGCTGTTCTCTCACAAATCAATCAAGATAGTTACCCGGTCGGTCACAACTACTAACATTGTTAGCAACAAATGTCATGTTTAGCTTTGGCATATATTCAAAGGACTGCATCTATATAATTATGGACAGCAAATATAATTTGTATACAAAAAGCAAATATTTTTAACAGAAACGGCAACGTTTGTTCTTGAAAATATTCATGGTTCTTCACGGTTGATTTTTGTTGTTTCAAACGCTACTAGACATCCTAAGACAAAAATTGGCTATTAAAATAAAATTTCTGAGTAATGGTTCGGTCTAGGTATCTTCAAAATATGCCACAAATGCTCACAATTGTACCACCTTATCCTAAACTCTTAGGTATAATATGGCAATGGAAACCAGTTACAAAACTGCCCACACACCTCCAACTAGCACTTGTGTTGCTGCGTCAGTCGTGTCGTCCAATCCCGTGCCGTGGATGTGTAGGAAAGTGCCACCCTCTGTTCCCCCAGATGATGGAGTCACTTCTGTCACCTCTGTGTCACACAAGGTACACAGTCAGAGCACAGGAAAGATGGGACACAACACCATAGAAATATGCATCGGGATGCCTTGATGACACAATCTTGGTATTTGTTCAACTGGACTTGCCTAATTAGTCATACATAGTGAAATGATGGAAAAAGGTATGGTCCCTGCAACAAGAAGCTAAAATGTGAATAGCAAAATCATTAGGTTTGGTCTGTGTCTGCATTTGGTCAGATTATTTTAAAGCTTGATATCAAGTTGATTGGCCAACTGATGACTGAAGCAGTGAATGTGATACATATATTAACTAGAAATTTATAACAGTTTTAAACAATGCCATTCAGTGAAACTCATTAATTCCTGGAACTGCTGATAATCACTCTACGGCTAGTGTCAACCAGTACTAAGATACTTTTGATCTTGTACAAGCTTAGTAGGCCCTAAGGACTGCAGCTGGAAAATATTGAGTTTTTTCTCAGCAAGTATATATACTCTCAATTGTATTCAAAAATGTTGTAAAAAAAATTCTATACACATTTTGCTTAACAATTTGACATGAAATGTGATATGGGACATTACTTACCGGCATATGACTCAAACATGCAGATCTTGTCATGACTCAGCACCCTCAACATCTCTAGAGCTGGCATAGATCTAGAAAATAAGTAATATTTAATAAAAAATACAACATTGTCCTAATCACTTGAAACTGACACACTGCACAATACATGAAATTCTGATGAAAATTTATAAATTTCATTCAAAATATTCTTAATTTTTTTTTCATGTGATGAAAGTTGTCACAAAACTTTCTTCTTAACACTGGTCAACATGTTAGCTCACAAGTTTCACAATAATCTACCTATTTAATATTATATGATACAAAATGTTTATGTGGTAGACAACATGTGTTTAGCATAAGCTACCTTGACCAGTTCCTATTCATATCATAACAGTAATAAAGCATAACACAGCCAAGACAATTGGACATTAAGAAACCACTGACTGGTTCCCAAATTAGATACCTACCGACCATATTCATTCTCTACGATGTAACTCATGTTCATGCCACCTGCAAGTACAAAGGTATCATTAACGGCTAAATTAATAATGACAAATCAAAGTCATCAAAATATTACGCTGAAATCAACCTTACAGTAATCAGTCAAAGAGAGCCCTAGGTTTCAAGAGCTTCTAATGCATACATTATTATATTATAAAATTGGCATATGCAGGCTTCACAATTTAAACTTAAATTGTGTGTTTACATCACAGGTGAATTTTAGATTTTTACTCAGACCCACTCCGCAAGCTGGACCAAGAAACTGCACTAACTAAACATATTATAAAGAATTCCTATCTAACAATCTCACCTATGTATTTTGAATCAATGGAACATTTGAAATGGCCAGTTTTCAGCTCTCCATTGACCCCGTCCAGCACCAGTTCCTTGCTGTTGGTCAACACAGAAAACTTCAAACACATAGATAACATGTATCATAATTACTCCTTACATGAAAAGACTGTTTTGATAATTATATATGTTCTTAGATGGTTTCCTCCAAACAGCCCAAACTTGGAGTTCTTCTCTAGAATTAGTGATTCCACTACAGGTGACACATTTACCCCCTGTGTGGGATCTTTTACTTCCCCTGGCATAGACACCAGATAGAAGGGACCACCGGCTTTTACTGTCTCTTCCGAAAGACACAGGCAAATGTGGGGTGAACGAAATTGCCTAAGTTTCGAAACGGTGGTAGGTGGGATTGAACCACCGTCCCCTCGATTGACAGTATGGCGCTCTACCGCGCGACCACCGCTCCCCATGTTCACTATTGAGTTCACTTTTATACAATTTCATACCTCTAAATGACATTTAGTCATGTACCATGCATGTCAATCAATATCATGTAATCATATTCATTGTGCAATCATTTGGCATCCATCTTCCTAAAGACTTTTTCACAACATTCTGCTTTTGGAAAAAGGATATTTCTGGGTGTAATTACGCGAATTTATTCAAATTGAAGTTTTGAATGCTGCATTCTGCATATATTACTTTCTGTATTGTGGTCATACACTCTTCAAAAGTTAATCAGAAATTATGACATATACATACATGTTGCCCAATTCATCTAGCAATTCACAATTGATGCCGCCCATGTAGGTCCTGAAACACAAATGAAATAACATTAGGGTTACACTTTCATGGTGCCAAAATCATCTGCATGTACATGCTCTGGAAGGTAAGAAAACCTTTACATCCAATGGAATTGTAATTTTGTTATGTACATGTACACAACACTGTTGACATTGAGTCGCCAACAGTTCCTAGCACCCTTTCATTCATGTTGATGTTGACTAGTGCTGATATAGAATAATAATTTTACTTGTAAAGCGCTGTATATCAGGAAAAGGTTCCGCTCAGAGGTGCATAAAATACATTGTAACACATACATATATTCAAAATGTTTAAACTTGCATGTAAAGATGAAATGTTAAATGATAATAAATAGATAATTAAATAAAGCTTCTAAAAATACTAGTTCATAAGCTAAACTTATCAACAATAAATATATAAAATAATGAATAAATAATAAAATATTAAACTTAATAATAAAGTAAGTAAAAACAATTGCAAAACTATGATTACAGTTAAAATAAATTCATTATAAAATACCCTACAAGTAGTTTACAAATTCGGCCTTAAAAGATGTGTTTTTAAGTTGGACTTAACAATTTCAAATGATTCGTATGATTCTATGTACATTTTACTGTAATGTGTGTACGCGCCTATGAACGGGCTGGTCCCGGAGATATGGCGCTTTATAAATGCTTGTAATAATAATAATAATAATAATAATAATAATTGTATTAGACACAGACTAGATATAGTCATCAAGAGTGACACCTAAATTCCTGTTACAAAGCAGCACTAACATGTAGTCATTGAAGGAATATCACCCACCAATTCCTGTTCTAAATGAGTGTCTGAATAGCTCTCAACATTTAAATAAACACACTATATTTACGAATAATAAATCTGTGTTAGTATTCATATACATACCTGTTTATTTATAAGAAAACACTTTCAATTTAGCGTGTTTGATCGAATAAAAGGAAACAAGTATTTGATCTCACCGTAGAAGCTTGGCAATGACATGATTGGTGCTGTTTGCTGTGAGGATGTTACTGCCGTAGAAGGCAGTGTAGATCCTCCCAGACACGGTTACATTTGTCCCTGCAAATGAGAAATAACATTAAAAGATTCTAGGTTTACCCAAGAGTGCCTAAAAGACACTGTAAATGAAGTTTATAACACATTTGTATTAAATTCTTTTTTACTTTTTTAGGCAGTCTGTTGTTTATCTGAAATATAGTAATCATATGTTTTCCAACATTTTCATAATGCTAGAGGCTGAAATAAAAAATGATAAAGCTTACAGCCGATTTATTCTTAAATATGTCAGTACATATCTAGAAAACATGACAGATTATTGCCAGCATGCCTGGCAGTTTAGATACCAGCATGGAGACTGTGTAAACAATCAAATACTGCATGACTGGTGAAATCACTTTTGGAAATATATATAAATACAACATACCAGGGACTCCTGAATGGGGAACTAGATTCTGCACAGTTGGTGTATGATCCTTGTGTGTCTGTTTAAAATAAACACAACAGTATTGACAAAAATCTACTCTGAACAATGCCAGCCAGCCAGCCAGCCAGCCAGCCAGCCAGCCAGCCAGCCAGCCAGCCAGCCAGCCAGCCAGCCAGCCAGCCAGCCAGCCAGCCAGCCAGCCAGCCAGCCAGCCAGCCAGCCAGCCAGCCAGCCAGCCAGCCAGCCAGCCAGCCAGCCAGCCAGCCAGCCAGCCAGCCAGCCAATATGTTTATTTTCCAACACTAAACATAATACAGAACATAGTACAAACAATAGTATAAAATGTTAGAAAAAGGGGTATACCGAAGAAATTATTGTATGAATTTGTATACCCGTATCACTTTGTTTCATAATTTATTTAATGTAGTTTAGTTGGAAAGTTGATCCACAAAGGTGACTGCTTTAGGAAACTACAAAACAGACAATGTAATGCCACATGACAAAGACATACCAGTGATATAGTACAAAAATAAGACATTTTAAATGGGCGAGGATGAATGTAACTCTATCAGGGCTAAGATAAAAACAATATCTTAGATTGTTATGAAATAATGATTTGTGTTACTGGTCTATCACTCTATGCCATTCCTTTTAGCTTTACACGGTTAAGTTTGATAGCTGCAATTAATTCCAATTTACACCCTTCCATGATTCATGTCAATTTCAGTTTTCAGCAGATTCAAACATACAATGAGTTTCATGCTGTATTTTGTAGTTTCATCAAGAGGTGTAGCAGTTTTCCTAGAGAAACCATGCTGGTAGCACATGCAGCACTGGCATTATACAATGTACCGATTATTTACCAAATTTATAAATTAAACATGACAGATACCAACTTACAGTGAATGAACATGACGCGCCAGTGGGGTTATTGCGACAGTAGGAGGCCATCGGCAGTTGTGCACCATTGACTGATACACGCAGATAGTAGGTGGCTTCCTTCATCGGCCTAACATCAACCATTTATTTCCAATAAAAAAGACAACACATTTTCACCAACAGCCATGAATGTACATGACCACACACAGTACAAGGCTTTATGATTTTCTACACATTTTTCTGCTCTCATTTCTTTCAATGTGACTAACTTTCTTCTGAACTTAGCACTTATGAATTGATTTTATGTTATGATGCATGCATATTGTCTGACAAGTATATTACATTACAAGTGGTATAGTATATCCTTCTCGAACCTCAACAAATACTAGGTCAAATTTTTGTAATATGGTTGTACATATTCTTTATAACATTTGTTGCAAGACGTGGTTACCTGGTGTAACATGTGATCTGTTTCTCGTGTGTGCCATCCTTGTGGATGTCACAAATGTACGATCTCGTTTTTGACACTAGTGTCACATTGTTGCCAATGTTCTCCTGTCCTTCACCATAGTTGAACTGGTTTCGCGAAAATCCTGTAAAAGTCCACATTTGTTTCAGAGGTCAAGTTATCGTGATTTGTACTTGTTCATGAAGTTTTATTAATTTTCAGCAAATCTGTTTGTTAACTATTTAGATGTTACAAAATAACTATCACACTTGTAATTAAACATCGACATTATATTTTTGGTGATAAAATGAAGAAGATAAAAATAATAATAAAATTTGCTATTTTTTACCACCTGTGTATTCATGTTTCACAAATGAATTACAACTTGGTCTAACCATAAATGGTAGCCAGTAACAAAGAATTTACTTACCCTCTCCTGCAATAGTGATTCGAGTTCCACCATTCAAACTGCCGTAGCGGGGTGATACACTGCTGACTGTCGAAGCATCTACAGTAAATACAATATATTCTTTCAGTAACTGGAGATGTAGCTCTTATATTCTGTCTATTTATTTGTGATCATAGGAAGAGGAATGCAACCTGTTTCGTTGGCTAATATTTTCTATATCCTAACTCAAACGTTACTCAAACTTAATGTGATTGCTTAGTCCAACCTAGGCCTGGGATAGGAAATGATAACAGCTCCACAAATTTTATGTAAAAGAGCAGACATGTCAGAGCGTTACTCTCGGACATGGTGAGGCATTGCCAAAGGTCTATGCCTAAGGCTAAGCTATGGTTATGGCCTGACTAATCACTACTGAGCTAATCCCGATTAGGCTAATGCCATCTGACATCTCTGTAGCAAAACGGTCATTGTTGTGTTGATGCAACCTTGTTACTAAAATCTTGTTTTCGCCTTAAGGGTGGGATGAATCTGGAATTTCATTCGAATCGAATCAAATATCCTCAAGATTTTGAATACTAATCGAATATCGAATCGAATATGAATATGCAGTGGCTTCAAATTTGATTAGAATACTGAACTGTGTCGAGATGTCTCGCCGGGACATGGCCATTCATGGGGACAATGCATCGATCTATTTTTGTTTACTTTCTGACCTAACCATGAAAATGACTTTACACATTTGCCAAGTTGTATGCGAGTTTGCTTTGTTAATTTTATTTAAGTATTGTTAATGATTTTATTTTGTAACCTAGTGTGTGTATACCTATAAGATTTGCCAGGAGTAGTTTGGTGGTTTTAGTCTTTTTCATAGTTCAGTCAGAAAGTAAAAGATCGCACGGGACCGATATTGCAGCAGAGCGCACGAATTAAAATATTTGAGCGATATTCATTTATACTCTGCAAATTTTCAAAATGAATCGAACTGCGGGAAAACGTTTGAATATGAATCGAATATTCATCCCATCTTTTTTATCTCTAGATGCCTATTATATAATACACTAAATGATCTTGCATGTAATAATCTCTGAATATCGATTCTGCAACATAGCGGATTAGAAATAGAAGCTTTAGTCTTTACTACAGTCTACACAGCGTTGCCGTACGCGTAGGCCGTAGCTGATGATAAGACGCAGACGCAGTTTTCAACATGCCCATCAAATGATCACTGCATCATTCATGGCCATGGGCAAGGCCATGGGCTTCTCTCGCAAGATTTGTAAACGTTCTTGCATACATTTTATGTAATGGCTAATCACAGACATTTACTATGATTTAGCACCTACGAATTACGCACACATCTGTGGAATAATTGGTTCAGTTTGTTGTTATGTTGGCATTAAACAATTTCGGACGCACGATTCGTCACCACACGAGTGTAGGCTGAAACCGAGGCTCAAATCCAGGCTAGTCCTGCTTCTTCACTAGAGACAGGACGATACTCCGATACTAGTACTAGTAGTGTGGTGTGCACCAGCACTCACTGGCCAGCGATATAAAATCAACCATGAACTAGGCATTACAAATGATACTATTCAGCATCTACACATATTTTAATAAGGTAGATTTAACTACATTTATGCTGCCGTTCATACTGGCAGACAAGACGCCGAGACGCTACCTGGTCATCGCTGCCATCTTCGGTCGTGGCGTCATTAGCCTCGATTAACCAGACTCCGTGAGGTGGCAGCACTTTTCAGTCCCTCAACTGTCTTCTTCTCGGCATAGTGAGTTAGTATAATAGTTAACGCAGCCGACGGACAGCGAGACTATGGCGTCATGTTCTATTATTGCTCGCTAGATGGCAAGTAGATGGTAACGCATAATCCTTTTACAGTTACAGGTTTTTTTGCAGGAAATAGTGTACATATTCCATAATTCCACACGCACGCACGCACGCACGCACGCACGCACGCACGCACGCACGCACGCACGCACGCACGCACGCACGCACGCACGCACGCACGCACGCACGCACGCACGCACGCACGCACGCACGCACGCACGCACGCACGCACGCACGCACGCACGCACGCACGCACGCACGCACGCACGCACGCACTCTTCAGGGTTTCCTTATTCCTTGCTTTGTAGGCTGTAACGTCTTAGTAAGGTAGGGTGGGGTAAGGCGCCTATACGAGGCGATACGCCCACCCGTCCTATCTACATAACAACGACTCAGATCGGCACTAAGGTTTTTGTATATCCGTGCTGCCACATAGCGGATGAAAAGAAACATAAAAACAAGCCAGATTTTGCAATCGTGAGTACAAAATGTGACATAGTTGATTTGTACGTGTAAAATAGTAAAACATGTCATTCCCTAAATCATTGTAAAACTCGGGGATTACCATAAATAACCATGACATTTAGTCTTCTCTTAGGATATACATATTGACTAACATTTGGTAACAGTTAAATGTGCGATAGTTAAGCTGCATACAACATACAGCTATTTTACTAGCGCACAAGCCGTGGGGCTAGACGCCGTTTTTGAATAGGGGTAAGATGCCTACCTTATTAGGAACGTTTATCCTTTACCAAGAACATCAACAGCACGCAGCAAGTAAAAAAACAGGAATCAGCAGCCTGGGTATCGTCATCGCCGTATAAAACACACTTAATAATTATGTAGATTGTTCGATCGTTTTGTGTATGAACTTGTTGCATGCCTGCTTAAATGTATTTCACAACACTATGGGTGTTGGTGTTTATTCAACTGCATGCTTACGTCAATGGTAAATAAGCGGATACACAGCAGGCAGAATACACACCCACCCACCTAAGCACATCTCACTCACCACATACCACCCATACTAACTCACATACTTGTAAATATTCAACAACCTTTGGACAGGCATCTTGCCCCATCCTGATGGGCGTTTCGCCCCACCCATGGGGCAAGACGCCCTTTTCGTAGCTATTTCTAAAAAGTAGAATTTTTAAATATGTTTTGTACATATATGTAAAATACTTTTACACAAAGTAGGATATATATTTTAGATTGCCTGCAACTTAAAATATATTCGATTGGATAATTATTCAAACAAATGCAGCGTTTCCTGCTTATGGTGGGCGCCATAACCCACCCTACCTTACTACGTTCATCTAGTCCCCCACAATCTAGCGACGCAGTCTGTTATTTCGTCTTGAAATCGAAGACGGCATAATTACTACTGTTAGTCTCCATTAGCCATGTCACGTTTGTCATTACCAACTCACACACTTATCGTTGACGTCACCCAAAAGCCACAAGCGTCGCACTGTATACAATACCGTACACGTTTAGTGCGCCGTGTACACAGTGTGTCTAAGTTGAGCCGCGATCATTTCTTCTTCCTTTGAGATCTATCTGTTGTATGAATCGACTATTATTGACACGTGGGAAAGGGGTTATGTGTGTACAGCGTAGGATTTGTAGGAAAATAGAAACATAGCAAGAGTAAGCAATTTTCAACCACATGTGATAATGGCCTACGAACACATAAACCAATGAGACACCGAGACCATTTCAAAAGGACACATTTATGCCACTGCTGAATAAGGTCAACTGACCAAAGAGTGTTGTTAAAAATAATTGTCAGTTTGCAGAGTCATTATAGAACATATTAGGACAGATACTATCAATATGTACTCTGTTGCAATAACTAGGACCACAGTTTGTTTGCGGTTAAGCAAATCGGCCATACTTGGTCCTAATTAATTATTCTTATCGCATGTATCGCTGGTCAACCGATCTCGCTAGACTCTAAGTATCCACAGCAGCGTTCTCGTAACGTTAACATAATTATAAGAGCGGCACATTTGAGATTATAAAATATACTGGGCCTACTTGTAAGCGCGCGCGCGGACGCACACACGCACGCACTCACGCACATGGTTCCTCTTGCCAGTCCCCTTAATGTTTTCCTTATATTTGTTTATAAGTTTTACCCAAAATTGGAAAACCAAATTAATCGAAGCCTCACATGTTAAATGTATCACGCCAAATGGTTTCAATGATGTCATTATATGCTTATGGATGATTTTTGGACATACGCGTTTGATATACGCAAAAATCAGCCCGGGACGCAATCGGTTATACCTAAACGCATCTGGCATATCAAATTGTGTCCTTCTGGATTAGTTTTACGTTCTTTAAATGGTTTGTACTTGTAGACTAAAGAATCATTTAGTAATAGAAAGTTCCTTTGGCCTTTTGTGTACCCTCCGATAGGCTATCATTAAAGCACCACCTTTCAGAAAAGAATGTCTAACAAAATCACGTAACTGTTTCGATAGTTATAGCATGTAGCACGTACATTTGCTATTATTCCACCTGCATGCTACCAATCTTGTCGTTGCTGTATGTGCTGTGAACATGGTTAATCTTGTAGAATCTGTAGTAATTATGCGAGCGTACATCCGCCTACAATGTAACAACAGTGAGTTCAATATATGTACACAGTGGCTTCTGGCACGGCACTTGCAGACACTTACATATACCCTGACATGACACTAAGACCAGAAGACGACGACCTTCTGATTGACTCCAGAATCTGTAAATCATATTTATAGCCGCTTATACGTGCAGACTGTGGCCGCCATCTTTGTGTTCCAGTAGAATAATCCTCTGTACTAATTATCGGCTGAGAGCGTATTTCACTCGGTGTAGAGGGAGTGGCTCTATTCACTCGCGGCTGATAACTGAATAAATGTCTACACACCTATCCATTACGTACACAGAACACAGGTACACGTTGTTGTCTTCGATCCAGTGACTAATGCTACTGAGTCCTGACTGACCCCAGCTTCAGCTTTACAATACTGTAGACACAACTACATAATTGTGGCCTTGGAAGAAGAAGAACGACAAGAAGCACAAGAAGGCGAGAAAGAGGGGGAAGAAGAAAAATACGAAGATGAAGAAAAAAGGAGAGCAAGAATAACAACAAGAAGAATAACAAGACGAATAATAACAATAAGAAGAATAACAAGAAGAAGGCTGATTAGAATTATCAACATTGCAGTGACGAGAGAGTGTAAACTGACCAGCTGTATTAGTAAGCCAACGGACTAGATGGCGCGACTTTACCTGGCAGATGTATGGACCATGACTGTTTATTATTCGCAGTCTTTCTTAAATTATTTAACTCATCAACATCTAATAATTCTTTCAAGTTATAAAGATTTTTTGATTCTTCTCATATTCTAAAAACAAATTGTTTGGGTATGCGCGAATCATAAGTATTTTTCATCATACGTCATCCGCATAAGTATTTTGCATCATACGTCATCACATTTCTTCCAACAACGATTAGATATCTCTGGAGACATTTACCTCCATAGGAATTTGACGAAATATATTCATCCATCAAAAACAATTGCGTCAGGTACTAATTTAAACAAGAGAGTGGATGAACAGATTGACTGCTATTTACAATGCCACATCACCATCTCCACATACATTTTAAATAGTCCCGTTGACAACCATCTAATGTCTATCACACGTATATGTACGTATATGTTTGATTATTTATATTTTATCGGAATATAGCAATGAAACCTAATGGAAAAATTGGTTAAAGTGTACTTAATACAGAACCAATCAAAATTTAATAATTAAAAGGATAATTAAAGAAACTGACATGCATATGTCACATGCTATATATATTTTATTTTATACTCTCTAACTAGAGGGGTTTACGCATTAATTATGAAAGACAAATTGGAAAGCTGATTTTGTTCGATGCCTAATTCGGCAACATAGAGCACTGCGTGTCGCCATCTTCGTTTAATGCAACCTGGTTTGAGTCATCCCTATTTAATCAGCGAACAGTTTCTATTTTTATTTACTTCATTAATGCACATTTCTGCGCAAAAGTATGGTGCGATATCATGCATGGTAGGCGTTATACAGGTAAACAAATCAGTCGTAGGCCCCTATCAGTGATCGAAACCGTCCCCATATAATTACTCAAACGTTATATATAATTACAACGATTGATGTGGAACGGGGCATACTTAGGAGTACTGTCACTTTTGGGAATCTCCTATTCCATTTATCAAATCATAATATCGAGCAATTTCTTTAGCAGAAGCGGTGTGTCAAAACATTATCGAAGTGATTGCATACGCGTAACTTTGTTTATTTGTCTAGTGCAACTTTGTTTATTTGACAAGTGTACAATATCGTCTGTCTTAATGAGCAATTAAAGTATCCATCAATTTTCGGCATTGCTCGAAACAGCGCATGACTGGATGGTACTTCTAGATACTATTTAATTGAGCGATTTTTTGATTCCCAACGACTAGCTACACAAAGAACATACATCGTTTGAAGGTTGTCTTGCATTTCTTGGCATAGCTGTTCTCTCTCTCTCTCTCTCTCTCTCTCTCTCTCTCTCTCTCTCTCTCTCTCTCTCTCTCTCTCTCTCTGTCTCTCTCTCTCTCTCTCTGTCTCTGTCTCTGTCTCTGTCTCTGTCTCTCTCTCTCTCTCTCTCTCTCTCTCTCTCTCTCTCTCTCTCTCTCTCTCTCTCTCTATTTATAAGTAGTGATCGATAATATTATGCCTGATTAGTAAGTTAAAAAGGGCAGCGTCATCCTTTTGATTATACTTTTTATAGTTTGACTTATTTTTTTAAATTTAGATATGCATCAGGATAACAGCACAAAGCATTCTTTTTATGAGCACCTACAAAACATTATTTTACGTTGTTTTGCCAAATGATGATAACATATATTTATTCAGGATGGCTCAGCTAAATACAGTGTACATTAAAATATACACTAAATAAAATAATTAAAACGTTTAGTCTGCACAGAGGTAACTGGACACGAATGCAACAACAAGAACACCCGCTGAGCATCTCCCTAGTTCCACAACAGGATCATACTGTTGGCCCACACGATGTTACTTTACCTGTGCTGGGAGTGACAGATCCCAGGACGAAGACGACGATGACGACAACTGTGACGAAGGCGGGTCTTCTGCCCCCTCCGTCTTCGAGATGACCAACTTTGCCCATGGTTGAGCAGCTACTGTGTGGACCCGTGCCGCACGCCTATTTATGTGCAGCGGTTGGCAGGGCAGGACAACGACAGCCCGAGTCAACAGTGGGCTGCTCGACCACAGACAAGTCACAATTCCGTCACGCGTGTGCACAAATGTTCGCGGCAAACTCGCACGCTTCGTTGCACACGCCCAGTAGGCGGCATATGCCTGTGC
>OZ024861.1:27982559-28035059 GCA_964017155.1 Oasisia sp. SBJ-2009 | reverse complement strand
CGACGCCAGCTGTTTGTTTGTTCCCATTGACGTGGTGTGCCAATTTATATAAATATTTACTATTTGTCAAGTGATTCTTCCACAGTGCTGTAGTGTTGCTACACAGCTTCACGGATGATTGGTTTCATTCATTTCATCCATAGTTCCATTAACAATCAGATTCACGTCAGCCCTGTGTTTTTACTAGGTCAAGGCTCGTCGTCCAAGTTTTAATATTTGTCTGACGATAACACAGGTTTGGGGCGATAAATGTATATATGGGCCAATCTCGCGAAAGGTTTACGGTAATGGTTATGGCAAAGTAATATGTCAGAAATAAATGTTTAATCTGTGTATATTTTTCTCGGTAGTATTACTAATATTAAGTATACCAGTAAACACCTGAAACAAAGTTAGAACTGAAATACTACTATTAAATTGACCATTAAACATGATATAATATTTTTATCTCTACAAATGATACTAACTATTATTGTGTGTTACATAACTAGACAATCAATAACTCAGGAAGTTGTAGTAGTGTGATGTACTTTGAATAAACAGTAATATATCTAATGCCAGGTATTCAAACGTGAGGTGTGTTGCTTAACACAATATTTTGACATCAAAATGACTCCCTGTCTATCTGAAAATAAAGAAGAAGCCTAACGCTGTCAGATTTACTTTGGTATCGAGAATTTCATTTTGAAATACTGACATTGCAGTGATTTAGTGATTTTTTAACACGGAACATTTTATGCCCATTTACAACTCAGTGTCGATATGAGTACGCAGTGTCAATTGCATGCTTATATAAGCATATCAGCACACCAATCGACACAGAACGCCAACGAACGATGGGCTGACAATATTGTGATCCATCCTACATGACCCATGCTATTGAATAAGTAGCCGTGTGCGTCGTGTCTTTTGTGTGTGCGTGGTCTTGTGTAAGAACGCGTGCGTGCGCGAGTGCGGGTCTGTGTGTTATACAACATATGTAAAGGTCAGCTATATGTGATTTTGTGTTTTAGATTGCAGCAACTTTGCAAACACCGGTGAACGGGTAACAGGCCTATATTTGATAGTGAGTGTTTTTGCGTACCTGTGCACACGCGCGCGCCTTTGTGTGTGAGTGTGTGTGTGTGTGTGTGTGTGTGTGTGTGTGTGTGTGTGTGTGTGTGTGTGTGTGTGTGTGTGTGTGTGTGTGTGTGTGTGTGTTATACAACAAATATAGAAACTCTGGCTGTCCTTAGCTTGTTAATGGTAATTTATTTAGTTCTCTATCTGTGCATTCATAATTATGTTTTAGATTGTTGTATTGTTTTTAAATATCCGTGAACCGGACATTAGCCGCGGATTTGATTTTGTATTTATGTGTATTGTATGTGTATGTATGTGCGTATGTGTCTATGTGCAGTGTATGGTGTGTACATATGGGTATATATATATTTATGTTTGTGTGTGCGTGTACATGTGTGTGTGTGTATATGACTATATGCAGTGTGTGTATGTGTGTGTGTGTGTGTGTGTGTGTGTGTGTGTGTGTGTGTGTGTGTGTGTGTGTGTGTGTGTGTGTGTGTGTGTGTGTGTGTGTGTGTGTGTGTGTGTGTGTGTGTGTGTGTGTGTGTGTGTGTGTGTGTGTGTGTGTGTGTGTGTGTGTGTGTGTGTGTGTGTGTGTGTGTCTGTGCAATGTATGTATGAGTGAATGTGTGCGTGTATGCCTATGTGCAGTGTGGCAGGTGCAGTGTGGCAGTGTGGCAGTGTGGCAGTGTGGCAGTGTGGCAGTGTGGCAGTGTGGCAGTGTGGCAGTGTGGCAGTGTGGCAGTGTGGCAGTGTGGCAGTGTGGCAGTGTGGCAGTGTGGCAGTGTGGCAGTGTGGCAGTGTGGCAGTGTGGCAGTGTGGCAGTGTGGCAGTGTGGCAGTGTGGCAGTGTGGCAGTGTGCCTGTGCCTGTGCCTGTGCACATAAACCTGAATTTAAACTGTTTATTTGCTAAAGCTGCCCGTCCCTTGTGTTATTGGTGCTCGGGCCACCAGTCCTACCGTCATGACCAAACACGTTTAGTAAGCGTCTACACATATTTATTCTGTCAGACATCATACAAATTACTGTCCAAAATTTAAGCGATAAACATGTAAACACGCCAAGGTGACGCGTAATGGGGTAGTCACCGTCAACAATAGGCCTTGGTATTATCGGCGAGGCGTCTAGATACACCACAACATACTGGTGCCAAGCTACGTCTACCAGTAGCCTAGCCTACTGGTAGGCATTCTTAGACTACAGTGTTTGCTTGCAAGATTAATCTGAACAGAATTTGAAAAATGTGTGCGATCCGCAATGCATTATGGTGTCCTCTGTGCCCTGATGTCACGTGGTTATACAAAGGAAAAATTCAAAGAAACCCGCGCCATGTTTTGTTAGCCTAACGGCTGAATGCATGGGCCTGACTTTCAAGATTAATTAAATTATATAATTTTATCGTCCGTTTAAAATAATGCGTCCGTTTAACACTATGGATTAAAGCATGCATTTGTCTTGGTATTCACTTTGAAATGTCAGTAATAAAATTGGGACAACAAATAAAATTAGTAAAACAATTATGTCATCTAAAGCTTATAAAATGTATGTGTTTAATTTAGGACACAATCTCCAGTCTGGACAAGACGAGGCTATTTATAACATGTATGAATAGTTCTTTCAACAATATTGACCGGGAGTAGCCTTGAGATGGGCTGATGCTCCAGTACTCTCAATTATAAAGATTAACTGGGTCACAGCGAGCTTATTCGCATACTAGACTTAGAATTAACGGCCGGTCTAGCTTAGCGACCGTTAATAATAAACTTTATTTATACAACATCAAATGCGGTTTCAAGGGATTTTGCAGTATTGGCGTCAATATAGGACCCGTTGCTGTTATTAGTAGTCTTGGGTTAAATTGTATATTCACAACGCGCATATATATACTTTGTTCAGTGTCATTGGCCCTATAGAGTGAATAATGTTTTTTCTTTTAAGCAAACTTAAAACAAAAACATTATTCACTCAAGGGTCAATGACACTGAACAAAGTATTTTCTAGTTGGTTATGTTTTTTTGTGCAAAAAAAACCGTAAACAACTAGAAAACATAGTGGACTCAAATCGTTCCTTAGAAGACGGACAGAGGAAGGGATGAAGGAATGTCGAGAGCGACCGAGTTTCAACTGAGGCAACCGAAAACAACGGCGAGATGGTAGCATACTGAAACAGCGATTTATGGATGGTCGGGACCCAGACATGTCTGCATTCCCTTTCTCTTTGCTCTCAATTTACTTTATCTTTCACGTGTGGAACAATACATTACTACGGTTCTAGAGGAATGAGTATTCACACGAATTCTCGTATTTATTCATGTGTGTAACTGGGAAAGTCGGTACGGTTGTAGTGGTTCTAGAGGAACGAATAACCACGTGCATGCACAGCCATGTACATCCACGTGTTGGTATGGTAAAACTGGTACGGTCCTACGGCAATGAGTATTCATGTGTATTCACGTGTTCATTCACCCGTAGAACTGGGGATTCACGCAAGCATTCACATTGAATCGTGTGGTACTGATGAAATGGGTAAGCTTCTAGATGGGCGAGTAATCAAGTGAAGTTAGATTCTTCACATTCATACAATGTTCATAGTTTGAAACTGAGAACACACCGGCACTAAGATTTGCAGCCGCTACGAGCGAGGCCAACACCTCGTCAAGTTGTCGGAACATCTCGCACGCCGACGGCGGGAGGGTGCAGCCTACGTACACGCCGACATCGCTAATGGCAGACTCGCTACGACTCCTTCAATGCCAGATACGTGAAGGCACTAGGAGTTTGGTGCCACCGTTGACGCTGTACTCCATGGTCGGGACACCCACATTCCCGGTGGGATTATGATATTACTCGGTAGAAGTCTTACCCCCTCGTATATATGAGTCAATGTTGTCAGTTTTGGTAGTTATCCCTATATAGGGGCCTACACCAAAGCGCTTAAACACATAATAATAAAACAACGAGTTATTTGTTATTTAATTATTGGTTATGTTTGTATTTCAGCTGCCTCACGTGTGCGTCTTGCTTGCCATATAATCGCATTCAAACGCGGTCTTCGTTGCGAATATCAACGAAGCAACAGCAGCGATAACGCCGACGAATCTGCTTCGACGCGTTGGTGATGGTATTCATGTTCGGTTTTCATAATTATTCTACTTTTAGTTTTTATGAGTGGGTACGGGGGTGACGACTACAGTGGACATGAGTGACGACATGTTGTTATATGCTACTTTAACAATTGATTACTGCAGTGAATGTTTGCTCGCCCAGTGTCTAGTTCAGGTTCCGGGGCAAACAGGATGTCAACGAGACGACCGATTAACGACTGGCGAATGGCATCTGGAGGCTACAACGACCCGCCATCTCAGAACACCCCTCGTCGACACCAATGGCAGCGGCCATGACAGTCCTCTCACTGTTGACCGCCGTGCGAAGCGTCCGTCATCTCCAGCGACACTGCACGCACAGAGGGGGAAATATCCGTCAACGTTACTAACAGCCAATGTATAATAAAACTAAAGATACAAATCAAGCTCCACGTGGCTCCACTAAACTCTCCACCCGAACCAACTAGATTTAGTTTACAAACCCAGATGACAATGCCAGTCCAACCCAGCTATACGACACAGAGGCAGCCCAGCCTCGCCTCCCAGCCTAGGCCAGAGGGAAACCCTCCAACTACACGCCCAGCACCCTGTGTGCGCCTTACAACTCTCTTGGTCTCTCCTCTCGTGTGTTCCCTGAGCCTGGCATTTATAACCCTCCCTAACGGTGGGAAACCTTTGTTTCATTAACTATTGCACATACACTCTGGTGAGCATTACTCAACACTGAGACAATCCTAACACCAGCAGGAAACCCGTGTGGTTTGAAGACAGGAAACCTTTGTGGTCACTCAACTTTATTTTGAAGTATAACATAAAGAATGCGTCTGTCTCAGGTTATTTACTCCAAAAAACAGCCCAATCTTGGGCTAACGCAGGAGTCACTGAGGATGGTCATTGCCAGGGTGCTTGTCGTCCTCAGTGGTTCTTTTACGTCCCAAATTGAGACGGGACCGCCGACATTAACGTGATTCTCCGATTCACGAGAATCACGTTAATGTCGCGTTTTACATAAGCGTGTTTATTTATATTTACATACGACAGTACAAAGTTAATCCCTCGTAATTTACTCTGCCGTTGCCTAAGAGTAATCTCTAAGCAGTGGTACGACCGAGAAGCATTCGCACCGTAACGACAACAACAAAAACAAAACTTGCGCGATGCTCCGACCATCCAACGACAAGCAATAAGTCTGTCACTGATGCCAGGCATTGCTAGGCCAGATCGATCGGCGAATGATCGAAACAGGTGAGACATTTCTAACAATCGATGGTGATGACAAAAAACCCGTTGAACTGAGAACTGTTTCATTCACAATGTTCTATTTCAAAGCAGCAGTAATAATATATAACTGTTACCATGGCGACAACGACGTTCGTTCTATTGCGTGAACAATGCAGTCATCTCTGTGTGTGACGTCCGTGAATAATGCAGTACCGTAGACTCTGATGGCGTCGTCTCTGTTTGCGAATTGATAATAAAATTTCTGCTCCAATAACCTTGAATAAAGTCGTTGATGTCATTTTGTGATTAGATATATTCATAGATTTCATAATTTAGTCGATAGTAGTTATACAAAATACACAATTACCTAAAGGCTTAGACGCCGTCTACGTTTATGATAGGACACAACTTTCTAGACAGTATAACTTCTTCCCCATTGCATATCCTCTATCGGGGTTTGGTGAATTTAAAGCACACCCCGTTGCTAAGCAACATTATACTGAACTTCCTTTTCAAAATTACGTTATTAAACGGATGGTTATGGAATCCGGTGCTAGCCACCTAGCGACCTTACATTGGACTGGTGTGTACTTTAATATGGTATCCTCGGTAATATTATAATATACAATATGTTTATTTTTGCATTGAAACTATGTTTTTATTTGCATGTATTTTTTTTAACCAAATAAACTCAATCAATTATATTTATTCGAAAAAAAACACCGGACATTAATACCCCGTTTACACGTCACGGGCCAATATGGCTACTAATCGAAAATATCCCAAAATGTAATTATAATCAGTGTTGAACATAACAGGAGTCATGGGCCATAGGCACCCGGCACTTTTGTAGGCCCAGACTAAACCCATCCGCGCTATTCAGCAACGCTTTTCTGCACGGCTAAACCATCAGTATTTAAATCAAAGAAATAATGTCATTTCACAATAAGACATTACATATATATTTCAGCTCATACTAACACACACAACTGCACGCACGCCCGCAAACACGCACACGCAAGCACGCGCGCACGCCCTGTTAAAATGCCCACACGTACGCACGCCCATACGCACGCATGCACGCCCGAACGCCCGCATGCACGCACGTCCACCGGGATAGGACGGGGCTTAAACTGACACGATCAATATATTAGAATCGAGAGAAACAGCAATATTATTATAATAAATAATAATGTATATTACTGGCCAATGTGCGGCAAACGGCGATGACTTCTATGGTGGCGCCACGCAGCGGACATAGAGAACACCACGCTGAAGTCATTCACTGCATGAGTGTAGGTTGTGCTTCTACTTCCCGAATGCTGGGGGATGCGGAAAGGCGTAGGCTAGGGGATACTGTGTTCCAGTAAGTTGGGTGGGGTGCAGACATAGCATTGGCACTGTAGCGCTTACATTTTTGTCGGCGCTATAAACGTTCCGTTGGACGTTTCTGCGCATGCGCGATACATGTAAAATCACCAATGTGCAGCGAAACAACAAAGCATTTATGGTATAAATACCACGGGCTGTTCGTTAGGATGTATACAACCTCTCAGCAAAGTGATTTGTTGCAAATTAACACGAGGCAAACAA
The DNA here is from genome assembly GCA_964017155.1 of Oasisia sp. SBJ-2009. NCBI lineage: Eukaryota > Metazoa > Annelida > Polychaeta > Sabellida > Siboglinidae > Oasisia > Oasisia sp. SBJ-2009. The sequence goes on along the minus strand of OZ024861.1, from coordinate 28,028,078 downwards.
GTTTTGAGGCATGTTTCGATAGCAAGCGCAAATCACATGACTGTAGTGCGCTATAATCCGTGACAGTTATTTAAACAAAAGTAATATTGTTATGTATTTTAAGCAACTCTTCGCAGTAATAATCACAGGAGAGTTAAAGAAGAGCCCGTGGCATTTATACCAAAACACCATCATCTTGTGAGCGAGCTACTGTTGCACGAGGGCAACTTCATTTCTAAATAAGAATGTCAAGATATGATGCTAAAATGCGGCACATGACAGGCAATTTCTACCTACAACGAGAGGCCGATATCGCACCGCGGAATGTATCTTAACATTGATATGCGTAAGCACCATTCGCGCGAATGTCACACATATTCTGTCACGCATAAATACACCCACTCAATACAGTTACATTTCTTTGGTATTACACCAAGCAGAACGCACTACCAGTGGACACAGTATGCTAATGAACCAGCATGCAAGGGCAACCATCAGCCAAGCGCTTTACTATAGTATAACTCACATAATATAAATCACATAAAACACATTTGATTGATCTTCCTCGTGAAACAAGTGCAAGATTATTCGATGTTTTGAGACGAATATTTGTCGCAATCACACGCTCATCGGTGCGCAGAATTGTATCGAACTAGTGACGCTGACCGGCTTCATGATGAGGTCATTGGCCGTGTCATGAGCGCTATGCCGAAAAACGGGTACTGTTAAAAGCAGCACATACCAATCAGTGTGTACAGCCATACGAAAAGCAAAGGTTCTTTCAGCCTACACAGAAAACTAACGAGAGTGTAGTGTATGTTAGACTTGTGTGGCATGCACCACCCCTCTCGCGTCGTGTTCTGAGAGCTGTTTTTGTCGAGCACACTTCGGCGTAAAATTGAAAACCCTGAAACGAAACAGCAGAAATTTGGCAAGTTCAGTACGAAAACGAAACCATAAAGGATGTAATATATATATAAGCAATGGTCGTATTATAGTCATTGACTTTGAGCTACATAAACTGTACGCACTGCAAAGATTACATTACAGAGTAAGTCATGATGTGATGTGAACGAACGTCTTTTTCGCCTCGCCTTACATATTTCGATGTGTTTTTATTTGACATTTCAAGACCGCAGAGAGTAGAGTGCCAACACTTTGTTGAACGGATCTTCTATCATCGAGTATAGTGTTACGACGGTCAGCGGTACTAATTGTCAGTTTACATATTAGCCAAACTTCTATTTTCTAAGGCGTCGGTGGAAATCTTGGGAAATTGAAAACTAATCGTCGAAGAGTGGTATGCGCCATGTACATTGCGTTGAGCACGAGGACATTTATGAATGGTGTGCAATTTCCGACTAGAATTCAGCACTTGTGTAGCATGCGAGCCCACCTCAATTGTTCCTACTTTTCAAACTTCAATACACGAGGGGCGGTCGGCGTAGTGGTTAGCGCATCCGACTGGCAGGCCGGCGGCGCGGGTTTAATACCCATACGCAGCATGTTTGTTTGTTATATTTGGTATCAAAACCAATTGACGGAGACTGACATTATTGAACTGTGCGGCTGGCGGTACAATGCTATGCGCCACGCACATTGGCTTGCCTCCTATGTAAAACTTGCCCGAATGTCGCACAGGCCGCTATAACGTTATACAACGCTAGACCTATGTGTGTACCGAAGGGATACATACGCTAGCGAAAGCTTAGATCTCGGAGGAAAGAAGGAGAAGACAAAAGAAAGCGGTACCCACATTTCTTTTGGATCAACGCCGTCGCCATCTTGAAATCTGACGTCGCTTAGAAGCGAAGATGGCGCGTCTGCCGTAATGTCGTTACGTCACAGTAGGTGTGTCGTCGTCTTCCGGGTTGGCGCCATTAGTACGGCGCGCTGCCGAACGCTGGCAAGAAATGCCATCCAGTTTCCTTAGAGTAATCTCCACAGCGTCGCTGTGGGATTTATGACTGTGACGCCAATGGAGTAAAGGCATGCGGGTGTGTGTAACAACTGAGCCTACTGATTTCAAAGTCGTTAGAACATACTATAACAGTCTTTTTATTGTGCTTTTTCATGTGTCATCGCCTGGTGATGATGCTGACCTGTCCACGGTTGACGACTTCTGGCAGCATCGCTGACCGCCCTGGCCCAAAGTTGTGAAGATGGCGACGCGGGAGAACCACTTGACAGTGCGTGAAGCCTTGCTTTTATCGAGTACAGTCCCTTCGTGCAGTATAACGTGTTGACGTTATTGATAATGTAAACCGATAACCAGGAGAATGAAAGATAGCTTGGCACAGATATATGTAGCATAACAAGAGCGAGTGGACATCAGTTTTAATGATACAGTTCTCACAAACTCGAGAAAACAATCAAAACAGTTTAGGTAGAGGCTTGATCTATCTAGCTTTCACGCTATGTGATTGATCAGAGCTGATTTAATGAAGATGGTTTCGACTTCCTTCGAATCGTTTCCTCGCAACCCGTTCAGATGGTGTGTTTCGGGGTCTAGGGATGCCTCCCAGTGTTATGGTATTTATTTTTTAGTTTTTACCGAATGTTGTCTAACTGTATTAAGAAGTAAACTACGTGGATACAGTGCAAAGCAGCCAACTAACTGTACCCGAAAAGGGTACCCCATAACACCATCATCTTGTGAGCGAGCTACTGTTGCACAAGGGCAACTTCGTTACATTAATTGTAGTATTTGTAAATAAGAATGTCAAGATATGATGCTAAAATGCGGCACATGACAGGCAATTTCTACCTACAACGAGAGGCCGATATCGCACCGCGGAATGTATCTTAACATTGACATGCGTAAAGACCATTCGCGCGAATGTCACACACATTCTCGCACGCATACATACACCTAATCAATACAGTTACATTTCTTTGCTATTACACCAAGCAGAACGCACTACCAGTGGAAACAGTATGCTAAGGAACCAGCATGCAAGGGCAACCTTCAGCCAGGCGCTTTACTATACTATAGTTCCAAGTTTGTTGACAACGACAACAATTTCTTGTTTCGCGATGGATCTTGCGACACGTCAGCCTTCAAGAGTGATGGCATTTGTCTGTCTGCTAACGGTGTGGAGAAGTTGATGCACAACCTATCACTTAGGCACCTGAGCCATCGGGACGACGGAACGGGATACAACAAGGCGAGGCCGACTGGCAATAGGTCTTCGAAACAACAACGGAGGATGTCGTCTGCTCATCTCTTGTCTCAAGAAGGCCGCGATACGCCGAATGCAACTGGGAAGCGACCACCGAAACACAAACGCAATTCGCCAGATTCTCGCCCAACTGGGGCTGGTCACCGTGCCGCCGCTGAACACGTGCGTATTGCAGGCCAGTGTAACAAGTGTGGTGAGACAAATCACGTCACCCGGACTTGCCGACATGTAAATGCAGTTTCGTGTTTTGTGTGTGGGCAAAAGGGACACAAGAGTAAACATCATGTTAACATGGATTAGGAAATAGGCCGAAATGACACGGCCATGCCATGTACAGAATATGAAGGCCTTAGCATTCGGCCAATAATCACCATGTGCCGAGCAATAACACAGCATAGAACAAGTGGTGCAAATGCAGACAATTTAATTACGCTTAAGAACAAGCCAAGATGGAGCTTACCAGTGATTATGTGTCTCAACGCTCGGTCACTCTGTATTGAGAAATCTGATGAGTTACTTGCTGTGGTACGCACGAACGACGTTGGTTGCGTATGTGTCACGGAGACCTGGTTTAAGCCGTACATGTCGACGGAATCTGTCGGTTTGTCAGGGTTTTGTTGTGAGAGAAAAGACCGCCTTGAAAAGGGAGGCGGGGGAGTGGCATGTTATGTGGCCGAGACTATTCCGTATGAACGTTTGCACGATCTTGAAGAAGATGGACGCGAAGTCATATGGCTGAAAATTAAATCAAAAAAACTACCAAGAAAGTACGCGTGCATTATGTTAGCATGCATATACCACCCACCCGGTGCTGAGAATTGGTCCATGCGAGAATACATGATAAACAGTCTGGACACTATTTTGCGCGGCAGCCCAGACTGTGGTGTTATTTTAACTGGCGATTTTAATCAATTCAAGGACACCTTTTTACGTACACATTATGGTTACGAGCAGCTTGTTAAGACTGCCACACGTAATTTTGCAATATTGGACAAAATGTGGTCTAACATGTCACCTGTATATGGCTTCCCGTCAGTGATTGGTGAACTAGGAACATCAGACCACAAGATGGTATTACTTGTCCCAGCGTTGTACCCAACACTCGATACCGGAATGATCCAGAAAATTGTTACCAGGCGCATGGGTAAAACTGAAAGAGCATTGTTTACTTCGACCCTGGCACAGATCAGATGGGAATATTTATACACACTGCCTACGTGCGAGGAACAGTTTACGTTTTTCCAAGAAACTGTGGACCATTTATTGGATATATGTTGTCCGTACAAGACTGTAACAAGACACAGCACGGATAAACCATGGGTCACCGATGGCTTTCGCCACCTGATTAGGCAGAGGCAACGTGCACGCATGGTGGGTGATGTGGAACGGGCAAACAGACTCCGTAATCAAGTGAATCGCGCAGCGCCGAAATTACGACGCCAATTCTACCAATCCAAAATTGCATCAATAGAAGCAACATCATCACGGGATTGGTGGAAACATATGAAGACACTCTTGGGTAACTCACCTGGCGGTCAAAATGAGATGTTGGGTTTGGCAAATGCATTTACTGGTGGAGATATGGACACTCTTGTTAACCGTATGAATGAATGCTTCGTGGCGATCAGTGAAGACTTGCCAAAACTACGAGCTACACACCCCATCTTTGACATTAAAGAACCACTGCCAGCTAAATTCACCATCAGCGTGAGTGACACTAAGTTGGCACTTGATAAGATCAAAGTGAACAAAGCTACGGGTCCGGACAGAATACCCCCATGGGCGTTGAAAGAGTGTTCACACCTTCTTGCGGCGCCGGTAACTGCGATATTTAATAGTTCTCTTAGAGAAGGTGTACTGCCAAAACTATGGAAGACGGCAACTATTATTCCTGTGTCAAAGAAACATCCCCCAGTTACTATTGAAAATGACATAAGACCGATATCACTTACACCCATTATAGCTAAGGTGTTTGAATCACTAGTGCTAAAATGGGTCGATTATTATGTTAAACCACAAATTGATGATAAGCAGTATGGAGGAATGGCAGGGACTTGCACCACGGATGCTCTTGTTGAAATGCTCCACAAATGGTATGAAAGCACCGATGTAACGGGCAATTTTGTAAGAGTGCTTTTTCTTGATTATAGTAAAGCATTTGATCTGATTAACCACGATATACTGTTAAACAAAATGACTGGAATGGAAGTACCTGCACATCTGGTTCGATGGATGGCTGCGTTCTTACTAGATCGCGAACAGAGAGTGAAAATAGGCAACGCTGTGTCCAAACCAGGGTATCCCAATGGGGGCGTTCCCCAAGGGACTTTGTCAGGGCCAAAACACTTTTTAGTCCATATCAATGATTTGCAAACGCCTTGTCCTATTTATAAATATGTTGACGACAGCACTATATTTGAAATATGCAACCAAGACATGGTATCTGTTATCCAGGATTCTGCTGACCTTGTTGAGCAATGGTCCTGTAATAATGACATGCGTATCAATACGACTAAGACCAAAGAGATGGTAATATGTTTCAGAAGAGACAGCACATTTGTAGATTCTCTGCCATATATTTATATGAATGGAAATTATATTGAAAGAGTGTCTCAAGCAAAGGTTCTCGGTGTAACTATATCATCTGACTTAAGTTGGAATGCACATGTAGATGAGATTATTTCAAAGGCAAGAAAGAGAGTGTACATGATTTATCAACTGAAACGTGCTGGTATCAACCAAAACGATTTGATCAGAATTTATGTATCTGTAATTAGACCTGTAGTCGAATATGCGTGCCCTGTGTGGCATACGAACTTACCTAAATACTTATCGGATAACATAGAAATAATTCAAAAAAGGTGTCTCAAAACTATATTTCCAGGTTATCAATACGAAAATATCCTGCAGATGGTAAACCTGCCGACGTTGCACCGCAGACGCGATGAATTGTGTAAAGTGTATTTCACTAAAATGAAGAGTAATGATCACAAACTGAATGCGTTATTACCAAATGGTCGAAGTGTGCCATATTCCTTGAGGTTGTGTAACAAGTTACCAATACCAAGGGCAAAAACTAATCGCTACAAAAATTCCCTAATTCCGTGGTGTTTGGAGCATTTCCAGATCGGTTAGTAATGGACAAGTATTTTAATTTGATTTAATTAATTAATGTATTTATTTATTTTATAACAATGTTTGTGTAATGTATATTTTAATGTACAGTGTATATGTTTTTACATTTATTACCTAGGTTTCTAATGATGATTTTGATTCTTAACAAGATATGCTAACATTGTACATTGATATGATATTGTGTGGAATTGTTGATTTTAGTATGAATGTACATGTACAATCCAACTGCAAAGTTGCCACATAATAAATGTATGTAAATGTTATGTAAATAACTCACATAATATAAATCACACAAAACACATTTCATTGATCGTCCTCGTGAAACAAGTGGACGATTATTAGATGTTTTGAGACCAATATTTGTCGCAACGACACGCTCATCGGTGCGCAGAATTGTATCGAACTAGTGACGCTGACCGGCTTCATGATGAGGTCATTGGCCGTGTCATGAGCGCTATGCCGAAAAACGGGTACTGTTAAAAGCTGTACATACCAATCAGTGTGTACAGCCATACGAAAAGCAAAGGTTCTTTCAGCCTACACAGAAAACTAACGAGAGTGTAGTGTATGTTAGACTTGTGTGGGATGCACCACCCCTCTCGCGTCGTTTTTTTTTAAGAGCTGTTTTTGTCGAGCACACTTCGGAGTAACATTGAAAACCCTGAAACGAAACAGCAGACATTTGGCAAGTTCAATACTAAAACTAAACCACAAAGGATGTAATATATATAAGCAATGGTCGTATTATAGTCATTGACATTGAGCTACATAAATTGTACGCACTACAAAGATTACATTACAGAGTAAGTCATGATGTGTTGTGAACGAACGTCTTTTATCGCCTCGCCTTACATATTTCGATGTGTTTTTATTTGACATTTCAAGACCGCAGAGAGTAGAGTGCCAACACTTTGTTGAACGGATCTTCATTCATCGAGTATAGTGTTACGACGGTCAGCGGTACTAATTGTCAGTTTACATATTAGCCAAACTTCTATTTTCTTACGCCTCGGTGGAAATCTTGGGAAATTGAAAACTAATCGTCGAAGAGTGGTATGCGCCATGTACATTGCGTTGAGCACGAGGACATATATGAATGGTGTGCAATTTCCGACTAGAATTCGGCACTTGTGTAGCATGCGAGCCCACCTCAATTGTTCCTACTTTTCAAACTTCAATACACGAGGGGCGGTCGGCGTAGTGGTTAGCGCATCCGACTGGCACGCCGGCGGCGCGTGTTTAATGCCCATACGCAGCAAGCCTGTTTGTTATATTTGGTATCAAAACCAATAGACGGAGACTGATATTATTGAACTGTGCGGCTGGCGGTTCAATGCTATGCGCCATGCACATTGGCTTGCCTCCTATGTAAAACTTGCCCGAATGTCGCACAGGCCGCTATAACGTTATACAACGCTAGACCTATGTGTGTACCGAAGGGATACATACGCTAGCGAAAGCTTAGATCTCGGAGGAAAGAAGGAGAAGACAAAAGAAAGCGGTACCCACATTTCTTTTGGATCAACGCCGTCGCCATCTTGAAATCTGACGTCGCTTAGAAGCGAAGATGGCGCGTCTGCCGTAATGTCGTTACGTCACAGTAGGTGTGTCGTCGTCTTCCGGGTTGGCGCCATTAGTACGGCGCGCTGCCGAACGCTGGCAAGAGATGCCATCCAGTTTCCTTAGAGTAATCTCCACAGCGTCGCTGTGGGATTTATGACTGTGACGCCAATGGAGTAAAGGCATGCGGGTGTGTGTAACAACTGAGCCTACTGATTTCAAAGTCGTTAGAACATACTATAACAGTCTTTTTATTGTGCTTTTTCATGTGTCATCGCCTGGTGATGATGCTGACCTGTCCACGGTTGACGACTTCTGGCAGCATCGCTGACCGCCCTGGCCCAAAGTTGTGAAGATGGCGACGCGGGAGAACCACTTGACAGTGCGTGAAGCGTTGCTTTTATCGAGTACAGTCCCTTCGTGCAGTATAACGTGTTGACGTTATTGATAATGTAAACCGATAACCAGGAGAATGAAAGATAGCTTGGCACAGATATATGTAGCATAACAAGAGCGAGTGGACATCAGTTTTAATGATACAGTTCTCACAAACTCGAGAAAACAATCAAAACGGTTTAGGTAGAGGCTTGATCTATCTAGCTTTCACGCTATGTGATTGATCAGAGCTGATTTAATGAAGATGGTTTCGACTTCCTTCGAATCGTTTCCTCGCAACCCGTTCAGATGGTGTGTTTCGGGGTCTAGGGATGCCTCCCAGTGTTATGGTATTTATTTTTTAGTTTTTACCGAATGTTGTCTAACTGTATTAAGAAGTAAACTACGTGGATACAGTGCAAAGCAGCCAACTAACTGTACCCGAAAAGGGTACCCCATAACACCATCATCTTGTGAGCGAGCTACTGTTGCACAAGGGCAACTTCGTTACATTAATTGTAGTATTTGTAAATAAGAATGTCAAGATATGATGCTAAAATGCGGCACATGACAGGCAATTTCTACCTACAACGAGAGGCCGATATCGCACCGCGGAATGTATCTTAACATTGACATGCGTAAGCACCATTCGCGCGAATGTCACACACATTCTCGCACGCATACATACACCTAATCAATACAGTTACATTTCTTTGCTATTACACCAAGCAGAACGCACTACCAGTGGAAACAGTATGCTAAGGAACCAGCATGCAAGGGCAACCTTCAGCCAGGCGCTTTACTATACTATAACTCACATAATATAAATCACACAAAACACATTTCATTGATCGTCCTCGTGAAACAAGTGGACGATTATTAGATGTTTTGAGACCAATATTTGTCGCAACGACACGCTCATCGGTGCGCAGAATTGTATCGAACTAGTGACGCTGACCGGCTTCATGATGAGGTCATTGGCCGTGTCATGAGCGCTATGCCGAAAAACGGGTACTGTTAAAAGCTGTACATACCAATCAGTGTGTACAGCCATACGAAAAGCAAAGGTTCTTTCAGCCTACACAGAAAACTAACGAGAGTGTAGTGTATGTTAGACTTGTGTGGGATGCACCACCCCTCTCGCGTCGTTTTTTTTTAAGAGCTGTTTTTGTCGAGCACACTTCGGAGTAACATTGAAAACCCTGAAACGAAACAGCAGACATTTGGCAAGTTCAATACTAAAACTAAACCACAAAGGATGTAATATATATAAGCAATGGTCGTATTATAGTCATTGACATTGAGCTACATAAATTGTACGCACTACAAAGATTACATTACAGAGTAAGTCATGATGTGTTGTGAACGAACGTCTTTTATCGCCTCGCCTTACATATTTCGATGTGTTTTTATTTGACATTTCAAGACCGCAGAGAGTAGAGTGCCAACACTTTGTTGAACGGATCTTCATTCATCGAGTATAGTGTTACGACGGTCAGCGGTACTAATTGTCAGTTTACATATTAGCCAAACTTCTATTTTCTTACGCCTCGGTGGAAATCTTGGGAAATTGAAAACTAATCGTCGAAGAGTGGTATGCGCCATGTACATTGCGTTGAGCACGAGGACATATATGAATGGTGTGCAATTTCCGACTAGAATTCGGCACTTGTGTAGCATGCGAGCCCACCTCAATTGTTCCTACTTTTCAAACTTCAATACACGAGGGGCGGTCGGCGTAGTGGTTAGCGCATCCGACTGGCACGCCGGCGGCGCGTGTTTAATACCCATACGCAGCAAGCCTGTTTGTTATATTTGGTATCAAAACCAATAGACGGAGACTGATATTATTGAACTGTGCGGCTGGCGGTTCAATGCTATGCGCCATGCACATTGGCTTGCCTCCTATGTAAAACTTGCCCGAATGTCGCACAGGCCGCTATAACGTTATACAACGCTAGACCTATGTGTGTACCGAAGGGATACATACGCTAGCGAAAGCTTAGATCTCGGAGGAAAGAAGGAGAAGACAAAAGAAAGCGGTACCCACATTTCTTTTGGATCAACGCCGTCGCCATCTTGAAATCTGACGTCGCTTAGAAGCGAAGATGGCGCGTCTGCCGTAATGTCGTTACGTCACAGTAGGTGTGTCGTCGTCTTCCGGGTTGGCGCCATTAGTACGGCGCGCTGCCGAACGCTAGCAAGAGATGCCATCCAGTTTCCTTAGAGTAATCTCCACAGCGTCGCTGTGGGATTTATGACTGTGACGCCAATGGAGTAAAGGCATGCGGGTGTGTGTAACAACTGAGCCTACTGATTTCAAAGTCGTTAGAACATACTATAACAGTCTTTTTATTGTGCTTTTTCATGTGTCATCGCCTGGTGATGATGCTGACCTGTCCACGGTTGACGACTTCTGGCAGCATCGCTGACCGCCCTGGCCCAAAGTTGTGAAGATGGCGACGCGGGAGAACCACTTGACAGTGCGTGAAGCCTTGCTTTTATCGAGTACAGTCCCTTCGTGCAGTATAACGTGTTGACGTTATTGATAATGTAAACCGATAACCAGGAGAATGAAAGATAGCTTGGCACAGATATATGTAGCATAACAAGAGCGAGTGGACATCAGTTTTAATGATACAGTTCTCACAAACTCGAGAAAACAATCAAAACAGTTTAGGTAGAGGCTTGATCTATCTAGCTTTCACGCTATGTGATTGATCAGAGCTGATTTAATGAAGATGGTTTCGACTTCCTTCGAATCGTTTCCTCGCAACCCGTTCAGATGGTGTGTTTCGGGGTCTAGGGATGCCTCCCAGTGTTATGGTATTTATTTGTTAGTTTTTACCGAATGTTGTCTAACTGTATTAACAAGTAAACTACGTGGATACAGTGCAAAGCAGCCAACTAACTGTACCCGAAAAGGGTACCCCATAACACCATCATCTTGTGAGCGAGCTACTGTTGCACAAGGGCAACTTCGTTACATTAATTGTAGTATTTGTAAATAAGAATGTCAAGATATGATGCTAAAATGCGGCACATGACAGGCAATTTCTACCTACAACGAGAGGCCGATATCGCACCGCGGAATGTATCTTAACATTGACATGCGTAAGCACCATTCGCGCGAATGTCACACACATTCTCGCACGCATACATACACCTAATCAATACAGTTACATTTCTTTGCTATTACACCAAGCAGAACGCACTACCAGTGGAAACAGTATGCTAAGGAACCAGCATGCAAGGGCAACCTTCAGCCAGGCGCTTTACTATATTATAACTCACATAATATAAATCACACAAAACACATTTCATTGATCGTCCTCGTGAAACAAGTGGACGATTATTAGATGTTTTGAGACCAATATTTGTCGCAACGACACGCTCATCGGTGCGCAGAATTGTATCGAACTAGTGACGCTGACCGGCTTCATGGTGAGGTCATTGGCCGTGTCATGAGCGCTATGCCGAAAAACGGGTACTGTTAAAAGCTGTACATACCAATCAGTGTGTACAGCCATACGAAAAGCAAAGGTTCTTTTAGCCTACACAGAAAACTAACGAGAGTGTAGTGTATGTTAGACTTGTGTGGGATGCACCACCCCTCTCGCGTCGTGTTCTGAGAGCTGTTTTTGTCGAGCACACTTCGGAGTAAAATTGAAAACCCTGAAACGAAACAGCAGACATTTGGCAAGTTCAATACTAAAACTAAACCACAAAGGATGTAATATATATAAGCAATGGTCGTATTATAGTCATTGACATTGAGCTACATAAATTGTACGCACTACAAAGATTACATTACAGAGTAAATCATGATGTGTTGTGAACGAACGTCTTTTATCGCCTCGCCTTACATATTTCGATGTGTTTTTATTTGACATTTCAAGACCGCAGAGAGTAGAGTGCCAACACTTTGTTGAACGGATCTTCATTCATCGAGTATAGTGTTACGACGGTCAGCGGTACTAATTGTCAGTTTACATATTAGCCAAACTTCTATTTTCTTACGCCTCGGTGGAAATCTTGGGAAATTGAAAACTAATCGTCGAAGAGTGGTATGCGCCATGTACATTGCGTTGAGCACGAGGACATATATGAATGGTGTGCAATTTCCGACTAGAATTCGGCACTTGTGTAGCATGCGAGCCCACCTCAATTGTTCCTACTTTTCAAACTTCAATACACGAGGGGCGGTCGGCGTAGTGGTTAGCGCATCCGACTGGCACGCCGGCGGCGCGTGTTTAATACCCATACGCAGCAAGCCTGTTTGTTATATTTGGTATCAAAACCAATAGACGGAGACTGATATTATTGAACTGTGCGGCTGGCGGTACAATGCTATGCGCCACGCACATTGGCTTGCCTCCTATGTAAAACTTGCCCGAATGTCGCACAGGCCGCTATAACGTTATACAACGCTAGACCTATGTGTGCACCGAAGGGATACATACGCTAGCGAAAGCTTAGATCTCGGAGGAAAGAAGGAGAAGACAAAAGAAAGCGGTACCCACATTTCTTTTGGATCAACGCCGTCGCCATCTTGAAATCTGACGTCGCTTAGAAGCGAAGATGGCGCGTCTGCCGTAATGTCGTTACGTCACAGTAGGTGTGTCGTCGTCTTCCGGGTTGGCGCCATTAGTACGGCGCGCTCCCGAACGCTGGCAAGAGATGCCATCCAGTTTCCTTAGAGTAATCTCCACAGCGTCGCTGTGGGATTTATGACTGTGACGCCAATGGAGTAAAGGCATGCGGGTGTGTGTAACAACTGAGCCTACTGATTTCAAAGTCGTTAGAACATACTATAACAGTCTTTTTATTGTGCTTTTTCATGTGTCATCGCCTGGTGATGATGCTGACCTGTCCACGGTTGACGACTTCTGGCAGCATCGCTGACCGCCCTGGCCCAAAGTTGTGAAGATGGCGACGCGGGAGAACCACTTGACAGTGCGTGAAGCGTTGCTTTTATCGAGTACAGTCCCTTCGTGCAGTATAACGTGTTGACGTTATTGATAATGTAAACCGATAACCAGGAGAATGAAAGATAGCTTGGCACAGATATATGTAGCATAACAAGAGCGAGTGGACATCAGTTTTAATGATACAGTTCTCACAAACTCGAGAAAACAATCAAAACGGTTTAGGTAGAGGCTTGATCTATCTAGCTTTCACGCTATGTGATTGATCAGAGCTGATTTAATGAAGATGGTTTCGACTTCCTTCGAATCGTTTCCTCGCAACCCGTTCAGATGGTGTGTTTCGGGGTCTAGGGATGCCTCCCAGTGTTATGGTATTTATTTGTTAGTTTTTACCGAATGTTGTCTAACTGTATTAAGAAGTAAACTACGTGGATACAGTGCAAAGCAGCCAACTAACTGTACCCGAAAAGGGTACCCCATAACACCATCATCTTGTGAGCGAGCTACTGTTGCACAAGGGCAACTTCGTTACATTAATTGTAGTATTTGTAAATAAGAATGTCAAGATATGATGCTAAAATGCGGCACATGACAGGCAATTTCTACCTACAACGAGAGGCCGATATCGCACCGCGGAATGTATCTTAACATTGACATGCGTAAGCACCATTCGCGCGAATGTCACACACATTCTCGCACGCATACATACACGTAATCAATACAGTTACATTTCTTTGCTATTACACCAAGCAGAACGCACTACCAGTGGAAACAGTATGCTAAGGAACCAGCATGCAAGGGCAACCTTCAGCCAGGCGCTTTACTATACTATAACTCACATAATATAAATCACACAAAACACATTTCATTGATCGTCCTCGTGAAACAAGTGGACGATTATTAGATGTTTTGAGACCAATATTTGTCGCAACGACACGCTCATCGGTGCGCAGAATTGTATCGAACTAGTGACGCTGACCGGCTTCATGGTGAGGTCATTGGCCGTGTCATGAGCGCTATGCCGAAAAACGGGTACTGTTAAAAGCTGTACATACCAATCAGTGTGTACAGCCATACGAAAAGCAAAGGTTCTTTCAGCCTACACAGAAAACTAACGAGAGTGTAGTGTATGTTAGACTTGTGTGGGATGCACCACCCCTCTCGCGTCGTGTTCTGAGAGCTGTTTTTGTCGAGCACACTTCGGAGTAAAATTGAAAACCCTGAAACGAAACAGCAGACATTTGGCAAGTTCAATACTAAAACTAAACCACAAAGGATGTAATATATATAAGCAATGGTCGTATTATAGTCATTGACATTGAGCTACATAAATTGTACGCACTACAAAGATTACATTACAGAGTAAGTCATGATGTGTTGTGAACGAACGTCTTTTATCGCCTCGCCTTACATATTTCGATGTGTTTTTATTTGACATTTCAAGACCGCAGAGAGTAGAGTGCCAACACTTTGTTGAACGGATCTTCATTCATCGAGTATAGTGTTACGACGGTCAGCGGTACTAATTGTCAGTTTACATATTAGCCAAACTTCTATTTTCTTACGCCTCGGTGGAAATCTTGGGAAATTGAAAACTAATCGTCGAAGAGTGGTATGCGCCATGTACATTGCGTTGAGCACGAGGACATATATGAATGGTGTGCAATTTCCGACTAGAATTCGGCACTTGTGTAGCATGCGAGCCCACCTCAATTGTTCCTACTTTTCAAACTTCAATACACGAGGGGCGGTCGGCGTAGTGGTTAGCGCATCCGACTGGCACGCCGGCGGCGCGTGTTTAATACCCATACGCAGCAAGCCTGTTTGTTATATTTGGTATCAAAACCAATAGACGGAGACTGATATTATTGAACTGTGCGGCTGGCGGTTCAATGCTATGCGCCATGCACATTGGCTTGCCTCCTATGTAAAACTTGCCCGAATGTCGCACAGGCCGCTATAACGTTATACAACGCTAGACCTATGTGTGTACCGAAGGGATACATACGCTAGCGAAAGCTTAGATCTCGGAGGAAAGAAGGAGAAGACAAAAGAAAGCGGTACCCACATTTCTTTTGGATCAACGCCGTCGCCATCTTGAAATCTGACGTCGCTTAGAAGCGAAGATGGCGCGTCTGCCGTAATGTCGTTACGTCACAGTAGGTGTGTCGTCGTCTTCCGGGTTGGCGCCATTAGTACGGCGCGCTGCCGAACGCTAGCAAGAGATGCCATCCAGTTTCCTTAGAGTAATCTCCACAGCGTCGCTGTGGGATTTATGACTGTGACGCCAATGGAGTAAAGGCATGCGGGTGTGTGTAACAACTGAGCCTACTGATTTCAAAGTCGTTAGAACATACTATAACAGTCTTTTTATTGTGCTTTTTCATGTGTCATCGCCTGGTGATGATGCTGACCTGTCCACGGTTGACGACTTCTGGCAGCATCGCTGACCGCCCTGGCCCAAAGTTGTGAAGATGGCGACGCGGGAGAACCACTTGACAGTGCGTGAAGCCTTGCTTTTATCGAGTACAGTCCCTTCGTGCAGTATAACGTGTTGACGTTATTGATAATGTAAACCGATAACCAGGAGAATGAAAGATAGCTTGGCACAGATATATGTAGCATAACAAGAGCGAGTGGACATCAGTTTTAATGATACAGTTCTCACAAACTCGAGAAAACAATCAAAACAGTTTAGGTAGAGGCTTGATCTATCTAGCTTTCACGCTATGTGATTGATCAGAGCTGATTTAATGAAGATGGTTTCGACTTCCTTCGAATCGTTTCCTCGCAACCCGTTCAGATGGTGTGTTTCGGGGTCTAGGGATGCCTCCCAGTGTTATGGTATTTATTTTTTAGTTTTTACCGAATGCTGTCTAACTGTATTAAGAAGTAAACTACGTGGATACAGTGCAAAGCAGCCAACTAACTGTACCCGAAAAGGGTACCCCATAACACCATCATCTTGTGAGCGAGCTACTGTTGCACAAGGGCAACTTCGTTACATTAATTGTAGTATTTGTAAATAAGAATGTCAAGATATGATGCTAAAATGCGGCACATGACAGGCAATTTCTACCTACAACGAGAGGCCGATATCGCACCGCGGAATGTATCTTAACATTGACATGCGTAAGCACCATTCGCGCGAATGTCACACACATTCTCGCACGCATACATACACCTAATCAATACAGTTACATTTCTTTGCTATTACACCAAGCAGAACGCACTACCAGTGGAAACAGTATGCTAAGGAACCAGCATGCAAGGGCAACCTTCAGCCAGGCGCTTTACTATATTATAACTCACATAATATAAATCACACAAAACACATTTCATTGATCGTCCTCGTGAAACAAGTGGACGATTATTAGATGTTTTGAGACCAATATTTGTCGCAACGACACGCTCATCGGTGCGCAGAATTGTATCGAACTAGTGACGCTGACCGGCTTCATGGTGAGGTCATTGGCCGTGTCATGAGCGCTATGCCGAAAAACGGGTACTGTTAAAAGCTGTACATACCAATCAGTGTGTACAGCCATACGAAAAGCAAAGGTTCTTTTAGCCTACACAGAAAACTAACGAGAGTGTAGTGTATGTTAGACTTGTGTGGGATGCACCACCCCTCTCGCGTCGTGTTCTGAGAGCTGTTTTTGTCGAGCACACTTCGGAGTAAAATTGAAAACCCTGAAACGAAACAGCAGACATTTGGCAAGTTCAATACTAAAACTAAACCACAAAGGATGTAATATATATAAGCAATGGTCGTATTATAGTCATTGACATTGAGCTACATAAATTGTACGCACTACAAAGATTACATTACAGAGTAAATCATGATGTGTTGTGAACGAACGTCTTTTATCGCCTCGCCTTACATATTTCGATGTGTTTTTATTTGACATTTCAAGACCGCAGAGAGTAGAGTGCCAACACTTTGTTGAACGGATCTTCATTCATCGAGTATAGTGTTACGACGGTCAGCGGTACTAATTGTCAGTTTACATATTAGCCAAACTTCTATTTTCTTACGCTTCGGTGGAAATCTTGAGAAATTGAAAACTAATCGTCGAAGAGTGGTATGCGCCATGTACATTGCGTTGAGCACGAGGACATTTATGAATGGTGTGCAATTTCCGACTAGAATTCGGCACTTGTGTAGCATGCGAGCCCACCTCAATTGTTCCTACTTTTCAAACTTCAATACACGAGGGGCGGTCGACGTAGTGGTTAGCGCATCCGACTGGCACGCCGGAGGCGCGGGTTTAATACCCAGACGCAGCAAGCCTGTTTGTTATATTTGGTATCAAAACCAATAGACGGAGACTGACATTATTGAACTGTGCGGCTGGCGGTACAATGCTATGCGCCACGCACATTGGCTTGCCTCCTATGTAAAACTTGCCCGAATGTCGCACAGGCCGCTATAACGTTATACAACGCTAGACCTATGTGTGTACCGAAGGGATACATACGCTAGCGAAAGCTTAGATCTCGGAGGAAAGAAGGAGAAGACAAAAGAAAGCGGTACCCACATTTCTTTTGGATCAACGCCGTCGCCATCTTGAAATCTGACGTCGCTTAGAAGCGAAGATGGCGCGTCTGCCGTAATGTCGTTACGTCACAGTAGGTGTGTCGTCGTCTTCCGGGTTGGCGCCATTAGTACGGCGCGCTCCCGAACGCTGGCAAGAGATGCCATCCAGTTTCCTTAGAGTAATCTCCACAGCGTCGCTGTGGGATTTATGACTGTGACGCCAATGGAGTAAAGGCATGCGGGTGTGTGTAACAACTGAGCCTACTGATTTCAAAGTCGTTAGAACATACTATAACAGTCTTTTTATTGTGCTTTTTCATGTGTCATCGCCTGGTGATGATGCTGACCTGTCCACGGTTGACGACTTCTGGCAGCATCGCTGACCGCCCTGGCCCAAAGTTGTGAAGATGGCGACGCGGGAGAACCACTTGACAGTGCGTGAAGCGTTGCTTTTATCGAGTACAGTCCCTTCGTGCAGTATAACGTGTTGACGTTATTGATAATGTAAACCGATAACCAGGAGAATGAAAGATAGCTTGGCACAGATATATGTAGCATAACAAGAGCGAGTGGACATCAGTTTTAATGATACAGTTCTCACAAACTCGAGAAAACAATCAAAACAGTTTAGGTAGAGGCTTGATCTATCTAGCTTTCACGCTATGTGATTGATCAGAGCTGATTTAATGAAGATGGTTTCGACTTCCTTCGAATCGTTTCCTCGCAACCCGTTCAGATGGTGTGTTTCGGGGTCTAGGGATGCCTCCCAGTGTTATGGTATTTATTTTTTAGTTTTTACCGAATGCTGTCTAACTGTATTAAGAAGTAAACTACGTGGATACAGTGCAAAGCAGCCAACTAACTGTACCCGAAAAGGGTACCCCATAACACCATCATCTTGTGAGCGAGCTACTGTTGCACAAGGGCAACTTCGTTACATTAATTGTAGTATTTGTAAATAAGAATGTCAAGATATGATGCTAAAATGCGGCACATGACAGGCAATTTCTACCTACAACGAGAGGCCGATATCGCACCGCGGAATGTATCTTAACATTGACATGCGTAAGCACCATTCGCGCGAATGTCACACACATTCTCGCACGCATACATACACCTAATCAATACAGTTACATTTCTTTGCTATTACACCAAGCAGAACGCACTACCAGTGGAAACAGTATGCTAAGGAACCAGCATGCAAGGGCAACCTTCAGCCAGGCGCTTTACTATATTATAACTCACATAATATAAATCACACAAAACACATTTCATTGATCGTCCTCGTGAAACAAGTGGACGATTATTAGATGTTTTGAGACCAATATTTGTCGCAACGACACGCTCATCGGTGCGCAGAATTGTATCGAACTAGTGACGCTGACCGGCTTCATGGTGAGGTCATTGGCCGTGTCATGAGCGCTATGCCGAAAAACGGGTACTGTTAAAAGCTGTACATACCAATCAGTGTGTACAGCCATACGAAAAGCAAAGGTTCTTTCAGCCTACACAGAAAACTAACGAGAGTGTAGTGTATGTTAGACTTGTGTGGGATGCACCACCCCTCTCGCGTCGTGTTCTGAGAGCTGTTTTTGTCGAGCACACTTCGGAGTAAAATTGAAAACCCTGAAACGAAACAGCAGACATTTGGCAAGTTCAATACTAAAACTAAACCACAAAGGATGTAATATATATAAGCAATGGTCGTATTATAGTCATTGACATTGAGCTACATAAATTGTACGCACTACAAAGATTACATTACAGAGTAAATCATGATGTGTTGTGAACGAACGTCTTTTATCGCCTCGCCTTACATATTTCGATGTGTTTTTATTTGACATTTCAAGACCGCAGAGAGTAGAGTGCCAACACTTTGTTGAACGGATCTTCATTCATCGAGTATAGTGTTATGACGGTCAGCGGTACTAATTGTCAGTTTACATATTAGCCAAACTTCTATTTTCTTACGCCTCGGTGGAAATCTTGGGAAATTGAAAACTAATCGTCGAAGAGTGGTATGCGCCATGTACATTGCGTTGAGCACGAGGACATATATGAATGGTGTGCAATTTCCGACTAGAATTCGGCACTTGTGTAGCATGCGAGCCCACCTCAATTGTTCCTACTTTTCAAACTTCAATACACGAGGGGCGGTCGGCGTAGTGGTTAGCGCATCCGACTGGCACGCCGGCGGCGCGTGTTTAATACCCATACGCAGCAAGCCTGTTTGTTATATTTGGTATCAAAACCAATAGACGGAGACTGATATTATTGAACTGTGCGGCTGGCGGTTCAATGCTATGCGCCATGCACATTGGCTTGCCTCCTATGTAAAACTTGCCCGAATGTCGCACAGGCCGCTATAACGTTATACAACGCTAGACCTATGTGTGTACCGAAGGGATACATACGCTAGCGAAAGCTTAGATCTCGGAGGAAAGAAGGAGAAGACAAAAGAAAGCGGTACCCACATTTCTTTTGGATCAACGCCGTCGCCATCTTGAAATCTGACGTCGCTTAGAAGCGAAGATGGCGCGTCTGCCGTAATGTCGTTACGTCACAGTAGGTGTGTCGTCGTCTTCCGGGTTGGCGCCATTAGTACGGCGCGCTGCCGAACGCTGGCAAGAAATGCCATCCAGTTTCCTTAGAGTAATCTCCACAGCGTCGCTGTGGGATTTATGACTGTGACGCCAATGGAGTAAAGGCATGCGGGTGTGTGTAACAACTGAGCCTACTGATTTCAAAGTCGTTAGAACATACTATAACAGTCTTTTTATTGTGCTTTTTCATGTGTCATCGCCTGGTGATGATGCTGACCTGTCCACGGTTGACGACTTCTGGCAGCATCGCTGACCGCCCTGGCCCAAAGTTGTGAAGATGGCGACGCGGGAGAACCACTTGACAGTGCGTGAAGCCTTGCTTTTATCGAGTACAGTCCCTTCGTGCAGTATAACGTGTTGACGTTATTGATAATGTAAACCGATAACCAGGAGAATGAAAGATAGCTTGGCACAGATATATGTAGCATAACAAGAGCGAGTGGACATCAGTTTTAATGATACAGTTCTCACAAACTCGAGAAAACAATCAAAACGGTTTAGGTAGAGGCTTGATCTATCTAGCTTTCACGCTATGTGATTGATCAGAGCTGATTTAATGAAGATGGTTTCGACTTCCTTCGAATCGTTTCCTCGCAACCCGTTCAGATGGTGTGTTTCGGGGTCTAGGGATGCCTCCCAGTGTCATGGTATTTATTTTTTAGTTTTTACCGAATGTTGTCTAACTGTATTAAGAAGTAAACTACGTGGATACAGTGCAAAGCAGCCAACTAACTGTACCCGAAAAGGGTACCCCATAACACCATCATATTGTGAGCGAGCTACTGTTGCACAAGGGCAACTTCGTTACATTAATTGTAGTATTTGTAAATAAGAATGTCAAGATATGATGCTAAAATGCGGCACATGACAGGCAATTTCTACCAACAACGAGAGGCCGATATCGCACCGCGGAATGTATCTTAACATTGACATGCGTAAGCACCATTCGCGCGAATGTCACACACATTCTCGCACGCATACATACACCTAATCAATACAGTTACATTTCTTTGCTATTACACCAAGCAGAACGCACTACCAGTGGAAACAGTATGCTAAGGAACCAGCATGCAAGGGCAACCTTCAGCCAGGCGCTTTACTATACTATAACTCACATAATATAAATCACACAAAACACATTTCATTGATCGTCCTCGTGAAACAAGTGGACGATTATTAGATGTTTTGAGACCAATATTTGTCGCAACGACACGCTCATCGGTGCGCAGAATTGTATCGAACTAGTGACGCTGACCGGCTTCATGGTGAGGTCATTGGCCGTGTCATGAGCGCTATGCCGAAAAACGGGTACTGTTAAAAGCTGTACATACCAATCAGTGTGTACAGCCATACGAAAAGCAAAGGTTCTTTTAGCCTACACAGAAAACTAACGAGAGTGTAGTGTATGTTAGACTTGTGTGGGATGCACCACCCCTCTCGCGTCGTGTTCTGAGAGCTGTTTTTGTCGAGCACACTTCGGAGTAAAATTGAAAACCCTGAAACGAAACAGCAGACATTTGGCAAGTTCAATACTAAAACTAAACCACAAAGGATGTAATATATATAAGCAATGGTCGTATTATAGTCATTGACATTGAGCTACATAAATTGTACGCACTACAAAGATTACATTACAGAGTAAATCATGATGTGTTGTGAACGAACGTCTTTTATCGCCTCGCCTTACATATTTCGATGTGTTTTTATTTGACATTTCAAGACCGCAGAGAGTAGAGTGCCAACACTTTGTTGAACGGATCTTCATTCATCGAGTATAGTGTTACGACGGTCAGCGGTACTAATTGTCAGTTTACATATTAGCCAAACTTCTATTTTCTTACGCTTCGGTGGAAATCTTGAGAAATTGAAAACTAATCGTCGAAGAGTGGTATGCGCCATGTACATTGCGTTGAGCACGAGGACATTTATGAATGGTGTGCAATTTCCGACTAGAATTCGGCACTTGTGTAGCATGCGAGCCCACCTCAATTGTTCCTACTTTTCAAACTTCAATACACGAGGGGCGGTCGACGTAGTGGTTAGCGCATCCGACTGGCACGCCGGCGGCGCGGGTTTAATACCCAGACGCAGCAAGCCTGTTTGTTATATTTGGTATCAAAACCAATAGACGGAGACTGACATTATTGAACTGTGCGGCTGGCGGTACAATGCTATGCGCCACGCACATTGGCTTGCCTCCTATGTAAAACTTGCCCGAATGTCGCACAGGCCGCTATAACGTTATACAACGCTAGACCTATGTGTGTACCGAAGGGATACATACGCTAGCGAAAGCTTAGATCTCGGAGGAAAGAAGGAGAAGACAAAAGAAAGCGGTACCCACATTTCTTTTGGATCAACGCCGTCGCCATCTTGAAATCTGACGTCACTTAGAAGCGAAGATGGCGCGTCTGCCGTAATGTCGTTACGTCACAGTAGGTGTGTCGTCGTCTTCCGGGTTGGCGCCATTAGTACGGCGCGCTCCCGAACGCTGGCAAGAGATGCCATCCAGTTTCCTTAGAGTAATCTCCACAGCGTCGCTGTGGGATTTATGACTGTGACGCCAATGGAGTAAAGGCATGCGGGTGTGTGTAACAACTGAGCCTACTGATTTCAAAGTCGTTAGAACATACTATAACAGTCTTTTTATTGTGCTTTTTCATGTGTCATCGCCTGGTGATGATGCTGACCTGTCCACGGTTGACGACTTCTGGCAGCATCGCTGACCGCCCTGGCCCAAAGTTGTGAAGATGGCGACGCGGGAGAACCACTTGACAGTGCGTGAAGCGTTGCTTTTATCGAGTACAGTCCCTTCGTGCAGTATAACGTGTTGACGTTATTGATAATGTAAACCGATAACCAGGAGAATGAAAGATAGCTTGGCACAGATATATGTAGCATAACAAGAGCGAGTGGACATCAGTTTTAATGATACAGTTCTCACAAACTCGAGAAAACAATCAAAACGGTTTAGGTAGAGGCTTGATCTATCTAGCTTTCACGCTATGTGATTGATCAGAGCTGATTTAATGAAGATGGTTTCGACTTCCTTCGAATCGTTTCCTCGCAACCCGTTCAGATGGTGTGTTTCGGGGTCTAGGGATGCCTCCCAGTGTTATGGTATTTATTTGTTAGTTTTTACCGAATGTTGTCTAACTGTATTAACAAGTAAACTACGTGGATACAGTGCAAAGCAGCCAACTAACTGTACCCGAAAAGGGTACCCCATAACACCATCATCTTGTGAGCGAGCTACTGTTGCACAAGGGCAACTTCGTTACATTAATTGTAGTATTTGTAAATAAGAATGTCAAGATATGATGCTAAAATGCGGCACATGACAGGCAATTTCTACCTACAACGAGAGGCCGATATCGCACCGCGGAATGTATCTTAACATTGACATGCGTAAGCACCATTCGCGCGAATGTCACACACATTCTCGCACGCATACATACACCTAATCAATACAGTTACATTTCTTTGCTATTACACCAAGCAGAACGCACTACCAGTGGAAACAGTATGCTAAGGAACCAGCATGCAAGGGCAACCTTCAGCCAGGCGCTTTACTATACTATAACTCACATAATATAAATCACACAAAACACATTTCATTGATCGTCCTCGTGAAACAAGTGGACGATTATTAGATGTTTTGAGACCAATATTTGTCGCAACGACACGCTCATCGGTGCGCAGAATTGTATCGAACTAGTGACGCTGACCGGCTTCATGATGAGGTCATTGGCCGTGTCATGAGCGCTATGCCGAAAAACGGGTACTGTTAAAAGCTGTACATACCAATCAGTGTGTACAGCCATACGAAAAGCAAAGGTTCTTTCAGCCTACACAGAAAACTAACGAGAGTGTAGTGTATGTTAGACTTGTGTGGGATGCACCACCCCTCTCGCGTCGTTTTTTTTTAAGAGCTGTTTTTGTCGAGCACACTTCGGAGTAACATTGAAAACCCTGAAACGAAACAGCAGACATTTGGCAAGTTCAATACTAAAACTAAACCACAAAGGATGTAATATATATAAGCAATGGTCGTATTATAGTCATTGACATTGAGCTACATAAATTGTACGCACTACAAAGATTACATTACAGAGTAAGTCATGATGTGTTGTGAACGAACGTCTTTTATCGCCTCGCCTTACATATTTCGATGTGTTTTTATTTGACATTTCAAGACCGCAGAGAGTAGAGTGCCAACACTTTGTTGAACGGATCTTCATTCATCGAGTATAGTGTTACGACGGTCAGCGGTACTAATTGTCAGTTTACATATTAGCCAAACTTCTATTTTCTAAGGCGTCGGTGGAAATCTTGGGAAATTGAAAACTAATCGTCGAAGAGTGGTATGCGCCATGTACATTGCGTTGAGCACGAGGACATTTATGAATGGTGTGCAATTTCCGACTAGAATTCAGCACTTGTGTAGCATGCGAGCCCACCTCAATTGTTCCTACTTTTCAAACTTCAATACACGAGGGGCGGTCGGCGTAGTGGTTAGCGCATCCGACTGGCAGGCCGGCGGCGCGGGTTTAATACCCATACGCAGCAAGCCTGTTTGTTTGTTATATTTGATATCAAAACCAATTGACGGAGACTGACATTATTGAACTGTGCGGCTGGCGGTACAATGCTATGCGCCACGCACATTGGCTTGCCTCCTATGTAAAACTTGCCCGAATGTCGCACAGGCCGCTATAACGTTATACAACGCTAGACCTATGTGTGTACCGAAGGGATACATACGCTAGCGAAAGCTTAGATCTCGGAGGAAAGAAGGAGAAGACAAAAGAAAGCGGTACCCACATTTCTTTTGGATCAACGCCGTCGCCATCTTGAAATCTGACGTCGCTTAGAAGCGAAGATGGCGCGTCTGCCGTAATGTCGTTACGTCACAGTAGGTGTGTCGTCGTCTTCCGCGTTGGCGCCATTAGTACGGCGCGCTGCCGAACGCTGGCAAGAGATGCCATCCAGTTTCCTTAGAGTAATCTCCACAGCGTCGCTGTGGGATTTATGACTGTGACGCCAATGGAGTAAAGGCATGCGGGTGTGTGTAACAACTGAGCCTACTGATTTCAAAGTCGTTAGAACATACTATAACAGTCTTTTTATTGTGCTTTTTCATGTGTCATCGCCTGGTGATGATGCTGACCTGTCCACGGTTGACGACTTCTGGCAGCATCGCTGACCGCCCTGGCCCAAAGTTGTGAAGATGGCGACGCGGGAGAACCACTTGACAGTGCGTGAAGCCTTGCTTTTATCGAGTACAGTCCCTTCGTGCAGTATAACGTGTTGACGTTATTGATAATGTAAACCGATAACCAGGAGAATGAAAGATAGCTTGGCACAGATATATGTAGCATAACAAGAGCGAGTGGACATCAGTTTTAATGATACAGTTCTCACAAACTCGAGAAAACAATCAAAACAGTTTAGGTAGAGGCTTGATCTATCTAGCTTTCACGCTATGTGATTGATCAGAGCTGATTTAATGAAGATGGTTTCGACTTCCTTCGAATCGTTTCCTCGCAACCCGTTCAGATGGTGTGTTTCGGGGTCTAGGGATGCCTCCCAGTGTTATGGTATTTATTTTTTAGTTTTTACCGAATGCTGTCTAACTGTATTAAGAAGTAAACTACGTGGATACAGTGCAAAGCAGCCAACTAACTGTACCCGAAAAGGGTACCCCATAACACCATCATCTTGTGAGCGAGCTACTGTTGCACAAGGGCAACTTCGTTACATTAATTGTAGTATTTGTAAATAAGAATGTCAAGATATGATGCTAAAATGCGGCACATGACAGGCAATTTCTACCTACAACGAGAGGCCGATATCGCACCGCGGAATGTATCTTAACATTGACATGCGTAAGCACCATTCGCGCGAATGTCACACACATTCTCGCACGCATACATACACCTAATCAATACAGTTACATTTCTTTGCTATTACACCAAGCAGAACGCACTACCAGTGGAAACAGTATGCTAAGGAACCAGCATGCAAGGGCAACCTTCAGCCAGGCGCTTTACTATACTATAACTCACATAATATAAATCACACAAAACACATTTCATTGATCGTCCTCGTGAAACAAGTGGACGATTATTAGATGTTTTGAGACCAATATTTGTCGCAACGACACGCTCATCGGTGCGCAGAATTGTATCGAACTAGTGACGCTGACCGGCTTCATGATGAGGTCATTGGCCGTGTCATGAGCGCTATGCCGAAAAACGGGTACTGTTAAAAGCTGTACATACCAATCAGTGTGTACAGCCATACGAAAAGCAAAGGTTCTTTCAGCCTACACAGAAAACTAACGAGAGTGTAGTGTATGTTAGACTTGTGTGGGATGCACCACCCCTCTCGCGTCGTGTTCTGAGAGCTGTTTTTGTCGAGCACACTTCGGAGTAACATTGAAAACCCTGAAACGAAACAGCAGACATTTGGCAAGTTCAATACTAAAACTAAACCACAAAGGATGTAATATATATAAGCAATGGTCGTATTATAGTCATTGACATTGAGCTACATAAATTGTACGCACTACAAAGATTACATTACAGAGTAAGTCATGATGTGTTGTGAACGAACGTCTTTTATCGCCTCGCCTTACATATTTCGATGTGTTTTTATTTGACATTTCAAGACCGCAGAGAGTAGAGTGCCAACACTTTGTTGAACGGATCTTCATTCATCGAGTATAGTGTTACGACGGTCAGCGGTACTAATTGTCAGTTTACATATTAGCCAAACTTCTATTTTCTTACGCCTCGGTGGAAATCTTGGGAAATTGAAAACTAATCGTCGAAGAGTGGTATGCGCCATGTACATTGCGTTGAGCACGAGGACATATATGAATGGTGTGCAATTTCCGACTAGAATTCGGCACTTGTGTAGCATGCGAGCCCACCTCAATTGTTCCTACTTTTCAAACTTCAATACACGAGGGGCGGTCGGCGTAGTGGTTAGCGCATCCGACTGGCACGCCGGCGGCGCGTGTTTAATACCCATACGCAGCAAGCCTGTTTGTTATATTTGGTATCAAAACCAATAGACGGAGACTGATATTATTGAACTGTGCGGCTGGCGGTTCAATGCTATGCGCCATGCACATTGGCTTGCCTCCTATGTAAAACTTGCCCGAATGTCGCACAGGCCGCTATAACGTTATACAACGCTAGACCTATGTGTGTACCGAAGGGATACATACGCTAGCGAAAGCTTAGATCTCGGAGGAAAGAAGGAGAAGACAAAAGAAAGCGGTACCCACATTTCTTTTGGATCAACGCCGTCGCCATCTTGAAATCTGACGTCGCTTAGAAGCGAAGATGGCGCGTCTGCCGTAATGTCGTTACGTCACAGTAGGTGTGTCGTCGTCTTCCGGGTTGGCGCCATTAGTACGGCGCGCTGCCGAACGCTAGCAAGAGATGCCATCCAGTTTCCTTAGAGTAATCTCCACAGCGTCGCTGTGGGATTTATGACTGTGACGCCAATGGAGTAAAGGCATGCGGGTGTGTGTAACAACTGAGCCTACTGATTTCAAAGTCGTTAGAACATACTATAACAGTCTTTTTATTGTGCTTTTTCATGTGTCATCGCCTGGTGATGATGCTGACCTGTCCACGGTTGACGACTTCTGGCAGCATCGCTGACCGCCCTGGCCCAAAGTTGTGAAGATGGCGACGCGGGAGAACCACTTGACAGTGCGTGAAGCCTTGCTTTTATCGAGTACAGTCCCTTCGTGCAGTATAACGTGTTGACGTTATTGATAATGTAAACCGATAACCAGGAGAATGAAAGATAGCTTGGCACAGATATATGTAGCATAACAAGAGCGAGTGGACATCAGTTTTAATGATACAGTTCTCACAAACTCGAGAAAACAATCAAAACAGTTTAGGTAGAGGCTTGATCTATCTAGCTTTCACGCTATGTGATTGATCAGAGCTGATTTAATGAAGATGGTTTCGACTTCCTTCGAATCGTTTCCTCGCAACCCGTTCAGATGGTGTGTTTCGGGGTCTAGGGATGCCTCCCAGTGTTATGGTATTTATTTTTTAGTTTTTACCGAATGCTGTCTAACTGTATTAAGAAGTAAACTACGTGGATACAGTGCAAAGCAGCCAACTAACTGTACCAGAAAAGGGTACCCCATAACACCATCATCTTGTGAGCGAGCTACTGTTGCACAAGGGCAACTTCGTTACATTAATTGTAGTATTTGTAAATAAGAATGTCAAGATATGATGCTAAAATGCGGCACATGACAGGCAATTTCTACCTACAACGAGAGGCCGATATCGCACCGCGGAATGTATCTTAACATTGACATGCGTAAGCACCATTCGCGCGAATGTCACACACATTCTCGCACGCATACATACACCTAATCAATACAGTTACATTTCTTTGCTATTACACCAAGCAGAACGCACTACCAGTGGAAACAGTATGCTAAGGAACCAGCATGCAAGGGCAACCTTCAGCCAGGCGCTTTACTATACTATAACTCACATAATATAAATCACACAAAACACATTTCATTGATCGTCCTCGTGAAACAAGTGGACGATTATTAGATGTTTTGAGACCAATATTTGTCGCAACGACACGCTCATCGGTGCGCAGAATTGTATCGAACTAGTGACGCTGACCGGCTTCATGATGAGGTCATTGGCCGTGTCATGAGCGCTATGCCGAAAAACGGGTACTGTTAAAAGCTGTGCATACCAATCAGTGTGTACAGCCATACGAAAAGCAAAGGATCTTTCAGCCTACACAGAAAACTAACGAGAGTGTAGTGTATTTTAGACTTGTGTGGGATGCACCACCCCTCTCGCGTCGTGTTCTGAGAGCTGTTTTTGTCGAGCACACTTCGGAGTAAAATTGAAAACCCTGAAACGAAACAGCAGACATTTGGCAAGTTCAATACTAAAACTAAACCACAAAGGATGTAATATATATAAGCAATGGTCGTATTATAGTCATTGACATTGAGCTACATAAATTGTACGCACTACAAAGATTACATTACAGAGTAAGTCATGATGTGTTGTGAACGAACGTCTTTTATCGCCTCGCCTTACATATTTCGATGTGTTTTTATTTGACATTTCAAGACCGCAGAGAGTAGAGTGCCAACACTTTGTTGAACGGATCTTCATTCATCGAGTATAGTGTTACGACGGTCAGCGGTACTAATTGTCAGTTTACATATTAGCCAAACTTCTATTTTCTTACGCCTCGGTGGAAATCTTGGGAAATTGAAAACTAATCGTCGAAGAGTGGTATGCGCCATGTACATTGCGTTGAGCACGAGGACATATATGAATGGTGTGCAATTTCCGACTAGAATTCGGCACTTGTGTAGCATGCGAGCCCACCTCAATTGTTCCTACTTTTCAAACTTCAATACACGAGGGGCGGTCGGCGTAGTGGTTAGCGCATCCGACTGGCACGCCGGCGGCGCGTGTTTAATACCCATACGCAGCAAGCCTGTTTGTTATATTTGGTATCAAAACCAATAGACGGAGACTGATATTATTGAACTGTGCGGCTGGCGGTTCAATGCTATGCGCCATGCACATTGGCTTGCCTCCTATGTAAAACTTGCCCGAATGTCGCACAGGCCGCTATAACGTTATACAACGCTAGACCTATGTGTGTACCGAAGGGATACATACGCTAGCGAAAGCTTAGATCTCGGAGGAAAGAAGGAGAAGACAAAAGAAAGCGGTACCCACATTTCTTTTGGATCAACGCCGTCGCCATCTTGAAATCTGACGTCGCTTAGAAGCGAAGATGGCGCGTCTGCCGTAATGTCGTTACGTCACAGTAGGTGTGTCGTCGTCTTCCGGGTTGGCGCCATTAGTACGGCGCGCTGCCGAACGCTAGCAAGAGATGCCATCCAGTTTCCTTAGAGTAATCTCCACAGCGTCGCTGTGGGATTTATGACTGTGACGCCAATGGAGTAAAGGCATGCGGGTGTGTGTAACAACTGAGCCTACTGATTTCAAAGTCGTTAGAACATACTATAACAGTCTTTTTATTGTGCTTTTTCATGTGTCATCGCCTGGTGATGATGCTGACCTGTCCACGGTTGACGACTTCTGGCAGCATCGCTGACCGCCCTGGCCCAAAGTTGTGAAGATGGCGACGCGGGAGAACCACTTGACAGTGCGTGAAGCCTTGCTTTTATCGAGTACAGTCCCTTCGTGCAGTATAACGTGTTGACGTTATTGATAATGTAAACCGATAACCAGGAGAATGAAAGATAGCTTGGCACAGATATATGTAGCATAACAAGAGCGAGTGGACATCAGTTTTAATGATACAGTTCTCACAAACTCGAGAAAACAATCAAAACAGTTTAGGTAGAGGCTTGATCTATCTAGCTTTCACGCTATGTGATTGATCAGAGCTGATTTAATGAAGATGGTTTCGACTTCCTTCGAATCGTTTCCTCGCAACCCGTTCAGATGGTGTGTTTCGGGGTCTAGGGATGCCTCCCAGTGTTATGGTATTTATTTTTTAGTTTTTACCGAATGCTGTCTAACTGTATTAAGAAGTAAACTACGTGGATACAGTGCAAAGCAGCCAACTAACTGTACCAGAAAAGGGTACCCCATAACACCATCATCTTGTGAGCGAGCTACTGTTGCACAAGGGCAACTTCGTTACATTAATTGTAGTATTTGTAAATAAGAATGTCAAGATATGATGCTAAAATGCGGCACATGACAGGCAATTTCTACCTACAACGAGAGGCCGATATCGCACCGCGGAATGTATCTTAACATTGACATGCGTAAGCACCATTCGCGCGAATGTCACACACATTCTCGCACGCATACATACACCTAATCAATACAGTTACATTTCTTTGCTATTACACCAAGCAGAACGCACTACCAGTGGAAACAGTATGCTAAGGAACCAGCATGCAAGGGCAACCTTCAGCCAGGCGCTTTACTATACTATAACTCACATAATATAAATCACACAAAACACATTTCATTGATCGTCCTCGTGAAACAAGTGGACGATTATTAGATGTTTTGAGACCAATATTTGTCGCAACGACACGCTCATCGGTGCGCAGAATTGTATCGAACTAGTGACGCTGACCGGCTTCATGATGAGGTCATTGGCCGTGTCATGAGCGCTATGCCGAAAAACGGGTACTGTTAAAAGCTGTGCATACCAATCAGTGTGTACAGCCATACGAAAAGCAAAGGATCTTTCAGCCTACACAGAAAACTAACGAGAGTGTAGTGTATTTTAGACTTGTGTGGGATGCACCACCCCTCTCGCGTCGTGTTCTGAGAGCTGTTTTTGTCGAGCACACTTCGGAGTAAAATTGAAAACCCTGAAACGAAACAGCAGACATTTGGCAAGTTCAATACTAAAACTAAACCACAAAGGATGTAATATATATAAGCAATGGTCGTATTATAGTCATTGACATTGAGCTACATAAATTGTACGCACTACAAAGATTACATTACAGAGTAAGTCATGATGTGTTGTGAACGAACGTCTTTTATCGCCTCGCCTTACATATTTCGATGTGTTTTTATTTGACATTTCAAGACCGCAGAGAGTAGAGTGCCAACACTTTGTTGAACGGATCTTCATTCATCGAGTATAGTGTTACGACGGTCAGCGGTACTAATTGTCAGTTTACATATTAGCCAAACTTCTATTTTCTTACGCCTCGGTGGAAATCTTGGGAAATTGAAAACTAATCGTCGAAGAGTGGTATGCGCCATGTACATTGCGTTGAGCACGAGGACATATATGAATGGTGTGCAATTTCCGACTAGAATTCGGCACTTGTGTAGCATGCGAGCCCACCTCAATTGTTCCTACTTTTCAAACTTCAATACACGAGGGGCGGTCGGCGTAGTGGTTAGCGCATCCGACTGGCACGCCGGCGGCGCGTGTTTAATACCCATACGCAGCAAGCCTGTTTGTTATATTTGGTATCAAAACCAATAGACGGAGACTGATATTATTGAACTGTGCGGCTGGCGGTTCAATGCTATGCGCCATGCACATTGGCTTGCCTCCTATGTAAAACTTGCCCGAATGTCGCACAGGCCGCTATAACGTTATACAACGCTAGACCTATGTGTGTACCGAAGGGATACATACGCTAGCGAAAGCTTAGATCTCGGAGGAAAGAAGGAGAAGACAAAAGAAAGCGGTACCCACATTTCTTTTGGATCAACGCCGTCGCCATCTTGAAATCTGACGTCGTTTAGAAGCGAAGATGGCGCGTCTGCCGTAATGTCGTTACGTCACAGTAGGTGTGTCGTCGTCTTCCGGGTTGGCGCCATTAGTACGGCGCGCTGCCGAACGCTGGCAAGAGATGCCATCCAGTTTCCTTAGAGTAATCTCCACAGCGTCGCTGTGGGATTTATGACTGTGACGCCAATGGAGTAAAGGCATGCGGGTGTGTGTAACAACTGAGCCTACTGATTTCAAAGTCGTTAGAACATACTATAACAGTCTTTTTATTGTGCTTTTTCATGTGTCATCGCCTGGTGATGATGCTGACCTGTCCACGGTTGACGACTTCTGGCAGCATCGCTGACCGCCCTGGCCCAAAGTTGTGAAGATGGCGACGCGGGAGAACCACTTGACAGTGCGTGAAGCCTTGCTTTTATCGAGTACAGTCCCTTCGTGCAGTATAACGTGTTGACGTTATTGATAATGTAAACCGATAACCAGGAGAATGAAAGATAGTTTGGCACAGATATATGTAGCATAACAAGAGCGAGTGGACATCAGTTTTAATGATACAGTTCTCACAAACTCGAGAAAACAATCAAAACGGTTTAGGTAGAGGCTTGATCTATCTAGCTTTCACGCTATGTGATTGATCAGAGCTGATTTGATGAAGATGGTTTCGACTTCCTTCGAATCGTTTCCTCGCAACCCGTTCAGATGGTGTGTTTCGGGGTCTAGGGATGCCTCCCAGTGTTATGGTATTTATTTTTTAGTTTTTACCGAATGTTGTCTAACTGTATTAAGAAGTAAACTACGTGGATACAGTGCAAAGCAGCCAACTAACTGTACCCGAAAAGGGTACCCCATAACACCATCATCTTGTGAGCGAGCTACTGTTGCACAAGGGCAACTTCGTTACATTAATTGTAGTATTTGTAAATAAGAATGTCAAGATATGATGCTAAAATGCGGCACATGACAGGCAATTTCTACCTACAACGAGAGGCCGATATCGCACCGCGGAATGTATCTTAACATTGACATGCGTAAGCACCATTCGCGCGAATGTCACACACATTCTCGCACGCATACATACACCTAATCAATACAGTTACATTTCTTTGCTATTACACCAAGCAGAACGCACTACCAGTGGAAACAGTATGCTAAGGAACCAGCATGCAAGGGCAACCTTCAGCCAGGCGCTTTACTATACTATAACTCACATAATATAAATCACACAAAACACATTTCATTGATCGTCCTCGTGAAACAAGTGGACGATTATTAGATGTTTTGAGACCAATATTTGTCGCAACGACACGCTCATCGGTGCGCAGAATTGTATCGAACTAGTGACGCTGACCGGCTTCATGATGAGGTCATTGGCCGTGTCATGAGCGCTATGCCGAAAAACGGGTACTGTTAAAAGCTGTGCATACCAATCAGTGTGTACAGCCATACGAAAAGCAAAGGATCTTTCAGCCTACACAGAAAACTAACGAGAGTGTAGTGTATGTTAGACTTGT
Organism: Oasisia sp. SBJ-2009; assembly: GCA_964017155.1. NCBI lineage: Eukaryota > Metazoa > Annelida > Polychaeta > Sabellida > Siboglinidae > Oasisia > Oasisia sp. SBJ-2009. The sequence continues at coordinate 27,993,986 of OZ024861.1, read as the reverse complement.
GTGGGATGCACCACCCCTCTCGCGTCGTGTTCTGAGAGCTGTTTTTGTCGAGCACACTTCGGAGTAAAATTGAAAACCCTGAAACGAAACAGCAGACATTTGGCAAGTTCAATACTAAAACTAAACCACAAAGGATGTAATATATATAAGCAATGGTCGTATTATAGTCATTGACATTGAGCTACATAAATTGTACGCACTACAAAGATTACATTACAGAGTAAGTCATGATGTGTTGTGAACGAACGTCTTTTATCGCCTCGCCTTACATATTTCGATGTGTTTTTATTTGACATTTCAAGACCGCAGAGAGTAGAATGCCAACACTTTGTTGAACGGATCTTCATTCATCGAGTATAGTGTTACGACGGTCAGCGGTACTAATTGTCAGTTTACATATTAGCCAAACTTCTATTTTCTTACGCCTCGGTGGAAATCTTGGGAAATTGAAAACTAATCGTCGAAGAGTGGTATGCGCCATGTACATTGCGTTGAGCACGAGGACATATATGAATGGTGTGCAATTTCCGACTAGAATTCGGCACTTGTGTAGCATGCGAGCCCACCTCAATTGTTCCTACTTTTCAAACTTCAATACACGAGGGGCGGTCGGCGTAGTGGTTAGCGCATCCGACTGGCACGCCGGCGGCGCGTGTTTAATACCCATACGCAGCAAGCCTGTTTGTTATATTTGGTATCAAAACCAATAGACGGAGACTGATATTATTGAACTGTGCGGCTGGCGGTTCAATGCTATGCGCCATGCACATTGGCTTGCCTCCTATGTAAAACTTGCCCGAATGTCGCACAGGCCGCTATAACGTTATACAACGCTAGACCTATGTGTGTACCGAAGGGATACATACGCTAGCGAAAGCTTAGATCTCGGAGGAAAGAAGGAGAAGACAAAAGAAAGCGGTACCCACATTTCTTTTGGATCAACGCCGTCGCCATCTTGAAATCTGACGTCGTTTAGAAGCGAAGATGGCGCGTCTGCCGTAATGTCGTTACGTCACAGTAGGTGTGTCGTCGTCTTCCGGGTTGGCGCCATTAGTACGGCGCGCTGCCGAACGCTGGCAAGAGATGCCATCCAGTTTCCTTAGAGTAATCTCCACAGCGTCGCTGTGGGATTTATGACTGTGACGCCAATGGAGTAAAGGCATGCGGGTGTGTGTAACAACTGAGCCTACTGATTTCAAAGTCGTTAGAACATACTATAACAGTCTTTTTATTGTGCTTTTTCATGTGTCATCGCCTGGTGATGATGCTGACCTGTCCACGGTTGACGACTTCTGGCAGCATCGCTGACCGCCCTGGCCCAAAGTTGTGAAGATGGCGACGCGGGAGAACCACTTGACAGTGCGTGAAGCCTTGCTTTTATCGAGTACAGTCCCTTCGTGCAGTATAACGTGTTGACGTTATTGATAATGTAAACCGATAACCAGGAGAATGAAAGATAGCTTGGCACAGATATATGTAGCATAACAAGAGCGAGTGGACATCAGTTTTAATGATACAGTTCTCACAAACTCGAGAAAACAATCAAAACGGTTTAGGTAGAGGCTTGATCTATCTAGCTTTCACGCTATGTGATTGATCAGAGCTGATTTAATGAAGATGGTTTCGACTTCCTTCGAATCGTTTCCTCGCAACCCGTTCAGATGGTGTGTTTCGGGGTCTAGGGATGCCTCCCAGTGTTGTGGTATTTATTTTTTAGTTTTTACCGAATGTTGTCTAACTGTATTAAGAAGTAAACTACGTGGATACAGTGCAAAGCAGCCAACTAACTGTACCCGAAAAGGGTACCCCATAACACCATCATCTTGTGAGCGAGCTACTGTTGCACAAGGGCAACTTCGTTACATTAATTGTAGTATTTGTAAATAAGAATGTCAAGATATGATGCTAAAATGCGGCACATGACAGGCAATTTCTACCTACAACGAGAGGCCGATATCGCACCGCGGAATGTATCTTAACATTGACATGCGTAAGCAACATTCGCGCGAATGTCACACACATTCTCGCACGCATACATACACCTAATCAATACAGTTACATTTCTTTGCTATTACACCAAGCAGAACGCACTACCAGTGGAAACAGTATGCTAAGGAACCAGCATGCAAGGGCAACCTTCAGCCAGGCGCTTTACTATACTATAACTCACATAGTATAAATCACACAAAACACATTTCATTGATCGTCCTCGTGAAACAAGTGGACGATTATTAGATGTTTTGAGACCAATATTTGTCGCAACGACACGCTCATCGGTGCGCAGAATTGTATCGAACTAGTGACGCTGACCGGCTTCATGATGAGGTCATTGGCCGTGTCATGAGCGCTATGCCGAAAAACGGGTACTGTTAAAAGCTGTACATACCAATCAGTGTGTACAGCCATACGAAAAGCAAAGGTTCTTTCAGCCTACACAGAAAACTAACGAGAGTGTAGTGTATGTTAGACTTGTGTGGGATGCACCACCCCTCTCGCGTCGTGTTCTGAGAGCTGTTTTTGTCGAGCACACTTCGGAGTAAAATTGAAAACCCTGAAACGAAACAGCAGACATTTGGCAAGTTCAATACTAAAACTAAACCACAAAGGATGTAATATATATAAGCAATGGTCGTATTATAGTCATTGACATTGAGCTACATAAATTGTACGCACTACAAAGATTACATTACAGAGTAAGTCATGATGTGTTGTGAACGAACGTCTTTTATCGCCTCGCCTTACATATTTCGATGTGTTTTTATTTGACATTTCAAGACCGCTGAGAGTAGAATGCCAACACTTTGTTGAACGGATCTTCATTCATCGAGTATAGTGTTACGACGGTCAGCGGTACTAATCGCCAAAAATGATGAAAACAACCCCCCTCCGATAAAACTAATTTTTTTAGCTGGTTTCATTGCTCGGATCAGATGTCTCCAGATTTTATTTTATTCAGCATACTTTAAACTGCTGATATGCAAATATGCACGCTTTGTGCCAAAACTGGACATCTTCCTTAAATGTTGTCACATATCTGCGCCACTACTGTGCTGGACGTAGGTCTACCTGCAAATAGCAATTTGTTTGTTTTCATTGCAGAGTTGTTCATGTCTAGAATGTTGGTCTATATCCCTAGATATAGACAATGTGTGATAGCAATACAAAGCACACCGTATTCTCCGAGAAATAAGCCTCTCCCGCTTTTTGTTTTTCTATTAAAATTACTGAACGGGTGGTCACTTTCATCCAAGATGTAACACATTTATATGACAATTTTGTCGTATTTTCTAAACGACATATCAAAATAACTTCAATATCTTGAGAATTGTTAAGACAAATGCCACATTTCGTAAGATATTAATATACTTAATATAATGCAGAAATGAAAAGATGGACCCTTTGAACCGGGTCCTATGGACAGAGACGATGTATGCCACGAACTGTCATTCGGCCCTTTGGAAGACAGGTCCGTCAGTATCTCTGCAGCGACGGGTCAAACAACAAAATCGGTTGATATGGAGACGAGTAGACAACTCGCTGATGCTGTTCATTGGGGACGTGAGCAAAGGAAAGTGGCGTCGATATCAGCTTATAGAGGCACATGATTTATGCAGGTAAGTTGACGTCATTGACATTATTGTATACTTATCCGTAAAGCGTACAAAAGCTGGTTAGGTCCTACAATCAAGCTAACCTGTGAATATTTATAATAATTTTATATCCGCAAGTGGAATATTAGTCCTTTCATCTTAGATAACATACAAACCTTCGTGTTTGACACCCCCAAAAATGTAACGCTTTTTAAAGTCCGTCGGGTTAAAATTGATTATATTTAAGGGTTCTTTGTGTTGTTTGCCGGTCGTTAGTTGATTATTCACATGTAGCACCGATATATCTTAAATATCCACCATACACAAACATATTTCAATGCGAATTGTCAAACGTCTGCTACATGTGAACGAATTACGCTAAATGTGAAAATGTAGGATAACGTGCAACATGCAGCGTAGTTAGAACAATTTAAGATTGTCCGATTTGCGTTAAATGCTCCAACGAGGCTCCATGTCAGTGCTAATGAATCTAAGACCCTTTGTTTACTTCCTGTCGATTATAGTGTAGAACAATTAAAACTGGGCCACATGTTCAATATTGAAAATGTAAAAGCATCAGAATATTTAATAACAAATGTTGAAATGGTACGCCATAGATACCCCCACAAGAGCCACCATCTTGTCATGTGCTATTCCAAGAGTGAATGGTTCTGGGCAAACTTCCTTCTTTAGAAAAATGATAACGACCCTTCTATATATTAGTTTGTTGGCTCATGAATTACAATCTTAAAGTGGCAGTTTAATCTATTTTTATTAACTTAATCTTACTGGGTATCATCATGTTGTCATATTTTAATAGAGTACTTTTTTATCAGCACATTGTCTTTCTGATAACTTTGATTTACCTGTATTTAAAAATATATATATTTTAATAATTGTATTAATGTTTTATTTATTTATTTATATTTTCCTAAATTACCTTTTACTTTTTTAAGGACCACATTGGAAATAAGAGTAGTTTTGTGTGCTTTAATGTGTTATCCTCGGTACTATTATATGTGCTTATTCTTTATTTGCATTTGCATCTAAACTATGTTTTTATTTGCATGTAAATATTTTTTATCAAATAAACTCAATCAATCATTCACTCAACGATTGCTTTTCACGTACAACCAGGCACATAAACTCTTCTGATAAACGACGCAGTTGGCCAAAGAATTTATAGGCAATTATATTTCAAAGGATAGGGGATGGGAGGATTTCGCCTAACTTAGCTACGGACTACAATGTAGATTGATTTATTGAAAAATACACGTACGATGCTAATTACATATTAGGTATGACAATTTTGGAAAGACTATTCGAATAAACTTCAAGAAAGCATTCTATAGAGTCTGACATGATGGACCATGCAGCTCTTCAGAGGATTCAACATAGAGGGCCGTGAAGATAGTCTCGTGACTTTAGCCTGCTTTTTAACGTTACTTCTATGATGGGCTAATACATGCTGCTACTTCACGACGTTTGGGTAATCGAGGCTAATCCTGCCATAAATTATGCTTCATAAACATTGGTAATCGAGATATATAATATTTTAAAAGTAACCAAGGGACTGCTCTTAGTTTTGGTTTCAGGGTTATCCAGCAGATGACGCCACCTCCGTGGCTTTTCCTTATTGAGTCAACGGACGTTCGGTACAGGCACTAGAGGCACTCTTGGGCCGACTGCGTCTAATTTGACTAAATGTGGCTATTTATTATGTATATATGCATATTATCTATGTACACTGCCATCCAGAAACCTTGAACACTCATAAGGTGCCAAGACGCAGTGGAGTTTCTAACTATAGTATTTCCTTGGGTCTGTGGAGGTTTGACATATCCGGAGTGCGCTGCAAACAAACATATTTGTATGCAGAATAGTAATGCAAGTCCAATTTGTTTTCATTTAAATAAGTCAAACAAATGACATTTTAATTATTAACAAATAAACAAATAAGTACAGGTTTGTATATACATAATACTGTCTGGTTTTATAAGTTAATTTGAACAATTTAATAAGTAACTGCCATGCATTGTCAGATAATGACTGTGTAAACATGGTTATTGGTGTATACCTATTCATCTTATAAAATATGTGTTCTTATACAATGAGTACCCAGTTCTTTACATGTAAACTTCCGGCAATACACTGGAATACCACCAACGCAAAACTTCCAGCACGGCATGTCGTCGTCGGAATCAAGCAACCGAATGTAGTTGTAGTACTCTGGGTTGTTGAGCATTACGTTAGCCGTACCGATGTCGTAGCACGAATGACAATCTCAACGCACGACGATCGTATATACTTTTTGGCAGGAAAAATTGGTCACGTGGGTGTAATACCATCCTTAAAAATGTCTGTCTTAAAACAGTTTCCTCTAAATGCACGCGTCACGTGACGTTACTCTTGTGATTCTGAAATCTGAAAACCTTTCTATACTCTACCTGTCCTCCTTATCGACAGACATGCATTTTTCGGCTGTAATATAATTGAGTTACACACAGGTTGTACATGAAATGAACAACCTGTGTGATAGGCGTTGTTATGTCTGATCCGTGGCCCGATGCGTGACTGGAACAGATATGAGTGAAATTACTATCAAAAGACGTTTCTGGACCTTTCAGTATTGCGAAGATTGTTGAAAAATTGACCTATGATGTTGAACCCTCATGGTATCGTATACATGTAACGCATAGTTCCTAACTGCATCAGACAATTGAGCAAATTTTATGTGCAATATACTATAGCGACATTTTTTAAGATTAGCACAACAGGCTCCATCATGTATTGTATATATTCCTGCATACACGTCCCGCATTTGAGCACTCTATGTGTTTCCTACAGACATAAGCAATTTATGTCGGGAAACAGTTCCCACTAAATGCTCACGTCATGTGACGTCACTTATATGATTCAGAAATCGTAAAACCTCGAACGTCATGTGTTAAATATAAAACACATAATAATAATTAGCTTTATTCAAACACTGCTCTCCAGAGTATGATTCTTTTCAAGGGCATAGCGCCTTACAAGTCATATGACTTCTGCTATGTCCCTTTAACAATAGCACCGATATTATATTGTATTGTCGTTACCATTATGTGTTGTATTATTTTCCATACTATGTTGTATATTCCTGTGTTGCTGTTGTTAAATAAACTTTCATTCATTCAATAATGTTTACATAGTCTTCTATAAAACAATACAAATTATGTACACACAAATAAAGTAAGATGTGGTAATTTCCATCATAACTAGATTATATTTGGTTAGGTGGGACCATTCACTTCACCGTCCCCGCGAACGACAACGCGTCCTACTTTGCCACCGCGCCCCGGAATATGACCCCGGGTATGCGCCGCCTCCGCAGAGTGCGACATACCTCGGTGTGACCGCAATGACGCATCGGCGAGACACCATACCATCCTCGCCCGCACACTGTCAAATACAACCGCCAACGCGCTCTCAATTGATGAATGAATGAATAGCTATTTCGGCGACATGCGTGCGTCTGTATCTATTCCGGTTGTCAAAATACCACCGACACACGGGGTTCACCGCGATACACTGGAATTAGATGTAGTGTAGTTGTCTGCAGGATGTGTACTCGTAAACGTCGTTTATTTATTTATTCTAAATAACAGTTTGTAATGGATAATCTATCATATATATATATATATATATATATATATATATATATATTCAACATACAGTGTTCATTTCAAGCCAAATATGAATGTGTTCTGGAGCTTGTATGTATGTATGTATGTATATATATATATATATATATATATATATATATATATATATATATATATATATACAATATATATGTGTGTGTGTTTGTGCGTGCGTGTGTGTGCGTGCGTGTGTGCGTGTGCGCGCGTGTGTGTACATATAGGCTCCAGAACACTTTCCTATTTCACTTGAAATGAATATTGCATGTTGAACATGTTCATCCTCAATCACTGTCACCGTTAAATCGATGTGCGTTGGCAACGTGTGGTTGACACCAAACCGCAACCACGCCGCAACATTACAGTGATTACACCTACGGTTAAACATAATACTACTAATAATAAACTTTATTTTTTTTAAACTAGTCTCCAGAGTGTGACTTGTTCAATAGTGGGTACATACTACAAGGCCATTATACGTTATGTTTACAAATAAATAAACAATTAGTGATGTAATTGTGACTATAAAACGTGTATAACAATATAAATAAAGTAAATGGCAATAAGCTAATCAAAATTATAAACCAAATCAGTTAATCAATTAATACCTAAAATAACATAATGTTAAATTAATAATTATTGCAATCTTTTAGTAGCATAACAGTAATCACCCAAATAACTTGACATTAAAAGCAGATTTAATATGTTGAATGTCAGGACACGATTTAAATATGTTAGGGCACTCCTTTATACGTTGATGTTCGTCACACATCCGTAAAGTATACACGAAAAACTAGCTAAAATAGTGCACTTTGAGACGTATATGGATATTTATTTTTACGCATTCAATGTGCAAAAAAATGTGAGTAAATGTTACAGCTGTTTCATAATTACTACCACTAGAGGTCAACGAATACATCGAGTACAGAGCTAAGAAACACGCTGTCTACCCGATGGGTTCCTTCGGGCTATGACAGTGCTTTCCGGCGGCCTGCTACCGTAACGACCACGCCGTCAATGACCTCACAGCGGGCAGGTCTACGTCGAACAAGCGGAAGTCTCGGCCTACACAGTGTCTGACGTTTTTATCGTATGTTTGCGTTTCGTAATGACAGCGAAAGGGGGCGCGTTTATTTATTTAGTATTGCGGTTAATTAAAACTGCATTCTATCAAATTGACAGGTAATCATTATGTCGCATTGTGACACGATATGCTATGTCGTGTTATAATGGGACATGCTTATATATATATATATATATATATATATATATATATATATATATATATATATATATATATATATATATATATAATATATTTATATATACACACACACACACATTTTCACTTAATGTGCAATATGTTATTATAAAACGGCGAAAAACAAAACATTATCCTCGTCTTCCACAAGTTTGTTATTCCGCTTACCGAACCTGGAAGTCGACAGGTTTGCAAAAACATAATTAATTGAATAACATTCCGAATGTATCAGTAATAATAATTATTTAAACAATTGTCTCCAGAATATGTATCTGTTCAACATCCTTTACATAGTCTTCTATACAACAATGTATGTTATGTATGTTATCAAATAAAATATAGTGATATAAATTATGACTATGAAATCTTGTAAAAGATACAAAGACACTTTGAAAAGGCACTCCGCCACTTGTTTGAACTGGCGACGCAGAGTCTACCAGGCCACCACATCCTTTGAAGTCAAACGAAGGGCCAACATGGAAGACAAAAGGAGAAGGCGGAAAAACCGGGACCCTTCTGAAATTAACACTGAACAGATCGTGACGTGCAGCCGCTGTGGAAAGACTTGCCTATCTCGGATAGGCTTCATCGGCCATCAGCCTGCACCCACGAGGGCTTCCTCCTTCTCGAAACATCGCTCGCGAAGCAGCGCAATGATTATGGTGATGAAATCTTCTACAGAAAATGTAATTAATAAAATGAGACTAAGATAACAACAATTGTACACCCAAAAAAGTATTAATAAAAACTGTAAAATTTAAACAAATTAATAAATATAATAACGTGTTATTAAATAAATAATTATTAAAATCATATGGTAGTGTGATAGGGCACGATTTAAATGTGCCCTGGTTATCAGATGACATGAATGAGTCAGACCTTTGGTTGGTAATGTAACGAACGAGAACCCATGAATGCTGAATCGGGGTCACAAAAGTGGCATTCACGTTGCGCTACGCTTCTGTCCTGTCACGCACTGCGCCCAATACGCTGCCTTCATGTTTGTCGACCCGAGAACCGTGACGGACCGAATTGAAACACACTGCGCCGAGCGTGGCATCTGTGAAGATATATTATGCATAATATGCCAAAGACATGGAGTTGAGCGCGCTGAAGGAGAAGACGTGAAACACAAGTGGCGACGACTCGTACATGTCAGGCCGACCCCGTGAGAGAACATGGCGACACATTTTGCTAACAAACGAAAATCATGTGACTTTAGTACGTCATAATCCGCGACACTGACTTTAACAAACGTAATATTTTAAATGATTGGACATTTTAAACAACTCTTCACACTAATCACCACAGTAAGGTTAAATTACAGGCCACAGAATTTATACGATAAATATTTTGTGTTTGCCGCACGTTGATTATTTTACATATATCGCGCAGGCGCAGAAACGTCACCCGGACAATATTTAACGCGCGGATAAACGTATCTGCTGTCTTTATTCTCACAATTCTTCGCATCACATTGCATACCGCTTTGGCATTCCACGGATGTTTCTCCGCCATTGCCATAGCGCAAGACAACACAGACACACGACGGTAACGCACGAAGACATGACGTCATTTGTAGTTACCGTCGCGAAGTGACTAACACGTGGAATTGTGACCAACGTAACAACGACAAGCGAATTTGATGACGACACAAGCAGTCTGGCGATGTTAATGGCAGATCTATTGTACGAGTATTGTAACCGCGGAAGATGCTTTGTCCTCCAGCGGGTCGTTATTTATCACACTGGACCATCTGTTGCAAGCTGATGGCCGTCACATTGACACAGACGTGGCGCCCTGAGCTCTGACAGCGTCTGGCAAGAAGCAAGCGGTGTGCTTACTGCTTACTTCCGCATCGATGAGGTTCGTTTTTTTTGGGGATACATCTGCGTGATTCGTTGGTTTGTGGAAATTTGATAAATCAAAATTACAGCGGTGTTGGGGATGTTACGGACATTTATACGCCCGCAAAACGATCACATCACACACACACACACACACACACACACACACACACACACACACACACACACACACACACACACACACACACACACACACACACACACACACACACACACACACACACACACACACACACACACACACACACACACACACACATTTCAACCGGACTCGCAGCCCCCGGTGTGTGGCGTGTGACTGTACGCTTCTTATTACATTTTTATATTCCTCGGACAGTCGTTTGCGAAGCATGTTTAATGAGCCCACGTCTGACAATGACAAACGACGCGCTGTCGCTGTGCATAGAACATCATTATGTGTTTAGAATATCGATGCGCCTTTGGGTTCGGAAATCAAAGAATGGTCACTGACAACAGCCCTGACAAATCGGGCACAATTACGTGGTCCACTGCATTTGGGTCGGCGACATTGTTTTGTTCTTATAGGTTCTTACAGGTTGTTATTCGGTCAACGTCTTGTTCCAGCTCATTCTGGTGTCGTCAGCGTCAGTTGTGCGCATGTAAGTATATATGTATAACGTATATATGACTGCCTGCCTGCCTGCCTGCCTGCCTGCCTGCCAGCCTGCCTGCCTGCCTGCCTGCCTGCCTGCCTGCCTGCCGGCCTGCCTGCCTGCCTGCCTGCCTGCCTGCCTGCCTGCCTGCCAGCCTGCCTGCCTGCCTGCCTGCCTGCCTGCCTGCCTGCCTGCCTGCCTGCCTGCCTGCCTGCCTGCCTGCCTGCCTGCCTGCCTGCCTGCCTGCCTGCCTGCCTGCCTGCCTGCCTGCCTGCCTGCCTGCCTGCCTGCCTGCCTGCCTGCCTGCCTGCCTGCCTGCCTGCCTGCCTGCCTGCCTGCCTGCCTGCCTGCCTGCCTGCCTGCCTGCCTGCCTGCCTGCCTGCCTGCCTGCCTGCCTGCCTGCCTGCCTGCCTG
>OZ024861.1:27830059-27980059 GCA_964017155.1 Oasisia sp. SBJ-2009 | reverse complement strand
CCGATGCAGCCTATAAAGACGCCTGCAGACTCCTACAAAAACACACCCGTGCACTGAAGTCAGACTGGTGGGAAAGGAAGGCAGAGGAGCTGCAGAGAGCTGCTGACAGTAACAACATGAAGGGCTTCTACAATGGACTGAAGGAAGTGTGGGGACCCAAAAAGAAGGGACCTGTTCAACTGAAATCAGCAGATGGAATGGAGACCTTCTCTGACAGCAAGAGAGTTGTGGCAAGATGGAGTGAACACTTCCAGAAGCTACTCAACGTCCCTGGAGACATAGATCATGAAGCTTTGGACAACATCCCGCAGCGCATTATCAAGACAAGCCTAGATGAAACTCCAACTATGGATGAGATGGCTAAAGCAATCGCCGGCCTGAAAGATGGCAAAGCACCTGGAGGAGATGGAATTCCTGCAGAAGTATGGACGCACGGAGGAGACAATCTGTTCAGCAGACTGCACCAACTAATCACCAATGCCTGGGACATGGGTTCTGTACCACAAGCATGGAAGGATGCCAGCATTGTAACCATCTACAAGAAAGGTGATCGAACAGACTGTGGGAACTATAGAGGAATCTCTCTTCTTTCCATAGCAGGCAAGATCTTCGCCAGGATCCTACTCAACAGACGATCTACCCACATAACACCAGAGGTAGTTCCATAGACTCAATGTGGCTTCAGAGGTAACCGGAGCACCGTGGATATGATATTTTGTCTCCGACAACTACAAGAAAAGTGCTTTGAGCAGGACCGACCACTGTACATGGTATTTGTCGACTTCAGTAAGGCGTTCGATACAGTTGGGAGGACCGGGCTATGGCAGCTACTGAGGAAGTATGGATGCCCAGAGAAGTTCACAACAATGATCGAGGCACTACATACCGGAATGATGGCGAATGTTAGTGTTGGAGGGGAAGTCTCGGAATCGTTCAGTGTCACAAATGGGGTCAAGCAAGGATGTGTACTGGCCCCCACGCTGTTCTCCGTCTTCCTATCAGCAATGCTCGATGATGCTTTCCGAGACATCGGGGATGGCGTCTACATACAGTCCAGACAGAGCGCTGACCTATTCAACGTCGCAGACTTCAGAGCGAAGACCAAGACTACTCGGATACTGATGAGAGAGCTGCTATTCGCAGATGACAGTGCACTGGTTGCACACTCTGCTAAAGAGATGCAGAATATAGTGGATGCTTTCTCCAATGCGTCAAAGAAGTTTGGCCTGAAGATTAACATCAAGATGACCGAGGTGCTGTACCAACCCAACTCTACAAGAACCCGAGAGGAGGATATCATGGTTGATGGAAACAAGTTGAACTCTGTTCTGGAATTCACCTACCTCGGAAGCACTATATCAAGTGATGGATGACGATGAAATACAGAGGAGGATGGCCAAGGCTAGTGCATCTTTCGGCCGACTACGCCAGAGACTCTGGAACAACCACCATGTGTCCATGCGGGTTAAAGGCAAGATATACCGTGCAATCGTGCTGTCCACCCTCCTATACGGAGCCGAGGCCTGGACAGTGTACAGACGACAGGTGAAAAAGCTGCATACCTTCATGATGCGACATCTGCGATCGATCATGAGGATAACCTGGATGGACAAAGTGACAAACAAGGAAATACTCGAACGGACAGGGCTGCCATCTATGGAAGATCTTCTGATCAGAAAGAATCTCCGGTGGACTGGACACCTCATGAGGATGTCACCAGACAGGCTACCAAAGCAGGTTATATACTCCCAACTGTCTTCTGGTCAGAGAAAGAGAGGGCGCCCTCGTCTCCGGTTCAAGGATACCATCAAGAGAAACCTGAAGCTGAGAGACATAAAGATCGACTCCTGGACATCACTCTCACAGCAGAGAGATAAATGGAGAGCAACAATCAAGTGATGGAAGCAGTCTTTGTCGCTTCGCGACCGACAGCATGATGATGTATACAATTACTGTGTGAGTTTTTTTTGACTTCGTCAAAAGCATGGGCATACACCCCGTAATTTATCACAATAAACACGTTACGTGTCTACAATTGAACGCAATGACTATTTTGTCTGGAAATCGTAATGCATCATTAATTCTATCGACGTGTATTTAATCATACACAACCCTACAAATAGCCATTACAAAACGTACGGTCACTGCACTCGTTCATCGTTGTTTGGGAAACAAAAAACGGTCATAGCCGACTGCATCGATTAGTAGCCCAGACTGTGTGTTTGTGTCAATGACATTTGTCCAAGATATAAGACTTACATTATATATAAGTCGGCACGACTTCATATAATGACCCGACCTGAAGTGTTAACCATTGTGTTGTATACAGAGAAACCTGTATCAGTTAGATCGATACACTATAAATTGCTATTTCGATTCAATCGCATCTCGAACGGCGATAGCAATGTCACCGTAGATAAGGTGGACAATTGTTTGCGGTGTGAAAGCTTAGCTGTAAACATGTCTTGGTGGAGGTCAAGTAGGAGGAGTTCAGCGCTGCTTTTGGTCGGGTAATGTTGAAAGTGTGTTAGGGGATAGGCTACGTTAGCAACTCAGTAGAAGTAGATCCATTTGGGGTAAAATATGTGTACGCTACTGCGTGTCTTGTAGCTACGCAGGCCCGTAGAATCTGCGCAAATTATACTTCCTGGATCGTGATACTTTAAATCCAGTAATTCACCTCATTTCTGCGATTTCTGCGAACAATCTCCTGTGTGTGTGTGTGCGCGCGCGCACACACACACAGGAGTGTGTGTGTGTGTGTGTGTGTGTGTGTGTATGTGTGTGTGTGTGTGTGTGTGTGTGTGTGTGTGTGTGTGTGTGTGTGTGTGTGAGAGAGAGAGAGAGAGACTGTGTGTGTATGTGACTGTGTGTGTGTGTGTGTGTGTGTGTGTGTGTGTGTATGTGTGTGTGTGTGTGTGTGTGTGTGTGTGTGTGTGTGTATGTGTGTGTGTGTGTGTGTGTGTGTGTGTGTGTGTGTGAGAGAGAGAGAGACTGTGTGTGTATGTGACTGTGTGTGTGTGTGTGTGTGTGTGTGTGTGTGTGTGTGTGTGTGTGTGTGTGTGTGTGTGTGTGTGTGTGTGTGTATGAGTGCGTGTGTTTATATATGTGTGCGTGTGTGCGTTTGTGTGTGTATGTGTATGTGTATGTGTATGTGCCTGTGTGTGTGTGTGTGTGTGTGTGTGTGTGTGTGTGTGTGTGTGTGTGTGTGTGTGTGTGTGTGTGTATGAGTGCGTGTGTTTATATTTGTGTGCGTGAGTGCGTGTGTGCTTTTGTGTGTGTATGTGTATGTGCCTGTGTGTGTGTGTGTGTGTGTGTGTGTGTGTGTGTGTGTGTGTGTGTGTGTGTGTGTGTGTGTGTGTGTGTGCATGCGTATGTATATGTATAAAGTGTATAGGTATAGGTATATGTGTGCGCGTGTGTGCGCGTCCATGTATGTTATAGCACTCTCTGCCACATGATATTGACTAAAGTAAAGATGAGTATCTCGGGTTTCAAAGTAGTCATTAGAACATTCATGTGCAATCGCTTATGACCCAATTGGGTGTTGGACATTTTATTAGTTGTCATGACGTCCCATCTCTTAACCTATCTTCCGGTCGGGTCAACGTTTTTACACTGCTTTGTCGAGTTCCTCTGCTGACCCGCGGCGTGTCCTTGTCACCGCCCTAGCCAAAATGGCGCCATAGAACTGAGCAAAATCCTAAAAATATATAATAAATACGACGTTTTTGTTTGCGCCCTTCACACGTGACGTACCCTTCCTCTGGTCCCAAGCAACCATTCATCTAATGATCTATTAACTACTCGCAGTCATTGAATTTCAGGACCTTTTTTACGCTAAGCCATTTTAGCGCCGAATGTCACAAAAACGGAACATTACGCGAAAGTGAAGAGAAACAACGTTTGGCTCCACCCTCGGACGTGTAGGTCAGGTGGTGTTTTGCGTTTGAATAAACCACAGCGGTGGCATTGACTTGAATCCGGGACTTGATTTATCGTCGGGTGTCGACATACGGTATACCACGGGCCGTGCAGTATTCGTATTTTTTCTACGAGAATAATACGTTACCGACACGTAGTGAATGAGGCCCGAGTGAAGGTGTACGCTGTTATCAATGTCTACGCGATTTGGCAACACAGCGCAGAGCATTCGTTGCCGGTGTGAGTTTGTAAATGGAGTAATGGGCCAGCGGGCCATTTACCGCGGGGTTGTATGTGGACTCCCTTGGTAGAATTGAACTGGTAATGTTTAAGTGTTTATAAAACATACGCGTGGTCTACTAACGTAAGACCACAATATGGTGTTCATCCGTCTTCCCCGTGCAACGAAAGAGTACCCAATATAAATAGCGTTATGCAGGTTGTTTGAATTTATGTTTCTGTTTCACCGATGCAACACATATTGCAAGTCTTACATTGGATTTGGTACACACAATCGGTAGAAGAACAGGAAGAACATTTGGCGTGAGACTAGATGAGCACACACACAAAAAGTTGAAACCGTAACAAGTAGACGTTTCACTCAGGAGGCAAGGAAATGTTTGACAAACGCCACGCCATCTAGCGAGCAGTGACAATTCAGTTCCTAAAGAAACCCGCCATGGTGGCTGAAACGTTTATGTGAGTATAAATTATTAATTGTGTAATCATACATTTTGTTTGAATAATGTCCTACATCTGTTTTTTCAAAAGTGACGCATTCATGGTGTCTATGCCATGGGAAATAAATCGTCCCACGCAGGGAGTAAAATGGTAATCTGAAGTGAATTCTGGATAAGGGAAACTTTGAAAATAAAACCAATATGTTGTTAAGAGAAGGGGTATTTTAACAGCAGGAATGTTAACCTCTATAGGACGTGAACACGGAAAAAAGTTGATTATTCTGATGATGTCCTGTTGCTCTTTATTCCTCACGCTGGGGAGTGCTGCCTTGGCCACAATAATAGTCCCAGGGATAGTCATTCCAAACACACGTGTCAATGCTACAAACCGCTGGGGCTGTAGCGTAGTATGTCAAATGTCGCAATCTCAATCGTGAAAATCCGGTTAAGGAATAACTCTCGCCAAGAATAGGCATACTTTCAGCGTGGCTGAATGCTTTCAAGACACAACAAATCGATATTGAAATAAACACTACGCTGGTTGTGAAACGCATAATGTCTACAATGAATTCTGCCTGCTAAATGACGGGTAAGTACATACATATTATCGTACACAATACATTCACTCACGCGGAACGAGAGACCAAATCCGACACCCGCAGCCTGGGTGACCGAGACTAAGCGTGACGGCGACCTTCACCTTAACGTCTTTCGTCACAGCGCCTGGGCGGCAAGAGCATTAAAGTTTGCCAGTTGGTACCTCCTCTTATCTATATATAGATAAGCAGTGAGCGCGCGCGGTGTGGGGTGGCGCTAATTACCTTCCGGTTCCATTAGCTTTCTGCGGTTTCTCTTCATGTTACCATCTCTCCATTTGACGCCTACGTCTATAAGTTACGATATATTCACACTCGCAGTTTATGTTTTCGTATCGGGTTGACCATTAAAAGAATACTCGAAAATAGTAGAATAGTGGACAATATAATATGGAGTACTATTTATATGCAATGTTAAAATTAATATAAAAATTCACAATAAGTGCCACAGGGCTGATTCCGCCGATCACATATAAGCTGGTCATAATAATATTATAATGATTTTATAATAAATAATAGTACTTGTCTACGCCATATCTCTAGCAATAAAACCATTCAGAGGCGCGTTACACTTTATAGGAATGTGGAGATTACCTTACAGTTAAAAAGTAGATGTAGTTGTACAATCAATTAATCAATATAATTGTTTGCAATATAAATAATTAATATTAGTCTTAATAATACTAAAATACTAATACTGACAAAATTTACTATATTACAAGTTATAAATAGATAATAATACAATAGTTGATAAATAGTACATATTAAAATGTTCGGATACCATACAGTTATCATGTAATTTTATTATGTAATTTTATGTCTTTTATAATTATCGATCGTCGTTTCAGCAATTACATTGAAAACAATTACTTAGAACAGATCCAGAACTATGTAATTGGGTAGTTTTGAAAAAGTTCAATACGTACTGACACAAATTGTATTATTATAGAACAATGTTTCCGTGTGTGTGTGTGTGTGTGTGTGTGTGTGTGTGTGTGTGTGTGCGTGCGCGTGCGTGTGTGCGCGTGTGTGCGTGTGTGTGCGTGTGAGAGAGTGAGTGTGTGTATGTATATACGGGTGTGTGCGCGCGCGTGTGAGTGCGGGTGTGCGTTCGTTCGTTCGTTCGTTCGTTCGTGGTACCCCATTGAATCGCAATTTGTTTTATGTTTTTTTCGCGGGTGACTGCGTTTCCTCAAGCATCAGCATCGTTGAGTAACGCGGCTATTATACTTATAATACACACACGCACGCACGCACGCACGCACGCACGCACGCACGCACGCACACAAACACACACACACACACACACACACACACACACACACACACACGTAGTTATTACATAGTAGCCACGTTGCGCTGTCGCACATACGCTGTGACGACAGTAAATTATACATATCTGGCATCGATTCAACACTTGATCAACACTCAAGTCGGTGAAAGAATGTATGTCTAGAGTGATCACTGTGAAAATGTCATAATGATACTTTAAATTGATAGTATCACATTATGTGTGATATATTGAATACATCACGACATCAACCCGTGACATATTGAAATGTCGCGAAACTCATTATTACTATGCTAAATATAAAATAAATCATTACACATTGAAAATCTATATACCGTAACAGTGGTATGTGCATGGGATTATCTTTGCCTGGAAAGCCCCAACAATCCCGAACTATAGGCTCATATTGCAACGTAGGCCTATACAATGAATTTTGGCCGGCATGTAACATCCACGTTTACAGTTATATATCTACCCGTTTGGAGACCCACGGCGACCAATCCTGGATATAATTCCCTGCATTTATGACACTTTAGTAAATATGTTATGCTAACTGTAATCCACGAGAACAAATTAAAGGATCAGCTCGGTGGGATACACCTGAAAGATAAAAAGAAAATGGCATCAAAGCGACAGGAATGGAAGACCATGATTGCTGCTGACGTTCCCAGCGAGCAACACGACTACGTGTCTAGGTAAGTGCATGCTGTAATGATACAACGTAACATAACAAGATAAACTACAGTAATAATAAAACAATCAAATATAATATATATATGTTAATTAAATTAATGCTATGGGCACAAATATTTATGTTCTCAAGAATGCAAAGAAGCAATTAATTTGTATATCAGCTATATCTATGCACACCAACCTATCTCAAAAGTAATAACTATTAATGTAACGGTTCAAATAATGTCATGCTCAAGGCAACTAACAATGTTAAGTTGTCTTGGTTGATTCTGTCTGGTGTAGAGGCAGTTTGGCCTTGGAGAGATCAATCAAATCCTTTTGAATAAAGTTCCATGCAGGGTTGGCCAGTTTAAACTACACCTTATTTGCATATGATTATGTAGTATACGACATCAGCTGGCGAACGTGGCAAACATCACAGGGGACTTCTCCTCCCAAGTTAGATGATCCGATAGTGAGATGAGTAGCTACATTGACTTGTAAGATTACAAACAATACACTCTGGCCAAAATCAAAGAAATGAACCCAGAGTGAGCTGCAGTCGCATTACGTAACAATACGACGAAGTTGGGCATTGTTTTTACAATCCAGGCTGGCTTATGGGCATGTTTGGCTGGGTGTCAATCATTAATGCGTGTTAGTGGTGACTTGTCCAGCTTAGCCTTAGTCACGTCTGCCTGGTCTTTGGATGAGATAGAAGTTTCTTGAGATTGCTCTCTGGAAAAGAATTCAACTGCTCTTTTGACTGTTAAACGATTTGCTCATCTGTTGCGCCAATTGTTACCACTGTAACACAATATATTGTTGTGTGCTGTGTGTTTAATCAATAGTGGCATTTAGTTTAATTTGTATTCGACAAGTTACAAACTGCAGTGCTGCTTGGATTGCGTGTTTCTAAAACCTTTGTATTGTTGCAGTTTTGCTGGTTTGCCGTTTATTCTTGCAGATCCACAACATGTCTCGCTTGGTGGCTGTCTTTGCGGATTCAATTTTCAAGTATCTGCCCCAGAGCTTAGATGGTGTCCACTTTGAGCTGCACTGTAGACGAGGAGTTGGTGTCAATGGCCTTCGCCGAGGTAAGATAGTTTATTGTCAATGAGGCATGCATATAGTGAAATAACAATGTATCAATGCATATAATTTTATATGTATTATACAATAGTGTTACCATACATGTGGTAATTCTAAGTTAATAAACTATCGTAAAATAGTACAGTTCTGGCTAGCATATGGGTGATGAGGCAATTGCGGCGATGAGCGAGTAAAATAATGTTATAACCCCTTCGCAGCTAATACGCACTTCATCGGAGTATTATTTTTCCCTTTATAGGTGATACTAATAAGTTTAATAAATTGACCTACATAAGCGTATTCACATTTTACAGCCAATAAATGATTATTACCGGATACTGACGAATTGATATATCTTTGACAAATAATCAACAATAAGCTTAAAGACGATCATCATGTAGAAAGTAGGTATTTATGTTAGGAATATCAGCAGACGGTGCCGCTACACTGAATAATGTCTGTGAGTATGACGTCTACGACTACGACACGTCTCCCATAAAATATAGTCGAAGTTACCAGCGAAGATATCCGTTAAGATATTGCTAAAGTTCAACTTACTTTCAATAAATAACGCATTAATTCATATAATAATTGGTATATCAACATCATCAATATGTTAAGGAAAAGTGAATTTGTCGCAAAATGCAGCGTCGTATCATATGTGTTGCGTCCACTAGAATTTGTATTTATTTGCAAAATAATTTGAACGTGGCCTGGCTTCATGTATACTCCTGAATGTACACACATTATCTATTACTCACTTGTGATTTATAAGAGCATTTTGAGGCATTTCAATTTATGTGAACTGAATATACATTACTTAGTCTTAGTTGACAGTTGTATATAGTATATATAGTTGGTATTCATCCATACCACAGTACAGAGCAATGGAGCTACAAGTATTGCAGGTGTAGGTAGTGAAGATAATTTTACAGGTGGAGCTGTAAGTACTGCCTGTGTAGGTAGTGTAAATAGTTTGATGTTGGATGGATGATAGAGGTATGAATAAGAGCCACAATGCAAAAAACTGCTTGTGCATTTTTTATGTTACTTTGTAATAAACTGTCTTATTTACTTATTATAAATAGCCAATTTATCACATACTTTCTACTTTCAGTACTTGCTGAGACAGACCCTATGGGTGTTGACGCGGTACTTCTGCATGTCGGGACTAACCACCTGCAGTCCATCTGTGACGATATCCGCCAGCTGGACAAGACTCTGGATCAGCACCGGCGACTGATTGCAGACACACAAGCAAGAGATGTACCCAGGAGTGCCTCTTGTTGTGTCTGCAGTACTCCCCCGTTATGATGAGTGAGCACCACCTCCCACCAGTGTATATTAACATAGTATTCGTATTTAAAAAATCCACTAATCTACATTAATGTTTCCAAGGATATAGGCAGAAAAGAAGTTATTATTAATATATTCGATTGAAGTCAGATGGAATTCTTTACTGTTGTCTAAGTAGTATAATTATACGCCATATTACTATGTTTCGGACAATATCTCCTCAATTTTTATCTTCTTATTGTTACTATTTATTATATTGTTTAAAATAGTTATACAATTAAAAAAATAATTATCTATTTATTGGTATTACAAACATAAATGAAATAGTAAAATTCATTGTTTACTCAGTTTCCTTCTTTTGCTCAGTGACGACCTGTATGAGACTGGCCTTCTCTGGAATGGGCGGCTGCACCAGGTGACTGCCAGATCCCTGGCATGTGCTTCTGGGACTGGGATTGCATCCTCTCCCAGCCCAGATACTTTGCTGTTGATGGCGTGCACCCTTCGCTGGAAGGCAACAGCCTGCTACACATGACGACAGCCAGCCGCATCCAACAGATGCTGTCAACTGACAGACAAGGCCAACTCAAGTAAGTGTAAATAAAATGTTGTTTTATTGTAGAACTAAAATTAACATAACGCTATGCCTTTCTTTAGAAATAGTATAACGTATCATGCTTGTATACAGCTGGGCATTTCCATGTGACTTGCGTTACACGTTATAAAAAGAAGAAGGAGACTTATAATGGGCAGTCTCAGACTACCAAAGGCTGCTATATAATGTTAAAAATCTCAAATTTTGTGACTCGCATTACACAAAAATCACCACCTCAGTGTAGAAGCATCTGTTGAAAAATGCAGAACAGACTCAGAAAAGTTATTGTCATAATACATGAGACTAAGGCTTCACAAAATAACAGCAATTGAGCAAACCAAGAAAGTAATAAAATAGGGCTATAAAGGGCCACTAATTATTATTATTAAGCGTGGCAGGAGTGCCCATTGCCATCCCACCAGGGCAACTGCATTCACATTGCATGGTACATACTATGGTAGTTCATAATATTTTATTTTAATGCAGTTCTCTAACATATAAGAATGAGCTCTCAACCCAAACAATACAAAAGCTAATTAAAAATTCCAGAGAAATAAAAATTGCTAATGGTATAATTATTTTAATATATAATTATTTATATATAGTGTCTGTCTCTGTCTGCCTGCCATATGACGGATTAATTACCAGGTGAACTAATGTTATATGGTATAATTTATGCAGTGATGGACTCGAGAATGGCTGATATGTAGTCATAGACATGTTTGCATTCCAGCACCACTCAGCTGGCCCGGAACATAAGGCAAGGATCCAGCAGCATGAGCAGACACCGTGTCCCAGACCTGCTGTACAATGCTGTGCAGTCCAGTGTCCCTTCTGCCCTGTGGTCTGCAAATCACAGGATGTGCTACTTGACCATGTCCTCGTAAAGCATCGCAACCTTTGCCGCAGTGCAGATGCTGAAGGTGATGGCAACCATTCTTCTGTGTCACAGCAGCCACTGGACACAGACACTCCAGTGACTGACATGACAGACGTGACAGTGGTAGACACTCCAGTGACTGGCATGACAGACGTGACAGTGGTAGACACTCCAGTGACTGGCATGACAGACGTGACAGTGGTAGACACTCCAGTGACTGGCATGACAGACGTGACAGTGGTAGACACTCCAGTGACTGGCATGACAGACGTGACAGTGGTAGACACTCCAGTGACTGGCATGACAGACGTGACAGTGGTAGACAGTGAGTCCCCCGTAGACACTCCAGTGACTGACATGACAGACGTGACAGTGGTAGGAGATGTGAGTCATGTGTTGTGTGGTGGACCACATCCTCCACATGTAAGTAGCCAAAACCAATCAGCATCATGCTTTGTTAACACCAGAAATACATTATTTAACTCCACATTTCCTGAAGTACTTAGATCTAGGCAAGTTCACATCCAATCTGGAAATAATGCTAAATTTACATCTACTCATCCCAGTCAGTATCCCTATATGCCACCTTTATGCCAGATAGATGAAATTTTACACTATATTGAGACAAATCACATCGATACAGCCAATATTAAGTTGGATTATGGCTTTTATTCAGTGGAAACAATTACACTTTTTAAAACATTCTATACAGGGAAGAACATTCAAGACAAAGTTAGGATGGAAATTAAGTGGGCCGAACAACAAAATTATTTAATGATAGATGGCGTTTCACAGCTTGATCAAAGCTGCTTAGATGAATATTTGCAAATTGTTCTGAACTATGCTGAAACTGACACAGTATCTATAGCAAATAACCGGTACTACATAGAAGATCTTACATTTCTCTTTGGTGAATGTTGGCTGTCAAATTCTCTTCTAATGCAGATTAGTGTAATGCTGAATGCAAAATTTCATGAGACTAAAACTTGGGTGTACTATGCATCAGATTTACAACATCACACTGATTTTGACACACAGATTTGCCAACAATTTGCAAATATTCATGATGGGCAAATTATTTGGTTTGTGCCTGTTGGTAGTAATGGTGGAACATGGGTAGTTTGCAAGTGTCTAATATAGATGGAACTAACATTTTGTTACAGTCTAATCACTTTGCACTTGCAGTATATTCAATTGAATTTAATATTGTAACCTATGCTGATACACTTACATACCTAATGTAGCTGATGGTGCCTAAAATGTGTTTGGCATAAGAAATATAACTATTATATGTTTAGCCCTTTAGACAATAACGGGTATATCGATTACTGTAAGAGATGGCACATCTCACTTAGAAGAGAGATGGAGCCTAGGTGTTCATCATTATGTGTTTTACATGTTTCGAAAGGTCACTGGAGAACTGTGTTTGGAGCTTGGGCAGACATCAATGTTGCTACCCTTAGCCTCCTCTTGTGTTTACCTCCTATTGCATTCAGTATTTGCAACCCAGAATCAAAACATCGCATAAGGATTCAATCTAGTGTGCTTTAATTCTACCTTGCTGTGTATTTATTAGATGATTGGCATTCACTGAAGCATTTATTAGATGCACCCACCTAGGTAACTGGTATTTGAAGGTGTCAACTTAGGTTGGCCTTCATATGTAGACGGCCGACTTGGTGGGGTCAGCTAGTGGTATCGATCTTGTGAATGTGTATGATTGTGGTTGTAAATAATATGCTAAGAAGCTTTCCCCTTCTACAAATCGATTTGTTCTTTAAATTGAAACTTGTCTTTTGTCATTTTATGTTAAATTATTATGTACACATTTATGGGTGGGTCCAGCTACCTGCGTGTGGTTGGTTTCCTTCAACTTTGCTGTTAAATTATCACGTACACATTGTATATTATAGGGATTTAATTGAAAATGCCATATGTATGTTATTGACCCCAAGCTATACATAGTTATGAAGGGGTTTTGGGGCGCATTGACGCTTTCCCCTTCTACAAATGGATTTCTTCTTTAAATTGAAACTTGTCTTTTGTCATTTTATGGGTGGGTCCAGCTACCGGTGTGTGGTTGGTTCCCTTCAAGTTTGCTGTTAATTATCATCATGTACATATTATATGGATTTAATTGTTGATTTAATACAAAGCTCTACTCTAGCTGCTACAACTGTACAACAGCCTTGTTATTTACAGAAAATTACTATATATATACACGTTAAAGTATTTGATGCCTATACAATAATTAACTCACTTTCTGGAAGACATGACAGGATAGATTTCAGGCTGGCTGCTGGAGATCAAGCTGTTTTGCCTGTCAGCTCATATATTTTGCACTTGGCAGTTGCTCGACCATTGAACTTTTTATGATGCAGTGAGCTTCATGATTATAAAAAGTATTTTTATGTTTTTATTTATTTTATGTTAGTCATAAGGCAGTCTAAACATTCCACCCACATCTTGATGGTGTCATAGTGGGACAGGGGGAGGGAAATACGTATTTACCAGCTGTTGGTCATAGTCTGGTGCCAGTTTATTCTCTATAATATAGCCTTGCATTTTCATCATGCAGATTTAATGATTTCAGATCCAAATACATAATTATATTGATACATAATATATACATAGTAGCTAGAGCACATGCATAAACAACACGTACAGTCCCTTTTGATCAGTGCCAGTAGCACTGCACTTACACCATATTATTATGTAAGTATAGCCTCATTATCCTGATACCACTACACACGACTGCAACTACAAGGGACTTTTTAAATCTATTTCAACGTATCTATCGTAAATTTATAAACAAGATTTCTTACAACTAGTTTATAGTCATGAAATTAACTGATTACGATTCATACTAGCGAGACAGACAGGTCACAGACTTGACAGAGTGCTTGCTAGCGGCTAGGTTTGTTTTCTGCGTTTCGTGAAGGAGCTTAGATATCAACAGCTGCAAATATACCGTTTGCAAGCTTGTTACAACTTGCATTTACAGTTACATGTCATAAGTAGACTGACTAAAAGTGCATATAACACATAATAAATAACACTTAATTAAGTTCGTAAACATGAAGGACATTTTCGGCCAGCTGGAAGTACGCGCCAAATGAAATCACCGTAGCCGGAAGGAAGTGACCTAGATTTCTATATCATGCGCGCGCAGGGGAGGTACCAATTTTCCAACTATAAGTGTTTTGCGCCTGGGCGTACCGACTACCGAGCTTAGCAGGCAGCACCGTCAAAGCGTAGGCGAACAGCCGCAGTGTTTGCAGTTCGAATTTCAAGCGGCGGATATTTCGGCGCGCGACAGCCTTCGGATGAACGAATGGATTCGACGAGTGGATAGGTAGCGGACGACACACAGAGCGACAAAGGAAGGTAGGAATGGGCGCAGACCGATTTGTTGATTTGACGTTTCTGTACCGCCGATGTTGACGTTCTTGACGGTGTATTTATACCGCGGACGCAGGCGCCGCCGTCCCGTGGCTTGGGTCGTTCATCGAGTGAGTCTGCCGTGGCCTAGTTACGCGAATCCAAACCGGGCTCGTGTAGACTGTAGTTGTCGCTGACACCGTGAGACAGACGAGCGATGTGTCGTCTTGTAAATTACTTTCGTAGTTGACACATTCAAGTCATTGACAGCGATATCGTACACCATGCACAGCTGGTGTGAATCCATGACCCGACTATGGTTATATTCCACGGCCAGGTCCGCGATTGAAATGCCCGAGGCCAGCCTATTGTTTGTTAAATCGTATACAGTGTATAATAATAATATTGTTCCTGGGCAGGCACAACACAAGTGCCCTACTATTAAAGCAGGTATACAGTAAAAGCACCATGTGCAGTATTAAAACAAATTGCGCCACCGCGAAACCGTTAAGGAATTTTTGGCCCAGTCTTTGCACATAACTTGTACATTTCGGTTACCTAGGCTAGGTTTCTATAGACCTACCTGGTCTTATGTCCAATTCCAACAAAAGCATAACATCTAGATCGATGTTGCTTTAATCTTAGAGACAGACTACAGGCTAAACTATATGTAGGAATATATAGGCCCACTATGTAGCATTATTATTCTCATGTAGACCATGCGGGTACGTGTTATAATAATAAGTTATACTCATTGAAGACCACGACAATGCCTGCAAGTAGCCATAATTACTAGACACCATGGTGTTACGTTTGAACAATTCTTTTCTATGACAATGAATAGGGACTGTATTTTTAACCAAGACACGGATGACACTAATTGCTTATCCGATCACATGTGCCAGACGGCTCAGTATAATTATTTACCTGCAAGAACAAAGATGCTTTGTTTTGGACATGATAACTCTCAGTTCTCTTGTTGGCAAGACTTTCCCTAAGATCAGTTTGGATTGTGTCCTTACGCCTGCGTTAAACTTACACAGCGTCCATCGCCCCCGGTGAAGTTGAGACAGGCTATTCTAGGACTCCCCCCAATTTTTTTTCGTACTAACCAGGAACAAGCGACAGTTTGTTGGGTGGGGACTTCAACCAATGTCACGTTTGGAAGAGTGTATGGCGACAGTCATGTTCCTGTTTGAATAGATCCATTGATGAACAGGCGACCATTGTGGCGCACATACGTTACATCCAAACACATAGTACACGGTATGAAAGATAGTATGGAACCGCATGGCCTTCATCATGTCGTGCGTCATCAGAAGAGGAGATATGATGGATTACTATTCCTCCATGTGCTGTTCTTGCTATGTGTACATGCGTTGTATTCCCGGCGTTGATACTTCGCATTCTTCATTGTGACCAAACAGAAACGTCATTAAAGTACACTGCGATTACCCAAAAGCCAACTAAGTTTAAATCGTGTGAAGTCGTAACAAGACGTGAACTGATTAAACGTTTCGGCACCCACACGTCTTGTGTGCTCGTGGTATGTGTCACTCGGGTGTTAGTTGTTGCGAAATGTAAAGTATTATATCGGCGTGTGAGTGGGCGACGCTGCCCCGTGTGTCGTTGTCGCCGACTGTCTTGGTTGACGTGTTTACACCGCCAATGGGATGTCGTTATTGTACATCGCCGGAGGCAACGAGGCATGTGTGATTAAGTTCATAAATGAGCCGGACTCAGGTACTTTCTTTAACCAATGACGCATACATAAATGTATGCAAACAAGGCATATCCAATTGCAGTTTCTTACTAATCATGATCATAATATTATTATGGTATGTGTTAAAGTAAGAACACTATCAGCCATACAGGGGACTACTATTAAGGTCTGGATTGGTACTGGTGAAAGAGCAGCCCCTTGTGCTACACATTAGTCATAGGCACAGCTTATAAAACGGTCTGCATAACGATAAAAACTGTTCGTAGTTTGTTGAATGGAAGCCAGCGTCGAGTAGAGCAGACTCCAGTTGAATGGAGCATTGTGTGAGACGCACTGATGCGTGGCGACGTGGCAATGCACCATTTTATCGCTCGCTCCGTGCAGAAAGGCACGACGGAGTCTGTCTGAGAGCACGCCGCGGGTTTGTTTAGAATGGTGACTTTTCCACCTCCGACATCATGCCGTTTAATAATTCATGTCTTGGTCAGATCGAATATTGATTCAGATTGACGAATTGCGCGTTGCCAGTCGCCACGGACCTTTGATCATTCGACACGTAATCGTGCTATTACAGTCGATTAACGCCCACGAACTGACACGCACAAATCCATGCACGCGACGCGAGATGACTCATAGAATTTCGTTTACATGTAGTGGTCACTGTCATACATACAAGCATGTAAACATAGGCAGACGCACCCATAGTCGCATACACGCACGCACGTACTCACTGAAATGTAAGCCCCAAAGCAAAGGGTAGGGCCAGTGTATGTGTGTGTGTGTGTGTGTGCGTGCGTGCGTGCGTACGAATGTAGGGTGCACTCATAGTTTGGTAGAGTTAATAATTTAAGCCACCCTTGACTGTGTTTATTTGCCATGTAACACTCTGTAGTGGTGGTCCCGGAACGTATTTACCGACTAGATCAAAACCGCGTAGACATTGTGTATGCCATAAGTAACCTAGACTGTGAATTCATGATACGTTGTGGGAGTATTTTTAAAACCAGATCGGATATCACAATATGTTATGGTAGCTGTTTGCTGAAACAAACACGCATTATGTGATATTTGTCGTGGCGTCCAATGGTGATTACATTAGCAGTTATTTGTATGAGTTATTACTGTTCCAGTGTACCCTGTATAAGGTCTCACGAGTTTGCACTATGATCCAGAGCAATCATATCCGTATAAGTAGACAGCGAGTGCATTGTCGACCAATAGTTATAACCTTGGCTAACACGGACCCTTTTATCAGAGTTTGCTGGGTCTATTTAACCTACACACTGATCACAGGATTTACAAAGGCTATAATGGTATGTATCATCACCCAGTACGTTGCTACAATACCCAATCCGCGGTGCCCATTTACAGACAAATACTCAATTAATGTCCTCGGTTATGGTACACGTAACTATATGGTCTTACCAAACTTGTAGAGCAATTAACTATATTATAAAGTCATGTCCAGGCACCGCATTTTATTTTTCAGTTATGTATGTGTTACCTTCTGGCAATGCCAATTGTCACAAACTATGCTTCGAGTTGTGAGTCTAGCTTGTGTTGTGAGTTGTGAAGGGATGCTACAACTTGGAGTATGGATACGGAGCATGAAGGAGAGTGGTACAACTTCGAGAAACGATTGCATGGCGTCAGAATAAGAAGAAAAGAACGGCAGATGTTATGGTGGCGGTGAACTTCGCGAATAGAAATCGACAGACTGCAACTGTTGAGATCAGAGAGTCATGTAACACAGTCATAGAGTGAGATAAGTACAGAATGTATAACACGTACCTGAGAAAGCATGGAATGTATACAAACACAAGTCTTTCGATAGACATCCAGTGTCCAGTATGTCGCAGGAAGATGAATAGCAATTAAAGTCGTCAAACCTGAGCAGCGAGTCCCAATTTATTCCGCCACAGCAACTGTGCTGCTACGGCTGAGTGAATCGAGACAGCGTTAGGGACAAATTGCATTTCTAACGGCAATGAACAACGCCTATTGTGTAGCGAATATCATAGTAGTTCGTATCAAGATTAGATCAACCAGACTGCGCAATCTGTTTCTGAGAATTAGCATATAGAGAGGGTTTCAGGTGATATAGTGTGCATTGCTGGCGATTGCATTTGCCATCGCCGATCAAACTTTGTGACAGGTTGGAAATACGACTTGCAAAACTGTTATCCTTATGGTGGAAATCAGTCAGCCGCCGCAGTGTAAGACTACCACGTTATACAGTCGAACACGTAGTGTTGAATAGGTAATGTGAAGTTCATTCAAACAATTGACAACATTACAGTGTTTAATCTGCTGTATAACAAGCGAGGTGGACCACCTCACTGTTCTTCTTAGCCACCTCGCCCTAACATGCTGAAATTGCCACCTCGTAATATGTCCTTTGTCCCTGCAGACTATTTACATGTAATCCTGTCATTACAAACACGTGCATATGCAAATGTATATGTATTTATTTCCGTCCCCACTATATGCCAGGGAATATGTCAATACACACTTCATAATGCATACTTTTAAAGCTATTTTAAAGTAGTTCCTTTGGCATTCGCTCAGTTCACCATAACATACCGCCTACCATTTTATTCAGGGGAAACACTGCATTATACAAGACATACTATCCGATGACAGGCGTCACGCTCGAGTTACCCCAAGTAATCACCGTAGTAGAAGTAGCGTCTCGTGCTTTCTAGACACGCTTGGCTGACATACCCAAGACGAACGACAACTGTCATCTTCTGCAAAATATGACACAATCTTCTGCACATTATTTTGTCACGGAGCCCTCTTATTTAAAGCACCCGTAAACAGTTCAGAACACAAGCATCGCGAGTCACCACGACAGATACTGAATATATATATATATATATATATATATATATATATATATATATATATATATATATATATATATATATATATTGAAGCCCGCGTAAATACACAAATTGATGACCGACTGTCATAAAAACCTGGAGTTCAGTCCGTCCGGAAATGATAAGGCTCAATATTCTTTGTTTCTGCCCGCTGTCGCAGCTGTCACAGTTTACCTCTATTTTACTTGCTTGTAGGCGTATCGCTTCAACATCATAAAACAATTTGCGTATGTATACATCTGCTGCATGAGCACTAGGTGTGAGCGCCTGTGTTTGCCACAGAAGGATTGAGTAGATTAACATAAACTGAAACCGCCGCGCGATTTCCGCCGATGATTAAAATTGCTATCAAATAACAGTGGCACCTTGTCACTGTTTTCAATTGATTTTCAATTGATTTTACTTGGAGAACGTAGCAGAATTACATAAACACGAACAAAAATATATAATATTTAAACAATACGAATGTAAAAATTAGCGGTCAACTGGTAGTGTAAGATGTTGGCACTACGTATATTATTAATACTTTATGGGATGTTTCAAGTGTTTTGTTGGCTTATCTTCCAAATGCATTACATCGAATCTTTGCGCATTTTTTGGTTATGGTCATTGTTGCAGTTATGATGGCGATGCTATAGACTCACTGTGTCTATCGTATTACCTATACATTAGTTTATAGTAATATAATTATTTACCGTTATATTTTGTCAACAAATATTACGGTTCGTTGCACAAGACATGCAGATTTACGATTAGGCGTTTCCAGTTACAACAAACACTCCAGGAAGCGATTTCGCGTTAGTGATATTTATAGCTACGCATGGTTTCATTTGTTAACAACTTAGTACAATTGAAAAGCGTATTGGTTGACCAACCGCCAACACATAGGTGGTGTTGAACTGAAAAGAGTCTTAGCTGTCCAAGATGGCCTACGGAACCACAGCTGCTAGTTGCTGGAGCCAACTGCCATGGTACAGCTGCCAAGGCTCTACTCACAACAGTCCCTGATTCCCGTATCGATTGTAGTCGATGGCCCATTGAAAATCACGATATACCACGTCACATGGTTACCATCAAGAAATAAAGCTTTTACTTACTTACTCAATGTGCACTGCTTTGCACTACGATAAACCAAATATAAAAAACTAAATATCAATGTGTTATGGATACCGGTGTATTCAAAGTAATACACACTGCCCAGGTAAACGTCTGGACAGAGCTTCCTTTATGTTGTAAAGCATAAAACCCATATCGTATTTCCCGTCTTCAACTTGAATTGCATCGATATTTTCAGTTCGGTATACAGCATTATCTTCGATTCCGTAAAAGATAGTATTTATAGCTTTGTTAGAAAATTACTGCATTTCTGTGCGTAGTTTTTACAGGTGTGATAATAATCATAGTTTGCTAACACGTTTTTGCACATTTGCCACCTCAAAAAAGCGCCAAGTTGATAAAGAGGCTATCGGTTTATCTAACCATTGATTATTAAACTCTGTGAACTGATGTTTATTACTGACTGTAAGTCGTATACTTACATTCGTTGTTACTAACTCATGGTACCTCAATACACGGTAGAATGGCACGACAACCAATATTGGTTTGTTTTGTCATATTTCCATGCGCAGTGTCACCGTTGCTGTGCGCATCCTGAAAAAGAGTAATTGAATTTTCATTTAGCGATCACCTAAACACCGTTACTATGCCTGCTTGGAATGTAAATTCTACGTATATATTCCTCGATTGTGGAACTTGACATATCGTGGGATAATCGAAGAGTGCCAAATAGCTCAGTAGAAAATAGCAGCCGTTTGAGTTGTATCACACATGCAGCTTAGTAGAAATCAGCAACTGTTTGACTTGTACCAACCTGCTTTGTAGAAATCAGCAACCATTTGAGTTGTACCACACACCTCAGTAAATATCAGCAACCGTTTAAGTTTAAAACGTTTTGTATTTAGAGTAATACTATATCCATATTATAAAACACTTGATATATATAGAGTAATTTTTTATCCGTATTATAAACATTTGACATCTCGAGTAATCCTATATACTGTACCTTTATCTAGATATAAAGTATTTGGTATCTAGTGAAACTACCCAGTTAGAACTATCCGATAATTTTAACGAGACACAAACAGTTTACGATCGGCAAGTTACAACTTAGATGTTTATAGGATAGTAAAATAAAAAGTACATAATAGTAACAGTCGCTCTAGGCTAGACAAACCGACTCTACTTTATGTAAATATGTAACCGAGACGTCAGACACTTGTTTTTTTTGCAATAAACATTGGAAACTAGGTAGACTTGCACGTCCAAACACGCAACTTATATTATCGGGGTAACGTGACACCAGAATTGTCAAATCTACATGCAAATCTAAAGACTACGAAGAGTCGTGTCTGGTATACAACAACATTGTAATTGTAGACACCAAAAATAGACTGAAGCAACATCGTTGTAAACCCACGTGAGAAAACTCACGGATGTCTTCCAAACATAGAAGACGATAAGACGACGTTAGGGATGCTTAACTTGTGACCCGTGACAATTGGCCGTCAACAACGTGTTTATTTATATCACAAAGATTCGTTTAGTGTCTTGATGGGTATCAGTGGACGTACTGTTGTTGGACCTGATCACGCTATAGTGAATGACACCCCCAGGTCGGCCAGACGGAGATAATTACTTGGTCTCTTCAATGCCGGACACCGATTCTATGAACATCGCTGTCAGCTTTTGAACTGTGCTGATGAATAAGATGAACTACTCGTCTGAGCGATACGCTGTATAAATGGATGTATGCATCTATTTGTGTATGGGCGATATAATGATGCGTTCGCCAACCCGTCTGGTTTATATTGCTGTTGACTGCGTATATATATAAACAAAGCTAGAAGTCTCTTTTGGTCTTCTGCGACAGGGCAGGTCCAGGCTATGTGCAGATTAAACAGTAGTCTTGGATATGATTCAAACTGACATAAAAACAAATGTCATATGTTGGATTGCAGAACAGAGTCGCAAAAACATTTTTAAAAGGCAAACAAAATAGCAATTTTTGTAAGGACGAACCCGCTGCACACACGAGGCTCGTCATAGTGTATAGATCTGGCTTCTAGACAGGCCTGACGGAGGAGACGCGGACAAAAGTGCACCGCTATTCTAAATTATCGTCAACGTCACCAACTTGAGAACGTCCTGAAGAAAGTCTGGCTATACTTCGTCTGATCTGATGTCATAATTCCCTATCAAACCAGCGAGTTCAACGACCGCTCATCGTTAAACGCGAGATTACACGACTCGATAATCCAGATCGTGATACTAATCCATATCTTGATACTAATCCGTTCGCCGTGTATGGCGGATCAGCTGAAAAGCATAATGCGTTAATCTGTGGTCTGCATAATTGAGTGTATCCACTCGTAATTACCTGTCCGCTATTTTATCGCCTTTGTGCTTCGACAAAGCGTGTTCTAGTTTGGACTATTGTGTTATTACTTCGCACATGTGCAAAGCGCGCAGGGGGGGGGGAATTATTGTAAGTTTAATTCATACTGAAGAATAGATCTTTCGGTATCACATTCGGTAAGCTTGGTAATTGCTACGGATTTATAGTTGCTGCTAATGCGAGTGGTGACATTGGATCGCTGACTAATTACACCTGGGCGCCAGTAGAGCGTGACCAGACAGCGACCCCTCGGACCCAGGATGACGTCGGTCAAGAGTCGGTCGTTCTGTGCCCGAGGGGCCACTGGTCAAGGGCCGATCGTGTGACCTTCGGAGAAGACGCGTTGGTCGAATTTGTGGTCTTCAGATCTTAGTGCAGCAGGGGCAGAACATTCCGGATGTGCGTTTGTCTGTAGGTCTTCACTCATCGCAGCTGTATGTGGGCGGTCGATTCGAATTGGGTCGTAGTCTGACGGCCTTAGCGTTTAACAAGATCCGTTTCTTGTGTTATTTTTATATTTCGTGATCTATAGGCATATACTTAATTCCGTTTGTTGTTCTATATTCGCACGAGCCTGGAACCAAATGTTGAAATAAGTCGACTTGGGTCGTCATCTAATATGTGAGTTCGGTTGTGGTCGGGCACTGCTTGTAGATCTGTCAAGGCCTTATTCACCAGATTCCCCTGTGGCCGGTTGTGAATGGTTCTACTTTTAGTTCTGCGGAGGCACGCCTCGTTTTGTGGAGAGATAAACGTACCTTGTTTTGTGGATAGATAAACGACGTAGGCCTACTACAGCAAAACTAAATCAAACTACACCAACAAAGACTACGCGTCGAAAACCAAACAACAGAATGCTCCAATACTTCTCGCTTTGTTGCTATAAGAACCGGGAGTATTACACAAGAGACTCTTAACTGTGATTCGTCACAGCAAACCACAGTATCTTCAACGAGTGTAGAGCGACAGTAGAGTGAGTAGCTCAACGTCGCGCCGGTGTTTGTTGACCTACTCTTGTATACGTAGTAGTGAAAGCACACATGCATGCGGGGCGGTCGTTAAGAGGCAGATTGTATTTTAGTGCACTGCTGTCGACACGATTTATAGACCCTGTGAAATTATACCCGCCATCACTCACCAGCTTATATAGGCGCGATTCGCTGCTTTAATACAACGCTGAGCGCGAGACGAAATGTATCGACACTGAAAGGTGGACTCGTCTCTTCGCTCTCAGGTAACGCTAGGAATGCATGCATGCATGCGTGTGTGTGTGTGTGTGTGTGTGTGTGTGTGTGTGTGTGTGTGTGTGTGTGTGTGTGTGTGTGTGTGTGAGTGTGTGTGTGAGTGTGTGTGTGCGTGTGCACGAAGCGTTAAGGATGATGATGTACAATCGTTTTGACTTACAGTCGTGTTTTAAACCACCTACTTAAAAAAAATGTGTAATAACTACCATCCGGGAAACGTACCTGCAAGATTCCCCTGCGTGGCAGGATTGGCCGTGCCATATATAACATGTCAAACTATCACTACGTCGAGTTGAAATGCGTCTAGAACATTAAATAGGCCTTCTTATTTCTGCACAACGAGACGATGGGAACGGTGATTGGAATGTAAACCCACAATCCTGGTAACGTAATCTGATAAACACTTCGTAGACCGGCGTTGCAGACGTCACAGCGACGTTTTGGTAACGTATACCAGCGACTAATCGTGCAGCAAATTGTTTTGTCAACAAGGTATGCAACGCAACAACTGTCTCCCGTCATACAGGACCACCTGGCCGATTGCACGTGACGGGGATGTTGATATCGACCCGGGTGACACTGCATACATATCATAGTGTCAAACATCTAAAAGTAGCTTTAGAAAAAGAGAGCCCGGGTTCGAGCCATGTGTTGCCTTGTCAAACCTTGGACTAGTTTTCTCACACTAATTGCACCAGTTCACTCAGCTGTATACATGTGTATCTGGCTATAAACATATATGTGTACGAATAGTCCCCCAGCGTTAATTGCAGCGTGGCTGGATGCTGGCTAAAGAAGTCGAGATGGTGTTAGATTGAACAGGTCTGCCAAGGAGTAAAGTGTAAAGCGCTCTGAGCAATCCTGAGGATTAGATACTGCGCTATATAAGTACTTACCTTAACATTTTACCTTTGTATTATGTAGGCATACAGATTGGGCAGGTTAACCGGTGGGGATGTTTGACTTCCTCGGCCGATGCCAAATCAACTCGCAAGTTGTAAGAACTCCATTTGTTGTTTCTGCGTTGCTATACGGCTGTTGCTACGGCATCTAGTTTCCGCTTCTTACGTAAAAGCCGTTACTCGGACGATTTGCAAAAAGCTAAAATACATTAAAATAAAACTATAATACAAATAAAAATATAGTGCAAGGTTCGACATGATACTGCGCTTCTTCGTGTAATCAAAACGTCATCCACATTTTTCAAGCCATGGAAGGAAATAGCATACGTAGAAATCTGAAAGTCTAAGCATATTAACATGGAGATGGAATTGCGTACGCATCCTATTTTATCTATATGTTACGAATGGTGCAGTGGTTTCTCGTGGGAAACACAACAAGACATTAATTACGATGAGGCTAAAAAATTGAAAACTAGTTTCGCGTAATAAAAACGAGTATGCGTATAAACATGTATGTTCAGAGCAGCACGGGCCTTGTATCAACAATAGGCGTACACGACTGATTGAAAGAGACATACCACGTGTTAATTTAACCTCGTCTCGCGATGCAAAGGTTCCCGTTGCGCCAACGTGTTTTTAGAGGAATCTATCATAAAACAAGTACCATTTTCTCACAGACGCTGTAGACTAGTGTGAAAAGGGTTGTGCAATATTTTGATGTACTTTAACAAATTAAATGCGCTAATTTGGACACGGTATGCAAAGGCGATGTTTGCACCGTCACTGCACGTTTGCAATGGCTCAGTAGGCAGTGCTAGTCTGCTAGGGTGTCGAATCCTCAAACACTAGAACCGGAGTTCGAATCATGTGCTTAGGCAAGTTCGTTAACTCAACGTTGTCCCAGTCCACTCACCTGCAAGTACCTGGCTATATAGACAGTGGTGGATATTTTTTACCGAGTAACCTTCGCGCAGTAATTGCACAGCGTAGATGGATATGGCACAGAGACGTCGAGATGGTGTTTGATTGACCAGACCAGTCGTGGAATAAAACGGAAATTGTATAAGGACTGGATACAGCGATGTATGTGAACTTACCTTTACTTTTACATTCTATGATCTAGTTCTGTCATGAGTTAGGGTGTGGTTTTTCCGCACAAAGCCTTATGCATGTTTTGCCAATTTGTACCCGCGATAACTGCATGTTCTGAGTGATGGATCTGAGGAGTCTTGTTTCGTTTTGGGTCAACGGTTTTGTATAGTACCGTCTTGACACTCGTTATAATTAATATTCGTTACGAGTCGAGTGATGACGACAGAATTCTGAATACAATGGCTGTCTACTTACACTTGTCGCGATGGTCAACAGAACGCGGGATTAGGTATCTTAAAAAGAGGCTGACGCACTTGTAGGGTAGTGTCAATGCTGACGTCAAAGAGACGGTCTCACTGGTGGTGATACTTCAATGGTGGGTGAATAGTATACCTTGTGAGAGTGTGAGAGAAAAGAAGGGAGAACGAGAGGGAAACGCAGGGAGGGAAACAGGGGGGGGGATATAATGGGAGGGTTATGGGAATGGAGCTATTTTTGAGACAGCTGTACTATTATAGTATCAGACATGAACGAAGAAAACAGTTCACACAGATGCGAACCCCTCTGGATTTCAGAAACAACGAGGGGTATAACAGTATTAGGCCTAACTGATAAATAAATTCGAATGTCGTTTCGGTTGAACACTAGATATATCCGACGGAATATGCAAGCGTAATGGAAATTGAGTTGACTACTTGTATTTTTGTAATCTTTCGAGTAAAGATTGCACAAACATTATGCATCGGTATGCGAAACACCGGCTTTGTGTGGCTGGTGCTTTGGGGTGAGCCGGCAAACTCAATTAGTTACGATGGCTCTACACCTGCTCAGAAAATAGGTACTCGCCTGCGGCTACAAACCTGCATCCGATCCGATGACACACTGTTGCCAAAATGCAGAAAACAGAACGAGCTTAGTTAATCTGGGCCGTTGTGGAGTCAGCTCTACACCGGCTGGTGGCATTGGCCGTTGGACGTACTCGGCGGGCTGAAGATGGCCGGAGTTAGAAGCATTGCGTCTCGCTTCGGGTGGGTATCATTCGGTTGTTAAAAAGTAAGCCTGTTTTTGTCAATTAGCACTCAGCAAACGCTACACCTCGATTGTGTGTGTGTGTGTGTGTGTGTGTGTGTGTGTGTGTGTGTGTGTGTGTGTGTGTGTGTGTGTGTGTGTGTGTGTGTGTGTGTGTGTGTGTGTGTGTGTGTGTGTGTGTGTGTGTGTGTGTGTGTGTGTGTGTGTGTGTGTGTGTGTGTGTGTGTGTGTGTGTGTGTGTGTGTGTGTGTGTGTGTGTGTGTGTGTGTGTGTGTGTGTGTGTGTGTGTGTGTGTGTGTGTGTGTGTGTGTGTGTGTGTGTGTGTGTGTTTATAGCAAAACATCGACGTGGTTTCAGGCGTGCGCAAGAAAACAGATAGGGGTCGGAACATAGTACTGGTACACAAAAATGGGACATCTGACGTATAATTTCGATTCAAAATGTGTACATTCTGACACAGGAGGTAACCGGCATAACGATATTCGAAGCTGGGATAACACTCTTCGTGGCTAAAAGATGATAACATGAAGTTAATATGTAAGATAGTATGTAATATGGACACAAATTTAGGTAAATATGACCATGACATCCTGATTAGACTTAACTCGAGAACCAGCAACATCCATGTATTAGATATGCAGGAAAATATTTCTACTCCATAAACGTTTTGGTTTTGGGTTCTCTTAAGCAAGCATACTAGATTTACCATGCTGGATGAAAGCAGTAGGTAACATGGACACATATATCAGTTTAGTGTATGGCTACTACCAGAGGTCGATTGGAACCGGCTAGAAGCTAACATAACCAAAGAGCTTTATAGCTAAACAAAATGTCTTTCAATGTAAATTAGAGCAGAACAGAATTAATGTATGACAATGCAGTGGTAACCGAGGCAGTATATCACATGGACAACGTGTACCAGTACTATGTTCTGACCCATATACCTATGCGTAACGGTATCTTTCACAGCTTTATATATGGACCACCTGTCTAACGTTTGTGTATCAACGCCATGGCACCAACGTATTACTTCAGAAGACGGTGATGCGTAATGAGCGTCACCTCGGTATGATCATGGATGTTTTCTGTCGTGGCAAAACGTAGTCTGAGTTGTTGAATGCGTTCGAGATGTCGACAGAAGTGGAAGCACCATGCACAATGCATGCGGGTACATACCGTATGCATTCTTCGGTACTTATGTGGTTTCCCCCAAACAGCCCAAACTTGGGCTAACGCAGGAGTTCTTCTATAATTAGTGAGTCCACTTCAGATTACACATTTACCCCCTGTGTGTGATCTTTTACTTCCCCTGGCATAGACACCAGATAGAAGGGACCATCGGCTTTTAGAGTCTCTTCCGAAAGACACAGGCAAATGTGGAGTAAACGAAATTGCCTAAGTTACGAAACGGCAGTAGGTGGGATTGATTGACAGTCCGGCGCTCTACCGCGCGACCACCGCTCGCTACATTAAGCATTACCCCAGATTAAGTAAGAAGATTACAATTTATTGTTCTTCTGTACCGAACTTCAGTCAGGTTGAGCTTGGAACAGTCGCGGTCTCATAACAGTGTAAACACGGTGTCGAACGCTGAAGGAAGCATTGTAATGGTCCATCATTAGCGTTCCAGGGAAAGCATGGATTGCGTGTGAATGTTTCGGAATACTATCGCAGTGGTTATTTTAGTAAAGTTAAATGTTTCGTGCATTACGTGTTTAACTTGAAAGATAAGAATAGACGCTGAATGTTCGCTGTCAACACCTGTGCAATCCTACAGTACGCACCGGGATTTAAAAATCAGTCACCGGACTTAGCAGATATATTAATAATTTTGTGTGGTATGATGTCCCGTCAGTCTGCCGCGTGAGATCAGTTAAAGTTGTTGTAAAGTGCATCGTTAACAAATTTACAACGGTTAACGACGTGACATCTAAAAATGGCAACATAGCGGCAGTTGTAATCTAGAACATCGCCAGGGTTGTGGAAATAAATGTGCTGTTGTTAATTTATGTCTGACCCACCAAACACTTCTCACCGTTGCATTGGAGAGGTGTGAGGGGAGCGGTATAGTTTACCTGCGACGTGTGTGGTGTTTATCCAAATGCAAGTGATTTATGCACGAGCGGGAGGCCTATCGTTTACGAGGTTCAATACGCATTCCATTCGCAAATTAAATTCTCTTGAAATTGAAGTGAGGTTAAATGTGTTGGATTAACCTTTTCAGTAAAAACACACACTGACGTGTATACCGCTTTTCTCCTCGCTTATACCAGTTGTGCAGTTGTGTGCATCGAAGCGTTTACAAATTGAAATGTTTAGTTGCTTCGTGCGGTTGTACGAGATGTGTTACTATACCATCAAGTATACCATCAAGTATACCATCAAGTATACCATCAAGTATACCATCAAGTATACCATCAAGTTTACCATCAAGAATACCATTAAGTATACCATCAAGTATACCATCACGTATACCATCAAGTATACCATCAAGTATACCATCAAGTATACCATCACGTATAGTCACCAAGTAACCATCAAGTATACCATCAAGTATACCATCAAGTGTACCATCAAGTATACCATCAACTATACCATCAAGTATACCATCAACTATACCATCAAGTGTTTCTGACAGGTTGCGTTGTTATGTAATATGATTTCAAAATAAACTTATCCTCGATTTAGTAATATAACAAATCCCCAATATCCACTGCTGAGACAACCTGACCTGACTTAAACCGAAAACGCTGTCCTTTTATACATGCCAATTATCGTTTTATATTCACAACCGTTGCCACTTTGGAATAGGCCCC
This sequence comes from Oasisia sp. SBJ-2009, assembly GCA_964017155.1. Classification (NCBI taxonomy): domain Eukaryota; kingdom Metazoa; phylum Annelida; class Polychaeta; order Sabellida; family Siboglinidae; genus Oasisia; species Oasisia sp. SBJ-2009. The sequence continues at coordinate 27,950,507 of OZ024861.1, read as the reverse complement.
CTTTGTGGTTTCGTGCGCATTGTAAACGGTAATTAATGCAGCTTTAGCGCCTGTGGCGAAAATAGAACCCGTCGTTACGACGCTGTGACACCTCACGTATTGTGTGACTGAATTGACGCGTGTGAACGAATACAGCCGTGTTTTCTTTCGGTCGACCAATCTGGCGTTTCAACCACGATGGTGCTTGTTACTTATTCACCACACGACCGGTTTTGTTTAGCTGTTCTGTCGGGTTAGTTTCGTATCAAATGGACATCCATAATCCGTTCCAGTAATATGACGCACGCGTGTTAAGCTTCGGTTGACGTCAGCATTATTCGTTCTTACGAAAGCGTGTTGTGAAATCATGTAGGACCTACAGCCGTAGAACATACTCTACCCTTGTGTTGTACATTAAGGTTACGTTTTAATCGCACTTGCAACTCTGTGTAATTAATGTGTTAATAGCACGGCAATATATATTCTGTTCCAAAGTGTATTGAACCTTAAAGAATACACAGCGTCCGGAATTGTGAATTTTGTTCACATTTTGTCATAACCACATTCCATGTTCTCGTTGAAGTCTTACTAAGGTTTGCCCAGTATGAAATTCTAAAAGAAGTAAATTCACACACACACGCACGCACGCACGCACGCACGCACACACACACATACATGAATCTACTTTAAAAAAAAAATATATATATATACACACACACACACACACACACACACACACACACACACACACACACACACACACACACACACACACACACACACACACACACACACACACACACACACACACACACACACACACACACATTTCAACCGGACTCGCAGCCCCCGGTGTGTGGCGTGTGACTGTACGCTTCTTATTACATTTTTATATTCCTCGGACAGTCGTTTGCGAAGCATGTTTAATGAGCCCACGTCTGACAATGACAAACGACGCGCTGTCGCTGTGCATAGAACATCATTATGTGTTTAGAATATCGATGCGCCTTTGGGTTCGGAAATCAAAGAATGGTCACTGACAAACACGATCTCGGTTTCGCTGGGAAGCATTCTACCGTGCTCGTAAACGTTTTAGCAGTGACAGGCAAGCTGGTTGAAGCTACACACTTCGAAAGGGCCGAAAAAGACACTGAAAGTGGGATACAGTTTCAGAAAATCAACATTTGTGAAGTACCGTCGAGAGAGTGGACGCACCAAGGTGTTTGTCCCTCGCCTAGGTGGACCAGGACGGACCATGTCACTGCGACAACTCGTCGGAGCATTTCACGGATGACCCGACACGTGACAGATGGGTTGACGGGCAGAATGTCCGAGCCGTGTGACAACGACAGGGTCCATAAGCCGATGCATCAACATCGAGACGAATGACACGGAGCCGGCGTGTCATTTCTTATATGAATCGTTCCGTTGTGTGGGTGCGTCAGCTGGAACTAGTTCGGAGACGACCGAAGAGACGAATGCCAGTCGGGTGTCCACGCAGACAGGCAGGTCGCTTCTCAGGGGCCATGTATCATCATGCAAAGTGTGCTGGCCGCATGCAATTGGCCCAAACACATGGTAACGGCCAATGCCTTCCAGCACCACACACGAGCAACGTGTAGTAGTAACGGACAGACAGTTCTTAGCCCATGGTACAAGCTGAATGCGGACTTCAGATTCACGCGTCTTGCGCATTGTGGAGATTGAGCATGCTTTTTGAAACCATCTCCAGCAGACATGACACTCTGTTGTGTGGTCGGTGCTGACGCTGGTGGTCACCGACGGGTCCCTCCACGTTCTGTGGTCGCTGGTGTTGGATAACGGTGTTGGTGTGCTCCTTCTTAGCCAGATCACCAAGAACTTTGATTATCCACCGACTTAAAACGTCTTCTTTCCTCGTGGAAACCAATGACAGTTGCCAGAAAAGGCTTCCACAATAGGTTAAATTACTTTATGTTATGTCAGGTGTCAGATTACAACTTCTTCACGATGTTCTAGGGACATTTCACTAAAATAAAGAGTTCTTAATGGAAATTCAAACTTAAAATAAATCCGTTGTTACATTTAATGAGTTGTTTTTGCCAAAAAGGCAAATAACCATTGCCATATTACCGAGGACACTATTCCAATGACACACTAGTGACAATGTCCGGCTGGCCCGTCATGGTGTTGACAGTTTCAGGCATTCAACATCACTGTTAAGGATCAAAATTGATGTTAAAGTACAAACTCTGGTTCAATGTCGCTTAACAATTTTAGTGAAATGGGTCCCTCGTATATGTTTGCCTCGACATATGTTCGCAGTGTACGATAGTGATTCACCCACGACACCAGTCCCGCATGAACGGTAGACATACCTGTATACGTATTGGCGGGTCTGGCGACGGTCGTTTTTATTTTTGTTTATCACGCTTCAGATGGCCGCTTTGTGACGGCGAGACATGTCTCGTTGTTTATGATATACCGACGGGGTGCTCCGGTGCACAGTTCCATACTGATATCTGACTGAGGCACACGGCCGAGAAGCTACGAATTATCGCGATGAAAAGGTCACGAAGTTTTCAGGATATGTTTGCTAAAACCCACTCATTGGGTAAGTGTGAAATTGTTTTTGCACTGCAATGAGGACTGAATGCTTTGTGAGTGTGTTTGTGTGATAGTAGTGATTTATTTGACATATCTCGCGTTTCATCTCACTTGACGCCGACAGTACGGTTCGATACTGACGTCAATGCTGTGTCCCACCATTGAGACGCCCTGACATGGGGCTACTATCGCCCATTATCCGAACCAGCATCGATGAGCGGCTTTCAATCATGTCGACAGCGGGCACAATGAAGCGTAGGTAAATTACTCAACTGTCTCGTTCGACGCGTGAAATCTAGCGTAGGTGTTGCGGTTCTAAGAATGCTTAACTCCTTGTTTGTCTTCGGGCACGGCTCTTTCTACGAAAGGTTTACATATAAACATACAAACACGTGTTTGGCACACACGCTCGCGTACACATATGCACATGCACCCATTGATACACAATGATACACACACATAGTGACATATACGCAAGTACGCACGCACACACACAGTACACACGCACACACGCGCGCGCGCCCGCACACACGCACACCCAATGAGGTTCTCAAAAAATCAGGGCTTAAGAGGTTACATCTCATACCAACTAAGTATGACTTTATATCGTGCTGGGATAAGTAACGGTTCAATTGTGCCACATAACATATAAAAACACCATGTTACACACTCTCATCTTCTTTCGTTGGCATAATGTAAAACAAGTGAACATCAGCCAGTTGACACCGTCAGTCATAACCACGCATGACACTTGCTCCGTGTCGACCACATTGCCATGGTTTCTGTTTACACGGATTACATTTCGTCTTGTCACACATACATGTGTGTCCACGTTCTGTCTACGAAAGCCGGATTTGTGACGTCGAACTGTTTATTTTATATGTTTATACATGCTCCCATTTGTTAGACCATCGCTTAAGACGTCAACTAGGCTAACAATCACCGTGTCTTATCTCACAAGAAAACAATCTCCACCCGCTGGAGTTGTGCATTCCGATGTCACGCTCCACAATAGAAACTATGTTTTAAATACAGTTCAGTCGAAGGCGGTGCATATCCTCGGTTGAGCGGCTTATCGTTGGATAATTGATGAATGTCCAGTACGCAGAAGTCGCCAGCACAGTTTGGCCGCTTGACCTCGCGTAGTTCGCTGACCATTTGATGTCCATTAACGTTGGTGACCATTGTCTTCACGTCGTCGAGCGACTTACAGGCAGTGCAGCTTAGGCAGCTCGGCTTACATAGGACGAGGTTGTGAAGGAGCCGAAGTCAAACGACGAGGTGTACGCATCTGTGCAGTGGCTTTGGTTGCCGTGTGTAGGTCGCTGTGTTGACTTCGACTTTTGGATTGTTCTGCCCAGTTGAGGTGCGCGTTTGTGTTGGAGGAAATACTTGTAAACAGATTGATAGACGTCTCCGTAACGCCACAACATAACCTGCAAGGTAGGACATGGTATATAATTTATTTATTCCTTCTTCGATCGTCACGATAGCGACGTCAGTGGGCGTTTATAGATTAACAGTCCAGCCGAGTGACCCATTGGTTGATTAGTATCTCTTTCGGAAGATACCGGCAATGTAGGGCGAACGAAATTGCCCAAGCTTCGTAACAGTTGTAATTAGGCTGGAGTCTTGTTCTCTTCAATTAACAATCCCGACGACCTGGCCTGTTGACCACCACCCCGCCCTAGTGGACTAGACTAAATGATTTAGTAAACGCTACAATTAGATCGTCGTATCACAATCACAGCGCTACGTCGCTAGTTATTTTGGTACGGACTGTTGCTGTGAGCGTACAGTTTGACGGTGGCATACCTAAATATGTTACACGTCGTCTGATAATGGCTCAGCCGTTGTGTTCTGTCGTCGTGCGCTATTAAATTAATTACCCATTTGATCACGATGCATGAACTGGCTTTCAATTTGATGGTGCCAGTCGTTGGCCGTAAGTGAATCGTTATGATTTTAAATAATAAATCGTGTGGTAAGTGTCATTTGTGACGTCTTACAGTTGGTTATTTAGCAATTGTTCTGTCTCGTATGTCAGATTTGTTTGTTATTTACGTACTGCGCAATGTCAAGTTAAGTTAAGCAGCCGGTTTCCCGTGTGGCTCTTCGTTTATATAACGTTGTCTTCAGGACTTTACGCAGGATCAAATTATTGCCAGTCACATGTTTTGGTGGACACGTGGACGTTAACTGTTAAGCCAGTTTACAAACTTTCAAATTGAGCCTGATGACCTGAAATGGGCTACAAACACACATTTGACACAATGTATTCATGTTTTTTTCCCTTCATTTTTTTCCCGTCCTCCATATTTCTACCCGTCCATATTCGTTTCTACCCGTCCAAATGACGGGTGGACGGGTCTCTAGATAAAACTATGGTTGTCTTGCTATTTTCATGACCTAGTTATGGTGTTTGTATGTATACAATTACAATAATTGTTAGTAACCATATTACAATGGCTACAGAACAGTTGACCAGGTTGCAATCAGATATCTTTGTTTAGGTGGCTTACTAACGTCTTTGAACTGACCGACCGTAATACTGCATGGAACAGTGGTGTATCCTAGTAACTCATTCTGGCACAAACACAACTGATTTGTCCAGTGAAAATATACACACCTTTGGTTACATCAAACGCATTGCATCTTACATAAACTGTCCCGATGAAGCCGTTGTCACGCCACACGAGAACAATAGCATAACACTGCTGACGACAGGCTTCTACAGATGAATAAGTGAATTAATCAATTAAGTACTACTTTTCAATAAGTATGCTTCACGCAGTTGCGTAGATGTAGCACCAACGTGTTTTTTTTTTTAAATAAAAAATCTTACGTCTTGTACAGTTCACACATTGACAATGTAGACCGTAGGGGGTGCATCGCTGACGTTTTTGGTTGTTCACACTTGGATTGACGTCATGACGTCGAGCCATAGAATACGGTTGTGTAATTCCTTAGTAGACTATGTTACTACACTACTTCATCAATCACAACTTGTTTGGCCGTGGATCACGCCATAGTTCATCTACCTATACACTTATTAGTCACTTAACGGACAATATATCGCTTTAGGTGCGCGTGAATACGTGTCTTTGGATGCGCATTTCCCACGAGAAGTCGGGCTGTGTTTGCACTTAAGTGTTTGTCATATTGCGAACGGTGACTGACCACGGTCACTAAGGTATGGTGACACAAATAATGACGTACCTTTGTGTTCTCATGGTCGTTTTCTCAAAGGGAGAAATGCATTACGTGTCGACCGTTAGTGATTTTCCTAATTAACTTACGGAAGATATATTATTAGGTTATTGTAGTTGTTGGTGGTTGTGGCGTTGTTACTGTTATCGTTATCATCGTCGCCTTAGTCATTCCACTGTCTGGAACGTAAAACGTAATGGGCGCGAAAGCGTAACTTAAGTTGCTTGACAGCAAGACATAGACACTGACATGACAGGCAACCTTACGTCTATCCGTATGTCAACAGCACAGCAACACAAACATTATTTGACAATTCTACACCGTCACAACTAACGGTCTAACGGTAGCCATAAATTTCACTTGTTCTCCGACTGTTGACTATTTTGAACATACAACGGCTATCACGTCGCCTTATGAAACCGCACTGCGTAAAACTTTCAAATACGCCGACTGCTATTACGTCCTATGTTTGCATCTGACCTGTCACTCTCGTCTCAGACTCGATGTGATGATCATGCCTGCCTCTAAAGTGTTGTATTGGTGCTGATCATACTAATTTTTAATTATGGGTTTTAGGCTTCAAGCATAGATATACACTATCATAATTATTGTGTATTTAAACTGGTCCATCTGCAGCAAAACGTGTCTGCAAGAAGTGAAATCTTCACAAATAAAGGAGTGAAAACTTTAAAGCCGTTCTTCTCAGATTAGTACATTTTGCATTTTTGACCTTCAAATAGGTGTATCTCTGGGAATAATGCGACTATAAATAAAATTGAGGTATCATTATTTCCGTCTGAATCTGCTCTATCCAAATATCCAATAAAACGCCCTACCATTATTTTCGAGAAGCGTCGCATATTGATGTTTATGGCACTTTTGGTCTTAGCGACTGTCACATATGACCTACCATGTTATCCCGTTAGGAGACGGAAATGTTCACGGTTGTTACGACAACGACATAAACCTACCCTTTTTCTATCTCAAATAGGTCATATTCCAGCAATAAAAACAAACATGAGCGCTACGGGTGACTGGTGCCGTGGGCGCATGAACTATGCAATGCGTTTGTTTACGCAACTTCCGGTTTCGCGTGCTAGTTACAGAAAATGACCAATTTATAAGCATGCATTGGGCTCGCATGCGACTGGGTGGTGTGCCGCTTGGTTGCATAAACACAAACAAACGGCTCGTTAAATTGTAGACGAACACGAAACTGAGGAGGCGGAACGCTACATCACGTTTGTTGTAGTCGCGCTGAATATTGATGGTTATGACACAACTTGTGATGAAGATGACGACTTAATAGTATTAACCTACCAAGCACTCTATCAAACAGACATCAGTTAGTCGGTAAACGTCATGGCTACACACTATTAATAGTATATTTTTTAATTCGTAACGACGCCGTTGAGCAATACATGCGACATGGATACTGTTTCACTGACAGCAGAAAAGATTTAGTATGCCGTCAAAAGTATTAACCATAGAACAGTACTAATTAATATATTGTGTAAAGTGTTTACTGCACTGAACGTAGCGGGTTAAATGGCGTATGTAAGTAAAATGAATGGTAACTGGGCTTGAATCGTACCGCTTGTGATCTCTTTTGGGTAATGTCAGGACTTATTCGTTTAGACATATGGGTGGCACCGATGAAAGTACATACATAAATTATGTGTTTTGTAACGTGGTACTAACACTAATCGACTGGCGACGAGCTGGAAGCCGTTTATTGACGTTTTTAAACGTTGTTCTGTCCCACACCGATTGGGGCCGAGTGGTCGGTTTACTAATTCCATTCCGTGTGTGGTTCAGTGATAGGTGATCTCTCTGATGTGGTGAATGGTTTCAGAAGCAGGCGAAAGTAAACTCCCGCGGTCTCGACAGTGATATGTGAAGGCGAACGGATAACACAAAGACGACGACACGTATAGTTTTGTGTAGCCACTGGCTTGCTAGGTAACTGTGTGTGCTGTACAACCTTACACGCATTCGTAATACTTAGGAGTATAGCCGGACTGTACAACCTTACACACATTCATAATACTTCGGAGTGTAGTCGGACTGTACACAGTGTCACCCACCCGAGTGTTCTCATATTTGTTCCCAGTTGTACAGGGTGAGAGTCAGTTCAATTACTGCCGAATAACCCTCATCCGACTTCACGCTAAAACTCCTGTGAGGCTGGTTTGCATTCCAGTGTCTTTCCTCAGATCGTTAATGGCACCATAGCACTGTCAAGACTACAACAACATAGCCACACCGTGTTCTATTGCAAATCGGAGAAAAACATCCCTAGAGATGGCTAACTTCGCAACAAGCAAGAACTGAAATGTGTTGACGTGTGTGTGATTTAGCAATTACAGTTACACGCCGCTGACACCGTTACTGTGTTAATTAAAATTTGTCAAACGAGGTCACGCGATGTAAGTGTTTGTTGAGCGCGGTATACAGTGTGTACACACTGGCCTGTTAATATGTGACGCATCGGTGGAGACTGACAAAGCATTGTGGCCACATGGAAAGTTGTTGCTTGTTGCGTGTGTTGGTTGTTATTTCGAGCTGTGTCCATCTCACGAGTGACGTGTTCTGGACACTGTCGAGTGGTCAGCAGCCACTGCGACAGTGTCCACACTTCACCACAATAAGCAGCGGTAGACCCTAGATATTACGTTCTACGAGGAATAATCTCAACATAATATTGGAGTCGATTATTGTGAGAAGCTTCGAATTAAGATACGTTCCAGCAAATGAAGTAATTGAACTGGACTGTTAGTGTGTGTATTATTAGGCAGTGCATTCATTCATGGCGCGATTGTGGCGTGGCGCAAATACATTGACAGTGTAACTTAGATATAGACTTATTCAAGGTTTTTATCAGACCGCTCCAGCGCCATTATTCGCCTGTTGACAGCACACACAGCGTGTATTCACTAGTGTCTTATCTGAGCAGGTTACGAAGTCTGTGGCGTGAAGTCTCCTCCCTCGATCTTGGGATAGATTGTGTTATTACTGAAAAAGATGTTATACAAACTCGTAGGTATGTTGTTGTTGTTGTTGTTGTTGTTGTTGTTGTTTGTGTGTGTGTGTGTGTGTGTGTGTGTGTGTGTGCGTGTGCGTGTGCGTGGTGCGTGTGCGTGCGCGTCCGCGTGTGCGTGTTTAACATGTTTGTTAGAAGTAAACGTAATTCTCTCGTCATAACTAATTGAGTAAAGGTATCTTAAAAAAAGTAAAGGTACGTTTTTACATAGGGCAGTATCCAGTCCTTAGAACTGCTCAAAGCGCTTTTACACTTTACTTCCCCGAACAAAAATAAAACGGCTTTCCGAAAGTACTTGAAGTAAAAATAGACGTGAAAGTAGAACGGAGAGATTTATTGTCAGTGTAATGTGTAAGTGACCTCATGTCGCGCTTACTTGCCGAAAAAAGTTCTATACCAAATACGATCAAGAGCTGGTTCGCCATTGGATAGCATTAATAGCTTTTGGTATAGCGACAGTACTTCGGTGTCGCTAAATACATTTTAAGACATGCCACTGGCGGGCGGGGCGACATCTGGCGGCGTAGTTGAGACAAATACATCACGAAAATATGCCGTGCAGTAAATTTAGGTAACTTCGCCAAAAGTAAAAGTCGTTATTTGTAATTACTAAAAAACGCTCTCGAGGTGAGTAAAGGAGTAATGTTATTTTGTTACATAGAATCACCCATACCTATGAATGCGTCTTATGTCTATCATTTATGATAGCATGTACAATTATGTAATTACTGCCCGTGTCCAGTTTTTTCCACTATATGTGTCGGACAGTACATAACTGGACAGTGCGGGTGGTGACAGTCGTGATGATGTAAGACCAAAATAAGGTGTCCATCCGCCTTTACCCGTGCGATCAAAGAGTACCCTATAAAAACAGCATTATGCAGGTTGTCTGGATTACTGTAAGCACATATGAAGTGTGGAGTGAGTAGAAATGATGTTTTTGTGCAGCGTGGAATCAGAGCTGTCAAATTATGACAGCTGTCAGTCGGTGCATTTCTGCGTATTAATACAGTTGTCATTTTGCTTGGTGATGTAATCAGGGACAATCCGTGGGTGGTTCAAGCAGAAATGGAGAGGTGTAAGGTTTGAAAGAAACGGGAGCCTGAGGTATTAAGGGTTCACGAATTTTTCACTGAATCTCTGTCTATGGAGGGTAAATATGCTGTGAAATTGTCAATAACAGATCTCATCAAGATTAGTAGGAAATGAAGAAAACGTTATAATGGTCGCCTATGGAAAATGCAAATGTGGTCTGACTCCTGATAGTGTAGTTCCCCGGTCGGCCGTTGTCATCCGATACACCCTACCTGGCCCGCTATGTCTCACGGAGTGTCACAGTGTCACGTTATTGCCGTGTTGTGACGTCTTCACCTGCGTCAAGATGACACTGATCCCTTTGTTTTCGTCCTGTCCTGCGTGTCGTTAGCGACGCGCTATAGGGATGTTTGTCGTCGGAGTAGCGGTGTTGATCTGCCGTATCACGCGTCGAGTGCGCGCTGACTTAGACGTTGGGCAGAAGACGCCTGTGGTTTGTGCGAAGGAGACGAGTGTTCAACTTCTGCCGTGTAATCGGTGCCACTTGACAAGTTGTAGCGAAAGGCCTGGGTCGTCAGACAACAACGTAATGTATGATTTAAGTCAGATAACGGGCAAATGGGATTCAGTAGCTCGGTATGGGAACATTGTGTGGAGACCTCCCTAGTTCAAGTTCACTTAGTGCCACTTCTAAGTTTGAGCAATGTTTTGATCATCCACTGGAAGAGGTATTAATTGCCGCTAATCCTTTCTAATATGTTCTTCCATGGTCAGAGAAGGAATATATATATATATATATATATATATATATATATATATATATATACGCACACACGCACACGCACACACGCACACACGCACACACGCACACACGCACACACGCACACACGCACACACACACACACACACACACACCTCTGTAATGGTATCGTGGTATCTTGTTATATCTGTCTTGGTCACTGACGTAAGAGGCGTCGAGTTGGCGTTCTTTACACTATAGCGATGATGTCACCTCAGACACAGTTATACAACAGGATATTTATTGATTGTTAAATTTAACATTATTGTCATTGATTCACGGGATGGTCTCGCTGTGTTGACACATTCGTGATGTCGACATAGGCCTATGTCCCCAAAGCTGTAGCGAGACAATGACACAGAGCGGTCTACGGTGTCAACCGTATGTGTTGTGTGAACGTGACAGCACTTGGTTGATGTTATAACTGTAACTAAAGTAAAGGTAAGTTGTTTTATATCGCAGTATCCAATTCTCAGGAATGCTCAAAGAGCTTTACATTTTACTCCCAGACAGACCTGTTCAATCAAACACCGTCTCGACTTCTCTGTATGAGCATCACTTTAATATTAATAATAATAATAATAATGACTTCTTATGCGCCAACATCCCCGAAAATCAAGCTCAGTGGCACGACAAAACCAATAATCAGTATCGTCATCATAAACAAACCGCGAGCTGTCAACGGAAGGACAAAAAAGATAGCAAGCAAAGAAGGACAGGCAGCATTAAAGAGATAGGATTTTAGACGCCGGCGAAATGAAAGTATATTTTTTTCATTTAACGCTGGTAGGAGGCGAATTTCACACAGATGGTGTAGCAACCGAGAAAGCTCGAGTACCAGCATTTGTCTTCGCACAAGGAATGTAAAGAAGGTTTAAGCCTACTACTGGTTGACTGTAGCTGTCTGGGATTTGTTATTTTCCGTGAGCATCGAATACAGATATGAATATGATTAATTATAGTTTACTTTGTTTTGACAAACCCACGCATGGACACGTTAGGTCCTCGGATATTTGACTCCACACCCGCAGGTATTATTGGTGCGTACATTCGCCGAACATCGTCATCACTTTGAAGTAGCAGCGCATTGTACGTTAACACGCGAACATTAAGTCGGCCCAAAGGTGTTCTTTATGAGCGAATTAAACATTTTATTAGGCACTATTTATGGACAATGGCGCTTTTAAAACACCATTATTGCTCCGTTGGAAAATATGTGTTCTGACATCTGGCTATACTCAAATTGTCGTATCCATATACTCGGTTGTTGTAATTATCGTCACCGGTGATATACGTCCGGTATGCAAGGCTGTTAACCCAGTAGAGTTGTCACAATTGGCACACAGAGAACATTTGAAGTCTTGTGTGCCAGCTACTACCTGCTCTCAAGAGAAGATAAAGTGATAGCTGTGCACCCGAATACGGGACACTTGCGACCCAAGTATACAAAATACCTGGGACAGAGACATGTGTCCTTGTGACAAGATACTCAATGTGTCCTTGTGACAAGGTACTCAATGTGTCCTTGTGACACGGTACTCAATATGTCCTTGTAACACGGTACTCGATGTTTCCTTGTGACACGGTATTCGATGTGTCCTTGTGACACGGTACTCATGGCAGTGAACAACCCCTGAAGGTCGTCATCATCCATTTGGCGGCCACAATCACCAAGTTGATGATTCTGCCTAACATTAGGTGGGAGGTAGAAGTTGCTTTTAACCATCCATGAGTCAAGCTAATAGAGATTCGGTATAAAAGGAACATTACAACTATATAATGATAAAACCAAGCCCTGGGTCTCATGTATATTCAAATAAATTAGTATAATTTAAAAGATCCAATAAATAAATTATAAATAAATAATTAAAAAGGACCACTGCTCCAACCCAATCTAACTATGGAGGCTCGTGAGTTGTGACACTCTTTCCTTGAACATATTACTTGATCTGGCAGCCACAGATGTGTCAGCCAATTCATTCCAGTCTGTGTTGGTTTAAGGAAGGAATTGATGAAGTCTGTATTTGGTTCTGCGCTGTGTGTGACAGAGCTGCTGAGTGTGTCCCATATACAACCGAGAGGGAGGCCGCTTGGCCGATAGTATTACGACTGGCACGGAAGACCCTTGGCATCTTGCAGAACCCACCACGTACAGACTACAGTGACATACGTCAGAACTACTGGATTCAATGTCTGAGTGAACGACAGCGAAGAAGAAAACAACGTCTATATCACAATGACATTGGCGTATATTTCTACCTATCTGTTCCCATATCGTCTTTCACACGCCGTCTCACTGTGCCAGCTGTATCGTAATTGTAACCAGGGGGCGTTATGCGTGCGGGTGAGTTGTCCGTACAGTGGATGCTTGGTGTATTTCTGTTGTACCACAATAGTGATATTCCGTGTACGCGTGGGTATATCGTTCCTTTGTATCACACCGTACACGTGCGAGAACAAACAGCTCCACGTCACAGCGGAACGTCTCCGTAAGTCACATGACGTCAGTCTACCGCTATTACTCGAAAGAGTGGCCTGTAGAACTAGCGTTACTCTGGTTGTCTGAATTTCTATGAGGACATATGTAGTGTGGAGTTACTAGAAATTATGCTTTTATGCAGCGTGACACTAGAGCTATCAAACTTTGACAGATGACAGTCGGTTTTTTTCGGCGTATTGACACTGATATCATTTTGATTGGTGATGTCAACACGACAGATCACTGTCTGGATTGTCAGGTTAGAGATTGGATTGTGGGGAAATTAAGTGCTACAATTTCACGAATTGTACGCAAAACGTATATGAATGCAGGCAAATTAATATCTGAAAATTGTAATACCCTAGTAGAAAAAACCTGCCAGGCTGTGAAGGAAACGTCATAATGGCCGCCTATGGAAACTCAAATGTGGTCTTACGTCATATGTCATCGGTTGAGATGTCGCCATACCAGCGGCGGTCCGGGTGGGTGGCAGAGGGGGATTTCGTGTTGTTTTTCAAACTCTAAGCGCCTGTTCTGTCAGTCGTAGTGTCGACGGCTGACTGCCTGTCGTGGGGTATTGTTTACCTGTGTCTGTCGCCGTGTCTACTACCCCGCGTGTGCCCAGCTTGTTTTATACAAAACTCTGTAATTGGATATGTTTGGCGATATGATATGGGCGACGAAGACATTTTGCGTCTGTGTGCCGTTAGTTCATAACGAGACAACGTATGGGATAGCTGTTAACATTTTGCATAGTTTTTAACATGTTATATGGCATATTATAGTCGTGTTTCATTTGTCCGCGCAATTTGGCCGGATAAACGAAACATTTGGGTTAATGAAACATCCTATTAAGGCTTTCTGGTAAACAATGCAAAGGCACAACTAGCGTAGTTTGACGTGAAGGTAACTGTACCGCCTGTTGCGACACTGACCGCGTGATTTACGCAAGACACAAAGCTAACTGTCCCAAAACGCGCAAGTGTTAACATTTTAATTTGATTGAGTAATGCCTCGACATCGCTTGCAGCCTGTATGTGAGGGCTACGGTAATGTGGCGAGTGTACTCGGTGTAACTAGACGAAGTGTTAACACGAAGCTGCCAGCTCCTGGGTTTTTCATTTAATTTACGTTGTTATGACTACGACACACATGTTGAAGGTTTACTGTCTGTCAGTTTGTGTTTAGTTACTTTATTAAGCACGGAACAATGTTCGCAATTTGAAAGATTCCGGCTGCAACACGTTCAAATGGGAAACAAAACATCCCGTTTCAAAAACAAAATATTTGCAATAAAGCCGAGGCAAGCAGAGTTAACCACAATACCCTTTGATGTTTAACATTCTCACGTTCTACACAGACTTCCCGTTATAAATTCCTGTTCCGCCAATTTTCGGCAGAGACGCGGGCACCCTTCCTTTAACATGGCCACCGATTGGGGATAGATATAAAATGTGCTTCCGTCGTATCAGAGTCGACCAGTAAATGACGTCATCTGTTCGTTGCAGGGCCAGCTGCTTCCAGAGAGACCGCGTGACACGTCGCGGGGGGTCGAGTGACCGCCACTCGGTCATGGATGAAGAAGACGTGTTGGACGAACGCCTCGTGAAAGACCTCGTCCAGTGCTCGCTCTGCTCGTCCGATTACAGGTCAGTGGGTCGACACAGTGGCGCCGCCTGGTGGATACACTCGTAGACTCTCGTCTGCCACACAACGCTGTGGAATACGGGTTGGGTTGAAACTTCGCCACATAATTAAATTATATTTGACTAATTTAAATCGAGTTCAACAACAAAACCGGGGTTGATATCTGAACGTGTTAGCTAATATAATTACAATGGTTTTCCTAGAAGAACGAAAAACAAATCCCAGTTCTCAATTCTGAACAATATTTTTTTTAATCAGCAGGCTGTGCTGCGTATGCACCAGATGGTGACTAATAAAGCAGTCTTAATTATATAGTTTAGCAGTATTTTTAATCTACGAACATTATATTTAAAATTATAAACAAGTGTGTGTAAACGTATCTAAAGACGTCGACCGACATTCGTCGTTTACAGCGTAGGTATTTAAGCAAATTTGTAATCATGGTTTTGATTTAGAAAGAGTTGTGTTGTGGTGCGTTGCGTTCCGTACCGTTGTTCCGTTCTGTTCCGTTCCGTTCCGTTCCGTTCCGTTCCGTTCCGTTCCGTTCCGTTCCGTTCCGTTCCGTTCCGTTCCGTTCCGTTCCGTTCCGTTCCGTTCCGTTCCGTTCCGTTCCGTTCCGTTCCGTTCCGTTCCGTTCCGTTCCGTTCCGTTCCGTTCCGTTCCGTTCCGTTCCGTTCCGTTCCGTTCCGTTCCGTTCCGTTCCGTTCCGTTCCGTTCCGTTCCGTTCCGTTCCGTTCCGTTCTGTTTGTTTTGCTGTTGTGCTATATATTGTCTTGTGAAGCATTGTTTCGTGTTGTATTGTTTCTCGTCACATGTCTCGTTGCCCTTGCAGTGAGCCCCGGGTCCTGCCGTGCCACCACACGTTCTGTCTCGACTGCCTCACGCGCTACTACGACACTCGCCAGGTGAGCTCTCGCCGCAAGATCTCGGCGCTGCCGTGTCCCACCTGCAGTACGATCGCGCTGATCCCTCGCTCGGGCGTTGCGTCATTTCCGGCCGATACGAAGGCGCTCAAGATCAAGAAGCTCGTCAACCAACTCCTCCTACAGAGCATCGTCAGTAAGTGCGCCTCGCCGCCGCCACCTCAGTCACCGCCGACGAGATCTCCCGACGAGACTACGGCAAACGGACCGTCGACACGTGATACGCACCAACACAACGGAACCGGAAACACAGCGAGTATGACGAACGACACGCCGTGTCACGGCAACGCGACCGGTTCGGCGACGACGCCGCATTCCGGGTCGGCGGAAACCGGAAGTGAGTCGATGTTTAACTTCAGCCGCTTCCTGAGCGGAAACAGGCGCCGCAGTGGCGCGTCGTCACCGCGTAAATCGGGAGATACGTCACCGACGCGACCGGCCGGAGACAGAACACCGACATCGCCAGGACAGTCGTCTCCGATCCGGAAGCCAATGAGTCCAGGCGGCGATTGCCACAGCAGTTCGGAAGAGAGCAGCAGTCGACCGTTCGGCATCTACCAGCTGCCGAAGAAACCGGGCCTGAAGCGCACGCGCAAGCGGAAGCGCGATAGCGCGCTGTCGAGCTCATCGTGCCACACTCCCGACTCCGCGCACGGCGACGACCACGAACCGGAAGTGTTCGACGGCGCGCCGGAGCGGAACGGCGACCGCTGCGCCGCCGAACCGGAAACGGTGGGCGACAATGAGGGATTCGCGCGATCCCGGTCGCGGACCTACTCGCAAGGGTCGCGCGCCACGTCGCGGCGCTCGTCGCGCGGTGACGTCATCGACGCCGACGGCGGACCGGAAGGCGCCGCCGAGCTGCTGTGGAAGGTGGAGAAGAGCGAGTACGACATGCCGACGGGCGTCGTCTTCATGCCGGACGACTTGGTCGTCGTGGCCGAATACGGCAACAGCCTCTTGCAGTACTACACCCGCGCCGGTCGCTTCGTTCGCGCCGTCGACGGCGTCAAGCCGTTCGGCATCGCGACGGACGCCGACGGCGTCGTCGTGCTGACGGACCGACGCGAGCAGACCGTCAAACTGTACGACCGCGACGGCCACAACGTGTTCCACATGGACAAGGAGAAGTTCAAGTGGACGAGCGGCGTCGCCGTCAACAGTCGCGGCCAGTACGTGCTGTGCGATCGCGACCGGTCGCGCGTCAGCGTCTACGAGGCGACGGGCGAGCTGGTGAGCGAGTTCGGCTCGTTCGGCCCCGGCGACCACCAGTTCTGCATGGCCGACTTCCTCGCCGTCGACTCGCGCGACCGCATCGTGTTGTCGGACTCGGCGAACCACTGCGTGAAGGTGTTCAGCGACACCGGCGAGCTGCTGCTGAAGTGCGGCGGCCGCGGCGCCGGCGACGGGCAGCTGCTGTGGCCGAAGGGCGTGTGCGTCGACGGCGCCGACAACATCTTCGTGTGCGACAGTCGCAACGACCGCGTGTCGCTGTTCGCGCCCGACGGACAGTTCATCCAGCACATCCTCGTCAACTGGCCCCGGCCGTACGCCGTCTCCTATCACGCACCCAACCTGCTCGCCGTTACGCAGTACTCGCTCAGCGGCACATCGCTCATCGCCATGTACAGCATCTGAGGTGGCGCGGGCGATAATACGATGGAATGGGCGATAATATGGTGTTCGGCCGTCTCCTATCACGCGCCCTACCTGCTCGCTGTCACGCAGTACTCGCCCAGCGGCACCTCGCTCATCGCCATGTACAGCATCTGAGGCGGCGCGGGCGATAATACGATGAAGTGGTCGATAATGGGGGGCATTTGGCGATAATGTGGTGTGCGGCCGTACGCCTTCTTCCACCACGCGCCGATTGTTACCCCACGCGTGCAGGATGTCGTGACGATGATGTGAGCGATAATATGATATGCCATAATGTGTTTAAGCATCTTTATAACAGTGCTGTAGTCGCTGATCTTCGCCACGTATAACATCTGAGATGATATCGACGGTAACATGGTGAATAGCCACGTTTACAGCAGTGACATGGTCGCCATAGTCGACGATAATATGGTGTAAAGCTATGTTTACAATAGTGCGAGACAACGAGAATGGTACTCTTCGGTAACCGCATCTTATTGGTGTTCTGGGCGAAAGTTCAGCAATCAAGCACGCATATAACGTTGTGAAATTGTTAAATGCCGGAAATGGTACTGTCCAGTGTGGCATATGGTCAAGTTTACGACAGTATGAAAGGAGACAAACGTGTGGTCACTGGCCGAGTACGGTATACAAGCGGGTGAACATTAAAACAGGACAATCGTACATATCTACGAAAGCCCGACTTGATCGCTTTACCACAAACTCTGTTTGTACTGGGTGACAGTGCAGTTACTTGATTGTTGAACAAGAAACTGCAGATTCTTTATCTCTCTGGCAATGAAATGTGTTAATTAAAGTGTACCATTCTGTGAAAGAAATCAGCGCAATGTGATAATATGAAACTTGCGGACAACACGATGCTTTCAAGATCCTGACGTTACTGATCTATCGTGACTAGTGTGCAAATGCAACAGTTGGTTTCCTCGTTATTCGTTCGTTCGTTCGTTCGTTCGTTCGTTCGTTCGTTCGTTCGTTCGTTCGTTCGTTCGTTCGTTCGTTCGTTCGTTCGTTCGTTCGTTCGTTCGTTCGTTCGTTCGTTCGTTCGTTCGTTCGTTCGTTCGTTCGTTCGTTCGTTCGTTCGTTCGTTCGTTCAGCATAAGAGATAAGAAGACGTTATTCGTTGGAGATGTTTGGGTGGTTATTATGGCATTTATGTTGTGTTTTATTGTGTATGAATCCTGATTTGCTTTGTTGTGTATGGAAATGTTAGCTGCTTGTCTTTGAAAATTAAATACACATTCTGTTTTTCACCCAAGACTACGAATTTGTCTTGAGAAAGACACAATTTATTACATATTAATTCATCCCTTACACGAATATAAAATAAAAAACACCAGCGCGCGCACGCGCACGCACGCACACACACACACACACACACACACACACACACACACACACACACACACACACACACACACACACACACACACACACACACTGGTCTTCCATTCTTTCGTTTGAAGAGCGCACGCGCAGACGAACAGATGGTTCAAATCGACCAATAGCGCTGTTCCACCAAGCAACGGCGCGTCCCCGTGCATTTCGCCAATCAAATTACTTTCAAACCCACACTTAGCAGCACCTCTTAGCTACCGGTAAATACATGTCTATTAGAAAGGCACGCATTATATCACATAAGCAAAATGTTATAACGACAATTTTAGCATCATCTTTCAACAGCATGCTCAAAAGAGATTATATTCACCAGGATAAAACAGTATAGTCTACCGAATACCGTATCAAATATACGCTACGGTATGCACTGCGAACCGTGTGGAGCTAAACGTACACACAGTTACACCCGACTATCTAGCAAACAGAGATATTAGCGTGATTGTAAAACTGGTGAAACCCCCCTCCCCACGCGATGTGTAACACATTTTTAATAACACAAGTTTTATTAGCAACTCAACCGAGTTGGATTAACATTACAATAGGTTACAATTAACTCAAATACAAACAAATACAATAGAAATATATTTGATACCGCAAATCATACCGTATTAATAGCCTTTTTACTGACATTTGTATAAAACCCACGGTATAAAGGAGTTACGGAATCTATTCGTTCTAGTAACTGGTAACGGGTATACATTTTCTTATCTAATTATAGTATACTCGGTATGTCTTTTGTCAGACAGCAGATAATTTCATCTATGTGTGCCGACTTTAATTTTAACTTTAAACCCAATCCGGGAAAAAATACATTTTAATGCCCTTTTTATAACTTCAATATTGTCAGACAAATATTGGGGCAAGTTGGTGTGCCATACAGGACATGCATATTCTAACATATACACTGACCAGAACTTTCTGAGTAATCCCTGCACGATTTAACTGATATAACATGTACAAGCTTTTACCAGCTTTTTTCATAATATTATCCACATGTTTGTTCCATGTCAGATCTTGAGAAATGGTCACACCTAATAGTTTGGCATGGCAAAATTGTGCTGTATCCCTCCCATCAGTCTTTATATTCGGGATAGTGCTTCTGCAATTGCCATCTTGTGCAAAATTTATGATTATTTCTTTTGATTTTTCCCAATTAATGTTCATGTCATTCTGTTCTGTCCATCTAGCAGCAATATCAACCGACTATTGTATAACAGATACACCCTTTCTGTCGCATATTTCAAATAATGTACTGTCATCTACATACTTATATAGTGGAACAGTCGTTCTTAAATCATTTATGTAAACAAGGAAACATTTAGGTCCAGACAATGTCCCTGCGGTACGTACCTCCTCAATGGGATGAGAATCGGAATATTAATTTCCTATATTTACTCGTTGAGCTCTGTCTAATAGAAATGTTGCCATCCATCTTAAAATATGTGCGGGCAACCCATACGACTGTAGCTTATCTAGCAACAAATGATGATTAATAAGATCAAACGCTTTGCTAAAGTCTAGCATTACAACTCTGACATAAGAATTCAATTTACCTGTCCCCTTATACCACATATGAACCAGTTCGACAAGAATATATGTTGTGGACGTTCCGCTAATTCCTCCAAATTGCTTAGCATCAATTTCACCTTCAATTGTTTCATCCACCCATTTTATTATTATTGATTCAAACACCTTGGCAGCTATTGGAGTTAGTGAAATTGGTCTAATGTATTTTTCAATCGACACAGGGAGGCTTGTTTTGGCAACGGGAGTACACCTTCTCTTAGTGAATTGCTAAAAATAGCAGTTAATGGAGGGGCGCGAACATTTGCATAGTTTCTTAACACCCATGCAGGGATGTTGTCAGGCCCAGTAGCCTTGTTGACACTCTCCAAGGCTTTAAAAGTAGTATATATACATACTGATCCGGCAGTTCCTCGTTGACGTCGAACACCTTGTGACTCTTATTTAACCGAGGCAAATGGTCACTCACAGACACAAAGAAATCATTCATTGTATTGCCCAGTAAGCCACAATCACGTTGTTTTGTTAGCTAGACCTTGCATGCATGAGTTGCTATTTGTTTTAAGTCCCATTATTGTTTTCAGATGCTTCCACCAGTCGTGGGATCCCGATTCATGCATTGCTGCAATTTGTGTTTGGTCGAAGCGGCTCGGTTGACCTTATTACGCAATATTTTTTGCTTGATTCAAATCACCACTCGTGTGAGCTCGTTGTCTTTTACGAACTAAGTCTCTGAACCACTCTGTAACCCATGGTTTATCAGCCGTATGCCTCGTAACAATTTTAGTAGGAAAGCATAATATTATTTCCATCAGGTTGCTAATAACCGTTTGATAATATTGGATGGAATATCCGCTAGGAATATTCGATGGAAACATCGCATCGCTTCGCATTTGCATGCGTGAAAACGGTGCGCAATTATTGCCACGTAACTGACACAGGCGATGACGTAGTAGGATGGTTCAGCGGTTTTTGCCGCCCGTAATCGACCCTGTCGTTTATTTCATAATCGCTGTCCTTCTGTGTTCTGTCATTGTAATCGCCTTGGCGAAAAGCAACTGCAAACCCAAGGATTGCTACGATTTGAAATGCTACCGCGTGTCGACATCAAGCAACAGTCCTCATCTTATCTACCCCGAACGACCACGGCTTGAAAGTTTACAAGTATCGTGCGACCACATCACAAACAACGGCGGGTGGATATTGTTCCAGCGAAGATTTAGCGGACTTCTGGACTTCAATCGGACATGGGCAGAGTACAGAGATGGGTTTGGAAAGTCCGACCACCACATGGAACTTTGGCTCGGCAACGAAAACGTTCGTCAAGTGATTCTCAGCTATAACGGCACGCCGTGTGAACTCCGGATCGAAGGCTACGACCAAAACGAACGCAGCTTCTACATCGAAGCGTCTAACTTCCGGTTGGACTCAGAGCGCGACAACTATGTGCTGCGATTTGACGGCATCACCACCGCAGTCAACGCCAGTGGCACAAACTTGTTGTACCACCGTGACCAGCCGTTTAAGACGTTCGATTCGAATCAGGGAGATTCGCACTGTACCGGCGAACACAACGGAGGCTGGTGGTACCGCCACTGCGCGGAGGTTTACCTCAACGGGCCTTATAAGATGCCGAAATCTATGTACGTGACTTCTTTTGAAGACGCTCACATATTAAGCAGGAGCCGAATGTTGTTCCGTCCGACGGGTAAGCGAGTGTGCGACAACCCCTGCGAGGAAGGAGGCACGTGCGAATACAACGAATCAACCGACCGTCACCGCTGCATTTGTCCACCGAGCCGCTGTGGCGTGGTGTGCGAAACGGTCAACCCTTGCGAGAACGGCGGCACTTGCGCGTACAACGACACGAGGCAGGCGATAGTGTGCGCATGTGCAGGCAATTTCACCGGGTCCAAATGCAGTATTCTGTCGCACCATGTTGCGCTGAATAAGACACACGAGATCCACGCGTCAGAAATTGGGTCCATCGTCTTCCTTTTCGCCATAATCGTTGTGTTGGCCGTCGTTGCGTTCTACAGCGAGCAGCAAGCGCGACGCAACGAGGAGCACTCGCAGCAAGAAGTAGAGCCCTTGCTCTTTTCTGCTATCGTGCTACACCCAAAAGAAACACAGGCTTTCTCGCTCTCCGAAACGCAGTCAGCCCCCATCGATGTGCAGCGATGAACGTGTGACATTGACGTACCCAGAATGATCTCGATAACTCGGCCATTATTCGCCCGATTCAACTCCCGCGACACGGCTGCCAAGTTTTCACCCCGCAACGCTGCCAGGTTCACACTTCATACGCACACACTGGCGTCAATGTGAATTGGTGTTTATTCTTCTCTGTAGGTGGCGCCACTTTTGCTGCTAATTTCCTCGTGTTACATGATAACGACACGCCCCCCATATCGTCGTCTATGATGCTGGAATAAAGCCACTCCGCTTAGAATTCATCACGTTTTAGTTAATTACATAGAGTAAAACGATGATATATCGTGGAGCTGCTTATACCTGTTGAAGCGGTCGTGTTATGACCCAAACACATAATAGTACTATGTATGTAATATACGCAATAAAGACATGCTAATGAGACCTCTTCATTCCGTCGTTGACTACACTTATACACAATCACAACTTTTGTGTCTCTTTTCTGATCACTATTCACCTGAATCGATGTTCAATACAACAAAAATAGGGCATTTTGTTTGTGTCCGTCATCTACACTTAATAAAATAATATAACCTCTATTGTCAATTCACGGAGCGAAAAGGCAACTTTCAGCTGACTGTCACAAAACTCAGTAACTACAGTTTCAACGATTAATTATTGTTGGTCAGTGGTCAGCTTTATACATTAATGCATGCACACGTGCACGCACACTCACCCACACACCCAAGGCTGGGGTCAATTCTAACACAATCAATTACAATTCCCCCTCCAATTCCTTGCAATTCCTTTTATTCAATTCCAATTCAATTTTTTTTCAATTTTTATTTTTTCAATTCCAATTATAATTCCTTTTATAATCATTCAATTCCAATTTAAAGTCACGCTATAATTCCACATAACGTAAGTTAACCATAAAATTATCCAATTCAATTAATTTTGTTCCAAATCTATCAATTCCAATTCCCGGTCCAATTCCGGAATTGAATTGATCAATTCCAATTCTTGTTGAATTTACCCCATCCCTGCGGCCACACCCTCCCCTGCATAAATACAAACACGCACACGCACACGCACACGCACACGCACACGCACACGCACACGCACACGCACACGCACACGCACACGCACACGCACACGCACACGCACACGCACACGCACACGCACACGCACACGCACACGCACACGCACACGCACACGCACACGCACACGCACACGCACACGCACACGCACACGCACACGCACACGCACACGCACACGCACACGCACACGCACACGCACACGCACACGCACACGCACACGCACACGCACACGCACACGCACACGCACACGCACACGCACACGCACACGCACACGCACACGCACACGCACACGCACACGCACACGCACACGCACACGCACACGCACACGCACACGCACACGCACACGCACACGCACACGCACACGCACACGCACACGCACACGCACACGCACACGCACACGCACACGCACACGCACACGCACACGCACACGCACACGCACACGCACACGCACACGCACACGCACACGCACACGCACACGCACACGCACACGCACACGCACACGCACACGCACACGCACACGCACACGCACACGCACACGCACACGATTTAGGAGACATTCGCAGGAATGTCGAGAACACAGCCATCAGCGAAGACGAAGTCATCGAGAGCACGTACCTGCCTGTCGCCTGCAATACCTTTGTCTTCACGTAAATGGCTATCACGACATATCAATTAACCTGTTTTCACTTATTCTTGTAAACGTCGTAAATTATCTCATTTCTTTAAAGCAAGTGTGCCAGTCCCTACGTTTTATTTTTTTTATCCAACCTGGAACTTTCACAACTGACACAAGAATCCGTTCATCTGTATCCAAGCTTGAACACTCACATAGCTAACGGTGAATTGAATTGAATTTTATTCACTCTAACCACATAGAGGATCACAGTTTTACAAATACATATATAGAACATGCATAACACTTAACACTACATATCAGTAATTACAACTGGATAATAATTACACAGTTATACTACTATCCGTGTGAAATTACATTTATACAAGTTCATGAATAACACACTAGGTGTCGGGTCATTGACCATACAGTTTTAAGCCACACAAGATGAATTTTGCCAGATTATTAATTTTGTCTGGTTCACTATTCTGTAGCATGCGAGTACAATGATATACATTTGCACTCATCCTATTACACGAAGATATATATTTAGTTCTTAGGTCATCCAACTTTGTACATTCGTATAAAAAGTGAATTTCATCTCCTAATACACCTTCATCACAAATGGTGCAGTCTCCCATTCCTAGACACGTCAGAGTTTTTTCGGTTATTAACAGGTAATTTATGTGAACCTATTCTGAAGTGGAATAATGCTTTTTTTAAATTAATGTTCAGGAAGGATTTTGATATACATTTCTTTACAATGCGATATCTTAAATAGTTGATACATCACATTATTATCATTTGTAATTCTACTGTGCCATAGTTGCTTAAATTGATCACATTCACATTTCTTTATACTCTTGGCATCAATGTTATGATCTTGCATTAACCAAATATAATTAGTGCCATTTGTTTGAAATGACTTGCATACTGTGGCGCCGCCTGACGGATTCTTGATATTTACGGGAAGACCCACGACCGATTACTGAGCGGTCCCTTCCGACGGTGACCTCTGACCGACGTACTTGCTCGACTCAGTCGCGCAGACAACATTACTCGGGGACAAATTCGTGCGTCCAGAAACACAACACGATGGCTGCAAATCAAGCCAGGAGGTGTTTGCTGCGCAAACGACAGGTACATGTTGACAAACTGAGTTGTTCACTTGATTTTGACGAACGTGTCATTTGCTTATTTTGAAGAAATTGTGTGTCTGCGAATTGTGTCGCGGCCCCAGATCCAGGCCGTGTTATTTTTGACAAACTCAAGTCGTAAACAACTGAAGTTTGCACGTAAACAAGTTGCGGGTTATTGTGGCATCGTGCGGCTTATGTTTACTGCGTTATGTCACTGTCGAAATTCTAAATACACGCAGGGTGCTCATGTGCTTATATAATTCTTACCTTATTTAACAATCTGACAATATAAGCAATCATGTTTCTGCAAGTTATTGATCGATGTTATGACTTATCGAAGTGAATTATGTATAACGTTAACGTATCCTAAGGCTATGTCTCATCACCTGGTTAAATTATATTAGTTATAAATCATAGCATGGACCTGGCGTACTTCAGGCCAATATATGCCAATACCACTCAGATCGAGAATGCATTGAAAGCTACACCTACCTGGGACAGAGATACAGCTAGCACTAGAGACAAAAACCCCAAAACCAAGTCAAGAAGAATCACAGCCAGATGGACAGCATTCGCCAAGCACCGCAACGTCTTCAAGCCATCAAGGGTAACCACTGACACATGCTTGAAAAGACAAGCCTACAACTAGTGCGTATTTCTAGCAGTGATATGCAGAAACATGGGCACTCACCAGCCAAGCAAAGGCCAAGCAAGCAGTCGCACAAAGATGGAATAAAGTATGTTAAACATCACATACCGAGACAGAAAACAGACATATGCAAGAGAAAAGGTCATGATTGAAAAAGTCAGAAGATTGAATGGCACATCAGCAGAATACGAGATAACCTATGGCCATCGTGTACCACCACCCGGTAACCCTACAAAAACCCCAAAACCAAGTCAAGAAGAATCACAGCCAGATGGACAGCATTCGCCAAGCACCGCAACGTCTTCAAGCCATCAAGGGTAACCACTGACACATGCTTGAAAAGACAAGCCTACAACTAGTGCGTATTTCTAGCAGTGATATGCAGAAACATGGGCACTCACCAGCCAAGCAAAGGCCAAGCAAGCAGTCGCACAAAGATGGAATAAAGTATGTTAAACATCACATACCGAGACAGAAAACAGACATATGTAAGAGAAAAGGTCATGATTGAAAAAGTCAGAAAAAACATTGAATGGCACATCAGCAGAATACGAGATAACCTATGGCCATCGTGTACCACCACCCGGTAACCCTACGAAGGGAAATGATCTAGAGGGAGACCGGCAAGACGATGGAGAGATGAACTAGACGACTACAGTCGGACTACTGGAAGGGTACCATCTGGCAGAGGTTAGTGCTAGATGGGCAGATGTGGAAGCAGTATGCTGAGGCCTTCGCCCAATCACGGGACACCTACAGCTGCACGATGATGAGGGGTGATGATGATGATGATGATGATGATGATGATGATGATGATGATGATGATGATGATGATGATGATGATGATGATGATGATGATGATGATGATGATGATGATGATGATGATGGATCTGGTCACAGAAAGTTTTACAAATGTGCAACATTTCTGTCAAGGTGATTCTTTTGCGTATTAAATACACACATTAATAAATATTTGATTTTTGACTACGTGGTATATATTTGGGTGTTGTCGTAAATAGCATAATAATAGCGTAACATTTTTTATGTAAAAAGTGTATGATTTACTAATCACACAAACCACCACATTGGAATTGGCGCACGAGTGCCCTCTAGGATGTGTGGTCATGTTTTTTCAAGGCATGATTGACATTATATATTTTTACCGTTATTATTTTCCCGTCCAGTTATATTTCTACCTGTCCACAACAGGAGTTACTCATTCAAATGACGGGTGGACGGGTCTCTGACCATCTGCATGGAACTGTGTCACCAGGTACACAGACAAATTCAAATAACTTCCAAATTGGATTTTGACACCTTAAATGTTATTGTCATCACACATAAACTCGGAACCATACAAGTTGTATGGGGATGTATGTATATATATATATATATAATTTTGTGTTCACGTTGTACATAGCAAAACTATTTTGTGTTTCAGTTACACCAATTAGTGTCACGGACATTCTCACAGGTGTCTGGGTTGAATGTAAGTATGACTATTTCAAGTCAACAACATGTTTTTAGCAATTAAATGTATCAATGTTTTCTAGGATATAATTTTAATATATGTGGCTTGGCACTGTCGATATTGTTAATAATTCTTAGCACCTCATTTTATCAAGATATTCCCTAATGACAGGTTTGTCCGAACAAGTTAGCATCATAGTAGAGCTCCTGAAACAGATATGGGGCACTTGTGGGTTTAACACGGAGGAACCATAACAGTTGTAAACTAATGATCAGTGATCTCACGTGGGTGGACAGTTTGTCTACGGAAATCAATAATCATTTAAAGACATACCTTTACAACCTTGCCTATCCACCATAGCTCCCTGGCAATGGCTGGCATGCATATCAATCAGTCTGATGACAAAATCAGACAAATGGAATTGTTTATTGACTCTGATGAAATCAATTAATCCTTGTGTATTGTTGCACCTCTCAGCTTGGTTTCTAAGATTTAGGTGCAATAGAAGTAATAGAATTTCTACATAAAAAATACTCAGAATTTGCTCTGTATGTAGCTGATGCCAGATTTGGTAAAAAAAAAACATTGCCTAATGTGTCCGTAATAAAGTAATTGAATTGCGAACTTTAAATTAGCTGGGAATTCAGTAGGCAATGTCAATGTGTGATTCAGTGTTGTGACAACATGTGTTGTCTCCTGACAAAACCCCTGCTTTAGACGTCGAGACTAGAGACGTTCTACATGTTGCAGGACGTGGTTATTGTGAGTGCCGTGCGGACGCCTGTGGGATCATTCCTTGGCAGTCTGGGATCTGTCTCCGCTGCCGCCCTCGGTGCCACAGCCATCAAGGGAGCCATCGAGAAAGCAGGTCTTTACTTACTTGACTTAGACATATATACAAAACAAGAAATTCCAGACAGCTACGCTCAACCAGTAGTAACCCTCTTTACATCCCTCGTGTGAAAACAAAAGCTGGGACCAGAGCTTTCTCGGTTGCCGCACCAACAGTGTGGAATTCGCTTCCTGCCAGTGTTAAGTCAGAAGGGAATATAGTTTCATTCTGCCGACATCTAAAAACCTATCTCTTTAATGCTGCTTAGCCTCCTAGCTTCTTCATCAATCCGTTGACGACTCACACATTGTTTTCGATTACGAGTTTGCTTAATCCTTTGGTTTTGTCGCGCCACTGAGCTTGATCTTCGAGGATATTGGCGCAAAAGAAGTTATTATTATTGTTATTACTATTATTATATCCTCCTCGTCCTTGTCCTCCTTCTAGGCCAATCCAACCCTTCCCTGTCCCCCTGGGTGGCACACCCGGCCAGTACAAAGCACACCACTAGAAGCGGGAGTCCAGTGTCTTGCCTAACAAGTGTCTTTGTCTTTATAATTTGAAATCTTCCTTGTGTCGTACTGCTGCCTAGACTAATTATAATTAGGCAACAGCAGAGTAAATAAAGGGGATCAACTTAGTGGATAACTTACGCCGTACTGGCGTAAGAGCACTAGGAACAAACATCTTATATCAAACTCGCTAGGAGCAATCTTTATTTTGTACTTGAAATAATAAATGTAATAAACTAATAGTAAAGTACAACTTAAATAAAAGTACAAATCACGCGCCACGTGGCTACGCACAAACTGTTTCCCTGAACCAACGTGTCACTCTCACAATCTCAGTCTCTCCAATCTCCTCGTGTCTTTCCCTCCCCTGGTATTTATACTTTTCCCCAATGGCGGGAAACCTGTGATCAGCTATGCCCTCTCGTGGGCATCCCCTCAACTTGGGGGCATCTCATCACCTTGGTGGCAGCCCTACCATACTTGCATGCTTTCGTTTGGCATACAACAAAAACATCTTCTGTGTACACACAGATTCAGAGGTGAATGTCTCCTCTCTGTTTGGCAGTTTCGCAGTCTGTCTGCCCCCTTTAACATTGTAGAGCACAGTGGCTCATGGGTAGAGCTTCGGACTCGACTACGAGAACCCAGGTTCGAATCCTGTGCTCCGGTGTTAAAACCTTGGGCAAGTTTTGTTCACTCTACATTGCTCCAGTTCACTCAGCTATATAAATGAGTACCTGGCTATATAGACAGTGGTTGATGTGTGTACAACTGACAGTATGTGGCTGGATGCTTCCCAGAGAATCCGAGATGGTGTCTGAGTGAACAGGTCTGTCAGGGAACTTGAGGGAAATAAAGTATAAATTGCTTTGAACAGTCCTGAGGACTGGATACTGTGCTATATAAGAACTTGCCTTTACTCTTTTTAACACCTCTAATAGCCCGCAGGCAGTGCATGTCTTTATCTTGTGTTGGTTTATGTTTTGATTTTATGTTGGTTGTTATAGGTATTGCTTATTTACTGCCATTTTGGTCAGTACTGGGTAGTCTGGCTCCTCAATCTAGTCACTGTTTGTTATGGGGAATGCGATTTATAAGTTTATTACTCCTTGAATTTCCCTTCAACATTGTCTTACTGTTCAATTCTTTGCATGAAGCATTCTTTGTTCCAGTTTAATTAGTGGTGTTGTTTACTGTGTACATGTTTACGATCTGTTTAGAATATGTACCTAGTCAATGTTGATTATTATGTTGAATAATATAACAAAATTAATTGTCATCAGCGGGAGACCAATACACTAGGGTAATTTGCACACACTGTGTGAGGGAGTGGCACGGATTGTCTATAGTTGGGCATTACTTGGATTCAAGACATGGATGTGAAAACGTAAAGTACGAAATGGAGGAAACAGTATAAACCACCAACAGTAGAAATATGACTTACCAGGGCTGATTGAAAGGAAGATGTAAGCATCTGGCAAAGAAACTATTATGTAGAAGAAAATATTACAACATCAAGCACTGAACATTGGACTTTTAATAGTATAGGTAATATTAGGTATCAGGCTGGGAGGAGGTGTCACTGACCCACAGGGAACACATGGAGTCTGTCACATTTGTTTTCATTTGTATGTAGTAGAACGATGTACCATGTAGGACACAGTGGCAGTCTGATGTCATAGCCAGAGTTACGGGACAACATAACCTACTATGTACAGAAAAGCCCAGAACACTCTTTTCTTTTAAGTTACCTAGATATCATACATTAAACAAATATGGAATAACCTTGATTATAAGATTCAAAATGTTCAATCCAGGCATAAGTTCAAATTTGAACTATGTAAACAATAATATCAGTCTAGCTATCTTAATCATGTGCATTGCCTAAATCCCAGATGTGCAGAGTGCAACAAAATTTGTGTTCATTTTAAAAAAAATGTTTGGATTTGCACAATTTTTTTTACAATTGTTTCCTAATAGTGCAACTCAATAATATATTTTCCCCATAGCATTCCCTGTCCATTGTCATGCAAAAGATATGTACATACATGATCATCATAAGCCTACACGTATAAGTATATTATATTATATTAATTTCTGAAGTTATGTTTTGGGGTCACAGGAAGGCGACACATAATGTGCCATGTGACCACCCTGTAACAGTACTTTTAAGAATATTGTTTGCATATTTATAATGTAATGTTGTTGTTGTTGTTACAAAGTAAGAGTGCAGTGGCTCAGGGGTTGAGCTTCGGACTATCAACTACGAGAACCCGGGTTCGAATCCAGGCTGCAGTGTTAAAACCTTGGGCAAGTTTTTTCACTCTACATTGCTCTAGTTCACTCAGCTGAATAAAATGAGTACCTGGCTATGGATAGTGGTGGATATGTGTACGAGCAGCCTTCGCGCATTAATTGTAGCATATGGCTGGATGCTTCCCAGAGAAGCCGAGATGGTGTCTGAGTGACCAGGTCTGTCAGGGAAGTAAAGTGTAAAGCGCTTTGAACGGTCCTGAGGACTGGATACTGCGCTATATAAGAACTTGCCTTTATTTTTTTTACAAAATAAAAATTTCTTTTAGCATGTAGCCCTGTTGTCATACAGGTATT
This sequence comes from Oasisia sp. SBJ-2009, assembly GCA_964017155.1. Taxonomy (NCBI): domain Eukaryota; kingdom Metazoa; phylum Annelida; class Polychaeta; order Sabellida; family Siboglinidae; genus Oasisia; species Oasisia sp. SBJ-2009. The sequence goes on along the minus strand of OZ024861.1, from coordinate 27,919,151 downwards.
GCTCCGGAAGAGGTGAAGGAGGTCTACATGGGAAATGTCCTCCAAGGAGGCCAAGGTCAAGCTCCAGCCAGGCAGGCAACAATTCTGTCAGGTGAGGACAAAGTTTATGTTTTAATTCATCATTATTGTCACTCCACAGATGTTGTGGTTTTGTTTTTATTTCTGTTTTATATATATATATCGGATTTATTGGAATTATGAAGATTATATCATTTTGAAAAACTGCTCATAAGTTATAAATCATAAAACATTTGTTATGCACAGTGAGATATAACTCATAACCTTGAAAGTGATATAAATCATACCTTTGAGTGTTTCTGCCTGTTTTCGATGATGCTTTAATGTTACACAAATCATCACCAACAAGTTAAATTAATTAACTAAGTGTAGACTGGTGAAGTGTTGACTGCTGAAGTGTAGACTATTGAAGTGTAGACTGAAGTGTAGACTGAAGTGTAGACTGAAGTGTAGACTGAAGTATAGACTGGTGAAGTGTAGACTGGTGAAGTGTAGACTGGTGAAGTGAAGCCTGGTGAAGTGTAGTTTGTTGAAGTGAAGCCTGGTGAAGTGTAGACTGGTGAAGTGTAGACTGGTGAAGTGTAGACTGGTGGAGTGTAGACTGGTGGAGTGTAGAGTCACTGGTGAAGTATAGCCTGCTGAAGTGTAGGCTGGTGAAGTGTGGACTGGTGAAGTGTAGCCTGGTGAAGTGTAGACTGGTGAAGTGTAGACTGGTGGAGTGTAGACTGTTGAAGTGTAGACTGTTGAAGTGTAGAGTCACTGGTGAAGTATAGCCTGCTGAAGTGTAGGCTGGTGAAGTTTGGACTGGTGAAGTGTAGCCTGGTGAAGTGTAGCCTGGTGAAGTGTAGACTGGTGAAGTGTAGACTGGTGGAGTGTAGCCTGGTGAAGTGTAGACTGTTGAAGTGTAGCCTGGTGAAGTGTAGACTGGTGAAGTGTAGACTGGTGAAGTGTAGACTGGTGAAGTGTAGTGTAGACTGGTGAAGTGTAGACTGGTGAAGTGTAGTGTAGACTGGTGAAGTGTAGTGTAGACTGGTGAAGTGTAGTGTAGACTGGTGAAGTGTAGACTGGTGAAGTGTAGCCTGGTGAAGTGTGGACTGGTGAAGGGTGGACTGGTGAAGGGTAGACTGGTGAAGTGTAGACTGGTGAAGTGTAGACTGGTGAAGTGTAGACTGGTGAAGTGTAGACTGGTGGAGTGTAGACTGGTGAAGTGTAGACTGGTGGAGGGTAGCCTGGTGAAGTGTAGACTGGTGAAGTGTATACTGGTGGAGTGTAGCCTGGTGAAGTGTAGACTGGTGAAGTGTAGACTGGTGGAGTGTAGACTGGTGGAGTGTAGACTGGTGAAGTGTAGACTGGTGAAGTGTAGACTGGTGACGTGTAGACTGGTGAAGTGTAGACTGGTGAAGTGTAGACTGGTGGAGTGTAGACTGGTGGAGTGTGGACTGGTGAAGGGTAGACTGGTGAAGGGTAGACTGGTGAAGTGTAGACTGGTGAAGTGTAGACTGGTGAAGTGTAGACTGGTGGAGTGTAGCCTGGTGAAGTGTAGACTGTTGAAGTGTAGCCTGGTGAAGTGTAGACTGGTGAAGTGTAGACTGGTGAAGTGTATACTGGTGGAGTGTAGCCTGGTGGAGTGTAGTCTGGTGAAGTGTAGCCTGGTGAAGTGTAGACTGGTGGAGTGTAGACTGGTGGAGTGTAGACTGGTGGAGTGTAGAGTCAGTGGTGAAGTGTAGAGTCACTGGTGAAGTGTAGACTGGTGAAGTGTAGAGTCACTGGTGAAGTGTAGCCTGGTGAAGTGTAGCCTGGTGAAGTGTAGATTGGTGAAGTGTAGTCACTGGTGAAGTGTAGAGTCACTGGTGAAGTGTAGCCTGGTGAAGTGTAGACTGGTGAAGTGTAGCCTGGTGAAGTGTAGCCTGCTGAAGTGTAGACTGGTGAAGTGTAGACTGGTGAAGTGTAGACTGGTGAAGTGTAGCCTGGTGAAGTGTAGCCTGCTGAAGTGTAGCCTGGTGAAGTGTAGACTGGTGAAGTGTAGACTGGTGAAGTGTAGACTGGTGAAGTGTAGACTGGTGAAGTGTAGACTGGTGAAGTGTAGACTGGTGAAGTGTAGCCTGGTGAAGTGTAGCCTGGTGAAGTGTAGACTGAAGTGGTCCGTTGTAGGTCTGCCTGAGACGACGGAGGCTACCACAGTGAACAAAGTGTGTGCGTCTGGGATGAAGGCCATCATGCTGGCGTCTCAGGGCCTCATGTGTGGACACAGGGTGAGACCTGGCCACTAAGCCAAAAACAGTCCTTGCTTAACATAACTGACTATTATTATTTAGTCTCACTTAACCAGACTCTCGCCTAGCTGCATAACTTTGCCGGCTTTTGAATGTCATCCATGTGAGGGGCTAAAAAGTGCTGCCACCTCACAGAGGCAATCGAGGCTAATCCGGCCATAATTCCTGCTTCATAAACGACTGCAAATTTGTATTTCTGTTTATTTTACGTGAACATAACTTGTATGAGTTTAATCTTAAATACTTTTAATATAGCATTATCTTATAAAAGTATATCTTTATTTTAGTTTTTATTTCACAGTTGGCCTGACAGCTAACCAGCATATGTACCCTACCCTGGGGTAAGGCCGCCCTGGTGGTAACATTGGCAGAGTAATAAATCCCCAGGCAGATGTGAGCGGCTAAAAATGATGTCACCTCATGGAGCCTGGGTGATCAAGGCTAGTTGTTGTTATGTTGCTATGATTACATGTTCCAGGACATCATGGTGGCGGGGGGCATGGAAAGCATGTCCAACACCCCATTCTACCTGAAGCGTGGTGTGACGCCCTACGGGGGAGTTAATTTACAGGTAAGGTGAAAGTCTTTGCAATGACTTCCTGTCCGATATCACATCATATTTAAGATGTGTGCTGTTACACACCAGACACTTCCCTGTAAGCAACTGTCATACTTACACTCATTGCGTACTCCTGTAAGAAACCTATCCAGCTTTGATCAGCTAGGTCTGATTTACGTTTGGGTCTAGAGTTTTTTGTGTAGCTGCATCAACTGTTTGGAATACTCTGTTGTGTAATGTTAGACCAGCTGGAACTGCACAATATGCTGTCACTTGAAACAGACCTTTGTAACCCTCCCTACATTTATCAACACCTTTGTCAAGATGCACCTCTGAGTTTGGTTTCCAAGGATTTGAGCGCAATATACGTTATTTTAATATTATTTGTGGTAATTAATTATTAAATCATAGTCATTCTAATATCATTTCATCTCAACATTTTCTTCATTCTCCTCACTCTGGTGTGTCATGTTCATTCATTCTGCACTTCTCATAAATTTCTCTTCAGTTGTCAAAGTTATGTTCTTCCAGCCTCCTCTGAAGACATCGTGTCTTCACAGACCATTCTCTTTGCTCTCATTCCTTACAACTCACTTTAGCCAGCTCCTGACCAGTGTCAGTACATGCATACTGTATGCACAAACACATGCACACTACACACACAGTATAAACACAGAAACACACTAAACTACGTGTATCTTCATGTGTGACACACATGAAGATACACATAGTTTGGTGTGTTTACAAATATGTGTACACACGCACGCACACACACACACACACGCACACGCGCACACACACACACACACACACCCATTACACACACACCCATTACAAACACACCCATTACACACACACCCATTACACACACACCCATTACACACACACCCATTATACACACACACTACACACACACACACACACACTATAAACACACACACTATAAACACACACACTATAAACACACACACACACACACACACACCCATTACACACACACCCATTACACACACACCCATTACACACACACACACTATATACACACACACTACACACACACACACACACACACACACACACTATAAACACACACACACACACACACACACACACACACACACACACACACACACACACACACACACACACTATACACACACACACACTATACACACACAAAGACACACATATTCTGCTGTGTTGTGTACTTCCTGTAGGATGCTATAGTCCAAGACGGCCTCACAGACGTATACAACAAGTTCCACATGGTGAGTGGCAATTATCCGACATTTGTTAGTGTCATTTCAGCGTTTTGGTTTCAATAGAATTTTCCGTCTGGTCTCTGAACAAACGATAATGAGGCTGGTGATGTTCTGGGGCTGTTGTCTTAGTAACAATATATTTTTAACTATTTTGGGAAACCACTTGCATAAAATAATGGTAAAAATAGACAAATTCTATTTGTTCAATGAAGCTGTTTCCTGGATAAGTTGGTGTATTGTAGGAGAGTGACAGGGACATTGGGCCCTCAATCAGGGAAACCCGAGTTCAAATCATTTGGCAAGATAATTTGCTCTAAATGTCTCCAGCTCACAGTACCTGACTACAGTTACAGGGGCATACTTGTGTGTGAATAGTCTATGTGCATTAATTACAACATTGCTGAAAACTTCCAAAGTAACTGGAAATGGTGTTTGATTGAACTGTTCTCCCAGGAAGTAAAATATACAGCACTTGGAGCAGAGATACTGCACTAGATAAGAACTTAGTTTAACAAGATTGCTCCAGCTTAGCTCCAGGTGGCTTGTGAACAAGGAAGCCTTTGACCTATCAAGAGTTCAACTATAATAAAAATAAAATTGTTTATCAAATTGTACATGAATTAGTATCATACATAAAATTAAAAATATTAATGAATTAAAAAAGCCACTAAATAAATGCTACTAAATAAAATACATGTCTCTAAAAATAAATAAGTAAAATAAAAGTTACTTTAAATATATTATAATAAATGTAGTGCATTTGTTGTAGTAATAAATTAATTATAATATAAATGTGTGAGTAAATAATTTAGACTGTCCCGGGCTGTATGTCATTATACATCAGTGCATTGATGAGTATTTCCCGTCTATGTTACCATGACGACAGGGAGTCTGTGGGGAGAAATGTGCAGCCAAATACAGCATCTCGCGGGAAGCCCAGGATGAATTTGCCATCGAGAGTTACAAGAGGAGTCAGGCAGCGGGGAAGGCGGGCGTCTTTCAGAAGGAGATTGTTCCTGTGACAGTGCCACAGAAAAAAGGTTAACGTTGATACAACTATTATATTAACTATTTTAATATTTATTTTTTACATTGTAATATAATTAACTATTTTTTATCAGTATGAGTATTTTAATGAGATTAATATTATTTATTTATATTGAACATTTTTGTTTTTTACTGATCTATTTATTTTACAACTACGTCTCTATTTTTTATTTTTAGGTAATCTGTATATTCATGTAAAGTGTAATGCGCCTCTGAATGGTTATATTGCTAGATATATGGCGTAGACAAATACTGTATTTATTATATTATTATTAATACCATTCATGTCAGATTACTTTAGACTGGTTGTACATATATATTTTTTCTCACAGTCCAATTAACAGAATACCTTTGTCAGTGTTTATAAAGGATGTTGTCGTTATTGCATTTATACACAACTACAATAACGACAACATCCTCATTCAACACTCCATTGTAACATAATGTGTCGGTGGAGTTGTATTTTCGTGATTTCAAAAGAAGTTGTTGTCGTTCGATAATTGTTCGACATGTTGTTACAGTTGTATTTTCATTGTTGCTTGTGGTTATGTGACAGTTATGTGTTTGTTGTGACAGGATATGTCATTAAATTTGTGGTTTGTTATGTCAAAAGTATAACAGTTGTGATTCCATAGTTACAGGATACATTATAGTATTACAGAATTAGGAATACATTTTACAGTTGTGTTTCCATGGTTACAGAAGTTGTGTTTCCATGGTTACTGTAGACATTATAGTATTAGAGAATTAGGAATGCATCTAACAGTTGTATTTCCATGGTTACAGAAGTTATGTTTCCATGGTTACTGGAGACATTATAGTGTCAGAGAATTAGGAATACATCTAACAGTTGTGTTTCCATGGTTACATAAGTTGTGTTTCCATGGTTACTGGAGACATTATAGTGTCAGAGAATTATGAAAACATCTTACAGATGTGTTTCCATGGTTACTGTAGACATTATAGTATCAGAGAATTATGAATACATTTTACAGTTGTGTTTCCAAGGTTACAGAAGTTGTGTTTCCATGGTTACAGGAGACATTGTAGTGTCAGAGGATGAGGAATACAACAAGGTCAAATTTGAAAAGATCAAGTCGCTGCGAACTGTCTTTCAGAAGGATGGTAAGTAACACTAAAGTCCACTAGGTGATAATATGACATCATTCTGAGCTTTCCCCTTTGGTGAGAATTAGAACGTACCCCCAGAAATGTGTCCCAGCAACCACCTGGTAACAGTATAGAAGAAGTTCAAACGATATGTTAGCCTTCACTACCCAGACTCCGTGAGGTGGCAGCACTTTTTTCCCCTCAAATCCACCTGGTAGATTTATGCTCTGCCAATGTCACTACCAGAGCGGCCTTACACTAGAACAGGATGGAGACGCTGATTGGCTCTCAGGCCAAATATGAAATAAGACTAAAATAAGGATATACTTTTATGAAATAACACTATTCTATTAAAAGTATTCAACATTAAACTTGTATTAAATAAATAAATAAACTTGTATAGCGCCAAATCTAGTTAAGAACTATCCGGGGTGCTTTATATGCACATGACCTTAAAAATTATTATTAAACATATAGCATATTTACAACAACAAAAACAGAAATGCAAGTTTGCAGTTATTTATGAAACAGGAATTACGGCAGGATCACACAGGTGGCAGCACTTGTTTTCCTCTCATGGAAAACATTCTAAAGCAGTCTATGTGAGCAGACTGTCTTCATGGCAAAGTTACACAGCCAAGCGACATTCGGCTAAGCGAGACAAGTGCTACATAGCAATCCTTGCAGTTGGCAGCAGCTTATCTTACAGCTGTTCCATTTGTGTAAACACGGTTTTAAAACTTGTTTTAAATACAGGCACAGTGTGCCTGTGCCAGTTGTAATATACTACTCACATTTTGCTATGAATCACTATTTAGGGCGGTATTATATTTTACGGCATGTGTATCACAAAAAAAATTTAAATGACATGTATTCGAGGACATGTTTATTTCATGAGTTTCATTGCTATATACCAAATGTGAACAATAGGTAACATGCGTTCTGTCATCAAAGAAGCAAACCCCAAAAAGCAGACCCCAAAAAATGTAGGTTTTTCTTCATGACTTGGAATGTTACTCCAAGTCATGAAAATTTCCCAAACAGTTCAATTACCAGCAACAACTGCCAGTAGCTTGTGTGTGACCCACGTGATGCAATCACAGCCTGGCAACGGCGTCTCATGCTTCCAATGAGTCTCTGGATGGCTGCCATTTCAAGATTGTTCCATTGCAAACATTGTGTGATCCTTAGCAAATTTTGAGTAGTATATGTGACTGTTTGTTGATGTGTTAAGGGACCATCACAGCGGCAAATGCCAGTTCCATCAATGACGGAGCGTGTGCGGTGGTTCTGATGACAGCGGCTGCAGCCGACAGACTCGGCCTCAAGAGTCTCGCCAGGATCGTCTGTAAGTAGTCACATATATGTATTTACCTTACAACACAGGCAAATCAAGTCGAGGCGGGTTCAAAATTAAATCATGCATATAAGAGACAACAGAGAGTAAAGAGTTAATCAGTATCAAAATTAGAAAGCATGTTTAAATAGAGAAAGTAACTTTTATTTCACAATGCTTGATCAATCAACAAGAACAAAACTAAAGTATATATTAAATTGTCAGCGTGTTGCATTGCATGGATGTCACTTGGCTAAAATCTGTCTTCCAGTGACACCATCATTTAAAATATCCATCATTACTCTCTATCTCTCTCTCACACACGCACGCACACACACACACACACACACACACACACACACACACACACACACACACAACAAAATACAACAAAAGAATTGCTAAGATCAAAGGAAACATATTGTTAGATATCACCAAGTTTGTATTACCAAACATGGATATATAAAGTAAATAGTTTTGTTACTGTTGCATATTAAGATAACTACGGAACTGCGTTATATTTAATCCTAAGCTAACAGTGAATGGAAGAAACATACATTACTTCCAACCAGTGAAAAAAATTGTGTTACTTTTGGACTTAATAGTGACTATAACGCTGTACTGAAAAAGTGCAAATAGTAAGTCAATAAAACACAAAGTTATACTTGCTGTTGTTCTATTTAAAGGCAGATTGATGCAATAATTAAACAAGTACAGCTTCAAGACTTAACCAGAAGGAAAATAATGGGTACAAATTACAGCCTTACTGGGGGAAAAAATAACAGGAGAGAAGGTAAACTTTAGAAAATAATACTAAATTTAAACATCATAATTTCATTCTCTTTCTCAGGCGGGCGGGCGGATATTGCCGTTTGCCAAAAGTATAATGCATGGGGATAGCGAGAAATTAGTTTTTTCGTGAAAGACACTAGTCACGATTTTTCCCTGTTGCTTTTTTCTCCAATGTTGTTGTGTACAATGACTGCTCCCTAACCCATGTGTTGCTCCCTCTAGCGTTTGCGGACGCTGCAACGGCTCCCGTAGATTTCACCATCACGCCGTCCCTCGTCATCCCGAAAGTTCTCGAGCAGGCCGGGGTCAAGTCGGAGGATGTTGCATTGTGGGAAATCAACGAGGCATTCAGTGTTGTCTCATTGGTCAACATGCAGCTGCTCGGCCTTGACCCCTCAAAGGTCAACGTCCATGGTGGTGCGGTCAGCATGGGTCACCCTATTGGGTGAGTGAAGGTCATTTCGGTTTTGGGTTAATGTGTTTTTGTTTTGTGGTTTGTTACTTGGTCACCAGGTGGTACCATGTGGTGGTTTTTTTAGTCACAAGGACCGAGGTTAAAGTTCATCTACTGCCATTTCTAAACTTTGTTCGCCCCCTAGTAGTGTCTGTTTTTTTTTAAAGAGACTAAAAACTGCTGGTATTTATAAAACTGTGGCTCTCTCCCTCTTTCTATCCCTCTTTTTTTTTCTCCCACTTCTTCTCTCTCTCCCTCTTTCTCTCTACCTCTCTGTTTCAATTGTTTGAATTGTACATTTAGTGAACAATCCTGTTGTGCTTGCTCGATTCCATGCAAGGTTTCAGCTTGATACAAACAAAACTGATGGAGATTCGGGCCTACAAACAAACACAAACACAGAAACACTTTTATAGTAAGATGTGCAATTTTGAATTCACAAACACCGTCACCTTTCTGTGCAGAATGTCGGGAGCAAGACTCGTCACCCATCTCCTCCACAGTTTGGAGCCAGGTCAAAAGGGGGTTGCAGCGATCTGCAATGGAGGCGGCGCTGCGTCTGGCATCATGATAGAGAGGCTCTGAGTCATGTGACACATGTCGTCTCGGCAACGCCATCATTAGTGGTCATTGGCTACAGCATTTTGTTTCTGGACCGTACGGTGCACTTGTAATATTTTAATAACCACAGTAACATATCATTGTTTACGTTAATAAGTTTGTTAATTTTATGTCTCTGCAATCTGTGTCTGAATTGTGTGTCGGAAACAGTTGTGGAATGAAAGCTATGCAAAACAATCTGGGACTGGGGATGTAACAGAATGTGACAGGCTTTTTTGCGAGATAATGTCAAACCTACCAACTGGACATATGTATATACATATATATTATAATCATGTGACTGATATGTATAGCTCACCGTGTCTCGTTGACAGACCAAGGCTGCTATAGATATGCATTTCAAATATGGTTCAGTCTTAATAAAATATTGATTTTGTTGACGGTGTGTAGTATAACATTGTAGAATTGTTATTTTCTCATGAACAAATATGATATCTCTATATGTAGAAATCATGTTTGCCTGTATTAAACATATGTGACATATGTGAACAGTTCCAGTATATGATGATGCAATAAATATAATTTGACTATATACTATATACATTTGTTGTTTATTTGCCTTTGGTTATATCATTGTAGGAAAGTTTGTAACCACACTGCGATTCATTCCTTAGGTTTGACTGCTACGGATACAATTTGGGACTGTGAGAAAGGGTCATTAAATTATGAGATTGTATTGTATATAATTATAATGACTTCTTATGCACCGATGTCCTCGAAGATCAAACTGAGTGGCTCCAAACCGAGGGATTAATCAGCCTCGTTATCATAACCAATGCGTGAGTCGTCAATGGATGGATGAAAGTGCTAGGAAGCTTAGGAAGATAGAACTAAATTTCCTTCAAATTTAACGATGACAGGAAGTGAATTACACGTGGGGTGGCAACCAAAGTGGGGTCTGACTGTGTGTGTGTGTGTGTGTGTGTGTGTGTGTGTGTGTGTGTGTGTGTGTGTGTGTGTGTGTGTGTGTGTGTGTGTGTGTGTGTGTGTGTGTGTGTGTGTGTGTGTGTGTGTGTGTCCATTAACGAGACATATCTATAGAAACACAGAAAATGTAATGCAATGAATGCGTAACTCAAAAAACTATAATTTTATCTTAAAATAGTTTAATTTCATTATAAATAATCACGTTAATGATATGCATATGTTTGCATACATGTCCCCAAACACATTTCAACATCTACAGCTGCATTGCAACATTACACGTTTTCTAGTAGTAAATAAATATACAGAATCTGTCGACTTCTCCAGCCTCACTGGCAGAGACGATGCCTTCTTTTGTTGAGTGCTCGACACTAATCATGTTTCATGCACCTACGTTTCTTGTCAGTTCGATCGACTTCCTGGTCAAGACGAATCATGAATGCCTTTAAAAATATATATATAAATATATACAGTATCACCTAATATCGCATGAAGTAAGGCACATACACAATCTCTGGTTAAAAACTGCCTGAATGTTTTCTCTAATGAGATCTTCATATGGTGTATAAAAAGGCACATCGCTGCTACAAAACATCCCTGGAATCCTTGTATGTTGAACAAATAATTTCTATACTACATGCATAGTTCGAAAACACACACTGATTCCTTAAACAACATAGATAGATTGTAAAACCAGTGAATAAATTGTGTATGTATGAGACACAGAACTACCGAAACGGACGAACATGACTATGTAGTATGTACAGCTCATTTTTACAGATGTTCTAATTTCTTCACTGCGGTTACTTGACATTGAACCTGGCTGACAAGTGTTAGAACATGTCAACATTGTAACTAGTAAATCAGTAGGTTCTTCAAGACTGTATGTGTGTGTTGTATTGGTGAGCATAGCTATGGGAATGCAAATGAATGAAAGTGGACAAAAGACATATTTGACTTGTATCCACACACCTATACACAGACATTTCTACATTTCTAATCATTTCATACATTTTACTAGCTGTGAACCAATAAACATGAAGCAACATTTTGAGCAGAATTCTAATATACCGTACATAAAAACTGGCACGTGTACTTGTATACAATTTGATATGATGTTCGTTATATCTCATTACAAGACGGTTTAAACTCCTGGTGAATTTTATTGTTACAACGAAAAATAGTAATTTGTTTTTCCAACATTTGCAGCTCGGGAAAGACATCACAGCACAAAAATCAACTGTTGAACGACGGATCTTTTGTGGTTAGCATTATAAGGAGTGTATGAACTTAATATTTTGTGGTGTGTGTCATGTTTTTAATACAAAGTCATTGGAATGACAACAATCATGTAAATGGGCATAACAAACAGTTCCACACTAACAACTGATATTCCTCCTTCGAACTAAACCTGCGTTGCTCTGCCAATGTTGACACCGATGAGACAACTAGACTGCGTGACAACACCTGACGCACAGATCGTTCGCTGTTTCGGCACTTCAGGGACCACTGGCGCCACCTCGCTGACTCGAGCCAGCTGCGGAATGTACCACGGTTTGCGCTCCTTGCCGTCTGACGTTCTCGAGCCGAAACTGGGCGCTGCTAGACTACTGCCTGTAGTTCCCGATGTGTTGCAAGTAGACGCTGTCGTATTGCAAGTAGACGCAGTCGTATTGCAAGTAGACGTCGTCGTGTTACAGGTAGATTGCGCCGAACAGCAAGGAGCGGAAGCCGTGCTGCCTGGAAGGGAATACATAGGGAAGGACGCGGGACCGAGGGAAGGCTTCTTTGGGGGCACGGGAGGTTTCCCAAGTCCGTTCCCACTCTTCCCTCCGTAGCCGGAGTCTGGGTTGCTCCTGCCCGACGAGTCGGCCTTCGCCTGATGCACCTGCACTACATGCGTCGTCGTGGGAACAGTCGTAGCTGTCCGTTCGTTCGCTGCGTTAGCTCTCCTCTGATTGGACGACATCGAATTGACCACAAGACACTGTCTTCCGTCGCCCTGTCTGCCGACTAACGATCGTGGCTGCGCGTAGCCGTCGTTTTGCTTCTGATGCACGTTTGTGCCACTAGGGGCGCCACTCACCTTCCCATCACCCTCCTGGTACTGCCTCGCGTGTCGGTGTTTCGGCACGTTGTACCAGGCGTCGCAATCGAACTGTCCGTCTCCGTCGACGCAAATCTCGGAGCTGTACTCGGAGAACTCCGCGGCGTCTCCGGACTGTCCCTCCGGACTCCGGCCTGACGACGGCTTCCGCGCGTCCTCGTGAAATGACCACACCCGGTCACGAAAAGTGTCGCCGGCACCACCTATTAGGTTATCTCGCGACCTCTGGTTGCGGTGTTTCTCGCGCGAGATCACCTGCATCGGTTGTGGCCGCCCGGCGCTGATGCTCTGGATGTGTAGACTGAGCAGTTCGTCGTTGCACCGCTCGGTGACGCGGCGCGACAGGCGGTGTGCACCGCCCGCTTGACTCGACGACACCGACAGCGTGTCGTCGGATTTCGACCGATACAGCTTTCCCGGTAGAGGTGTCGAGTCCTGCTCGTAATCGTGCTCGAAACTGCGCCTGTCGAAAGATTGATTCAGGACATCGCCCCGTTGGAAAGCGCGACAGTTCGGGTTGCGACCGTAGAGGGCGTGACGGTTGTCCATGACGCGAGCCCCTCCTTGACCACTGGTCAGCTGACTGTCCATCCACGACTGTAGGTCAGTCCGCATGTTCACGCGGCACAGCGAAATTTGTTTCTCGGTTTCTGCCCGCTCTCGTCGGACGCTCGAACGGAGGCGCTCGTCGAAGTTGCGTCGTTCCTGCTCCAGCCTCTCTTTTGTGAGCCGGTCGATCGCGTGCACCTGCTGCGCGCATCGCCGGTCAAGCGTGTCGATGCGCTGTGCGAGCGTGCGATGGGACGCGTCGATGTGGTCGTACATGTTGTTGCGGTCGCATTCGACCTTCTTCTCGAGTCGTTTCATCTGCGGCGCGCACACGCACACAGCCGTGTAGCCAATGGGACCCTGCCACATAGCACCACAGTTAGTTAGTTTGATTTTAAAGAAAGCTAATGACAACGTTACATTCAACCAATTTTAATTCAAAGAACATTAATCTGTCAACTAAAGACTTTCATTAAAAAACGGGCTGTCAATCCTATAGTTATTTTTCAAAGGACATTAACTTTGCAATGAATCAAAACTGTATATTCTAATGAAAACATAAACAATAAATCATCACATGAATCTAGTTTTGGATGTTTTTGTTAATCTCTTGCATGGAAATGACGATAATTGTGAATGTTTTATCAGAGTTATTTATCAGAGTATTGAGACCATATAAGACAGGCTGCCCACAATAGACACCTTCCTGGGCCTGTTCTGCTGCACGTGTTGACAGAAGCAACTGGTTGTCGTAAGGAGATCATTTCATTAATATTCATAAGAGCTCATTAAGGAAATCCTGCTCTTTACATTATCCTCCTTAAGAGTGATCTTGTATAATGAAAACTGTCAACAACAGGACACTTTCGCTGGTGTGCCATGGAAATAGTGTCCTCTGTAGATAAGATACATAAGATAGCTTTATTGCCATGTGTTCACATTGTAGTTAAATAAAACATTGGAATGTGTAATGATATTGGTCGTCGTACTAGTACATTCACATGACAATACATTCACATGTACCAAACGATGATGATAAAATATACTACTACTTTAAATAAATAAACAAATAAGAACAATCACATAAAAAGGTCAAAATAAAAACAATTCTTTATAACATCGATAAATAATTGAAACGATCTAGCAGAAATATATTAGCTAAAAATTTAAATCTGAAATAAAATAATATATATGATAAAATATACACACTAAAAACGAATTGGAAAGTGGAATATGTGTTTGCTGCGGGTGCAAAAAAAAAATTAGTGGTGCACTTTGTTAAATGATGGATTTTCCTTATTAACCCTTTATCCCAAGGAGTGGTGAAACAATTTGACAGGAAGTGACCGGTCAGCAGGAATGAGACTGGTCAGTGGACGTACCTGTTTGATGTTGCCGGCCAGGTCTCTGTAATACTGGACACCCGTTTTTGGCACGTAGTTACTCAACAAGCCGTGGACAGGTGGCACTGCGGTGGTGGTGCCGCGGGCCTGCTGCTGCGGTGGCGCCGTCTGGTGTTGCGAGTGGGCGCCTCTCGTGTCTGATGTGTAGTACGAAGTTGACGTCTCAGATGGAGCCACCATCGCCTCTTTCGCTTCTTTCTCCTTTTCCTGCAGAGAGGATTATTATTAGTGAATTACATCATTACGACTACAACTTGTCTTGTGTCAGGCAGTTTCTTTCTGAAATTTATTTCATTCAACTGAGATATTTTATCAACATCTAATCTTTGCTTTACAGAATGACAAATACCATAATCATACATACATTTAAACAAAATAATTCCAGTTGTGCTACAATGCTCTCCCTACATTTTAAATCTAATTACAAAACATGTCTTTTTAAGGCCGCATTTGTAGATTATATATAAGGTATAACATAATGAATTAATTTTACCCATAATTATAGTTTCTAAAATTATTTTAGCATCTCACTTTACTATTAATTATTTACATTAGGAGTTTTGTAAGTTTATTTGTTATTATCATTTAAACATATTGTCTTTACTGCGTAACCTTAATTTATTATGTACAATTTATATATTCATGTTTTACCAATGTTATATTTTATGGGCCTCTGAGCAGAAGTATACTATGAATATACGACTTTACAAATACAATTATTACTTGAATCCCAAGCGAAAATGAAATATGTTACAACCATCTGGGGTCAAAGGTGAACCTGCAAAAGTGTTGCATTTCACATATAAACTGCTTAGGAGAAATAGTATAACACATATAATTTTTTTTAAATATTCTGTTCTTGATTATCGCCATGGCAACCAGTCTTACCTTGGCTGCCCTCGTGGACTTCCTCCGGAAGAAGAATCCCTTTTTCTTCTCCTTCTCCTTGTCTTCGGGAAGATTCACTGTCAGCCCCGTCTGGGAATTCTTAGCAGCTTTCTTCCTTGCTGCTCGGATCTTTTTGGAAGCCTGGGTGAAACATACACATATATTATATTGCTGCAGTCATTTGTTAATAATTAAGTACTATGTATATTATTATATATTTATTTATTCTGCTACTTTATATATATGTATGTATGTATGTATGTATGTATGTATGTATGTATGTATGTATGTATGTATGTATGTATGTATGTATGTATGTATGTATGTATGTATGTATGTATGTATGTATGTATGTATGTATGTATGTATGTATGTATGTATGTATGTATGTATGTATGTATGTATGTATGTATGTATGTATGCAGGTATTGCAGTACCTCAGGTATTGCAATACCTCAGGGAGTTTGACGCCCCTGCTATGCAGAGTTGTAAACCACTGCCTTGTGGTATAGGTTCTTGTCAGAACCGAAGGCTAAGGGAGCAAACCCTAAACAGAAAACCATGTCACTGTGGCAGCATCAAGGGCGGTTGGTGTATGGAACTCCCAACATCTCTCGACCAGCCACTGCAGGGACAAATAGTTTGCGCCTGTCTTGACATGTTCTTGCCGGTGTGAGACCTCTATTTGTTCCCCGAGAGAGTGTCGCTAGTAACTTGCAAAAGCCAGCGGTACTTCAAAAGTTTTTGCTAGCAGCTTCCATGAAATGTACAACTGCACGAAACATGATACCGGATCGGCCGTCGCCCGGGTTACCAAGGACCGCGCTGCTCGACCTCATCTTCCGTCGACAGTGGAAAATCAGCTAGGAAGAAGAAGACAAAGAAGACAACTACTGACAATTGGACAATGGAACGTCAGGACTCTCCTCGACCGAGAAGGAGCTAACCGACCAGAAAGACGTACGGCACTAGTAGCAATGGAACTTGCCAAATACAACATCGACATCGCCGCCCTATGTGAAACAAGGTTCTCAGAGTCTGGTAGTCTCGACGACTTGGAATACTCTTTCTTCTGGAGTGGCAAACCCGAAGGAGAAAGAAGGGAGGCCGGAGTGGGCTTTGCTATCAAAAAGGATATCATCACAAAGCTGACAGAAATGCCACGGCCAGTAAGTGACAGAATCATGACGATGAGACTACCTCTGAGCAAGGACAACTTTGCTACAATTATCAACGTGTAAGCTCCGACAATGACAAACCCAGACGAAAACAAGGAGGCCTTCTACAACCAGCTCACAAGTGTGCTCAGGGGCATCCCTCATACCGATAAGCTACTGCTGATAGGAGATTTCAATGCGAGGATAGGAAGAGACAATGACAAGTGGCCCTTGGTCATGGGCAAACATGGGATTGGGAAATGCAACTCCAATGGCGAACTTCTACTGGCTCTGTGCTCTGAGTTCGAACTGATAGTGACGAACACCATGTTCAAGCAGAAGGATGAACGCAAGACCACCTGGATGCATCCTCGTTCCAAACACTGGCATATGATCGACTTCATCATCACGAGGTGTCGGGATAAGATGGACATCCACAGCACCCGAGCCATGCGTGGAGCAAACTGCTGGACCGATCACCAGATGCTGAGATCAAAAGTGGCTTTCAGAATACGACAAAAGCACAACAGGCAAGGGACAAATAAGCCGACCAAGCTCAACACTGCAAAACTAAGTACCATCAGCCATAGGGAGAGTTTTGAGCAGGAGATGGACAGTGCTCTCGCCCACTGGGAGGAGAAGGAAAACTCAACACCAGACGAGGAATGGGCAGCTCTGCAGCAGGTTGTGTACAACACAGCCAAGACATATCTTGGCAAGCCAGACAGAAAACACCAGGACTGGTTCGACCCCAACGACCAGGAGCTACAGACTCTTATGAGCAGAAGAGATCAAGCCCACCAGAGAGTGTTGCAAACCAGGAGCACTAGATCCACCACTGCAGCATACAAAGATGCCTGCAGACTGCTACAAAAACACACCCGTGCACTGAAGTCGGACTGGTGGGAAAGGAAAGCAGTGGAGCTGCAGAGAGCTGCCGACAGTAACAACATGAAGGGCTTCTACAATGGACTGAAGGAAGTGTGGGGACCCAAAAAGAAGGGACCTGT
This sequence comes from Oasisia sp. SBJ-2009, assembly GCA_964017155.1. Lineage (NCBI taxonomy): Eukaryota > Metazoa > Annelida > Polychaeta > Sabellida > Siboglinidae > Oasisia > Oasisia sp. SBJ-2009. Next base: position 27,901,641 of record OZ024861.1, on the reverse strand, counting down.
TCAACTAAAATCAACAGACGGAATGGAAACCTTCTCTGACAGCAAGAGAGTTGTGGCAAGATGGAGTGAACACTTCCAGAAGCTACTCAACGTCCCTGGCGACATAGATCACGAAGCTCTGGACAACATCCCGCAGCGCATTACCAAGACAAGCCTTGATGAGATTCCAACTATGGATGAGATGGCTAGAGCAATCGCCAGCCTGAAAGATGGCAAAGCACCTGGAGGAGATGGAATTCCTGCAGAAGTATGGAAGCACGGAGGAGACAATCTGTTCAGCAGACTGCACCAACTAATCACCAATGCCTGGGAGATGGGTTCTGTACCACAAGCATGGAAGGATGCAAGCATTATAACCATCTACAAGAAAGGTGATCGAACAGACTGTGGGAACTATAGAGGAATCTCTCTTCTTTCCATAGCAGGCAAGATCTTCGCCAGGATCCTCCTCAACAGACTATCTACCCACCTAACACCAGAGGTAGTTCCGGAGACACAATGTGGCTTCAGAGGTAACCGGAGCACCGTGGATATGATATTTTGTCTCCGACAACTACAAGAAAAGTGCATTGAGCAGGACCGACCACTGTACATGGTATTTGTCGACTTCAGTAAGGCGTTCGATACAGTTGGGAGGACCGGACTATGGCAGCTACTGAAGAAGTATGGCTGCCCAGAGAAGTTCACAACAATGATCGAGGCACTACATACCGGAATGATGGCGACTGTTAATGTTGGAGGGGAAGTCTCGGAATCGTTCAGGGTCACAAATGGGGTCAAGCAAGGCTGTGTACTGGCGCCCACGCTCTTTTCCATCTTCCTATCAGCAATGCTCGACAATGCTTTCCGTGACATGGGGGATGGCATCTACATACAGTCCAGACAGAGCGCTGACCTATTCAACGTCGCACACTTCAGAGCGAAGACCAAGACTACACGGATACTGATGAGGGAGCTGCTATTCGCAGATGACAGTGCACTGGTTGCACACTCTGCTGAAGAGATGCAGAAAATAGTGGATGCTTTTTCCAATGCGTCAAAGAAGTTCGGCCTGAAGATTAACATCAAGAAGACCGAGGTGCTGTACCAACCCAACTCTACAAGAACCCGAGAGGAGGATATCATGGTTGATGGAAACAAGCTGAACTCTGTTATGGAATTCACCTACCTCGGAAGCACTATATCAAGTGACGGATGCATTGACGATGAAATACAGAGGAGGATGGCCAAGGCTAGTGCATCTTTCGGCCGACTACGCCAGAGACTCTGGAACAACCACCATGTGTCCATGCGGGTTAAAGGCAAGATATACCGTGCAATTGTGCTGTCCACCCTCCTATACGGAGCCGAGGCATGGACAGTGTACAGACGACAGGTGAAAAAGTTGCATGCCTTCATGATGCGACATCTGCGTTCGATCATGAGGATAACCTGGATGGACAAAGTGACAAACAAGGAAATACTCGAACGGACAGGGCTGCCATCTATGGAAGATCTTCTGATCAGAAAGAATCTCCGGTGGACTGGACACCTCATGAGGATGTCATCAGACAGGCTACCGAAGCAGGTTCTCTACTCTCAACTGTCTTCTGGTCACAGAAAGAGAGGGCGCCCTCGTCTCCGGTTCAAAGATACCATCAAGAGAAACCTGAAGCTGAGAGACATAAAGATCGACTCCTGGACATCACTCTCACAGCAGAGAGACAAATGGAGAGCAAGAGTCAAGTGATGGAAGCAGTCTTTGTCGCTTCGCGACCGACAGCATGATGATGATGTATGTATATTTTCTTGACTACATTGACATATGATATAGACTACAACAATGCCATCTCTGTTTAATTTTAGTTTCTCTTGTAGTTATGTACAACACTGATTTAGACAAATGTACTCATATGTTTTACTTGTACTTTTATTTTATTTATTTCTTAGGATGTTTTAATGTTGTCAACACGACTGAACAGAGTTTGTACTTTGGATTTTAGTGTCTAAATAAAGTGTATTATTATTATTATATAATGCACTTTAATAGACAGTCATACAATTTAACTGACAAAGAATTGATCATTGTTACATTATGTTTTACATTTTTAATAATGGATCTGGAAGACTGGCTTAAAATTAGCATCTTTCCCTGATAATAATAAGTAACTTAACATATAAAATAGTATACTAATTCAAAGAGTGTATATATTAAAACAAAGACATCGTTGGATTGGGTGCAACTCACCGAACAATAACCAGCCTTATGTTACACAGTAGTAGGTGGAGCTGTTGTTTGCCATTTTTACAAAAAAGGGCAAAAAAATGAAACAGATCAAAAGACAGGTGTGACGAATTCATCAAAATATATACAACACATTTGTACACACAAATTATTACATGTCAAAGTCCAAAAAAGAGGCTAAATGTATTTTAAGATGAGTTCGACATGTAATTTGGTAAAATGAAAAGGGACTAGTCTTCATTAACCCAGCTATTACAGTTTCCTGTAGGCAGACATACCTTCGGTTGTGATGTTATTATCAAAATTATTTCCGCATATTCTTTCCGCCTTGCAACGTCCACCGCTGTTTCATTTTGCTGAAAAGTAACATTCGAGAATTATCTCACAGATGTCATCATTTGGAACTTCAATAAATTTATTTTTTCATAGAATGTGTCAAAACAGAAATACATTATAGTAAGAGAAATATAGACAGAGAGATATGTAGACATGACAAATGGTCTGATGGTCTGACGGTCTGATGGTCTGACGGACAGACGGACAGACGGACAGACGGACAAATATACAGACAAATAAACAAAGACAGTAACCAGCTTACTTTGTTTCTCAGAGATGTGTCTACCATGTTATCACAGAGTAGTTTAGCTATCTTCCGTCGCTTCAAGGCCGCACAGATGTGTAGCGCCGTATCACCGTTCTACATCCAGAAGCAATCAGAGATTAGTCATTGCTATATAACACACTACATTAAAATAGTACAAAGAAACTTCCCAGCATGAGCATGAGATTATTTCCATCTAAAATGTCTTTTGAATGATTTTATCAATTATTGAATCACACTTGACACCCATGACAACATTAAAAATGAAACAAAAGTAAAATACTTTCACAAAAGTGTCTTGTCTGACTCGTGTATACGTACATAACAGTCCATTGCTATAGCTATACTAGCTACACAAACAATACCACTGGACCATTACAATAGCTACACAAACAACCTTACTGATTTATTTTATTAACTATAATTTTATCACCTGCACTATCAATAATAATATAATAATAAATAAATAAATAAATACAGTATTTGTCTACGCCATATATCTAGCAATAAAACCATTCAGAGGCACATTACACTTTACATGAATATACAGATTACCTAAAAATAAAAAATAGAGACTTAGTTGTAAAATAAATAGATCAGTAAAAAACAAAAAATTTCAATATAAATAAATAATATTAATCTTAATAATACTAAAATACTCATACTAATAAATAATAGTTAATTATATTACAATGTAAAAAATAAATTAATATTAAAATAGTTGATAAATAATAGATATTAAAAATAGTAGATATTAAAACTAAATAATAGTTAATTATATTACAATAAAAAATAAATAAATAATAAAATAGTTGATAAATAGTACATATTAAAAAAAATTATATATTAATAACTTCTTATAGTTAACTTTACCACTGATGGTACACTGCATTACTACTCTTGCACCCTGTAATTGCACCCCGAGTTGTAAAGGAGAGACAAGTCCACAGACGAGGGAGAATGTTACCTTGTTCTGTTCGCTGACGTTACACCTGGCACTGACCAGTATACGAGTGACCCCCGCATGACCGTAGCGGGCAGCTGTGTGAAGGGGCGTGTCTCCATACTGCGAGAACAAACATCTCCATATAAATAATAATAAATAAATAATAACATACAATATTTATATAGCGCCATAATCACACGGTGCTCTATGGCACTCTACAGTACAATAGTAATCAATCTACAGAGAAATTAAAACATTACAATATTTAGTTAAATCATTTAAAAGCTAAACAACAAATAGTCATAAATTGAATTAAAGAGTAAAAACACAATTATATATAAGGATAGTAAACCCAAAACGTATAGGTGCAATAAATAATTAAGTAATGTATTACATAAAAAATATCAAATAATAACAATAAACAAATACATATATAGAATTAAGGGGAATAAAAATAGTAAGATTTTCGGGTAAAATGTACATTCATGGCATTAAAATAAATGAACTAGTAAGAATAAATATCAAGTGCTATTAAAATGTGTGTGGTATAATGGACGTTTGTAATAAATGAATGCTTTGTTTAATGGCTGTGAGTAAGTCAAGTTTTACATCATGATTTTCAATGAGCTGTCTCATAATACACAATGGTCTCACAACCATGAATACACAGCTTTTGATAAAATATACAATTCACAATAATAAAATAAAAATAATTAACCAAAAGGTAAATTATTAATATGACACTGCAGTTAAAACTACATCATGAGTATACAGTGTATGCATTATTTCTAGACAGGAAGATAGGATTCAATTAATAGTACATCAAACCAATATGAAATCAATAAAATAATAAATTTCAAATGAATTAATTAAAATAATTTGCAATTTACAAATAAACATTTATCCAGGTATGTATAAAATAAGATAAATAATAAATACAAGATATTACTCATTGCTAGATTAGTAAACATAACTCAAATATGTATATTAATCAGTAAGTCAAGACTCTTAAATCTGGAGACATACAAACTCTATCTATGCATAAACACTAGACGGCAGCACTGTATGTGGTTGCATTAGTTACCGTGGTGATCACCAGGTTGCGCCACTACTTAGCAGCAAACCACAAGTTCAGGTAATAAATGCCACAGTAAATTTACACTAACAAAAAGTAAGTGAAGTGAAGCGTGAGACAACACCAGCAGACAACATCAACAGACAACACCAGCAGACAACACCAGCAGACAACACCAGCAGACAACACCAGCAGACAACACCAGCAGACAACACCAGCAGACAACATCAACAGACAACACCAGCAGACAACACCAGCAGACAACACCAGCAGACAACACCAGCAGACAACACCAGCAGACAACACCAGCAGACAACACCAGCAGACAACATCAACAGACAACACCAGCAGACAACACCAGCAGACAACACCAGCAGACAACACCAGCAGACAACACCAACAGACAACATCAACAGACAACACCAGCAGACAACACCAACAGACAACACCAGCAGACAACACCAACAGACAACACCAACAGACAACATCAACAGACAACACCAGCAGACAACACCAACAGACAACACCAACAGACAACACCAACAGACAACACCAACAGACAACACCAACAGACAACACCAGCAGACAACACCAGCAGACAACACCAACAGACAACACCAACAGACAACACCAGCAGACAACACCAGCAGACAACACCAACAGACAACACCAACAGACAACACCAACAGACAACACCAACAGACAACACCAACAGACAACACCAACAGACAACACCAGCAGACAACACCAGCAGACAACACCAACAGACAACACCAACAGACAACACCAGCAGACAACATCAACAGACAACACCAACAGACAACACCAGCAGACAACATCAACAGACAACTGACAACAGCAACAGACAACATCAACAGACAACATCAACAGACAACATCAACAGACAACACCAGCAGACAACATCAACAGACAACACCAGCAGACAACATCAACAGACAACACAAGCAGACAACACCAACAGACAACACCAACAGACAACTCCAACATGGACACAGTAAGGTATAAACTTACGTTGTTCTTCTGGTCTGGGTTGCAGTTTGCATACAACAGAACCCTTGCACTCTGATTGTGGCCGTTCTGGGCCGCGAGGTGAAGAGCCGAAAAGCCAGCCTGGAATGGACAACCATAATTAATAATCTATAGCACTTTTATCCTAGGTAATTTATATAATTATAGAAACAGTTGTAATTACAATTTGCAGAAATAGACGCCACATGGTGTAATGTAAAAAAATATTAATTACACCCATCATTTTTGTATTAGTTACAACCATAACAGGGTGTTTCAGCCATAACAGAACTTTTACCGTACATACTGCTACTGGGTAAGCCATTGGCTAGATGGATATTTGTTGTCAACTTCTGTGAAGCATATCAGAGAGATCGTCTTCCTCTGAACCACACGAAATAGATTTGTAATATGACAACTAGGCGCCAATTGGTGTGCTACAGTAAGACATTTAAATACGTCAATGGATGGCTTTCAACTCATCACCACATAACTGGCCGGAGAGAGTACTGTGACAGAACATACAGACAGTGTGATTCAATAGTGTTCCTTGCCTCTACTTGACAAGGAACTAGGCAACAGAGCTTTATGCAGAGAGCCGTCCACCCATCATTTGGACGGGTAAAAACCGTTGTGGATGGGTAAAAATATGGGTGGACGGGTGGTGGATGGTTAAAAAAGCAGTCTTCCTAAAGCATAGATATTGTCAGTTATGCTTCAAAAGTGAGTATAAATGGTGTCACATGTGTTTGTAAGCCTTTCAGGTCATCAGACACATCTTAAAGTTTGTAAACTGGCTTAACAGTTAACATCCATGTGTCGACCAAAACATGTGTGACTGGTAATAATTTGGTCCTGCATAAAACCCTGCTAGGCGAACATTCACCACACAATCCCTTGAGAGGAGTATCTCACCTTGTTACAGACGTGAACGTTGGCCTGGTGTTTCACCATCAACTGAAGCGTCTGACTGTAGCCGTTCCACGCTGCTTCATGTAGTGCCGCGTTACCATGCTGTCAACAAATACATCACATGAATTATACACCACAGACTCAGTGAGATGGAACAACCACCAACATTTACTTACTCCCATACACAATCATGTCTCGCTTATCTGGTCTTCAATAATCCGGCTATTTGGGGATACACACATTTTATGTGGGAACAGTCTTGATACTATAATTATATAATACGGTGTCTCAGTAATCTATGTTTTGTTTATACAACCAATAACCTTGGGAACCAAAGACTGCGGATATACAAGACATCATAATATGTGTATATTTATAATCACAATCGCAAAATTTGTTACCTACAGTTAGTCGGTTGTCTACTACAACAAGTCACGGTTAAAATGTAATACACACACGATGCCTGCATAAAAATGCATCAAATTTTAAAATTCAATTTTGCGATGTAATACAGCTGCATTCACCAGATGGCGACACTTACAACATAGGTAACCAATCCTGTAGCATGTATTTGAGAACACGTTTATATTCTTAGTTCTTGGGTGATTTTCTTCCCATCATCCCAAACTTGGGCTAACGCAGGAGTTCTTTAGAATTAGTGAGTCCACTAGAGGTTACACATTTACCCCCTGTGTGGGATCTTTTACTTCCCCTGGCATAGACACCAGATAGAAGGGACCACCAGCTTTTAGGGTCTCTTCCGAAAGACACAGGCAAATGTGCGATAAACGATATTGCATAAGTTTCGAAATGGCGGTAGGTAGTATCGAACCACCGTCCCCTCGATTGACAGTCGGGTGCTCTGCTGCGTGACCACCAGGCCCCACAACAAATGTGGACAATTTACTAAGTGGAAAGGCAAGTCTTGCTTATTGCAACAAAGGGAAGGGGAATAGGATATCACAAATTTGACATTACCACCTCATCTTGTCTGTCGATGGCGCACCCTTCTCCGAGCAGTATTTTAATCACCTCCAGGTGGCCTTGCGCCGCCGCGCGGTGCAATGCGGTGTAGCCGAGCTGTCGGGAGATGAAATATCATTTGTTAATAATATTAAATCGTCTGCAATTAAATCCGACATTGCATTATGTGGACCAAGCGACGTGCAAAAACACGACTGACATCAAACAAGACTTCTGAACGTTGAATACGCCTAACTTTAAATTGGTGGTCATAAAATTTATGCTGTCGTTCGTAATTACCAATCTGTGAAAGCAGTGACTGAGGTTATTTAGGCGGTGTTTATTTGATGCTATCAGTGGGGCTATATAGGTCTGAGTATACAGCACTTGCACACAAAGGAAGGCGTTCGACCCAGCCTACGGTAAAAAATAAGGCGCCACGTGTTTTATTGTTGTGAAAATGAGGCCATTTATAGCTGCACTTGGCGAGAAAATCTTTGTTAAATATTTATGAGGATTTAGCTGATCAACCAGGTTTTCTTAGGGGTCAGAATGTGTGTGTGTGTGTGTGTGTGTGTGTGTGTGTGTGTGTGTGGTGTGTGTGTGTGTGTGTGTGTGGTGTGTGTGTGTGTGTGTGTGTGTGTGGTGTGTGTGTGGTGTGTGTGGTGTGTGTGGTGTGTGTGGTGTGTGTGGTGTGTGGTGTGTGGTGTGTGTGTGGTGTGTGGTGTGTGTGTGTGTGTGTGTGTGTGTGTGTGTGTGTGTGTGTGTGTGTGTGTGTGTGTGTGTGTGTATAGGTGTGTTTGTTTGTGTGTGAGAGTTTATGTGTGTGTGTGTGTGTGTGTGTGTGTGTGTGTGTGTGTGTGTGTGTGCGTGCATGCATGCATGCATGCGTGCATACTTTCATGTATGTCATGTGTGTGTGCATGCACATGGGTGCATGAGCACTCTGACACACATGTACACATTTAAATACATCTATGTGAACATGTACATCACAACTATTCTGTCTTGTGTCAGGTAGTTCCTTTATAAAACTCATTTCATTCAGCTAAGATAGATTTATGATCAACATCTAATCTGTGCTTAGCAGAATGACAAATACCATAATCATACATTTATTATAAAGTTTATGATATCAAACAAAACAATTCCAGTTGGATTGGTACCAAAATTTGCACAGAATTCGTTACACATCCACATGGGGGTCAAAGTTTGGCATCTCGGATATAAACTCCGTAGGAGGAACAGCATAACACATAAATTTATAAATGCTTAAAATAACAAAGCATAAATACCACTCCCATAAGATGCTAGCCCTAATCTGTCTCCCAGCCAGACACTAACAATGCCTTCTGTTTGACCACTTCAGTAATAGTTCAGCCATATTCAACCCGGCTTCACCCAACACGCTGGTGTGTAAACACGTCATCTGCATGCGTTCCTAACTGTGTCAATATTATTGAAATTACCCTCTTTGTATCCACCTAAAAATGTCACATTAATTTCAAATTAATTTCCAGTTGGTAAACATGGTGGCGTGGAGACGATGACGGTGATCACTAGTCGAATACCTTCATCCTTTGTCCCCGTTTATCGTAAACGAAGCAATTTGGCTGAGCCCCAGGTGTGACTAGACGTAATTTGCTCCATAGCAACTTAAATACTGATGTCGGAACGTATTTGACAGAAAAGTTCTATTGTTTCAATAAATATATAACACAGTTCTATCAATAGATATGTTAAATACTGTGTCTGTTTCAGAACATGTATTGGCCATACTTTGATTGAAATTGATAACAAATAAATGTGCAGTTATTATTTTAAAACATGTATGGAACTCTATACAAAATTTATAAATAAATAATAATAATAATTAATAGAGTATTAGGCGAATCCCCTTCCTTGGCACTAGTGATAAAATATCATGGACATGAACATTTATGACAATATTAAGCAAACGTACATGTTCACACATGTGTCTTGTAAACTGTAATCAACTTTTGTAATGGAAACAGTAGCATTTTACGGGGACATTTTTTATAATTTACTACGTTAATGCAGCAAACAGCCTTCATACTAGTTTGTATAGACGTGTCAAATTTATGGACAACAGTAATGTCTGAATATCATTAATCTGCAAACTGAGCTGGCGTATGTCATTTCAGTGGGTAATTTAAATGTAATTTTCACGAAAGATGAGTAGTCATGAATGAATGTAGATTTATCTCAAATCGCTGGCGTATGGAGCTCCTGTCAACGCTAATGAAATTAATCACATATCACTAATTACATGATTGATGAGCTTGTAGTCACAAATGATTGAATGTCAGATATATATCATACACGAGACTTGACTTCCGTAATTTAGTGTCACTTCAATGTAATTTTCGTGCAAGATAAGGACTCGTCACGAATCTGTGGTTTATGTTCACGCACTGAAACGAGTGTGGCTAAATCTTTCAATCCTAATTACACCATTTTTTGGTCACTAATTACAATGATTATATATTTGGTGTGTCATTGACATAAACACATGAATAGAAACAGGGGTGTGCAGAGATGAACACCAATGAAACAACCCTGGATCATAGCTCTATGTTGTTTTACCAAAGAATGGCGTCAGTAATTACAAGTGATAAGTTAACACGAGATGAAAGGATCTTGGTTTATCACATGTAATTGATATTTGGATCAGCACTACAAACTAATGATGGTAAATACCTAATTATGTGAAGCCTGAACTTTTTGTCACTAATTACATTTACTGAATTATAAATATATATATATATACATATATATATATATACATATATATATATATATATATAAAAGTATATATATATACAAGTATATATATATATATGTATATATATACAAGTATATATATATATATGTATATAATATATGTATATAATATATATATATATATATATATATATATATATATCATAGATATAAATCACTTAGGCCCAGAATCAGTTTAGCTTATAAATAGCATAATATTAACACCACATAGTTGAATCATGTGTATTGTAAATAATGTTGTATATAATATCAACTCTTATGTTTTAATATATTCACATCACCCAACTTATCCAAGTGGGCAAGTGTGTTTACTGAATCAAGTTGTCCGTCTTACAATCACCTGTTTAATTAGAAAACACTGCTCCAAATATAACTGGTTACTGAGCAGAGGAATAAATTACTTCTTAATTTCAATAAACCATTCAAAATATAACCAGTTTTCTTCAAATGTTACTGATGTTTAAAGCTGAAGCAATTCATTCAGCACATTGTTTCTCATCATAACATTCAATCCTGTAGGATCCAAAGAGTTCATCCAAAATACCTCTACACAATGTTGGTTTAACATTGTTGCCAAATATCACAACTTGTTAGAATAAGCAACTATGGAAAGTGTGCGTATACTTATGTTACAGCTTGCAAGACATTTGAGAGAAAAATTATTAATATACCTAAACTTGGAAATTGCTGAAGGTCATTGTGAATAATAATAATAATTGTAACATTTCTACAGCGAATATATCCTTTAAAATGTGACTATGTCCTTTAAAATGTGACTATATCCTTTAAAATTCAAGCTCAGAGGCATAACAAATAAAAGCATTTATTGTAATCATAAACAGGGAGCATAGAACCAAAAAATTTACCGACCGTGGGAAAAGATGTCTAGATACAGCCAAGTGATAGAAAAATGACTTAATTTCAAGAAACATGCCTGGCTCAGGCCCCAGGGTGTGTTCTTGACCATTGTCCACTGGAGAGGGTTCCAGAAAAAGCCTTGTTTTGTTGAGATAACACCCCCCACCCACCCACCCACCCACACACCACAAACACATGAAGACAATTACTTGAGTTACTGCCTAGAGCCTCTGCAAAGTGTGAACAGGTATTACTCACACACAGTATAAAGACCAAACGTGACATTCAAGATCAAGTTATGATCTGTACACAAAAACTGCTTGTGTGGTAAATGTGTGACACTAAAACGGGTGGTTTCAAGTCAGGTTTCTATGTGAATTAAAGTCTTACTTGTATGTCTAACTTGGTGGATGCTTTCTATACACGTATTCTAACTAGTCAGTAGTCACGTCAAGACACACTGTGTCTTTAAAAGTATTATCATTATTACTATGTTAGTGCACATGTTATCAATTAATTTATTAATTATTTTATGCATCCTGCACATTTATGTTAATATTTAAACAAGTGATAATTCTATATCACGCTGTTTCCCTACATCATTATACCAATTATGCACTTTAAATTTAGATTTTGCCAATATTTTATAAATAGTAATAAATTTGAATTATATTATTAAGGCAGCATGATCACACATACACTCATAAATATAGCTAAAAAAAATGGTCTTTTTTGTCATACAGAATTTTTATTTTTTAAATCAACAAAATATATGATGATGGAATGGCCGTTTGCAAAGCTTTGCACCAAGCCTTTATTAGTTAAGGTTAAAACAGACATGTTACTACGATATGTCACATGACAGACATGTGACTTGGGGAGAGTTGAATGCAATCCTAGTTACACTTACGTTGTCTTGACTGTCGATATCGCACCCTTCTGCCGCCAGGAGGCTCACTATGTTGGCGTAACCATTCACGGCGGCATAGTGGATAGCTGTTCGACCTTCCTGCAATGTCAGTAAAATAGCCACATACAGCATCAATGAATATGGCCACATATAGCATCACTAAATTTGGTCACGTAAAGCATCCATAAGTATGTTATATTCCTAATAAATGTATGGTATTCTTTTACCCTACTATCAGGGTCCGTACACACCTTGATATTTGAAATTCAAGGCTATTCAAGACTTTTCAAGGCTATTTGAAAAACAACTTATGTACTTTTAAGCTCAGTAAATTAAGTTAACATTAATTTTTTTACTCAACTAAGAAAACAATGGCGCCAACCACAATGAAATGACCATCGCCCAATGTGAACACAAGTTATTCTTGTGCATAGGCATTTCTGGTTGTTATTCGTCACAACAATTGAGTCAAAACAATATTTTATTGATCACAATTAAATTCAAGACTTTTCAAGACTACTTTGAAATGTCAAGGATTTCAAGGCCTTGAATTTGGTTCAATCAAATTCCAGGCTTTTCTAGACTTTCAAGGCCCCGTACGGACCCTACACTATGTAGCAAAATGAATTATGTTTTTTTGCTATTTATTTCGCAACCAACTGTTACTCTCTTCCTGTTACTGGACAAACTGTGTTACTCTTTATTGTCATGTTTCGCGTGACTCTACTATTATTTACAAACAACACTAACCTTGTCTGGTTGGAAGGACGTCCCGGCTAAGACCAGTTCCTTGACCTTGTCCATCTGTCCTTTGCTGGACGCCAGTCGCAAGCGGTCAGCGGGCTGGCAGCCCCCGAAAGCAGACATGTCTGTGGCCATGGTCACTGTGAACAGACAGCTACACTTAGACATCTTTATCCAAACACATGTGTTGCATTGTTATTATTGCAGTGATCCACTCGTTGTGTTTTTAACAAAGCCACTCAGGATTCCTAAAATGTTTATTTGTTGAAATAAACAGACACAAAAATGTGTAATGGATCTAAAAATGTACATTGATTTATTATTATCAGTGTTTCTAACAAAACTACAAGACAAGCAGTGTAAAATTTGAATCATATTCTGTCAATGTCAACTATGTCTAAATAATTACAAACAGATTTTGTCACTATCATTGGCTCTTCATGCAGGTTAAGTTCTGTAGGATATTATAATCTAAGCCAGTCCTATGCAAACTGGTTAACTAATATATTTTAATAAACTAGAAGTACATTTTATCATAGTGTTGACGGCAAACACTAGTACCAGGTACCTGTGTTGTCTGTTTTTATAATGTTATATCATCAAACTGGGTTTAAAACTGATTTATTCAGAGTTATTTGGACAATGGAAATTTGGATTCGTCGTAACATTCTATGATAAAACAATCTTTGTACAATACTATGATCTATGTTAGTTGCTGCTTTGCTAGTTATAACAGATGTCAATTCCACTTCCCAGGGTCTTAATATTATTTATCATGAACGTCTATTCAACAACCATGAGATCACTCCATTTATAATGTACCACAGACAGCCTATTGTGCCAGACTGTTGTTATAAAAGAACAGTAAATCAACTTGCCAAAACAGCTGTATGCGAACAAGCCCTGATGCAATGGAAACTATGTACGAAGATGTTTGAATTACAAACTTCTTTCCCAACTGACAAATGTCAAATAAAATAAAACCTGCCTATAAATGAGGTGTCTCTGATAAAGCTGTCGAGTGTTGACATGTTACAATTGGCCATTATAAAGTAAAACTACAAATATTAACCCATGCTTGTGTTTTAATTTATTTGGCGTTTTACTTTATTCCAACAGTATATGAGCTCAGCATAAATCATGTGCAACACTGTCAACATAACCTAGAATAATATGGACATAATCCATAACACAATTCACACCATACAGCTGAGTGTACGGTTAGTTAGGAACCATATGCCAGTGTTTGAGTGGTGTCATCCTGAGTGTTCTGGATACGAGCACAGCCTGTCTACTACACTAACACCAACTCAGAAGCATTGTTTTCTGTCTTGATGTTACTAAGACGGATCAAAAAGTACCTCTATTCAACCTCTATCTGTCCAATTCTTTAAAACACAATTCTAGTTCTATAAGAAGAATTCAGCAATGCTGTACTCACTGTACAAAGACAACTTGCTCATTAATAATTAATATACACCACTGTCTACAACCAGTTATCCCCCAATGTAACTAAGTGAACTAATCAGGCAATCTGACGAGTCAAATTAACAAAGCTTTCAACCAGCACCAGTGAAGGTTAGAATCCAGATTAGTTTGATAGTTCACAATGTGATAACCGTTAGTTGTTCTCATCCACCAACAACACAATTTTAAAACTATACACATACATAATTATGGAAACAAAATACTTAGTATCCCCAACTGAATAGCACATCAAAACTATCTCAGTGATTGATCTTGTGACCAGCATGAAATGTCAATCGTAAACATGTGAACAGTAAAAAAGATAAATCTTCAAATGTTTTCTGTCAACACATACTTGCAGGGACAGCTGAGAAATCTCAACGTCCAACATTTGTCATAATTTAGCACCCTGACTTGCAAGTAAGTGACAACTGAAGCCCGGACAATGACAAGCAAGCCATCTGTCACAAATACCTTCCACCCGCCCTACCAGACGGTGCTTCCTACCAGACAGGCAGAGACGAAATAAAGAAACTTCCGCGGATGAAAACAGCAGGACAACATCTACGCGTGGCGTTATGGACTAGCTAAGCACAGAAACAGGTGTGGGGTTTCTGTCACCACAAAGGCTCAGACAAACTAAACCTGAAATATAAACCATGTCGTGATTACACGTTACCACAGAGAGAAGATGCTGTCGTCATAGCCACACACCCTTCGTCATTGTGCACAGGGCATTCGACTACTAGTGTTTAAGTCCCTCTGATGTTTAAGTCCCTCTGATGAAGTGGGGCATGGACAAGTCCCATTGAAACCTACACAAAGGCAGGGACTTGAGAAGGGGGATAGAAGCTAATATCAACTGAACTTGTCACGTCATCTTCTCAATCTGTCCTAAAGAACTGTTACTCATATTCTCCGAAATCATCAAATTCAATAGTACAGTCTAACCAGTCACCACGCAAGGAAATAAAATGCACAACATTTTCTTGTGTGCATGCTTTTACAGTCTGATTGCTGTGACGAATAAACACCCAAATGTTCTACCATTATCAACCAGGCAAAATGTGGCAAAACATGTACATCTTGTAGGTATATAATAATCTAAGCAGCTAAATAAAACAGACCCAACTCCTAGAGTGTACGAATACAAAACCTACCTAGTCGCCTGACTCCTCGAGCTATCCAAACATCCTGTTACACAGCGAAATAAACAGCGTTCCTTTGTCAAGTCTCTCCACAACAGGTTAAGTGTTGTTTGTCCACACTTATCACGCACACACCTGCTGCACTTTGTAAACGACTTCGTAAACTATCTCCTTCCCATCAGGGTCGGCCATGCGTGACCAACAGATCCATCCAGTTCCAACTTCTAAACCACCGTCAGTTTCAGACGACTCTGCGTTACGAAATAACAGACGATCCTGCAGCCGGTACGGTGCAGCCACAACGGGTGTAACACGCGAATCCGTGCGTTCACACCTGAAATGGAACGCTGCCAAATTCAGTGGAGCGCGACCGATGAAACACGTCAATTGTCAGCATTCACAGACGAGTGATTCTGCGGGTAGGCAGGGGAAAGTCACTGGCCAATCGCTGAAAGCAAATATTGTGACGTCTCATAGCGGTTCCTTAGAAATGTGTATGAACTGTGACTTTTCGAGCATAACTGTGCTGTTATCTTTGCCGAGGGCAGAATTCACTGAAACCAGCGTCTTGCCACGCGACAGGTCAACCGCGACGATATTAAATCACTGTAATTTGTGGACCGTCCTTTGGCTGTGAAGCCACTGCACTGATGCGACTCAGATCGTATTGTCAATGATGACAGTGTGCCAAACTGTGGAGGCTTACAAACAAACAAATGTTGATGCATTTAGAAATACATGGCCATGTGACATAGATATGATGTCGTGATAAAACTGGTGACTAGCGGCCTTATGGCACCGACTGAACTTGAGTCAACACTGTGTGCACGTTTATTTAGTTTCTGGTGGGTATTTTGGGTAAATTCATAAATAATTAATATTTATGTTACATACGTATCTTAAGTATGTGATGGTTAATATGAAATGTCCATAGAATATTATGTGAAACGTGATGTATTGTGCACATTTCACACATATTTCCACCATATTTGAACTTTAAAATTTCTTACATAAAACCTTGTTGTGTACCCGGTATTTTAAATTGTTCTAGTATAGTGCAAAAGCCTGAGAAATTGAAAAAGTATTAAATGTAACTCATTTACAGTGATTAGTTGCAATATTGTAAACACTTTTTATTGGGTTGATTTATTCACTTGTTCAGAGGTCCCTTGTCACTCAGAAATATGAAAATGTGCTTCTCAAGCACTTGTTTCCTGTTGATGTTGTAATGCATGTAAACCTCTCTACTGAATTTAAATGCTTTCCTTGAATTTATATTTCAGATATGTGTTGTAAATACCTTTCCAAATCTTGAATGTACATGGTTATCTGGTGTTTGTGGTTTGGCAATTTTTTTTTACTTCTGAGCAGTTTGTTATATGCATGATATACATACAATAATAACTAAGTAAGTATCAGGCTAATGAATACAGCTAAGTTAAAGTACAATTTTTCTAGTATCATTTAATTAATATATTATTTTTACAAAATAAAACAAATTTAATATTACAATTAATTTATGACTCTATTTATGGCACATTAAAAAATCCTTTAAAAAACATGTTGCTATATTCAAAAATATATTGTATTCCCCAAACATTGTTTAAATGAGTTCTAATCTCTTTAAACAGTTCAGAATAACGTTTTGAGTTCTTGGTTCACTGTATTTTGTAAAAGATTAATTCCTAACTTTAAAACGTTGAAGTAAAAGTAAAGCAAATTTGTTGTTTTGAAGACTTAATCATAACAAGGAGCAATTCATCAATCACATACCATCAGAAAGTAGGGCACTACGTTTCCGGCTGGGGATAATCTCTAGTAAACTACCCCAGGAGTTGAGATGGAATCAGATCACTGGGGTGGGTCACTTTACAAGTGGGTCAGGGTAGGATATGACACCAACAATACAGCCTAAACTAAAAAACTTAACCTACCTGAGGGACGCATGTTCTGAAGTTGACGTTGGCAACAAATCTGTGTATTGCCCAAAGGTGTTTGATCCTCAGATAAGACAACGCTAAAAATCATTTGGCAAATGCTTAATCACTACATGAATGTGACATGATGTATTTTAACATTTACAACAGTTTATTTGACACATATCTCAAGAGTGACATATCTGTGATAAACATTTGGTAAATACTAGTAACACTAGGAGTGATCAGAACGTGTGATCATCACACATGTGGTAATTGGGGTAATTGGCGGGGGGGGGGGGAGTGGACACAACTATCCTAACTGTACCCCTGGTTAGAGACATTGACCCTGATTAAAGACACTGAGTTAAAGTCGTTGTTGCATGTCATAGTTTCCAGCTAACTTGCAGGATTACACATTATTTTATTTCCAATAGTATATTTATTTTATTTTATATGATATTTATGTTAAACTAAGATTGTTTTTATTTTTATTAATAAAAAACAAAAATCACAACAAAAGACAATATTTTCCTACTCCTGTAATGTGTGATGTTGGTTACCTCATCTAGCAAAAACTCTTGTTTTGATTCATTTAAGACAACAACAAATATGATTCAGTGATGTAAGACAATCTTAAGGAGGAGTTGCAACAATTGTCAGTTATCTAACAACGATTATCCGCCCCTTTAGACAGGAATCATCAATGAAAAAACAGATCTCTCTAAAATCGTTGAAGATAAAAAAACAATAAATGAAAGAAGATGGAGACCATCTAGGTTGAAGTTAAAAAGACAAACAGAGAAAGATGCAGAAGCTTTCATTCAGTCCAAAGCAAACTAAGGAGGTTTAAGTAAGAAATAATGGTTGCATTAACAACAAAGTCATCTAAAACCTCTGGGTTACTGAGTACAGTAAGCCACAGAGTATGAATGTGGGGGCATGAAACCATTCAGTACGACCGTAATATTTGGACTATTTACAACAGTCTAGCATTGTTTCAACACCATCTAATCAATCGGACTTTTTGGGCCAACATCCGTTCCAATTATGCAACAATGTCTCTATTGACAGAGAGCACTTCCAACTTCCGGCCAACTGTCAAGCTGTCAAATTTTGCGTGATGAAAACATAATATACAAACTAGTTACAAAAATTACCTGGAGCTATACTTTATCGTGGCATGAAATGGTGGCATTGATAAGCCATGATCATATCTGCTCTTTCATAACATGGACCTCACATAGGGAACCACATAGAGTTATTTATATATAGTTAAATATACAATTCACACATTCATAACATTTACCAGTTAGTAAAGGTTTTAAAACAGATAATCATCAACGATAATCATCAGCATAAATACCTTCTATATGTATAAATTGTATATACACTATATCTTATTTATTTAAATGTCTTTTTATTTTGTTATTTATCAAATATATATATTAAATATGATTTCAAGTATATCTATACATATATGTAAGATTTTATTATACATATATATTATATAATTTTTTTTAATTGTACCTTTTTTTAACCTTATTTGTGAAATAAAAAGATTCATTCCTCAAATTTATTTACATGTCAAAGTGTAGAAATAAACATTATTTTTGTTGTCGTTTTATTATCGCCCATAATTTTTTAATAAAAAGGTTTCAATGTGATCAATGTCTCTTAACAAACCTTCATCTGAATATTTCATCGGAATATTACAGGTTTTTTTTACAAGTGAACATTTCATTATTCTTATTTTTTATGTGTTAAGCTTTTGTTCTTATTGCAATTTTTCTAATGTTAAAGATTACACAGAGCAAGAGTTCACCAAAGGTCATAAAATGCAGAAACAAATTATAACAAGAATCTCTGAAGAATCTATCAAATACAAAATAGTTGTTTATGGTTGGGCTAATGCAAAAGTTAATAGCACTCTTCTTCATAATCATAATAATTATGGTTACCTGTGTGCAGAGCAACAGTCGAATGTGAAAATTCAAAACTTTGCCCATGTGCATTTTAGAAGGGTTGTTAAAACAATTTTTGTTCATGTTTTTTTAATTTGTTTGAGTTTTTCTCAACCAGAACTGTGTTATGTCAATGTCTGCAATCCAGTATCCATACACAAGAAGAGATCTTCATTAACTGAAGTACATAGATCAGTGTCAACAGATAATTATTATGCATAACAGTGTCACAGAGCCCAGTGCCATTATACCCCCCCCCCCAGAGTCAGGCTGATTTAATCTGGCTGTGGGCAGTTGACATTAACACATTGCACAACCCTACAAAGGGGTGGTAAATGGCACCCCATTCCAAAGCCATTTACACCTCATCCAGCCCACAATGGCTGACCCAACAGTCACACACTCCAGTTTCAAAGTAACTGCCAAAACCATGGGGTTTCTACCCTGCTGGAAGGGTGTGGAATGTCAAAGGGCTGTTGTTTTATGCGTGATGAATGGGGGTGACTGAGTGACCACAGTGGCTAGGGGGGCATCAACTGGGGGTTATTGCCCAAGAAGATGAAACTGCAGGAAACTGTCATGTGATAAGCAAGAGGGTAGTTTTTCAAAGACTAATGGATTAAAGATAACATCAAAAATTACTATCACCCAAAAGTGCATAACCGAAATACATCAATCAATATAATGACATAATGTCAACTCTGTGTGTAACCTTCCCATGGTTCCATTTGTTTGGCGAATTTCCTAACGCACATGTAACCATTTTGTACGAACATGTATATTTGTTATCGCAATCACTATAACAAATCATCATGACTCACTGTATTTTTGAGATCACCTCACGTATATCTTTGCCCTTAATTCTACAAAGGCCTTAATTCTATGTACAAGGTATCAATCAAACAGACCACATAAATATACAACAGCTGACAAAGCAAATGGATGAAGAAACGGACTCGAAGAAGCCATGCAGTGGTATTGCCTCACAGGTGTCAACCGTCAACGTAGTAATCTAAACTATACGAATCACCACAAATTATATACACATGAAGTGCTACTTACTAGTTTCTGTGGCGTCAAGATCAATCGACGACTTTGTCGAGTATCCTGACAAATCGTCATCGAGAAAGTTCTGTTTGATTCCCATTGTCGAAAGCTGACGTGTCAAGACTGCGTTCTGATCATACTTCATCATTCTAAGTCGACAATCCTAGCTGTCTCCAATTGCAAAATACATCTGTATCCGATGTCCGTTGTGTGACTCACTTTGGTCTCATAGATAACAAGATAATATATCTAATAACATAGCCGTAAGTCTGCATAAAGTTGAATCATAGTGACGATTGAATCAGAAGTTCACATCGTTAATTTATGAATCAATAATTAAAAGCATCCTCAACACGGGCGTGATTTCATGATGTCAATCCTGGCCAAAGTTAAAATCGGATTAGGCAAATCCTGTTCGTTGACGCGAGCATTTGTGATTGTTGACGTCGGAATGACATGCAGTTACACGTCACCTGATCATGAAACTCGTTTATAACATTGACGATCATACTCGAATCATGTATCACGTATGTCTCTGCTGTGATACCAGACTAAGTCAGTCCACATTCCACAGTAGAACCACAACATCCAGGATGCAGTGGGCGTGATCGGATTGAGTCCTTGTGATGAGGTCAGTCTGAGTCAACCACCTGTTTCACAAGGCCACAGGTAAAAAGATAAACTTCGCCTGCCGCTAAATCCACAAGCGGTCACTCAGGTTAAAAGTCCAGTCTGCACTGCACAGTGGTCACTCACTATCTGCTTGACCAGTTGATTGAGCCAAAGCTTCAAACAACTGAGAAGTGATTCAATGAAGCCAATGAGGAATCTCATTCAACAGCAGAGTCTGCCAGCAAGTACACAACTTTGCTGTCAAAGTGTGTTAAAAGTACACAGTTTTGACGCTCCACAACTTCACGATCCAGGTGTGTTCAAAGTCCACAAGTTCATCCTCCAAGTGTGTTCCGGGTACACACCTTGTACACAGGTAAAAACATCCAGATAAAACCATCCACAATCACCACACTTCCTGCATGCACTCTGATAAAATCCACTCCCTCACTCCTTGACCACTGGTACTGGCCTGGTCAAGTCAGCTGGTTACATAACCCAATGAGCCCACTAGGCTTGACCCCTGGCTAGAGCTGGGCTGGTCACTACATGACACAACACCATGATGACAGTTTGAAAATTCAAACCGGCCAACCAGCATTGAGCTGCCTGCTGAGGGCTGGGCTGGGCACTGTTTACAGGGTAATTAGGCTGAGCCAATCATGGGGGAAGATAATACCCCTTGTGTGAAGACAGGCAGATGGCCTAGCTAGCAGCTACCTGTGGCCTGTGCCCTCACAATAGCCTGTCACCCCCCCCAGGCAGTCTATTATTATCATCACATTCACCCTACATTTGTGGCAGTTATTTTTAACACTCACAACAAAATGGACACATCATAACTTATGAAAGACATCACTCTTGTGCCAGAGCTGTGACTCTGGGTATTGCAAATTATAACTACTACCATCAAAGAGATAACATTCAGGAAAAGTCTATTTAACCTGAAGTGGCCTGTTAGATGCACTAGCTGCTAGTAACCATGGAAACAGCTCGTTTTTTATGGAGCCTGTCGTAAACAAGACAGATGTTATGGTTATTGTATGCCAGATGGCAAGGACATTATCCTGTCAACCTGCGCATCAAACTGAACAATTGGAGACGTTTTAAAAGCAGGAAACCTTAGAACCATTTCTACATAGATCCAATATCAAAGATTTGCTAGTTACGCAATCTAATCTTGATCATCCACACACATGCCCTGTATAAAATGTGATTATAAATTTATCCACCCGTTTATTCAATACATATATTAATTGTCAAGTTTTCATAAATTAAGCTTATATCAATTAATGATTTACTGCAATTAACAACTATTCGTGAAACTACATATAACAATTACAATAACAATTTTAAAATGTGTTTTATATATTTAGTATTAAAGTGCATGTTGGGTTTCGTTTATCAGAATATAATTACAACAGCCAACATTATAATTAAGTGCTGCCTAAAATTACCAGTACACCCAATTAATTGGATTGTGATCAGGGTGTATTTGTCATGGTTTAATTATTTATTGCATACAATGTCACGTGTTAGTCAATATGTTTGTTAGATTAATTCATAGTGGAGCTATCGTAATATTCACAATATTTTACCTTTTTAACAGTGTCCACAAACACATTAGAAAACAATGGATATTCATCAGACTAAGGTTAAAGTTGCAGTAAAATTGACAACAAGTAATAAATAATTTACATGTTTCAGACATACATGTAAACAACAGAAATATAGTTATAACGCATACCAGAAAGTTTTTTCAGATTAATTTAATATAGTACTACAAATTAGTTATTACACAATTATTATTTTGAACAATTAACGAGCAGTTCCTTTTAATATAAATTATTTATAACTATTAATTAAAAAGTTAATTTAAAATACATCTTTCAATATTTGAGGATACACAATTACACATGCTTTGTACAAGATGCACCATACTGCAAATTACATTTCATCTAGAATTTTAAACCCACAAGGACCACCATACTGCAAATTATATTACAACTAGAACTTTAAACCTCCAACCCTAAATTACCATAGCCCACCTGAATTACCCCTGCCTCTCACAGTGGACCCCCTCAACATAAGCCCCCTAATGACTCAGAGGATTATGTTGTAAGTGGATCTGACACCCTCCAAATTACCCCTCTGAAGATAATAGATTCCCTGCTCTAGATGGGAAATGCTGCCTTACTTGAAATACAGGTGTGTTTGTGGGTGTCGTCCTACGGCAGCCACAGTGAGAGGAGAAAAAAAATATATTCCTATTAGTAGCACTTACTGAAATGCAATACAATTCCATTGACTTTGGACA
Source organism: Oasisia sp. SBJ-2009 (assembly GCA_964017155.1). Taxonomy (NCBI): domain Eukaryota; kingdom Metazoa; phylum Annelida; class Polychaeta; order Sabellida; family Siboglinidae; genus Oasisia; species Oasisia sp. SBJ-2009. The sequence continues at coordinate 27,878,103 of OZ024861.1, read as the reverse complement.
CATCATCTTTTTGTGGTTAGTGTTGCATTATTTTAAAGTCTTCCTCCCACTAAATTACTCCCACCCATGTTTTCCCGCCCCTAGTGGACATCCATTCGCCCAGTGGACATTCGTCCAGAGGTCAAATAAAAATGTGGACAGTTGCCCAGAGATACACAAAATTTGTAAATGTAATAAAATCATGACATGTAATCAATAAACTTGGTATGGTCCACTGGGCAACTGTCCACTGGGAAGAGACTGGGCCTTCTTCCCTGGTCTTATCCCTGCTATGACATCATTGCTAAATTTAGTCCCTTTGTTCCCTGCTACACCTTCCAGTCACTCCCAGGGGAAGGTCCCAATCAAAGGTATCAAAGGGAAGGGATAAAATTAGCAACCCACAAAAGGCAAACAACAGGGTGAATAGGACACTGGGGGGTCAGACAGGTGGGGTGAGAAACATACACACCGGACTGACTTTGATGTGACACACTACCCACTGGTCACTGGGGGGGGGGGGAGGGCGAGATTGAGCAGTTCAGTGGTAAAAGTGTCATCAACTCTGTCAAATTAAGATATGTCACATGTCATTGACGCCATGTCAATGACACAAAACGACATGTCATGAATTGCCACAATTGACAATTAATATGTTGACAGATGTGTCATAATAAGTCACCCGGTATATATTATACTATATAAAATGTCACAATATATGTAAAAAAAAACTTTAGATAGGTTTATAAAATAACCTGCTAAACACTATCAAATCATGATTATTATAACTACAACAAAAACATAGCTTTAACATTATTAGTTTACCTAAATAAAGATTCTGCTAACTGTTTTGGTTTCGCTTCTTGATTTTCCAACCCAACTTAATTTTTTGTCATGTTTTGGCTACGTTTAGCTGTCATCAAACTGTCAGTAGATGGTGACACAGTAGCAGAGTTGGTCTGCTGAAAGCCACTGAAAGCTGTCAAAATACTGTGATTAAAAAGAATAACTAGGCAGTGGAAGACTGAAAAAGAAAACAGCACCTGAAGCATCACATTTTATGGACTTCTTCCTATGTGTTCAAAATTAATGTGTTTTTAGTCTGTATACCTAACATAATTTATTATATATTAGTTTATTCTACATTTTATGATTTTATATTATACTAGATCGTACAAACTATTCTTTATCAATGTTTTACAGAACAACTTTTTATTCGGACCTATTGTATGTGGTTGGTCTTATTTATTTATTTAATTTAAAGTAGTATATTTTATCATAATCGTTTGGTACATGTGAGTGTACCAAACGATTATGATAATAATCGTTTGGTACACTCACATGTACCATCTGAACATACTTGTATGACGACCCAACACACAATACTAGTTTATTGTAACTGCAATGAAAACACATGGCAATAAAGCTGATCTTCTTATCTTATCTAATTGTGTCTCTAAACAATTTATAGCTATCATGACTGTCCTAAATGCCCTGAGTGCCTTAAGTCTGGACTCTAACCGTTGTAACCGTTCACCTGATGGGACAGATCTATACAAGTATTATCTCACCTCCACTGTTTATGTGCTCAACGCATTTGCTCTAAACCGCACAAATTCGCAACATTCTCTGGTCAGTAACTTCTGCCCAACATACAATATCAACAAACACAGAGAGCTGACAACTGATGTTTTCATGAGTCAGCCACAGAATGGAATGAACGATGCATTGTACTTGTGCAAAACACACACGACAAACACAACACACAAGACAAACACTGCTTGTTCCTGATCAAACAAACGATGAGTTGCCGTGACAGACAAGCACTCCTCATACACTAAGTGGCTGGCTAGTACCGTACGGAGTCACTAGGTGGCACCACGTATCCTCCACCCACAGAGAGATATCCGGGATAATCATGTCCTTCTCCCAAATCCCTATTTTCAAAGTGCAGGTCAATCATTTATTTCAGGGTACATGAAAACAACGCCAGCAATTTTAAGATGATTCCTTTTTTGCAAGATTTTTTGCCACCCGAAAACATACTTACGTGGCAAAGGTTTACTAATTTGCAGATAACAACAGCTGTTGAGGGTGAGATGTTTATGTTTGTTGTGATGGAAAGATCCCCTGCAAATAGCCACACACACAAAGTCACTTTCTTTTTGGTAAAATATATCTCACAAGGAGCATCTGTCATGTTGATTTTCTTTGCAGCTAAATTGTAATATTTGACCAAAAAACTTTGCAGTTGGTTCAGCAATATTTGTACAGTTGCGATCACATTATATTAAAATCCTTTAAAAACCTTTCCCATCACCTTTCCTCTGTATTGACATCTACATAAAACTAAATTGCTTTTCTCTCTCCTTATCCACACCACAAAATTAAAATGGCAAAATTTGCGACCAGATGAAAGTGAATATGAAACAGAAGTAGTAATATTCTCCATAACCGACAGTTTCCCTTAGTTATTAACAATGTGAGAGAGATAAGTTTGACCTGAAAGTTGTGTTTGTCAGAGCTATTGACACTAGCTCTGAGAAGTTGTCAGTGAAACAAAAAGAAATTACCAACAAACCAGACACAACTGTGAATGGAACAGAGCAATTATTACAGACCACAATGACCACTCAAGTGTGGAACATGACATCTGGAGCCGAGGTGAGGCCAACTAAAAGCTTCCCACACACAGACAAAGACAGTCTACTTCATCCTGTTGATGCAATCATCTCCTGTCTTCCTGTAGACAATGGTCTGGGGGTGGGGGGAGGGGCAACTATCAGAAAGACCCAATCCCAAAGACTGATATCCCTGCTCTTGTGTAAACATTCAATCTGGGCTTTGTTCTGGAAGACAATACTGTTGCAATTGTGTGGGTTTGTGGCATGGATGAGCACTGGTTGGACTGTGTATGGGGCTGTGATATCTTTGTAATCACCACCACTAACACAGACTCGTGACTGGTGTCACAGAGAAGATGTATCCAGCTGACTGGTTATAACCACTGGACCGAGGAAAACAAATTGTGTGTTGATCAAACTGCTTTTGGAATGAAAGCGACTGATGAAGTGGCAAAGTCAACAGGAACAAACTGTTAACAGCTGGATTACAACACTTGGGGTTTTCGTTGAATCCAGTCGCTGAAGGGTGAGCTTGCTAATTGCACACATAATTAGATCGTGTGAATGCTCATATTTAATAAATTTATTAACATCTAAAAAAAGTACACAATAAGTTTATGATGTAAGCAAGACAAATGCTAAATAACAAATACTTTATTTATAAAATATATAACATTTGTCTCATTATACTTTTGTGTTCATGTTACATGAAACTCCACGACCGTCTAGTTCTATCAAAAAATAAATTAACTAAAAATAATTGCATGTCAAGTTGTAAAAATCACATCCCAAAAATAACTCCAAATAACTGAGATTACATTTATCATAAATGTGCAATATATATATATATATATATATATATATATATATATATATATATATATATATATATATATATATATATATATATATATATATATAATATATATAATATATATATATATATATATTTATATATATATAATGATGCTTTTTCAGTCATATTATAAAACACCTATCCAATACAAGACGAAAAAATTACTTACAAAACGTGCACTTAGGAACTCTGTATTTTCTAATCTCCTGTCACAAAGCTGTAGTTTGCAATAGCCAGTTTTATCCCACCATAAAATGTTGATTAATTTTGTTGTGGACAAGGTAATGCATTTTACTTTTTCATTATTAATTCTGTTACAATATTCACAGACACATGTTTGAGCATGCTTCCATCTTTAGCCCCGTCCTTGACTTAATTATTTTATGTTTTTAATCTTGAAGATTGAGCACCTTAGAAAAAACTGCCTTAACATCTATAATTTAATTGCACTATAATGACATGTTAGATCAAAGCCCACAGCTGGCTGACCACAGGAGACTTGACCCTGGCTACATAAAACATTATAATGGACACTAAAAATGGCTGGGGGAAAGAAATTGAGGGTACAGTGCAGCTTAGAGGGGAGATTTATGAGAAGAGAAGTGATATGGACAGGTGGGGTGACAAGACTGTTACAGACAGAGTACAGCAGAGGGCGGTTGAGGGAAACTGTACAAGACAGACCCTAAGTAACCCACAAACAGCAGAGAACAGATTATATTCAAGATCTATTGATCTGCTTTTGGTCACTTGCTCACAGGGCTTTATGCAGGATAACATGATTGCCAGTCACACATGTTTTGGTGGACACATGGATGTTAACTGTTAAGCTAGTTTACAAACTTTCAAATTAGTCTGATGACCTGAAATGGGCTACAAACACACATGTGACACCATTTACACTCACTTTCAAGGCATAACAAACAATATCTATGGGTTTGCAAGACTTTTTTTCTCCTTCATTTTTTTACCCATCCACCAGCCATCCACCCATATTCTACCCATCCATATTGGTGTTTACCTGTCCAAATGACGGGTGGATGGGTCTCTACATAAAGCTATGCTTGCTCGTAATATTTCCACCAAACAATCACACCCAGACCAAGATACAATTGCCAGACTGTTATCTAACAATAACCTGTTGTTATCTTTAATCTTGTTACCGTTAATCGCCAGAAACACCAAACTGCCAAAGTTGACAGAAATCAAACTTGAGCCCACATCAGAATGCAAGGTAAATGAAGATTGATTTAGTTTATGATATTGTTGGAGGCACTGGGTGCCAGTATGATGGGCAGCTGGTTACTGCCAAGGGCAGCTTTTCCAGTGGAACGTTTTATAATTATTATAAATTCCATTTCTTGTTTTTGTAGATGTTTACCAGTTTATCGAAATGTATGAATATTTGGTTTATATTTTTTATTTAATCACAATAATCTGTTCGAATATAGTGATGTATTTTGGGCCATGGTTACATTTTGGGAATCACAATAGAATCTTAGCATGTGAAATACATGGAAAACTGACATTTGTTTCCTGAACATATTTGTTAACGACAACATTTCCTCAAAGGATAATTGCTCATTGCTCATGGAAAACTTGCTCACAGCAGATTTGTTGACAGGACACTTGCTCACTGGACATTTGCTCACAGAAATGTACTGACAGAACATGTTCTAACTAGACATTTGCTAGCAGAACATTTGCTTGCAGAACATCTGCTTACCAAACATTTGTCCAGTGAACATTTTCTTGCAGGAAATAAATTATGCTAAAATAAATTCACAGTAAACTATTTTCTATATTGCATCTGAAACATAATTTTTTTCTTTTTTTGATTTATGGTTGGTTGTGAATCTGAATGTGGCATTATACTTGAATAACTATTTGAACACTCACTAAATATCCAATTCACCCTTTCTTTCATGACCAATCATATACACTCTCACACATGCATACACACTCACATATACACACACATACACACATACATACACAGTATTACACACTCACACACACATACTCTCACACACATACACATTACACACACACTCACACATGCACACTCACACATGCACACTCACACATGCACACACGCACACACGCACACACGCACACACGCACACACGCACACACACACACACACACTCACATATGCATATACTCACACATGCATACACACTCACACATGCATATACACATTCACACATATATACACTCACACACATACACAATTACACTCACACACAGATGCACACATACACATGCATACACACATACACACTCACACATGCATACACACTCACACACACAGTGTACAGCTATTCTGCAAGTACAATGTACACCTTTACTGTCCAAAACAAGTAATACTCATAATCCTGTGGTCCATTAACATATTAGTAAGGTCAACATATTAAATTGTGTGTAGTTTATACTACGACAAAACTGTCAGTGTGGTCAAAAAAAACATCCACCGATGTCTGTCATAACAACCAGAAACACCTTCGTGACAATACAAGTTGGACAAATCATTAAAACATAATCGTCTTTAGGTGTCATCTCTGAAGTCACACTTCCACTGAAGTGTCGACTACAATTGCCGACACTAACTACCAACTGTAGTCAACCTGCTGACGACACAGCTCAAACTGAGCCGCTGTTATCTAAAGACGATTTGATTTAAACCAGAAACACCGTCACGCTTCGTCACCATCGCAACCACAATGACAGAAACATGTCAGTTGTCACTATTATCTCTTCACCTGTCTACCTACTACCTACGCAAACATCCCTTACCTGACATACACCTGCCCGATGGCTTTACCTGTGAAATGACCTATTTGTGACATGACACAGAGAGGGCCATAAGATACCATCAACTTGTCTACATGCCCTGTGTCTGAATGGGGCGTTTGTGATTTAAGACGCCCTTTCATTTCAATGCATGTCACCATCACAATGAGACTGAGGCAGTCACGAGAGAGACAGAGAGAGAGACAGTGTTGTGTGACAGAGATATCATTGCGTGTTCTTCGTATCAAACCAGAGACAAACAAATTACATTCATCAGATTCTGTAAAAAGCCTGAGAAAATTAATTAAAACTTGTATTTTCTCACAGTTTGGTGCATGGCTGTCTGTGTTTTGGAGAACTTTTACTAAGATGAGTATATTATACATCACGTTAATGTGAAGCACTTTGATTAGCCTTAAAAATGCTATATTAAGAAACAGAATTATTATCATTCAGACACATATTTGTTAAACACGCCACTAGCAAAATCACCAAATCAACATACGTTATATCTCTATACAGCGCAGTAAAATGGTGTTGGACATAAATGTGTTTAAATAATAAATGACTATGGCTTGTTTCGATTTCGTGGATTGAGATATGGCAATTAGCCAGATGTGTGCATGGCGTGTGTCTGACAGTTGCCCTGTGGACACAATTTAGTTATTTTGATCACATGTCTGAATACATTGTACATACAATAAACAATATTTGGGGGTTGTTAGGTGGTTTCTGGCCCCCACATTTATTCTGCTTAGACAGCTAGTTGCTTAGATAATTTCTCGTGCAATCCCCATTGACAAACATGACACCTATTTACTTTTAAGGGGATTTGCTTTATTTATCTAGGCCAACGGCAATGCTCATAGTCTTGTATACTATTTGTCTTCTCCTTTACTTGTTAATAAGAAATTAAAGGGCATTGCCATTTTCTACCCACATTTGTTTCTTGCTATCTCTCGCTCCATAAACCAAGCAAAGCACAGCAGGCTGCCATTACCTTTACTTAGTATTGGTGAGGGGAGCAAAACAATATTTTAACAACGTAACACATACAGAAACTCCTTTATGTTGTTATGTTGTTCTATTGTGAGTAATAAGACACTAACAAGGTCTTTATGAATGTTTCTTCTGTCCTCTACAGTTTGTCGTCACAGGCCGCTGTCACCAGTCACCACCCTGGAAAGTGTCACGCCTCACTAAACGACCTTTGCCAACTTCCCCGGCCCAAGGCAGAACTTGTGACAAAGAACATGACTGTCATTGTTCCGAGTGTCAAACCGGGTGACACTGTGACAGCTGGTGACAAACGCCACAGCCACTGTGACTGGGAGTGCAAATGACGTGTTCAGCCGTCACATAACTTGGGGGAAGCTGTCACAAGCTGCCAGTTCTGTGGCACAACTGTTTTTGCAAAAGTTGCCATAATTATTAGCTTAATATATAATTTCTAAATAGATAATTTATCATCTTAAAGGACATTTTAGATATGTAATAGTTATGTATTAGCTTAGCATAATTATTTTTAAATAGATATTTATTTTTTATTTTTAAAGGACATCTTAGAGATATTTATTTATTTGATCAAAAATGTAAATTTTAATGGATAATTTATCATTTGAAAGAACATTATACAAATATGTATATATATATATATATATATATATATATATATATATATATATATATATATATATTGTTTTATTTTGTTTTATATAGCCACAGCTGCACTGAGTCAAACGCCAGATCATGTTCCTATTTTACATGAAATGTACACTGCGAATAAAGCTATATTATTATTATATTATTATAATAGTGTGTTTAATTTTATGTAAATACAACTGGGAAAGTTAATAACATAACCATCATGGTACATGTAAAAGTTGTGACTAATTCTACATTTGTTGTCAGTGTTCACTGTTCAGCGGTTGCCTTATAGCATCAAGTCTGTTTTGTCCCGTGTGTGACTTGTTCCTTTGATCTTGGTGATTCCACCGAGTCTGTCTAAACCACAATGTTGATACAGGTGCGAATGTCTCAGTTTTATGTCTGTTTGCAAGAGCGCAGTGTCTTGAACAGCAAGTAAAGCATTGTATCTATCAATCTTTGGTTTGAATCGTGAACCTTGGGCAAGTTTGTTCACTCTACATCGCTCACTCCAGTTCACTCAGCTGTATGACTGAGTACCTGGCAGTTGTGGATATTTGTGTATGATTAGTCGTCATGTATTATTAAATAACAATAATAGAAACACATCTTTAGTGTATATCCTTGAAATTTCAAGCTCAGAGGTGCTAAAAACAAAATCGTTTGGTGTAATCATAGACAGAGACGGGCAAAAGTGAACACCGGAGCATGTCATTGCAGGAAATATAAAATTATGGTATACACTTGTAAATGCAATTTCAAACAATTTTGTTTTACTTTTTTATGGAATGAAAGTGGCTATTGTATCAGAAGATTTAACTGTATAGGGGTTTGATTCCAGGTTGTTGGCGCAGCTACAGAGAAAGCATCACTGAACAGATGTATCTTTTACCTGAGGCATTTACAGGCATAGCACTATAAGAGACTCCCAAATCCTAGTTGAAAGCAACACTTGACTAGAGGAAGACAAACTGCCTTGATGACTGCACCCAGGGGCAGGGCAAGTTGCAATCAAACAAATCGAGTTCCTTCATGTAAACTTGTTGATTATATAAACATTGCATCAACAGGATAAATCACACCAACAATAGTGGTCAATACACACTTCAAAGCAATGCTTCTAACTAACTAAGTCAAAGTTAGACTCCCAAGAGTCTATTGCTAGGTGTTTAATTGTTCCAAGGTGTCAGCTGTTCAACTACTGGGCAGCCAGTCTAGTCTGTTCAGCTGGCTGACCACCACTGGTCAGCCACTGATTGGCCACTGGTCAAGATTTGTCTATCAACATACATATCTACAAAGCCACAAAGGTGTCACACTCATATTGTCAAACTGACTTTGCCTGTTACTATATTCTGTGTACAACAATATATATATATATATATATCCCCACCAGTTCTGCAAGAATGCTTACAGTTAACATGATTTTCCACAAAAGTAATACTGTCAGGTTTTAAATGGTTACATTGGCCACAGGAAAAGGAGATTTGGTGATTTCACTGTTGCATTGTCAACACTGTGTAAGTAATCAAACAGAAATTCGAATAAATGCACATTTTTATGATTATAATTACTTGTGAATCAAGTATAGTCTGATTGCAGTTGGAAATAACCAGAAAAATAATCATAAGTGACAAGTATTCTTAATTAGAAATAAAGTATTGAACTGAATTAAGGGTGTGTTACTTTAAGTGCAGTATGTTAATCCAACCAATACCACTTTAAAATAAAATTAAAGATCCACATTTTCTCTAGGATATCACTAATAAAACAAACAATGTAAGAGAAAAAATCTCAACTGTACCACATCATGATTTATAACCACGTCTGAATTACTGTGAATTGTCACCACACGATCAATTGTCAAACGTACAACACACAAGAGAATACCCTGAATGCACAAATCTATTAACTTAATGAATTTAGCTCATTCTTATTCATGAACAAATTCACAAAGATTGGATTGTAATTTCCAAACTAACCCAAATACACACCATAACAATGACGTGACCACCCAACTTCCTTATGGATGGAAATTACCACAAGAGGCAATTGTAATAATTCTATTAAATACAATAATATTATTAATGAATTAATATTAAGTATAATCGGAAGTTTGATGCATTTTAAATAAGATGCCAAAATATAAAGAGGTGTGTACAAAGAAATCTATATGAAACTGTGACAATTGTCAGATTAATGTAAAAGTCAAATGTTACATAAAATAAAAAATATTAACAGAAAATATCTATATAATTGTATTTAATCTTATAAAATCATCGTAATGATAGAACAAATGGTAATATATTACCAGGTATTACAAATTAAATACAACAACATAGTTATAGATGCTACAAAAGTAACTAAATAAAAATTACACAATGTCTATTGGCTGTACTATATTAGCTGAAACAAGTGTGTAACAGATGTGTTATTCTGACTTGATTGATCGAATCGTTCTAATTAGCATCACTGACAGGTTGCTTCACTGGTTGAGTTTGTCCAACAAGAGACGGTCATGTGACCATATGACACTTGACATTTCAAACACATAATTACCATCGCAACAATACAGTAATCTATTGTGTGTTCCCTATTAGACATTCAGTTATGCGCGTTGCACAGATCTGTTCTAAAGTGATAATCATGTAATTGGTGAGATAATCCCCACCATAAGGTGCCGGTTAGAAGGCCAACTAATGTGACCAAATGTAATTATGCAGAAACAATTATATACCATACACACACCAGCTGAATGTGTGCTATTTTGAAACTGCTTAAGAATCATGTAGCAGTCGAATGTATGTGCTAATGATATGTCTGTGTAATGCATTAGTTAGGCCTCATTAGCAAACCTGTATAAGCATCAACTTAGGAGGGCATTTCTGACATTTCTCACCAGATAATGAAGGAGTGGAACTAGTTATCCCAGGACTTTGTATAGATAAGAAGAAGAATATGATTGATATATAAGATATATTTAACTTAACTGCGCTACAGAGCATTGAGGTTAGGTTCACACGAACAGGAGACCAAAATAGTAGTTTTCTAAGATACTGAGTCACGAAAATATTGATAGAATTATTTTCTCACCTCATAGATATAAAAGGATTAGATGATATTATATGTGTATATATATATATATATAGATATATATACATACATTTATATACTGCATCTTCATAGATTCGATATAAGAAACCATTCATTCTCACATAGAACATAAAATTACTTGAATACATTATTTACTGATTGTGTTGTTTAAGGATGAGTTATCTTAAGAAATAAAATTGTTAAACATCTCACACCGGTGTTACACAAAAATGTGCAATTTATGATGTGACAGAAGTGAGGTAGCTTTGATTTGTTCTACTACAACTGTGCAATCACAAATAATTGTTTACTGTGACGATGCAAAATGCCACTATGTTATTTCACCTGATACAGAGAAAAATCTAAACAATAAATTGGCACACCAGGATCAAACTCTACAGTGTTTTACATCACCCTGTGGAGATGTTAACCCGTCAAGTTGCACGACATCCATTTTAGGATATCATTCCTGAATCACATATCACCATCTTTAGATACTTAGACAAACAACACAGAAACTATGACCTAAATACTAATAAACAAGAACATTTTTGGTAACACAAAATAAATAATAATAAAATATTTTTGGTAACACAAAAGTAGAGGGTAAATACTGCCCTCTGGGGGCAGAATCTAGGTGGGTGGTCAACTTACCATCGAAAGAGACGTCCACCTGATGCTCCATGTCTCTGTGGTCAGACCTCGTCCGTCGCTCCCTGTCTTCTTCAGTCACTCGCTGGACGGATTTCCGCTTCACTTGTCTCGCGGGAACGACATTCTCAGCCGACTTGAACTTCCGAATCTGCTCTTGTTTTACAGCCGCGTCACCGTGGCGATGGTGATGATGCTTTCGATGATGCTCGTGATGTTGATGTGCCATATTGACAGCCGATACGAACTCGGATGATCGCAGTAAAACAAGGCTCGACTTGGCCATACTTTGCCCTTCTCCGTCTGACGCCGATATATCATCGCGCCTCGGCCAAACTTGGTTGTGTGACTTCGCTCGGAGCGACGCACTCATTGCTCTACGTCTGTAGGCCTTGGTGAGGTCATAGTGCGACTGCGATTTTGGCACAAACAGATCGCTGGAGCCGTCGCTGTCGCTCGCTTCACTGCTCGAGTCGGTTACATCCTGGTTCTTGTGGTGCTTCCAATCGCTGTTGACTTGCAACGGGATCCTCGTCAGTTGGTGAGTCTGTAGTACTCCTGGTGTTCTCCGCTGATGGCTGAAGTCCTTCACGTCACCGCTGTCCCCAGACATGAACGCAGGCGGCGTGCTGACACTGGTTTCCAGAATTGAGCTCATCAGCGACTGATTCTGTGAGTCGGCGAGGTAGTTCTGCATCCGCTGCTCAAATCCAGAATCTTGCGATGTCGTGGAGATGGTGCAAGTCTCCTGGGGCGATCGGCATTTTGTCTCCAGAGGTTTATATCCGGGTAGGGTCTGTTGAACGTGACTTTTGTTGCTCGTGATCGCCGCTTGTCTGAAACCGGGCACAGGTTGTTGCTGGAAGTTAGCCACTCTGATGCTGTCCTCAATTCTGGCCTGCTCATCGTAGTTATCTGATGGGTCTTGATTCTGAGTGACCTTATGATAGGATGGCATGGTTCTTGTGGGGATTCTGTCATTGAATTGTACAGCTTGTGACTGAGACATCGGATTGCCATGAGATGGCCTCTCAGTGTCATACTGAGTAGTGTCTGGTCTGGTTCTCTGATACGTCTTATTCACCTGTGGACTTCTGTCTAGATAACGTTGGTGGAATCCATGATTCTGGAACTCTCGGCAATCCACAGTGTCAGCCTGCATCACCCACGGTAACTGTCCGCGCCCTCTCCCGTAGATATCCATCTTGTGTGTGTCAGTCTCGACACGCTGGCCCGGCAAAACATCTCCATGGACAATGCCCTGCCCACGGTCGCCAATTACGTCACCATGTGTCGCCACATACACCATCTGGCGGGGCATTGGACGGTCAGCACCATCTGGACGACACCGATTATGTCCACTGCTTCTGTAGTCAGTCTCCATGCGGTTGTTTCCAATTTGCTTTTCGGTGTTTTGACCCGGCGAGTTGGCAAACATCTTCTGAGTGACCACAGGATACATCTCGGAACCTCCTTGGTTGCCCTGCTCAGTGAGCAGTGGACCGTGGTCATTACCAGTGACCGCTTCTCCATTCTTGTAGTGGTCAATCAACGCCAATTTGTTTGACCAGTGCTGACCGTTCGCGTGATGTACCTGGGTGTAATTGATTGTCTCCATGGTATCCTGCTGGGGTGGAAGGTGCCCCATTACGGCTCCGTTTCTGTCCAGGTGGTCAGCGGTTTTCGCTGAACGGCCGGTCAGTTTGAATCGGTCACTGATTGCTTCAGTCTCACGGCTCCTTGTGGTTTCTCGTCTGTCCATTCCAGGAGACAAATGGAGACCGTCATTGGCTTGTAGCTGATGTTGTTTTGTTCCCTGTTTTCCTGGGGTATCCATTCTGCCATCAGTCACCCCAGTAGCTGATGGTCTGTGCATGTTCCATGGATTATCATCACCTCCATCCATCCACTGCTTCACTGAGATGTTCTGTCCATCAACGCCTTGTACGACTGTTGACATGGGCACGTGTTCACAGCTACGAGGACGGGATTCCTGCATTCTGTTCTTCTCGTCAAACAATCTTCTGGAAACCGAAACTTGTTGTCCATCTCTATAAGTGACTTCACCTGAATTAGGTGACCCAGTCACGTTGTCAAAGTTCTGACTTGACCAGTGGTCAGCGGTGTCACAAGCCTCGTTCCGCCCGTTCTGGAATGACTGCTGATTATTCAACGCTCGGTAATTACCCAGCATCCTTTGGCTCTCCAACAACCGCATTTTTTCCGGTGTTATTTGCTGATCGAAAGTCCTGCCATTTCCCAGCATGCTCTGGTCTTTCGCCATCTTCCACTCTTCTGCCATTGGTGATCTCGCAGCCAGCCTCCCTTTCATCTCCGTCATCAAGTCAGGTGACCTTAACCTTGGACTTACACTCCGGTGAAAGGGCACCCATTCCGGATCATTGCTCCGGTCATCTGTGACGGTCTTCACGGTTGACCGACTGTTCCGTTTTGTCTGGAACAAACTGGACTGTGACGAGCTCTTCCTCAGATGGAACCTGTGTTTTTCCTCCGGTCGCGGCGTCGACCCGGAACCGTGGTTGTCACGCTTGGCCGATTTCCAGAACTTTGGGAAGCCCCACTTGGGCTGATCCTGGGACATCCTCGTTTATCCACAGATTGTACTGCGGAAAGATTTAAATTCAGTTACTTTCTTTGTTCAATCAATCCATGCACACATTTGTAAGTATCAGTTTGGTACACTTGTCGACTTAACTGGATAGTTGACTCAATTATTAAGACGCAATTTACACGACACTGTTCCTGACCATGTGATGCCCATCATTCATAGTTGCAACTCATTCTTCATTGTCATAACGAGCTCATTAACGGTGTCAATCAATCTTGTTAATTAATCAGATAGCCGAGTGTTGTCCCTGAGTTACCCCTTATGATGTTGACGGCTTCGGTAATTCCGCAGTTGTCTACAGATTGTGTCAACTGAACATGACCGTGTGATCTGCTGCCACCAGAATGCCACACAAACAATCCTGTCTCCTTGTATCACTCCCTCCACAGCTCCGACAACAAACACTCCCACTGATCATAAATAGACTTATCTGCAGACAAACACAGTATCCACCATACCTTGAGTCAACACAGCATATCCACACAAAGTGACGTTGGTCCACGCCCTTCAGCAGTTCCAGATAACCACGACTGTCATTCGCAGAAACCAGCGACAAAGAACAACGCAATGTGAAGACAGATGGCCGTCACCAGTCCAGTCTTCTGCTGAGAAAGTCACCCGTCCAGTCCACACGCGTGTATCGAACCGCCGTGTTGAAAGTGTCACTGCAAAGCACCGTGCGGCCAGCCCAGCGCTGATAACGAACGCTTTTGAATTCGGTACCTGAGGCAGCCGGCGTCACGCATGAGCGACCACACCTGGGGAATCACACCTGCCGTTTGGGCAACAATACGGATTCGGACTGACCAATGCCAGGTGAAGCCGACGGACTCGTTGTGAAAGCTTTTTTCACTGATTCATTCCTGCAGGGTTTGTCTTTTCAATCTGTAGTCAGAACAACTCTGATGCTGAATGGGGCGAAGCCGTAGAGATCAAATGGTGCCCACTTTTACAGTCGCTGCCATTCCACGTGTCGGCGAAGGCTATTACCGTTTATGGGCGTCAACAATTTAACAATGTCCTGTGCGTGCCTTGAATGACAACCAGGTGCCCCGGCTTCTACCCTGTCACTCCAAGCAACTGTATTTTGCAATCCACACACGCCGAAGTCAATATTGTCATTCTTCTGCGACGGTCGGTTGAGTACATTCGTTTCCACTCGAATTCACAATGTCTATCGAAACCAATCTCCTTTGTTGAAAGGCACATGTAGCATAAGCAACTACTTCTCACTTTGGGTGATATTGCGTTTAACTCAGTCTGCATATAGCACTAACAATTCGCTGTATTCTTCTCTGAGTGGGTCAACAATCCCCAACACTCTCGGATACTTGCAATTCACCGTTAATCCTTCCATACTCTCATGCCAGAGTAATGAGTGACAGCTGGTGTCCTCGGTGGCTTGTGTGTGCTTGCTTCCAATCAATTACGTCACTGAATGCATTAATCCCCTGGCAGAATTGCTTTCACCTCACTTTAATTATTTTCTCCAAGAGCTTACAGGAAGCTGTCGCCAATCCCGGCCTGCCATTCTGTGGTCATTCTGTGGTCATTCTGTGGTCACTCTTGCGCTTTCTCTTCAGTAGATTATGCAAATATCTCTCAAGTTCTTTCAGCACTTCTGGTGCTGCAATTAGAATCAAAATACTCTACACATATTGCTGAATAAATATAAACCAACTGACTCAATCTGACTACAGAAGATTGTTTATCTGAATGTTTATGTACACTACACAGTGGATATACCTCCTTGCTTCACGGTTGTGTTTTGTGATCTATGAATCACTGTGAAAGAAGCCACCGTGACAGAGAATGCAGTGGCAGTAAACCTCACATGTTACTATAATTTATAGTAAACAATGTCTTATCTCACCACAATACTAAGTAAAGAAACCGAGACGTCTTACCATAGGTTATTGACCCAACACCTCGAGTCCCATTTCATGGTTCCGTTTGGCCGACACACGCAATGTGAGTGCGGCACTCTGTGTGTCTAATAGCACCGTCATTGCTGGCCCAATATAATGTGCTATACAAATATGCAAACACAATGGCCAAGCAACGTGATTAGACAGATCCGCGGTCCGATCTCTACGTTTACTCAATGAACCAGAGATAATCCGGTTAACAGATAATCCAGTGTGCACAAGATGGCAGACCGCCAGCAGTCGTGACGAAATGCCAGTCAGGTCACAACGAAGGTGTGATCGAACAAACCAGATTCACAGGCACGAACGTAAATAACCCGAGTACACATGAGCGTGTCTCACTGGACAACACACAGACACACACACTCTTTTACCGAGTCACCCTTTTACCTAACCCATGACTGTACAACATTCCCGTACACACAACATTGATCACACGTCTACAGCACATTTACATATTTCCAATTATCACCTGAGCAACCCACGACCCTATCGCACACACACACACCTGATTCCAAAGTTCACAGGATGATCATTTCAGTTGACACTGCCACTAGCAGCGTGACGCCCCATGACGCAGACTGTGCCCCGATGCAGGCATGACATCATGCTGTGTTCTCGTCAAGAAAAAACCCGTGCGTCCTGGTTCGTTTTCAAAGCCGAGCGACGACGAACAATAATAGAACTGCTATGTCTCTGGCTGGCACAAACGGATCCCAAACGGACCGGAGCAGCCACCCATGTATGTCCATCAGTCGCGCTCCAGCGAATCTCTTTACCCCAACAACGGCACCCCTTTCAAGCACACTCCCTGTCACTGCCAAAGTCTACATCCCGACTACATCAGACCCAAACAAATCTTTACAAATTACAATCCACACCCCAAAGCCTCTATACCACAGCACTTACGACCAAGAATGTCAAATCTTCAAACTCACTCACACCACAACGTCATTGTTGTTGAGTCTGTAATTGACTTTCCCTGTCTCTGGCTAATTGCGTTGAGTCAGTAAATAGAGTCTGGGGCAATGGAGGGGTTTGATATCATTACAGATTCGGTTTCAGAGTCAAGAGTGGTGTTGATGTCTCTACCTCAGTAATGACAGCCATAGCGCACATTGGGTAAAGACTTGTCGCTTCTCAGCTGTCTCGGACAAAATGTGGGTGTGAGAGCCACACACTTATCAGCTGATGTGGTCAGAACTTCAGTGTCATAAAGTGTGACACAGTCAACATAATTGACATTATAATAATACCTGGAGGGTGGTGTCTGATTGGTGACAAGATCAAAGGAGTCACAGGTAGAGGCACTGCACACCAACTAACTACCTGAGGCGTCTGACCAGGGCATAGCAGATGTAATGTGTTTGTTATAAAGTACTTGAGCATCATAAAATCGTATATATATATATATATATATATATATATAATATATATATATATATATAACATGATTTTATAAACTATATAAAATTATTTTATATAATGTATATATATATTTCACATATAACATAATTTTATAATATATATATATATGATATATATATACATGTATATATATGATATATACATATCATCCTATAATCATGTTATAATATATATATATATATATATATATATATATATATATATACAGACTGTATATATATGATATATATTATATATATATATATATATATATATATATATATATATATATATATATATATATATATATATATATGATTTTATGATGCTCAAGTATTTTGATCAGACTCAATTACAAGACTGCAACGTTAGAAACAAATATTTAAGTACTAGTCAGTATTTGAATAAAACAGCTGTAACAAATGTGTAACATGTCTGCAATATTATTTATGTCTACATTAATTACTTAACATTACTGTTTTTAAATTTCTCAAATCGAATCAACTTCAGAAATGTAATCCTTATTCTATGCGTTAATTTAGTATTGTATTGTTTATACAGCTATTGTGCTGGGGTGACAGCTGTTGGTTGTCTTTATTTATGTACTCATCCTCTCCTATCATTATTCTTTCAATTCACTGGCTATAGCCTTAATTGGCTCCTCTGTTAACCTAGAATCATATATTATATCATTTATTGTTATATTTGCTGATTATGTTTGTTTATTTGTTTTTATGATTTACAAAAATAAACTGTCCATTTATCCATCTATCTTTGCTAACCATTTCCCTACCGTGACTTTTTTGAATGACTATATCTTTCCACGGAACAGCATGGAATGTCACAACCATGGTAACAATATACAGGTGTGTTATACAGGTGTGATATAAAGGTGTGTTATAAAGGTGTGTTATACAGGTGTGTTACATGCATGTGTCAACATCATTTTAACACACATCCACACTGCTAATGCACCCATTATTAATCAGCAGATAATCAGTATTGATCAATTCAATTTTGCCCTATCTGAGCATGAATAATTTCTGATATCCAATTTGCAATGTTCCTTCACTAATGTTACTTCACATCTTCTTGTCCATTTATCGTATCGTATCGTATCGTATCGTATCGTATCGTATCGTATCGTATCGTATCGTATCGTATCGTATCGTATCGTATCGTATCGTATCGTATCGTATCGTATCGTATCGTATCGTATCGTATCTCTTATCATAACAGAGGAATAAATATTTCTTTCTTTTTTATATTTTCATTACTTATGTGTGAGGTGATTCTTTTTAAACATTATTTTAGTGTCACTAAATAGATCGTTGCATCCTCTCAAGACAGGGCTGTTTGCCATGCACAACTAGGCCGGGCACAGGCAGATAGATCCCTTATGCAAAGTATGGAAGTTAGATGAGTTGTGAGTTAGTCAGTCACGACTGTATCATCCGTGAGAATAGTTCACATACCCGCCCCAATTTGAAGATGGATAAACAATTTCTGGAAATTGCAGTACAGTTGTATAATGAACCGTTCGCCTAATAAGTTTTTATTACTTGCGTCTACATCCCAAACATGACATGTAACACAAGCATCAAGTGGTTGAAATCAACAAGTTATTTCATGTGATCACAGGCGAACCACACTCATGGTTAGTGATTTCATTGGCTGAGCTTATAAGTTCAGAGTTCTGCAAAGCAACCAGCCAGGGGTACTACGGCCCGGTGCTGACGGTGTCGCGCTTACATTTTTCCGGCGTTATAAACGTTCCGATTGACATTTCTGTGCATGCGCAATAAATTTAAAATCATCAATGTGCAGTGAAATGACAAAGCATATATGGTATAAATAATATGGGCTGTTCATTAGGATGTATATAACCTCTCTGCAAAGTTATTTGTCACAAATTAACATGAGGCAAACAAGTTTTGAGGTATGTTTTGATAGCAAGCGTAAATCACATGACTGTAGTGCGCCATAATCCGTGACAGTGATTTAAACAAACATAATATTTTATTGTATTGAACAACATTTTAAGCAACTCTTCACAGTAATCATCACAGGAGAGTTAACGAACAGCCCACAATGGACATTGATGATTTTACATTTATCACGCATGCGCAGAAATGTCAATCGGAAAGTTTATAATGACCGGAAAAATGTAAGCGCGACAACGTAACCAGCACGAGGATGGGTAGATTGTTACAATTCACATTTGTGAGTGACTACTTGTTATTATAGTAGTGATTGGAGACGTCAAGGAAAAGAAGACATCTACTGCACAGAATCACCACTGGACAAGTACGGGCTGGGAACGAAAAATATGTTACATTCATTGGCCATGTGATAAGTCACAGAGTCCTGTTCACATGTCATGCAGATATTGTTCTTTCGGATAACCATCTTGCTAAATCTTGTTAAATCTACAATTTGTCCTGCCTCACATGCCAGCTATTGTCAACAGCCCAAATTTGGTTTCCTACGTGATCGACATTAAAGATACAAGAACTGACATGACAAAAGCCAGGACATTCTGGTCTTATTGGCCCAAGGGTTTAACTACATCCTAGGTTTTTATGTGCATTGGTGACAGCTTGGCTAAGGAGATAGCTGGGCTGGGGTCAAATACTACAATCGTCACCAATAATTGTGACAAATTATACTGATGTCTGTTGCATGTTTTTTGTAGTCACCCGAGATTATGTGGTTGGTTGTAACCAGATGGGTAACTATAGTAAACATACATTTACTAGTAAATCCTAGCTAAGGTGTCATGTGGCTTTTTATTGTATGCATTTGAATTGTGTGTTAAAATAAAAATTAAGGTAATCTAAATGGCATAACAGCTGTTATGTTTATGGAATTGCTAATTTTTAATAACCAACCACCCCAAGTTTATACTTCTTTAGTGAACCAAACACAATCCAGTAATCAATCATCCAAAGACTTGTACTTTTCTATCCTGTCTGCAAATTAATGTATACCAAAACATTAATTCAGACACCAGTCTAGTATGGCAGTTTCCATATCATTCCAGTTACATCTGACAACTACAGGTCCTGCATAATGAGTTTACTGACACAGCAATCGTTGCCAGCCAGCCAACTTACCAGGATACACACACATGTACTGCCAAACAGACATTGGATTAGTCTGGATGGCTGTATGTTTAGTTCAGTCATCATTTGTTTGGAAGTTCACACCGAATCTCAACTGCTGTGGTATTCCAAATGTCTACTTCCTAATTCAAATATCACAGAAGGCAATTGATATGTTCCTTCCAGTCAAGATGTGAAGGACATTTTAATTGTTCAATGTGTCAACCATGCTTAAATTATAAATTATCTCAATTTTTAAATTGGCCTCCATAAACTGTGGAACATACATTTGTGCCTTTGAGTCAATACAACAATCACACAGGATGGTGGACGGCGGTCAGCTTGACCACTATTTGGTCAGAAGAAGTACCTTTCACAACCATATTGCAACACAAAGACAAGACCTGTATCATATCCAAGATAATCCACCCTTCCTGAGTAGCCATATATAGCACCCTTTCCAACCTAAACTATTTAACGGTCCTATCCAAGTTCATTCAACATTTCAAACAAGCAGGTAGACAGTCAAAGATAACAACAAACATCCTCTTAAAATTGCAGATAAAAGTTTCTAAAACATGTTAATCACAAAACATATCTGAAATACAGAAATAAAAAAATCTTTAGAATACATCAAGTAAAGCTTGTCTCTAAACAATTTTAATTTAGATATTACATAAATTACATTTATATTAAACCTTATCTAAAATGTTGGAATAAACAAGTTTGTCTTCGAAAGACAACGACACACGCATGCTTACCAGTCTGTTAACTTGAGAACACGTGTCAGGTAAACCACAGAGAGAGTTAGGAGTGTACTGGGCACCAGCAAGTACTACGCAGTACTAAACACCAGCTATTCTTGTGTAATCAAAGGTTTTACCTGAGACTCGACAGAGTCTACCTGATTAAGCAGTGCTCTGGCCATGACAGCGTTATGTGTCACCTGGGCTTACCTAGACTGATGGCTCAGGTGAAAAACTCCGGGGAAAATGTCAAAAACAGCAACGTTAAATGAACAACAGATTGATGTGTGATTCACACAATTGCACCTTCAGTTTGACCCCAGAATATATGTGCCCCAAAAGCTCTTGATCTGTATCAGCTACAGGTCATTGACTTCAAAGAGCCCGCAGAGGAAATACTGTTACTGATTAGATTGAAATGAACGATTGCGTTGAAGGTGAAACCCACAATTATTATCCAGAGGTGAAATTGACAAAGAAAAGTGCAAAGCAATTGACTACGGAGAACAATAGTTGATCTTCTGATAAAGTTCCGTTATAGAGAAGAACCCGAGTGGGCAGATAAACAAATTTGTATAAGACAAACATCCGAAGAATCCCTCTATTACAGAGATTAAAATATTATTTTTAACTACATCCTGTCAAGTGGAACTTGAACTGCAGTAAAATGTGATGCAAATTGATTGTGACATCTGGTGTATTTGGTAACAAAACCAGTTAAATGAAAGTTAAGTCACAGTCATCTGTAATGGGATAACATGATTGATCAAATTGTTTAAACAGCTTTGTTCGCTGGATATAAATCAAATCTGAGTGGAGAAAATTCAATTCTGAAGGGAAAACAATAACGTGATGATGTTATAACTGGTATAAATTCATAACAAATAACATGTTAGTGGTACATTTAACCAACAACAAGACAATTTATGCTAAACAAATATATATAATTATATATATTTTGCATAGATATTAACATAACAGCAGCAATAACATTTTGTCATTTATGATTTTATGTTCTTAACTACTTCACAATAAGTAGAAGAGGCTGAAGGCTGGAATTAATTCAAGTCACAAGAGGCAGTGGTCTGTCTACCTGGTCCTGTCACCAGCAGCCATGACTTCAAGTGGAATGCTATACGATGGTGGCACCATCTGGTGACTACTAGCCACATTACATCACTAACCTTTCAGCCAGGCACTGGTGCATTATTGCTTCAGTCATGTTTTTGTCTGTACATTTTTTCCCCATTCAAAATGTGTGTGGTGTGGTGTGGTGTGTGTGGTGTGGTGTGGTGTGGTGTGTGTGGTGTGCGTGCGTGCGTGCGTGCGTGCGTGCGTGCGTCGTGCGTGTGCGTGCATGCGTGTGTGTGTGTGTGTATGACTGTACATGTGTGTTTATAATACAACAAAACTAAATTGCAAAATTGTTACAAACCAGCTAGACCAAACAAACAAAATAATTTTGATTATAGTAAAACACACTCACAAGCTAAAATCATTCCTATTATTACATAACAATAATTTCATAACAACCTCAATGTTGCTAATTACTTTACTAAGGCTAATCAAAAGCTAATCACTAATTGGCTATTACAAACAAATACACCAAGACTACTATTTGTTCTGCAATTAATGGTGGTAATTAACTTTTAGTAAGCTTATTTGATTCGAGTTTAGTGTAATCTCTTACTTAACAATTTGGGGCCTCTATAGCTGCTTAGCAGATTGGATTACCGGCAAAGTAGCTGTAAGCACCTGAAGGATATTAAACCTTGAATTTGCAGGGGGATGTGGTTAGATGGTGGGGTGCATTTTGCAAAAAAAACACTACTAGTGGATTCCTGAAGTCACCGCACAAAAATGTTACATGACTGTCAGATTCACCCATTATTTACAAATGTAACATCAACTTAATAACAGCAGGCAAACAGAACTGGGTTTAGTTACTGCATGCATCTGTTTTGTATTAATATCAAGTTTATGGAATTCTTATTATTATCATGAAAAGATGATGATTTTTATGAACTCAGTTTATAGTTTCAGTCCCTTTTGTAGAAGATGTTTCAGAATTGTCACACCAATGTCACATGATTGTCACATCAATGTCACATGTAGCCATGAAGCAACATCCAGTGGAGGGAAAAAAGTTACTCAACACTTTATGTGATTGTAATCACATGTTAATTAGACAGAAACAATGTTATTACACTATTACAATTACAGCTCCTGGTGTAACGAATTACATTTAGGATTACCTTGTTATGTCATAACCAAACCCAATCCTGTTACCAAATACTGGAAATTTGTCCTACCTCCTTTCCACGTCCTGCCTTCTTTCCATCCATTCTCTGGCAGTTCACTTTTTACGTCATCCCTAAACGTCACACGTACACGACCCGGATTCTGAGTCCGACAACCCTTAGGATCATGGGAAGGGTTGTACTTATCCGTGGTATTCTCAGCATGGATTATGGGGGTCACGGTGAGAAACTCTGCATCCCATGACAAACTTGTTCCGCTTGAGTGAAAATCATCGGAGAAACGCCGCCCCGATTCGGTGCTTATGTCGTGAGTACCAGTGGTGCCACCTTCGTTCTCTGCGCACTGCTGCATCGTGGTTCATATTTTTTCACACGACAGCTTACAGCATTACATCCGTTATCGTGATCCTATTCGAGGATGACGGTGTGCAACGAAATAATTTACCACCCGACTTTAGCATCTCGTCATTGAGTTTCTGTTGTCATACATCCTGCTAGGTGATGTTGTATAATGAAATAATTTCCTATCAATGATTTGCATATTGGCATTCGTCTGTCATGAAGTTGCGCAAAGCAAGCAAGTTGCTGTTCAGTGTATTGCAAAATAATGCTCCATTAAAACTGCTGAACGTATGAAGGTCATGTATATAGGAAATCATCCTGCCTGGGCTTGATGGTGACCTGAAAAATACAGAAGACAATAATATACATAGTTAGTGTGTTTTATAAGAGTATGCAAAAATTAGAGTACAGTAGTAGTAATGGTTATAATTACCTTAACAAAGAGGCATCTTCATTTATTTTTTGTTATTTACTCTTTATACATCTCACACAATTCCAATGTACCTACTGGTAGTACATCCAAGACAAGAAAAATCAATTCTTAGCAAATTTATTTGGGTAAAGAAACAACAAACACAATCGTTTTGACATGCTCTGGTAAAATAATTAGCAGAAAATAGCAAAAATTATACACGTGTACTACGATGTGCAGGATGGTCCCATGCATTTTCAAGGTCTACATGTACGTGCTACAGTTTGCTCTGGTTCAAACCACCATCTATCTCAACCTCAAACATATGCAGTATCTCACTTGAATTCCGATTTTTATTTTTGAGCAATCCAAAACAGGATCGCAATTCAGGGTGCAATCGTCTAGTCAGTATAGTCCCACAAATACAGTAAACATTAAGTTGTTATATCCATGGTATTCAGGGTGATTCACGTTACTCCCTGGCAATTCCGTTCAATCAAACATTGACAAGACAAGAATTCAGTCACACTGCAGTTAAGATATTAATTTATACACATATCAACCAATGTCTACAACCAGATACCCATTCATGCAGCTGAGTGAACTGAGGCAACATATAGTGAACAAACTTGCCCAAAATTCGACACAACAAAACCGGGTTTGAACACGCACTCTCTGGGCTGACAGTGGGATACTCCACTCACTGTGCCACTGCAGTTCATACCACAAGTCCACGTTTCTACTGCAGAATCTTTTTGCAACAATTTCGTTTACTTAATCAATGGCTGTTATTGAAATTAGATTCTTGTCTAGTTATTTCATTCAGAAGAAATTCAATTCGTATCAATAAATTATAGATATAGATCTGTCAAGAGTCGACTGTTGACTGCTGGGGTTAAGTTCACAATGGTAGACATTATGACCCTGTCAGTCAGACGGTTGACCACTGGTGAAAGTGTAAACAGGACGATTAGCCACCTCTCTAACTCATATTTTCACTTGTGAAGTGACAAAACTATGCACAAAACAACAGTGCCCAGCCACCCACACAGCCACACAGCCACATGGCCACACGCCAACATTCCAACACCACTGAACCTGTCTGAACGTTTAATCTGCTGAATTGAAATTGTCACAAACAATTTCTTTGACAAATGGGTCCGGGAATGGTCAAGTTGACACACATTGTGTAGTGTGTAGTGTCACTGTGTAGTGTGTAGTGTCACTGTGTACACATCAGATTGGATCATTTCACTGTAACACATGTGGCAACTACACAGACGAAGAACGCTCATCTTATTAAATCACCATTGATGACGGTAGTGGATTACTGAAAGATCTCCCATAAAAATTTACAGATTTTTGGATACTGTGAATAACACAGTCATCATGATGAAATATTATCAAGTGACTTCTTTAATGTGAAAGCATCCCAAAAAAATCAAGTTCACTGGCACAGCAAAACCAAGGGATTCAGTAATCTCATTATCAAAAACAACGCATGAATTGTCAACGGATGGGTGTCATTGGCAGCTTTAAAAAGAAACATTTTACACGTAAACCTTGCATGAAATGTAAAAATTATTATAACATACATAATTTCTTGAGTTTACTCTAAAATAATCACACTGAATGATGAACATATATATATATATATATATATATATATATATATATATATATATATATATATATATATATATATATATGTACACATGAAAATATATATATATATATATACATATACATATATATATATATACTGGGTATATATAATATTATATACATATATATACATATATATATATTTAAATATATATATATATATATATATATATATATATATATATATATATATATATATATATATATGTATGTATAAAATATATTTTCTAGCCTGAGAAGGTTGCACTAGATATGGTCTGACAAAATATTAAGGCCATTGGTATATTTTATTGATTGGTAAATGGTGAAATGTAGCAGAAACAGTCGTCATCACAGCAAAATGTTACAGATTTAAAAATGAAAAAGTGATAAGTTTTATTATAAACGTCTACGATTTAACCTACCATTAACGGGACATTAGCCTTTCAATTTTATCACAGAATCGTTTTATGATATAAACTATGTGAATAGTAACATACTAACCTCCAATGCCTTAGTTAATAATTCTGTTGTTGAAATTTAACACTTTATATGACACTGTGCACCTCTTTCAAAGACTTTGCCTCAGGTCTCATTTCATCAGTCTATTACGTGATATTAATATGTGTATTATGTTACACGTATATTTCTTGGTGAGTTTGATGAACTTCCATTGTTGGGTCATGACGTTCCCTTGTTGGATCATGACCTTCCCTTGTTGGATCATGGCCTTCCCTTGTTGGATCATGACCTTCCCTTGTTGGATCATGACCTTCCCTTGTTGGATCATGACCTTCCCTTGTTGGATCATGACCTTCCCTTGTTGGATCATGACGTTCCCTTGTTGGATCAAGACTTTCCCTTGTTGGATCATGACCTTCGCTTGTTGGATCATGACCTTCGCTTGTTGGATCATGACCTTCGCTTGTTGGATCCATGACTTTCCCTTGTTGGATCATGACGTTCCCTTGTTGGATCAAGACCTTCCTTTGTTGGATCATGACCTTCGCTTGTTGGATCATGACCTTCGCTTATTGGATCCATGACTTTCCCTTGTTGGATCATGACCTTCCCTTGTTGGATCATGATCTTCCATTGTTGGATCATGACCTTCCCATGTTGGATCATGACCTTCGCTTGTTGGATCATGACTTTCCCTTGTTGGATCATGATCTTCCATTGTTGGGTCATGACCTTTGTTTGTTGGATCATGATCTTCCCTTGTTGGGTGATGACCTTCCCTTGTTGGGTGATGACCTTCCATTGTTGGATCATGACCTTCCCTTGTTTGGATCATTACCTTCCCTGTTGGATCATGACCATCCTTAGCTGGATCATGACCTTCCATTGTTGGGTCATGACCTTCCCTTGTTGGGTCATGACCTTCCCTTGTTGGATCATGACCTTCCCTTGTTGGATCATGACCTTCGCTTGTTGGATCATGACGTTCCCTTGTTGGATCATGACTTTCCCTTGTTGGATCATGACCTTCCCTTGTTGGATCATGACCTTCGCTTGTTGGATCATGACCTTCGCTTGTTGGATCATGACTTTCCCTTGTTGGATCATGACGTTCCATTGTTGGATCATGACCTTCCCTTGTTGGATCATGACCTTCGCTTGTTGGATCATGACTTTCCCTTGTTGGATCATGGACCTTCCATTGTTGGGTCATGACCTTCGTTTGTTGGATCATGACTTTCCCTTGTTGGATCATGATCTTCCATTGTTGGGTCATAACCTTCGTTTGTTGGATCATGATCTTCCCTTGTTGGGTCATGACCTTCCATTGTTGGATCATGACCTTCCCTTGTTTGGATCATTACCTTCCCTGTTGGATCATGACCTTCCCTAGCTGGATCATGACCTTCCCTTGTTGGGTCATGACCTTCCCTTGTTGGGTCATGACCTTCCCTTGTTGGATCATGACCTTCCCTTGTTGGATCGTGACCTTCCATTGTTGGATCATGACCTTCCCTTGTTGGATCATCACCTTCCCTTATTGGATCATGACCTTCCATTGTTGGATCATGACCTTCCCTTATTGGATCATGACCTTCAATTGTTGGATCATGACCTTCCCATATTGGATCATGACCTTCCATTGTTGGACCACCTTCCCTTATTGGATCATGACCTTCCCTTGTTGGATCATGACCTTCCCTTGTTGGATCATGACCTTCCCTTGTTGGATCATGACCTTCCATTGTTGGATCATGACCTTCCCTTGTTGGATCATGACCTTCCCTTGTTGGATCATGACCTTCCCTTGTTGCTGAGTTGTTGGATCATGACCTTCCCTTGTTGCTGAGTTGTTGGATCATGACCTTCCCTTGTTGCTGAGTTGTTGGATCATGACCTTCCCTTGTTGCTGAGTTGTCACCTTCCCTTGTTGGATCATTACCTTCCTCGCAATTATTCAAACTCACTACCCAGAGATCCAAGTGACAGCTTAGTGAATTTTTACCACTGGACTGCTTAATTCAAAATAATAATGGCAATTTATATAGTGCCGGTATCTGCCACGTGGTGGCGCTCATGGCGCTTTTACATTATTGTGTTCATCAGACGCATATACAAAAGTTGCTTCCACTTTGTATAAACATGTTCAGTCAGTAAGTATGCTACAATACATACACCGTTTATATTGTAAACACAATTTTACAATAAAAACAAACAGACAATGTCCCTCCGAAACGTGAAATGTGAGACGCCTAATTATATCTGTCTAAGTATTAACCTATTATTAACTGCAGTGTGTGGAATATTTTCTTTGCCGCTCTGGGGAGGCGTGGCACTGAGTTAGGTGAATAAACGTTCCTTTGTATGATGTATTGGCCTTGTGTTAAATACGGCGCAACAACGAGACATCCGAACAAAGACTGCAGGAAAATACGAGCAAAAACTTGCACATAAGCAGTACTCAGATGACAGCCGCGCATAAGGGGTTATCTGTGAAATTAAAACCACATATCTATTTTAAACAGCATCAAACAACCTAGCAGGTCATTGCGATTAGATAATTAAAATCAAAATTTTCGTCAAATCACCTGTGATTTTAAATAACACTCTTGCAAAGTGTTATGACAAAATGTTGTCTTTTACACTATTTTACATTTTATTGACACACAAAATGAATCAAAAACAGGAAAACTAAGTCGCAGGATTTGTCAGTTACTGATGTTGTCCGGTGGACAGTTGTCCGGTGGACAGTTGTCCGGTGGACAGTTGTCCGGTGGACAGTTGTCCGGTGGACAGTTGCCCGGTGGACAGTTGCCCGGTGGACAGTTGTCCGGTGGACAGTTGCCCGGTGGACAGTTGTCCAGTGGACAGTTGCCCACTGGACAGTTGTCCAGTGGACAGTTGTCCGGTGGACAGTTGTCCAGTGGACAGTTGTCCGGTGGACAGTTGTCCAGTGGACAGTTGTCCGGTGGACAGTTGCCCAGTGGACAGTTGTCCGGTGGACAGTTGCCCAGTGGACAGTTGTCCAGTGGACAGTTGTCCAGTGGACAGTTGCCCACTGGACAGTTGTCCAGTGGGCAGTTGTCCGGTGGACAGTTGCCCGGTGTACAGTTGTCCGGTGGACAGTTGTCCGGTGGACAGTTGTCCAGTGGACAGTTGTCCAGTGGACAGTTGTCCGGTGGACAGTTGCCAAATGGTCAAATACAAATATGGGCAGCTACCAAGTGGCAACAAATTAATAAATGTAATAATATCCTGATATAGAAGATACCAAGTAGGGTTAATTATACTTGGAGTTAGGTTAGGGTTAGGTTTATGGTTAGGGTGAGGTGTATGATTACATTTATGGTACATCACTGAGCAAGTGTCACTTTTTTATTTGACCACAATCCCACCTACCGCCGTTTTGAAACTTAGGCAATTTCGTAACCCCACATTTGCCTGTGTTTTTTGGAAGAGACACTAAAAGCCGGTGGTCCCTTCTATCTGGTGTCTATGCCAGGGGAAGTAAAAGATCCCACAAAGGGGGTAAATGTGTAACCTGTAGTGCCGTGGACTCTCTAATTGTAGAGAAGGACAACTCTAAAACCCATTGACAATAATGGTCAGCAAGTTGACCGAGGTCATTTAATGAAAAAAGAAGAAGACTTTTCTTAAACTTTGGTTTCTCACTGGCATTAGTGTGGTACTTCTTTGAAAATATTCAAAAACTATATTCAAACTTATCAGACTGACCAGTGAGCCTGACCAATGATAAGTCCATGAGATGAGGATGAAGTTTGACCAATTCAAATCCAAGCTTAACGACGGTTCAAAGTGTTCAACATTTAATTTCCTGACAGACTTGATCAGTTGATTCAATCCGTGCTGTAATGTCTTCTTGCAGCCTGTCTAGACGTCGATAAAGCCAGGTACTCATTTTGACAGCTGAATGAACTAGAGCAATGTGGCGTGAACAAAAGGGATTAAGCAATTGTAATGGCTGTAAGTGTAAGAGGATTAAAAATCGAACGGTCGAGTCTGATGTTGTAACTACTAGCCTGCCAAGTCCCACGTTAACCCCCTTCAATACATCATTTGTCTACTTTATGTCTTTGTACAAACAATTCTAAAATTACAATTCTGTAATGAATTTGAAACGTTCTACACAGCTGTGCTGACCAGAGATGTGCCTGTGCTACCACACCATTTTGACTTATAACAATATTCACATTGACATTTAAAGTTTTAAATCTTAAACCTTGTTTACACCAAATACACCAGTCAGCAAGTAAATAAAAAAGTTACCTCGCTCCGATCGGTGACATCAATCATATTGTCAAACCTCTCCGGTGGTCCCTTCTGCATGTAAACGATATGTAAATCCTAATGCAATGCTCACACGCGGACATTCACACCGTTGTGAACTTAAACAGTGGACGCAGGCTTCATTAATTCTCTCCACAAGTGATCAAAAGCGTCCGATCCATCAGTGAGACTTGACAAAGCTAAGCATTCCAGAATGGGCCAGCAAATATCCTTATCCCATGAACCGGTCGAATCCGAGCATGCACACTTCACAGGAGCCGCTTTCAAATGATCAGAGCACCGCGGCTACAACGACTTGGCAATGCGGCGCATACTTAGCAAAAAGCGGCCCAGAGGCAGATCGGTATCTGCGCGTACACAGTGAGTTATGATCGCACAATGAAAGTTGAGCGGGGGGCCGTTAGTGCATACTCACTGTTTGCCAATTAGGGTTGTCGAGGCAGTGACCACTCTCAATTTTTCACTCGGTTGTACACAGTGATCCAACTCGTGCGACAACACACGATAATGCACGTTCAAGTGAACAGGCCGTGTTCTATGATTGGGGAACTCCTCAGATCGACTCAGTGTCCGTTGTGACAGGTGGACCAACCATAACAGGTGGCCAGGCTGTCGTACAGGTGGCCATGAACCTGATATAAATCACTTTAGCGACGGCGACAAAGCTTAACATCAGAACACAAAGACACAGCAGGATTGGGCGCCCGTTGGCAATCTACCTCTCCCGAATGTGAGGCCAGGAAGGTGCCTTCATCGCACGTCGCCCATCACCGATGACAACGGTAATGTAGGCGGCAAATTGGGGCACACGCCCCATCGCTCTTGCAGAGAGATTCAAATTAATCACTCGCCAAAGAATGTGTGACGGGCGCCCGTAGGTGGGAACAGATGGGTTATTTACCGGCCCATTGTTGTCCAGCAAAGGGGGTATCACTGACCCCCCTAATTCAGGTTCGATGGACAGTTCACATGCAGGATACACCTCATTGTCGTGATATGGGGGTGATTGATGATTTTATTTGAATTTTATTTCCCCTTAATCACTGCATGTGTAGACTGCATCAGTGGCTTTGTTGGTGGATAAAATCTGTGTGGTCCGTGTATTAATTGGTTGATTTATATATATTTAATTTATCATGAAATAAACAATAACAACCCTAATTACTACATTAATAAAAATAACAGAACTATTCACAATGGCTCTTAAGTGAGATTAAATAGAGTATGTTTGCTAAAATACAATAAAATGCAGTCATGAAATGCCTATGAGATGTATCACTATGATTCCTCTATCATTACATACAATAGTAAAACAACAAATAACAGTAACTTTATTTAGACACAAAATTCCAAAGTAACACTTTATGATGTGACAATGTTAACTTTTAACGAGCAGTACAATTGCAGTTTTATCAATAATTCGAACAATCCATTATGCTACACAATTTCTAGCACATAATGTTATGGTTTTATTTCTGGGTCTTACGTCATGTGTCACCTGTCCGACAGGTGTGCACAGATCTCCCATGACGCCAGGTAAGACCAGGTGTGAACACACACTGCTAATGCACATGTATACACGTGTGTGTGTGTCTGTGATATTTACTCAGTAAATTAAACAATATTTATGAACAGCGTCTACCTGGCCTGCTACTAACATATTGTTATCTGTTGTTATCTGTTACCCAAGGTAGCAATGGGTGCACGCACTTGGTAGACCAGCCTTGAAGGCATAGTTAGTATTAAGTTATCTCATCTGAATTATGCTTGTGCAGTATCAGTAGCCCGGGAGTGACAGATTGCAATCAGGGTTTGGAGGGAAATCACGAGATATCTGATACAAATGAAGTTGCAAAAGTTCAGCAGGGGGCCATTTCATAAAGATCAAGAGCTCTTAAGGAAAACCCATCATTAAAACAATTTGTTTGGGTTAAATAATGTTTTTTTTTCAAAACGCAAATACCCATTGCCGTGTTACCTAGGAAACTGTTTTGACAACAACCAGCAACAAAATCCTGCAGGCGCTTTGTGGTGTTGACAGTTTTCAGGCATCCAGTTCTGTTAAGGATCAAAATTTATTTTTAAAGAGCAAAATAGAATTAAGAGCTCTTAATAATGTTAGGTGCCCAGAATTGTTAAGGAATGTTACGCCTAAATAGTCAGAAGTTGGAATCCTCTTGCAGCCATTTCAAAACTTCAACAAGTTAGATCTCAACACATTGCCTTAGTTCAGTCCAAGGTCTATGGTGTTAGTCCTACCCATAGTAACAAATCTGCATTTCTTACAGTTGTTGTGTCAAGTCACTTGTCTACATGGGTACTGGGCAGACAACAATACATTGCCAAATAACATATTTTATGAGTTCTCATCAGAATTTTGTCTGAAAGTTAATAAATGGTGTGTATATGTGTTTTATTTTCATTGTATAATATTCAAATTTCTAGTAAACATCTACTTCTCTGATCTTTATGCATATCTACCCACCAGGTAATGTTGCAGGTTCATATTTTTGTCCATCCAAAATGTACTTTCAGACATAAAAAAGTAAAGCCAAGTTCTTTATAGCGCTCGCAGTATCCAGTCCTCGAGACTGCTCAAAATTATTTTACACTTTACTTCCCTGGCAGACCTATTCAGTCAAACACTGTTTCAACTTCTCTGGGAAACATCCAGCCATATGCTGCAATTAATGCGTGAAGGCTGCTCATACACGTATCCACCACTCTCTATAGCCAGGTACTCATTTATAAAGCTGAATGAACTGGAGCAAAGTAGTGTGAAAATCAGGATTGTTCAGAGCTTTACACTTGACTCCCTGCCCCTGGCAGTTCTGTTCAGTCAAACACTGTCTCAACCTCTGAGAATTCTATGCCACAATTAGTACCAGCTAGCAGACAGACATGTGCTCAAATCACCCGTATGAACACAAACATATCATAGCCAGTACTGAAGAGAGTGAAATGAAGAATATAAATAAAGAATATAATTATTATTATAATTTTCCCTCACACTTTTACTGAATGGAATATCCTAGAAGAGTCATTAGTAAATTATGCAAACGACATCCCACATTTGTAAGGAACTCCTAGGCCATGCGCAATACCCAGTGTCATATATATATATATATAGCATCCAACAGCAGGTCACCAAAACCACATTCTGGAAAAAGCCACAAGTGCCAAACCACAGTGTCAGTGTCAAAGAGAACAATTGGAAGGAGCAACTTTGTGGAGGCAGCCCCAAATGTGTGAACAGCTTGTCAAAGTGAGTGCGTTCAACCGGAACATTGGTAGCTATCTAGAAACAACTCAAAACTTATCTATTTTGCTTGCATCATATGCCATGGTGATACTGGTTTCTATTTTATAGATATTTATTTAGCTTCGCTTAATTACTTATATTTACTTATTTTAGCTTATTTATTTTATCTTAGCGTTAATTATGCATTTAATTAATTTATATTTTAGATTTAGTCAACACGTCATATAATGTGAAGCGCTTTTATTGGTAATTGATTACTTAAAAAGCGTTATATTAAGAAACGGAATTACCATATTATTATTAATGTTATTAAACCTGACAACAAATTCTGACAGTTCACCATACCAAACCCAGGCCAGTGCCCAGTCTGCCGGCCCCAGTGGTCGGCCATCGAGTCGCCACCTAGCCTTGGTTACTCAGACTCCGTGAGGTGGCACCACTTTTAAGCCCCCTCAACTCCGCCTGGGACAGTATATGGGCTTAAGTTTCTACATCCGGGCAGCCTTACCCCAGATTAGGGTAGAGACGCTGATTGGCTCTCAGGCCAACTATGAAATAAAAATTTAAATAACGATATAGTTTTACAAGATAATAATATCATATGAAAAGTATTCACCATTGAACTTATATTAACACAAAAGTAAATAAAAATTCAAATTTACCGTTGTTTATAAAACAAGAATTACGGCAGGATTAACCAGTATCCGTGAGGTGGCAGCATTGTCTAGTCCGACACGGATAGGCATACAAATTAAATAAGGAAACCTTTTGATCAAATAATGCTGTATTATAAAAACTATTCAAAATTAAACTTATATTAACACAAAATAAATAGAAATACAAATTTGCAGTTGTTTATAAAAAATATATATTACGGCAGTGTCCGTGAGGTGGCAGCATTTTATAGATCACGGCTGCTACCCAATTGGCAAACAAAAGCCGTTAATGTAGCCAGACTGTCTTCTCGGCGTAGTTCCGCAGCCGACCGACAGTCGGTTAAGCGAGACTAGTCGCCATCGTATCCCATATAACACCAGTTAATCCAGACATTAGTTCAACTCGCTGTGCCTTGAATATGTCACAACTTACCACGCATCCATATCGGGTTACATCAATTCCTCCAATCAAATGCCAACACATTCATGATTAGAAGGTTTGTTTTGGTGGTTAAATACGAGTTTATGCCCGTCTTGCGAGCAAACTTGACATCGTTCAAGCGGCGACGTTCCGGTGGTTCCGGTGGTTAAATTAGTGTTTGCAAATCCGCAAGGGGCGCCACCTATGTGATCAGACGCCAGTGCCAAGTACCTGGGAGTCGAACTCACAGACTCTTCACTGGGGCAAACATTTATAATCCGCAGCTGCAAAGGCAAACAGATTAAGCGCATTTGAAGATTGAGAAGAAACACTACAAACTCCTGCGTTAGCGCAAGTTTGGGCTGTTTGGAGGAAACCACCTGATACCTGAGGTGGGTCCAAATTCCACACAAGTGCCGAAATATGTTCCAGCTCCGTCCAGACTCATTGCTTCAAAGGCCTAGTCCGACCAATACTGGAGCATACCTCGGCGGTATGTGATCCCAGTCAGTAACAACTGATCTGCCCTATATAATTTCGGTAAAACACCACGCACCCCAAAACATGAGTGTGTGCAAACAGACGAACAAATGTACGTACAGATCGACCTCTGAGCACATTTTCGCAATAGCACGTCGGACGTCCCGTTGTATTATAACGTACAACGTAGCATCCTCGCCGTCTTACGTACGTTACCAAAACCGCGAATATTCGATACGCTGATTGGTTTATATTCCGCCTATGACGTCATGAAACGTTACCGTAACCAATCCCAACAGCCAAGGGCTATATGCATGTGTTGAGAACGACACCGAAACTCAGATTGTCAGCGGCCATGAGCGAGACCAACACCTCTTCACGTTGACGGAACATCTCGCACGCCGACGGCAGGAGGGTGTAGCCTACGTACACGCCGACATCGCCTAATGGCAGACTCGCTACGACTCCGTCAATGCCAGCCACCGACACCGCGTTTTGCAACCGCGTGTCCGCATCGCACCAAACCGGTGAGCTACGTGGCTTACTTACTTATTTAATCCTCTTCTTGTAGGATCACACACAAGGTCACAACAAAAGAACGCCACTATTTCCTGTTCGTTGCCAATTTCGTCACTTGCTCCAACTCCACCCGATTGCTTTCATCTCTCGCTTCTGCGATCTTCACCACGTCTCCTTTGGTCTTCCCCGTGTTCTCTTGCCACCAGGAGTCCAGCGCATGGCTACTTTTGGAATAGATGTCAATGGCACTTGTTTTAGATGTGGCTTGTTCATGGCAGATCTAACACCACCAAGAATACGGTATACATGAATGTCAGCTCAAGGTGACAGACATATAGACATATTTATTTCTAATATGTACACTTGTGGTCAAAAATAAATAGATTTGTCTATTTGTCTGTCACCTTGAGCTGACAATCATGTATGCTGTATTCTTGTTCTAGTTGTTTTAGTGGTTTCCAACACTCGGTATGGTTCTATTAACTGAATAACTGTCTAGTCTGTATAGGATCTGGTTACAATGTTATGGTTCTTCTACGGTTTCATTGTTTTAATAGACGCATGACAAAGAG
This sequence comes from Oasisia sp. SBJ-2009, assembly GCA_964017155.1. NCBI lineage: Eukaryota > Metazoa > Annelida > Polychaeta > Sabellida > Siboglinidae > Oasisia > Oasisia sp. SBJ-2009. The sequence continues at coordinate 27,841,307 of OZ024861.1, read as the reverse complement.
ACGCACACGTGAAGGCACTGCAGAAGTGTGGAGTGTAACCGTTGACGCAGTACTCCACGGTTGGGACACCCACCCTCCGACGTTAGAGTAGGATATTGCTCTATAGAAGTCTGATATCAGATTCAGTCTCGTCAGATTTGTTGGTGATTCATATATATATATATATATATATATATATATATATATATATATATATATATATATATATATATATATATATATATATATATTAACGCTTACGCACAGTACGAACGAATGGTAGACGCATGCGCATAGTCCGAACATATATATGTCAAGAGAGGGCTGACGCAACAACAGGAACGCCTAGTCAAGCCAGAAGAACCTTAAATTATGGTAGTGGGTCCATACAATAGCGTTAAAAAACGGGTACATTAACAACATTAGTAACAATTTAACTAATTATCGGTTATCTTTGTATTTCAGGTGCCTCACGCTTCCGCCCCGTACGCCGGCGGAATCGCTGTTGCCGGCAGGCTAACCGGACAGAATCCCCTCAGTCAAAATCCCCTCGGACAGAATCCCGTTTATTCACTTAGGAAGTTAGGTGACGGGGTTAGGTTTTGGGGTAAGGTGTTGGGGTTAGGTGTTGGGGATATGGTTAGGGTTTTGTCTGAGGGATTCAATGTTTTTTACACAATACGTTGTCCGAATTGAAACGTTAATAAGGGGATTTTGTCCGAGGGGATTATGTCCTGGATTCTGCCGGCCGACCGTATTCCAACGCGGTCTTCGTTGCGAATATCAGAGAAGCATCAGCAGCGACAACTCCTGACGAATCGGCTTCGACGAGTTGCTATTCATGTCCGGTTTTTATATTTATTCTATTTTTAGTTTTATGAGGGGCACAGGGGGTGACGATCTCAGTGAACGTGACGACGGATTATTAAATGTTACTTTAGGTTATAGACGTGAAGACGAGTAGTTAAATGCTACTTTAATTTATTACGGCTGTGAATGTTTGCTCGCTTAGTATTTGGTTGAGGTTCTTGGTGCAACCGGATGTCAACAAGACTGGCGAATGACAACTGAAACACCGACTGCATCTGACGAAAAGCAAAATATCCGCCGCTGATGTCATTGCCAGTCTACCATGTCAGTCAAGACACATGCCCCGATCGTCCAACGATCGAAATACTTGAGACATTTCTAACAATTGGTGGTGATACCATCATCACCAACAACTCGTTGAACTGAGAACTGTATCACTCACAACGTTGTGTTGCAAAACGGCAAGACTATAATATATGTTGCCATGGAGACAGTGACGTTTGCTGACGTAGGAACAATACATTCTCGTGGACTCTGATCGTGTCGTCTGTTTGTGACGAGCGTGAACGATACAGTCAGGATTTGGCTCGCGTCGTGTCTGCGGAGTTATCAACGTTTCTGCACCAATAATTTTGAATCTACAGTTGTTTTTATGTCATTTTGTGTTTAGATATATTCTGTTACCCTATTACAGTAGATATATTCTGTCACCATTTTGCAGTAGATATATTATGTCACCCTATTACAGATCTCGTAATTTAGTCGGTAATACGTTATAAAAACAAACATAATTATATAAGACCGGCTGTAGGAGATTGCGTCTACGTTTATGACCTCATACAATTTTATAGACAATATATATAACTAATTTCTAACTACATATCGTCTATAGATGTTTGGTATTTGTCAAGGCACACCCCGTTGCTATGCGCAACACTGTATTAAACATCCTTTTTAATGTGCAACACGGCGCTTTTATGTTCTATTGTTGAAACGGAGATTACTTAATCCGGTGCTAGCCACCAACATGTGACGTCACAATATTTATTCGGTACAAAACGGACACTAATACCCGTGTACACGCCTCAGGTCAACACGGCTGTACTCGGATCAATATGAAGGCAAGCCGAAAAAGAAAAATAACGCGTTCGGAAAGCGAACGGAAAGGAAACTGGCTATTCGAGAAGCTTTCGGCCTATTCGGAAGTGTTTAGGAACTGTTCGGAGAGTGTTTGAGATGGTGTCTTCTCGTTATAGCTACTTCCCGTTATAGCTACTTCCTGTTATAGCTACTTTTTATTCCCGTTATGGCTACTCGTTAAGTTTGACAGGCAAACTAGTCCCGTTATAGCTACTTTTCTATTTCACCATTTTACAATGTAACAAGATAAGGGAGCATTAACTATTTCATCTCCATCCAGCTGATGTCCATGAGGGGTGGACTACTTTTATGTAAGTGTGTCCCACTGAAGAATTTCCACAAAGTCAAATGATAATTTTTAACGAGTACTTTGTGGAGACATGGCTTGGTGATGATTAAAAAATCACCATGGACATGTGGAATGTCTACACAGCATCTGACAAATGAAAAAACAACCATGTTGAGGGATGGAATTCCAAGTTTGCAAAAGTGGTGGGGGAACACCATCCCAACATCTTCCAGTTCATGGTTGCTAAACATAATGCTGCCATCCCACCGCCATATCACAAGAATAATTGATGACATTCATTACTTTTTGATAAATGCAATTCTGCACTGAATACAATTAATGTAGTTGTCTTTTGAAAAAAAAATCCATTTCAAATAACTGACAGTTACATCTTTATACCATTCTTATGACTTTTAAAATGTGTCCTTCATTAATACATTTCATGTAGAAATCTTACAGTAATCTGAAACAGTTAATGCTCCCTCTTGCTGTCCCCTCCTGAATTGTGTAATTAAATAAGTAGCTATAACGGGACTAGTTTGCCTGTCAAACTTAACGAGTAGCTATAACGGGAAAAAACTGTAGCTATAACGGGAAGCAGCTATAACGGACCTAGACCTTTGAGACGAATATTAAACCAATCGAACCGTTCGAGCTGCATTCGGAAAGCATTCCAGGAGGATGCTAGATGTATGCGGAAAGCATTCGCCCTAAAATGCCTCCCTCTTCTTTCGAACTATTCTGAACCCCCCCCCCAAAAAAAAAAGCCTATGCCTTTCAATGTGTCAGTGCCTTAGGCCTGAATATAAGCGCAATTTTCGGCGTGAAGTACACTTACATGAGAGGACTGCTAACTGGAATATTGTTCGGAAGGTTTCACAGTAATAATACACAGGGCAACCAAAATAGCACGAGGCGTCCACAACCCCCAACATTAGGACCAGTGCTCCCCGACTAATAGGATCTATACATCGGGATTACCCGCAGTTAGGTAAACTCATTGGTCCATTGTAGTACCAACGAAATTTATATACTATAAATGATTGGCACAATGTTAATTGTCGAATCCTTACCCACCTCGATTTCGCCGTTTAACTATTCTTTTGCCTAAATTCGATACGTCAATGCTTTAGTTCAAGTATTCAACGCCATCCCAGGTATAGCTATATGTTAAGATAATATTATTGCATCTCAGCGCATTTTGAAGACAAGTCAACTTGATTTATACCTACAAACGTCTGTGCCTTTTCTGCCTTTGCTTGCGTTACCGCTGTGAGCAATATAGAAGCGTGTTACGTGTGGCACAAACTGGGACATTCTTTGACCTCGAGTGTGCTAAGACGCATATAAAATATCATAATATAAAATATCCAGTATGCTACTGATAACTTTAAATGGTGTGTAACATTTGGGCAAAACAATGGCGAAGTCGAGCTGGTTGCGGGTTCAACAAAATAGCAAATTGCTAAGTGGGTTTCTGCAGCAATTATGCTTATGGATTTTCGTAGGACCGTCGCACGTGCATGTATTTGCTTTCATTTCGTTATTTTCAACAACACATTCGCCTTACTTACTGCATCGTTTGTGCGTTGTGGTAATATAACCACAATTTCCACCCAGTTATTAGAAGCACATGATTCGTGATTATGCTGCGATGAAATCACTGCAGTTGGCGACGAAATTATAAAGTATCTATATAAGGACTATTATTACTACCAAAATAACATTCGTGAGAAGAAATAATTGAGCAAATTACATTGCGACACATTCGCAGGTTATATCGGCAGACCACCAGAGTTGTACACGAGATACTGTAGCACTGTCGTCACACACTGACACGAGAACTAGAGAAAAGTAATCGCGTACACTGTGTAAACTAATTCATTCGTAAATGTCTCATCTTGTCGTCCATTGTGGTGTGGATTGATTAGCATGGTTACGTGACCTTGTCTTATTGTACCAGCAGACAAAGTAGGTCAATGGCTACTTGCTAACTACTCAGGTACAAATGCATTTTTTTGTTCTTATGTGGAATAAGGTTTAGGGTTATTCTTAGGGTTAGTGTTAACGTTAGGGTTAGGCTGGAGGTACTTTTCACAAGCATTTGTACATGAGTGGTTAGCAAGTAGCCACCTAGACAAAGTAGCCAGATATATAAGTGGACACGGGCTCCCGTTAAGAACAGAACAGGTAGCAGCAGAATGCGTCACTGTCGGCAAGTGGCCGCAGTTCCTGCCACACGCCATCGACGTTAATCACGGCGTGCAGATGCGTGTTGCTAATACAACGGTCAGGACAGGGGAGTGTGGCACACGACTGTGATAAACGCCGCGGAACCGTGTGAGTCGGGTGACCGTCACACGACAGCCCAACGTCGGCGTGACATTTGTCGTAATGGGCATCCGTTGATTAAGAACGCGGACTGTGATGGTCATTGTGGTACAGATGACGTCGGATGCGTGGACATAAGCAACAACCTACAGCTGAGGTTATAGCGCTACGTGACGTTGTTCAGTCGTCAGAGTCCGACAGACAACGCTACATGTTTGTTTAGTTTGCCATGCAGGAGAGCAGCTTTCTGCTGATGGTAAGTAAAACTAAGTATACACATTTCGTTAACGTTGCAGGGCCGTAAGTACCACGCACTTTGAGAACATGTTGGTTCTGGTTTGGAGAACATTAGCATGGTACAATTACTAGTCTAACTGTAAAATCTATTGTAAAAGATTATTTGGCAAACTGGACAAATCAAACTGAAAAGTAAAACAAATTATTATCGTTTCATTTACCTAACATAGTGTAAAGTAAAGGACAATTTCATATAGCGTATTTTCTGGTCTTCAAAGCTATTTTTCGACATACCTAAGGTTGTCAATAGAACACCACCTTGGCTTGTTTTGGACACGCTGGATTTTGAATGTTTGCCTGGGGTCCACCGTGGTTTAGAACTTTAGAGAGAAACATCAACGTTGATGAGATTGGGCGTACAATAGTCGTATTTATTTTTCCATGTATTGGATACATTATTGTAGAAGAAATCTACCAATGCAAATGATCAGCCGTTACATTAAAATAATGTATTAATTGCATGTAATATATGATTTAACAAGTTCAAGTGTTACTATTTGTGAAAAATAATCGGGCGTGGTTAAGCAAATAATAATAATACATTCACTCATAATAAAAAGTATACAATGTGATTAAGTCAACGTGTGCGTGTACATAAAATAGTAGGCGCAATTTATTAATGAATAAAACCAACGTGCAACTTATATGATTTATATTATGTAACACATCTTTTGCAAATTTCACACAGTTACTCAAGCACCGAAACAGCAACGAGATATGTTGAAACTGGATTCTCAAAACTGGGTTCCCTTCAGTGAGAGCCCGACGTTCTTGCCACAAAAATAGAGTTCGGCACGAAGTTATTGGCAGTGCTGCCGCATTCAACAGTACATTACGCGTTTTCAATATTCTACTATCACAGAAAATTTAGAAATACAACTAGAAACATCTCCTTTCAGTGCAGCTGGTGTGGCTGATATCATCAACGAAATAAAAAACAAATTGCTTCTTGTTTACGAGGTAGCTCTTAATTTCACCCACAACTTATTTATAAAGATACCGTGACCAACAGTACTAGCAGCCCTTGTGTATTGCAGTCGTCCGAAATGAAGTATTGTCTATGTGCGTGATGGTGACACATGTGGCCTTTTCGACACTGATCAGAATGCTATCGTCGGTTGAACGTGTGGCGTTTCACGCCGGCTGATTACGACCGCTGTGGCGCTTACATTTTTCCGGCGTTATAAACGTTCCGTTTGACGTTTCTACGCAAGCGCGTTGAATGTAACATCATCAATGTGAGGCGAAAGAACAAAGCGTTTATGGTATAAATACCACAGGTTGTTCGTTAGGATGTATGTAACCTCTCAGCAAAGTTATTTGTCGCATATTAAAATAAGACAAACAAGTTTTGATGCATGTTTTGATAGCAAGCGTAACTCATGTGAAAGTGATTTAAACAAATATAACATTTTATTGTATTGAACGAAATTTTAAGCAACTCTTCACTGTGAACATCACAGGAGAGTTATCGAACAGCCGGTGGCATTTATACAATTTTTTTGTAGTTTTGCTGCACATTGATGATTTTACATTAATCGCGGATGCGCAGAAACGCCAATCGGAAAGTTTATAACGACCAGAAAAATGTAAGCGCGACCACGCCTCTTACCCAGTTACACGTGGCGTAGTGGTTCGCGCACACAAGAAAAACACATTTCTCTCATTCCGTTTGACAAGGTGTTGTCTGTCGTGAGCCTGTCTCGTCTGTATCAGACACAACATTTTTTGCACAAATATTATTCGTTCACACATATCCACCTGCTACTGCAGCCTTTCGCTTTGATGTACAGGTGCGTGCATGCGCATGCATCTTTCGGCTATGCAAAAATGACTGTAAATTCCCATACGGGTTCGGCACGGCCCAACATTTAGCGGAGAATAGTATTTTAGTGAACAGAACTTCGGGCCCTCATTCGAAAGAACCCAGCTTTGAGAATCCAGCTTCAAAATATTTTCCCGAAGTTTCGTAGTTTGGGTAATTTCGTTTATTCCGCATTGCGTTAGTTCGCCCAGTTGTGTAAACGTGTACCCAGTATATATATATAATGGTGGATATGTGTGAACGAATAATATGTGTGCAATAAATGTTGAAGGCTGAATGCTTCCCACTGAAAGTAAGGATTGCGTTCGAACGAAATTGTCGGCAAGACGCTAAAGTACAAAGCAATATTAAAGGGAAAACAAAGGCAACGGTTTGGTGATATGGGCCTAATAGAGCTAAGTAAAACTAACAATTTCCAACCTCAATCACATTTTTAACGTCAGTGGTTTAGCAGAAAAAAATTGTAGAACATATATCTATAGAAAGTCTATGGAAAACGCCATTTTAGAAAAACAGTGACGTATGAGACTCGCCGCCACTGATAGGCCAGTGGTTGTCGTACTACTTCTTGGCAACTCCGTCGGGTGGCGCTGTGACTTTGCGCTCACAAAAGAGCGTAAATAATAGGCCGTAAATAATAACATGGATTTTCTGATTCTTCGTCTGACGGAAATTGCACGGATTCAGAAGTGGCTGGATATAGATTTCAGCCACAAAGACAAAGGCTTGTGTTGTCAGACAGACCAGATGTGCGTGGTGGTGAAGACCCAAGCCCAAGGGAAATTGAAATGACGAGAAGAGAAACAACCAGTCCAGAGGCATCGACTGGTGTCAACAATGACATGTACTGTCCGACTTAACCATGAAAACGACCGCCAGCAGCCGCCAAACTTCTCATCACTTGTCTTACATACATATACATACACTATGTTATAAAATAAAATCACTTGCATTCCTCTAACGAAGAAAATTCACAAAAGTAACTCGATCGCAGATCCCGACGGCAACTCAGGCTCTTCGGTTATCGTAACATCGCTATAAAAGTTAGATTTACACAAAATAACGTTAGGCGGCGCGGTGGTGCGCGCGAATATTTATAAACTTTATTTACTGCATTCGCACGCGCGAAATAGTTTAATTAATCAAGTAATAATTAATTATTATCATTACAAAGATCTTCAGAAAATGTTAAGTTTTCTTATAATATAATTATAATATTTTTTTACTTATAGCGCCAAATCCATAATTGTTTATGGCGCTTCACAATATGATGTTATTAAAATGTATGCAATATGAAGAATGCTACCCACAGATAATATTTAAAAAAAATAAAAAAATTGTGTTGTTCGATGATGTCACATTGTTAATTTTTAGAATATTTCTATAAACATCCCGCGTGTACTGCAAGCATGCAAGCTTATATTATATAAACGATGTTTTTAACAATGATAACGAAACAATAGAATATTATTATTTTTGAATGCTCCAAAACCTTCTTTTTCTACCACCATATATTTCCCATATTATATTCATATTCTGCTTAAATTTCAGTGATTTATTGTCCCGATAATTAATACAGTGTTTTGTCCAAAAATTATTATTATTACATATCTGGTGGTGGAAATATAATTAATGAGTAGAAAAATGTATAGCTTCAATAATATTTTCTTATGCATACTGTGTGTATGTGCTGAATGAAAATTATTGTTACGTCGCAATTATTTTACCATCTTAATTATTTATTACCTTTACATTAATTTACCACTATTGTTGTTATGGAATTTGTATGGGTTCTTTTTAATACTGATAGGTCACTTAGTTAATTACATAGACACACATATTTTCATTATTTATGTTGAAATATTATCTGTGGGTAGTATTCTTCTTATTGTATTTTTAATAGCAGCATGTTGTGAAACGCCACAACCAATTATGGATGTAACGCTATATAAATAAAATACTATATTATAATAAAACTTATAATTTCCTGTAAATCATAGTGATGATAATAATTAATTATTACTATATTATTTACAATTAATTAAACTATTTTGCGCGTGCGAATGCAGTAAGTAAAGTTTATCAATATTCGCGCGCACAAACGTGCCGTCTAATGGCATTTTGTGTAAGGCTAACTAACTAAGGCTAATGTTTGCGATTTTACGGTATCGGCCAGCGGTCATCGAAATTGCCGTCGACATCAGCGCGTTTGTTTTATGGATTTTCTTCGTTAGAGGAATGCAAGTGATTTTATTTTATAACGTAGTGTATGTATATGTATATGTATGTAACATACGTTAGGATAAGTTTGGCGGCTGTTGGTGGTCGTTTTGATGGTTAGGTCAATCAAATTGGGTCGTCTTGGATCGGCGCTGTGTCTGTGACTGTCCCAACGAATCCACCGAAACACTGTTTCAGTTCTGCTCGATTCAAAGGTTAACAAGAAGACATCTTAGTGATACTGTCTTTCACTGTACTGTTACCATAAGCGTATGAGGAACAGTGTGGCATATTGCTGTCGCGATTTCGTGGTAAACCGTCGTAAGGCAACTTTTAGCGTACCGCTTGGCTCTCTGTTATGACAGCTGAACCAGCAGACGACTCTCTGACGTATTACTTTTCCAAACTGCTGGGTTGTGATTGGTTGCAAGGTCCAAGATGGGCCGGTTCATGGTGTCGGTGATTTAGCTAGATTTTCCCACTTTAAGACCACTTTCTGAGGTAACCACTAAGGTGAAAAATTGGATTGTAGATGCAAATGATTAGCTAGTGTAAACTCTTTTAGGTGCATAACACTAAACTGTTGCCTTTTTTTTTAACTTTAATAACAGCTGTGACTGACATTTCAGACATCTGACGAATTAACAATTTCATATTCTTCTGATGCCACGAGTAACAATTGCCATCAAAATTATTATTCTTGAAGTAAACAACTAAAATTAAATTATCTTGTTATAGATGTTAAAAATAATTTCTTTTCAAAAGGAATATTAATAATTTTTATAAATGCAAAATGTATGTTAATACAATTAATAATAATTATGTAATTTTTTGTAGATGCAACGCCATACAATGAACATGCAATCTTTTTAGGGAAGATCGTCTATGTACAGGGCTACAATCATTCAACCAGTTGATGTATATTAAGTTCCAACATCATTGTTTCGCATTGAAACGTGTGAACAGTTTCATTAGAGTACACGAGGGGTGAGGAGGTTTCTCGTTGGACGAATAGAGCCGAAGTCTGCTGAGGAAAACTACAAAAATTACATGAAGTAACCGCTGTAGATTGAGCTGCTGTGAGATACAATATTGATGGCGGCGATGTTTGGGCAGGTCTCTGTCGCAATGTGCTTGTGTCTGCTACTGCAGCCTTCCGCTGTAAACGCGCTCGAACAAAATGTGGTTGGAGACTTTGTGACGTCGACGTCGGAACATCGCGATGCAAGCACTTCCGGTGGTGTTTTGACCGTACTAGAATTACGCACCACGGGTAGTGGGACAAATAATTGCACAGAGAAGACAGAAATAGCCAACATTTCGGACAGAAAGCTCACAGCAACATGGTTGGAGTTGGCAACTACGTCACATATTCACGACATGATTGTGACCGCGGCGTTTGTCCACGGAGTCAGAACCGGAAACGACACATCCGTAACAACATCGGCTGACACACCGGAAGTGACATCGTGGGCAGCGATCGTGCGGGATAACGACGCAACCGGAAGCGGCGAACCGACCGGAAGTGACGGCGTCGGACCGACCGTGAAATCGGTCGAGGTGGCGCTGTCGGTGTTCGGCTTTCTCGTCAACGCGCTCACGTGCGTGACTCTCGCGAGACACGGCAGCGTGTTCTGCCGCTTCACGTTGCTCCTGTTGCGTCATCAGTCCGTGATCGACGGTTACCTGTGCGTGGCCGCCATGGTTCTGTTCCTGCAGCCAGCCATGTGGTGGACGGGCGTCCGTTGGGTCGATTGGGTCGTGTGCCACTTCTGGCACACGCAGTTCTTCTACTGGACCTACTCGCTCGTGTCGGCGTGGAACATCGTCTTCATGGCGGTCGACCGCTGCGTCGCCGTCTGCCTTCCAATGCGTCACAAGTGCGTGTCTTCGCGTCACGTGATCGGCGCGTTCGTCGCGATGCACGCCGGGGCGTTCGGCTCGTGCGTGCCGCCGCTGTTCATGGTGCGCGTGTCCGCCGACGGAACGTGCGAGCGCATCTCGTCACTTCCGCCGGAAATCGCCGAGAAACTCTACTACGGCTACGCCATATTCTACCTGCTGGTGGCGTACCTACTTCCGGTCGCTGCGTTCACGGCGCTCTATGGTCACGTGCTCGTCAAGATACGTCGCCGAATGCGTCCGATTTCGCTCGGCGCTGCCAACTGTCTGAGCATTATGACGCTGCGCGTCACCAAGTGCGCAGTCGCCGTCACCGCCATCTTTGTCCTCACCGTCGGATATGACGTCATCTATTTTTTCGTCAGCTCCATGGGCGTGACGGAGTACGAGTTCGATTCGCCGCAGCAGCTCGCCGGCATCTTCCTGAATCTATGTAATTCCGTGGCCAATCCGAT